>CAWUFW010005246.1:500000-1100000 GCA_963921515.1 Calotriton arnoldi | reverse complement strand
CAGTTCTCGCCTCAGACTTCTCATCTGCTTCATCATGGCTCTGACAAGGCTCTTCTTGTCTCTATGTTTTTGTGAGGTTCTTGATTGTTGTAACTAGGTCTTCCCACCTTCTCTTTTCTATTTGCCAAACTTTCCTGTTGTAAAGCGGATCCAAGTCTCTTGAGTGTTGTCTCTTGAGCGGTGGCTCCTGCATCCTCATGCCCAGAGCTGCAGTATGGCAGTGAGAGACAAAGGTTGCTCTGAGGGTGAACGCCTGCTGTGTGAGGGATCCTTGCCAGAATATGCATGTCAGGTGTTGTGTACCCCAGCTACTGGAGATGCAGGTCAGCAGTGAGAGGTTTGGATGAGACTTACTTTGACATATGTCCTACAGTTCTTTGTATTCCCAGAAGGGGCGCACTGATTTACTTTTAGAATGGCTATTCACATTTGAAAGAGTGAATGCTCTTTCCAGATTCATCTGTACCCATTCTAAGAGTTGATATATTAACTCAAGTACTTAATATATTTGGGGATGTAATTTTTTTAAATTTAACTGTATGTAAATGAATATTTCCACTTTCCTCAGAAATATATTCTGTCTTTACCTACAAATTGAAACTTAGTGGTTGATATTTCTAGTACAATACAAAGTGCTTTATTCCTTTTTGCTGCATCTACCCGTGTGTTAGTCAACTGGTTTCACAGTTAACTAGTACTTAATAAGGAACTAGTGTCACACCTGCATCTAGAACATGTGTACATCCATGGTTGTGCAATTCCTGTACTTTTTGCTACTTACATATTAGTTGGCGGAATGTTGAATAATCGGCCACCTTTAAGTTACTCTGGGACCACCAGAGAAATGGAACCAATTGTTTGCAAGTTTTGGAAGGTACTTGAACAGCACTTGATGGAAAGATGTTTGTTTCATAGAGAAAATATGCACCAGTGTACAATTGTTCAGAGACTGTCAGTAGGTAAGTAAGATGCAGGAAAGCAATACATGAATTAATCATATTGATGAGAGTACGAGCATCTCTGTACAACACCATTATTTTTATTACAGGCTGGGGAGAGGATGGGGGAGTGTACATGCAGCATTGTGCTTCCCGTGTCTTGAGATTTCGGTGAGCATAAGGAGATGATTAGGACTTACCTAGTCATTCACTCCAGTAGCATCAAAGAACAGTTATTGAAAGAGAAATGTTAAACTGACTATGAGCAGCCCTAAACTTTAAAACTTTCCTTTTGTATTATTTAAAGGGCACTTATTAAGTGCAACACACAGCCTGGATTGAATCCCTTAACGCGTTAGAATACTGCCAGAGGCAAGACAGACCAATAATTGCTAGCCTACTGGAACTGCAATACAAAGGGAAAAGCCATGCTTTTCATTCTGTATGAAATTTCATAAATGGATGCTTCACTTAGAATCTTCAAGGAGATGGAACACCACAGTCCGGAGCCTTGAAAACGTGTATCTGACACTCAATTTATTTAACTTGAATTTAGGGATCTGAGAAAGATGTCTGTTTATGAATTTGAGTGCCAAATGAAGACCATATCTGAAAAATGTATTCCTTAAAAATTAGGTTCCCTGCGAAAGGTAGATGTCATGCATCATACAAGAGACTTTGAACTCAATGTGTTTACTGTCTAACCAATCAAGTTGACATAAGCATCTGTTTCAAGGTTAAACTTTTTTTTAAGTGAAAAGGATTCTAGCTTTTCTTTCCTGAATATATGCAACTTTACATTACTGCTTTTAGGCAGTTCCAAATAGACCAAATTGCCAAAGTCAATACGAAACTCAACAAATGCAATGAATGTCATTATTTTTTAAGAAAAAGAGAGGAAGGGGAAAACTATATAGAGCGCTCTGAGAAGGCAAAACAGGTTTTGGTGGCCGCCGTTACCTGTTGCATCAGATCAATCTTCATGCCATTCACAGAGTGCTGAGACGCCTCACACTATGCACCAATTGGGGCATATGCCAAGAGATTCAGTGCACAGATGAGCATCCCACACATTAGATGGATGTTTTGTTAGCATACTTTCTGACTTAGATGGGATACACTTTTAAAAAAATCAGGAGACCTAGATCCAGGAGAACTAGATCTTCCCTTTTAACGCGAGTGAGTAGGATCTGGATGCTGTATGTATAGAGTACAAACAGAACTTCAGTTCAAACCAACGAAGATGGCAGTCTAATAGTCGAGGACAGAGACTAAAAACTAAAGAAGCTTTTGCAGATCTCTGCCGGGTTCCCCACAGGGCCGGACTGGCCATAGCGGGCACCGGGCGTTTCCCCGGTAGGCCGCTAGGGTGGGGGCCGGTTTTGGGCCCCGGGGGGCCGTGTTTGTTACCTGGGGTCGGTAATATCGGCCCCCGGCAACAAAATCGGCCGAAACCGGCCCTCGCAAACTGCTCGGCTGCACTCCCCCTCACCCCAGGGGGTGGCGGCTGAGCAGTTTGCCAGGGCCGGCTTCTGTTCCCGGGCCGGCTTCTGTTCCCAGTCCGGCCCTGGTTCCCCACCAAACTGGTTTCAAAGCAGAGGCAATAAAGCCAGTTTGTGTCCTACGCTAAGGAAGGGTCAATCCATCTCAAAGCACTGCCCTGAATAGCAAAGTCAGGGAAGCATTAAACCAATGGCAGACGGCTGCCTTTATTTTAATGCTGTCAACAGATCTAACAAAATAACTGTGCACCCACTACCACCATCAACTGTCACCCTATTGTTACCAACCATGGGTGTGACCACCATTTCAGTTCCGATTCCTGGTCTAAGCCTCTTTAAAAATCATCCAGTGGTGCTGTCACCCCATAGCATAGTGCATCTAGAGATCACTATACTTCTTAACAACTTGGCTGAATAAGGTAGCAAGGTATCGGCCCACCGTGGGCTGGATCCTGATCATCCAGTGTTGGATTTTTTTGAAGCGGACGCACTATTGCCCAGAAATAAAGAATTGTTAATTACATTCAGTAGTGGAGTTACTTCCTCCTTGTCTGGCAGCATTCATTTACAGGGACATATATCTAGTGGGGAAACTGCAGGATTACTTCAGAGAACAGAATTCCTATTAAGATCTGATGGAAGGAGAACATAAGAATATGTCTGCAAGAGTAGTACGACGTGCATGCAAGTTAAATAGCTATGTTTTCAAGAGGGGATATATCCGGGGCGGTAAGAATGTTTCTGCAGATTACTAGGGAGAGAGATTCAGAAGGCACAGAAGAGGAGTCAGAGCCCAATGTGGCAGCAGCTTGTCGCGCACCAGTTTATTACTGTTTCTTCGGGGTACAGACATAATCCAGTTTGCATTATGTTATTTTTCGTTATTAGAGGTTGTGCTCAAAGCAGCTCCATGTGGGATATGTTGTCTGTGATGCAAACAGAGGGATAATTTGATTCTCTACAACGACCTGAAGAAATGCTTTTTCATAATGCCTGTTCACTTGACTTGCAAACGTCGTTATTTAAGCTAGTTTCTTTATGGTAAAGGATAACAACTGGGGAACCACCCTAGACCCCGAAAAACACCCATAATGGAAGAATTAGTCACTGGCAATAAGTTGTTTTTATTAACAAAATAGACAACTGTATCTCTTCCTCGAATTGACTGCAGGTCGTTCTTATAAGCACCTAAACGCTACAAGCATCTTTCTCATTTCCATGCAGGGCACTAAAACTAGTCCCTCATAGACAACATTATGAACCTACACTCTACCAACTAAGCACCGGGAACAGAGTGGCCTTTTACCCAGTCACTGAAAAATGCTTCAGTGCCTCATCTGGGATATAAACCTGTTACTACAACATAATACAACACACGCACAAAATCAGTATTCATGCTCACAGATGGTGTGTTAATTGAATCTAAAATATTTACATGAAAAGGTAAACAATGTCTTGGTGTGACTGGGCTGAATCGTACAGCTAAAACAGAACAGATTTTATAGTTGACCAGTGATAGTCTTAAGATGAGCCAGGCCACCCGGGGAGTTATGGATTGTGAAGCTAACCATAACTGGTGAATTTCAAAGGTGTTTGGGTTTCACTTCAGAGATATAACTGCACTTTACCTGAGGTTTTTAAGTGAATATCAGAGTTTTCTTTAAACATACATTCAGGTCGTATAGCCAATTGAAACAAACCATAGGTTTACTTTAACTAGCATTAGTCAGTATGTAGCTATGGCTGGGTCAGAGATTCCACTGAACCTCATTTTTAGGTCTGGCCACTTAGACGGACACTGAGCTTCATCCCACTGTTTAATTGTTATCCACATTTTTCTTCCGCCCACCCCTGGCCAAAGCATGGGCAAGGGCTTAGCTCACTTTACATATCGGCTCCCTTCATTTATAGCGACTTCACAAAGCCTGTGCACACTGTTTACATCCAACTAAAAATTGTTCCTGTCCCTTCAGTGACAAAGCTGCTTCAAAGTGTAATTTTCTTTGTATTAACTTTAAATACTGGCTTTTTATTTTGTCTGTCTTTATGGAGATTGATTTTCCATCTCCTTTTTAGGTCGAAGCCTACCAGACAGCGCAGCGGTCTGATTTGATAACGACATCCTGGAGACATTTGGAAAGCTTCCCTGGGAATGAATCTCACCCATTGCTTACAATTGGCTTTGTGATTTGTAACTCACATTTGCTTGCTTTCTATTTGCCAGCTCTATTTGTTTTAGGCTGCTCAGCTTGAGTTCGTCCCTTCCATTGCTCAAAACATATTTACTGTATTCTTCCACTAGTACTAGATTTCTGTAAACAGACCTTTAAATCTTGTTCTTATCTTGTCACATATGCTGTGTATTCAAAGACAGAGGTCAAATGTCAGGCTCTGTCATCCAAGGAGCTTGGTGTTTCCTTTTCTTTATCTGACTTCAAAGTGAGAGGATTTATGTGACAATCATGCTGGCTGGATGGGAGGGGCAGTTGGGGGTGCAGGAGGAAGGCTATACAATGTTTTTTTCTAGCACGCAACAAAATTTAAATGTCTGTTAACTATAAACTGTAACTAAGCAGATATTTCAGAATATATCAAAATTAGAAAAGCACAATGAAGACATTTATTTATCATACAGCAGTGTAGTGGAAACAAATATTTTAATACTATCAAAAGAAATCAGTACACTAGGTGATGACATTTCCAAACATTATCATTTGTGCACTGTATACTTTTATCGGTAAAACTGTGTGTCAGTGCAAATCTAATGGTAATTTCAATTGAACATGGGTTGTCTGGAATGGCAGTGCGCTACCACACCATGCATACTCCACTTTGCCGCCACTGGTTTTAATGCCACTGCACTCTACGCTACTGCACTCTACTCTGCATCACTCAACTCTATGCCACTACACTCTCCATCTCTCCACTTCACTATAATCTACTGTGCACCACTGCACTCCACACCACTCTATGCCACTGCACTCTATGCCGCTGCACTCTACTCTACACTATTCTACTCTATGCCACTGCACTCTACGCTTGTCTACTCTACACCATTGCACTCTACGCAAATGCACTCTACACCACTTTACTCAAAACAACTGCACTCTACACCACAGCACTCTATGCCAATCTACTCTGCACCACTGCATTTTTGCCACTTCACTCTAGGTCACTCTACTCCACTCTATGACACCACACTCTACAAAACTCTACGATGCTCTACTCCATTAAAGTCTACTCCACTCTATGACACTCTACTCCACTCTATGCCACTGACTCAGCAACACTCTATGCCACAACACTACTCCACTCTATGACACTCTACGCAACTCCCTCTATAACTCTTTACTCCACTCTATTCCATGACACACTACTCCACCTCTCTACTCCACTCTATGCAGCTCCACTCCACTCTATGCCACTCCCTCTATTCTACGCCACTTGACTGTACATTTCTCTACTCCACTCTATGCCATTTCACTCTCCTACACAACTCCACTCTAAGCCACTCCACTCAAACATAATTTACTCTACACCCATTATGCCACTCCACTCCACTCTGCTCTACACCACTCCACATTACCCTATGCCACTCCACTCTACCACACTCTACTCCACTCTACAACTCTCAACTCTACTCCACTCTATGCCCTTCCACTCTTTGACACTCTACTCCCTCCATGACACTCCACATTCTCCATGGCACTCCGCTTCACTCCATGACACTCCACGCCACTCAACTCTACTCTACACCACTCTGCGCCACTCCATAACAATCCACTCTTCCCCAACTTATGACACTCCACTCCACGCCACTCTCCTTTACCCCACTACATTTTAGCTTGATACAGAGTTGTATGCTATTAATGTAATTAATATCCAAAACAATAATAGCACACTGCCCACCGCAGACAGCAAATAGCACACAATACTAGACAAAGGGTTAAGGAACCCCACAGGTATTCTAGAGAATGCTGCTGGCACAGGAGTACCCTCACAGACAGACAACATCTAAATAAATAAATAATCCAGCCTTGCATTGTAGCGTCCAAGCACATTCTGTCAAACAGAATCCTTATCAAGGTAGGTAGTTGATGGTGTAAAAAAAAGAATCATTGAGATCCAACATAACCAGTGCTACCTCATCAAAATCCTCATGACAGGGCAACAGTGGTCAATGTTATTTAAAGGCACTCTCTAATGCATCCAAATATTTATAAACTACATTGGTGGTGGTTGAAGTAGTTGTTTTGTAGCTTAGCCATTTTTATTTTTACTGGATCGTCAGGCCTGGTATAGGGAATTTATGATGGCGCAATTTATTACAGCATTTACTTTGCATGAGCAGAATTGGAGTGTGAAGGAGCATATGAGATCTTTGAGTTGTGGTGCAGGATGAAGCCAGAAACATATGTCAGATATCTTGAGGCGACTAACACCAGGCTTTTCTCAACTGTGTGAATCTGAAAGTTAGAGAGTGGGCAACTGTTAGAGATGTTAGTGAAACATATGCAATTTGAGGAAGAAGTTGTGAAACTCATTCCACCCACCTCTAAAGCTATTACTCATTGTTTGTGCTGCTCATACTAGCAACATAATGTATAATGGAAAAGGAGTCTGCTGAATACTTCAGGGAAGGTTGCAGTCTGGTGCAGTATTACTTGGATCTCAATGAACAGGCTGTTGAGGTTAACGTTTTGATTCTAATAAAAATGTAGCAGGTTGGAGTTGCTTACTTATTATCAAAACGGAATTCTCTGCAGTGGTGTGTGATTTCAGTCAGTGGTGTGATGGTTTGGTAATTAAGATGGATACATTTGTCCTTCGAAATAAAGGCAGAGAAGATTAGAATTTCAAGCAGGTCTCTCTGCAATGCAATTGTATAATTGGTCCAAACCTCACATCCAGTGAATGATCTCTCACTCGGTCGGCAGGGAGAAGTTGAGTGATAAGTCTAAATCTTCCACTGGTACCAGGAAATCAAAGCCCATTTCTCTGTCTCATTGTCCTATCAAATGTTATTGTTTTACCAAATGGCTCTTACAATTGCGTCTCGTGCTACCATGGGCCCTAATGTAAAGGAACATTACCTTACCCCTGATGTGGTAGTGCAGTTGCACCCTCAGACTCCTGGGTCCAATTCTACAGAACCAGCTACACTTTTGATAGGGGCACTGGTAGGCTCTTAAACTTGGCCTTCCTTCTTTGTTTACCAGGAGAACACTTTGGCTCATAGCATAATCTTTTTTGAACATCTCAGGTTAGCCTATAATAGTAAGTAAAGTCGAGTAAACATTACAGGAAAGCGCTGCAAAGGTAAAATTGCTAATGCGAAGCATTGTCTATAGAAGCTACAATTTCGCAAAATAAATGGTGTAGAACTTCAAAGGTAGGATTTAACAGGCATCCTTGAAACAGAGATAAATGTCTGCCTGTAAGTGGTCTGACATTGTCAAGGAGATATATTTTCAGCTTTAGAGAAAAGAAGAAACATAAATGAAAGTTACAGAACACCCATTTATTGTTTTAAAAACAGTTCGCAGTAATCTGTTTCATGAAGAATGTTAAAAAAATATGTGCTCAAAAGAGGCAAAAAACTGTATTCAGGAACTCAAATAACCGAACAAGAATAGAAAAGCACAAGGCACAAAAGTGCAAACCAAAGAGCACACTTGCATTAATTTGTGTAACAGCACAAATATAATCAGACTTGATTATAAGCCATGTTCACTTCAATATAAATCTTTTAATAAATCACTATGGGGCCGATTACGATGTCGGTCGGAAAGCATTCTGACCGACTCGATGTCGGAATGGTTTCCGACCGAATCGGATTCGGGGATTCCGACTGACCGATTGTGATGTTTCCGAACACTGTTCGGTCAGACTCCCATTGACTTCATGGGGAGTCTGTGTTCCGACCGACAACACAGGCTCCCACTGAAAAAAGGGGTGGTCGAGGAAAACCTTGCATCCTGTGGCGAGCACCCCTTGGTGCCTGCCACACAGTGCATGGTTGGAAAGAGGGGACCCATGGGCAACCCCGCGGGCCCCAACCGGAGGTCTACGGGTGAAGGGGGGTCTGCTTCGGGCCCCCAAAGTCGGATTCTGACAGCCGATCCATGTCGGACAAACCGATTCAGAAAGGCTGTCCGAATCCGACATCGTAATGCGTCGGTCGGAAACGCAGTCCATAGACCTGTACAATTCGGCTCCGACCCACTCGGTTTCTCCGAATGCCGATTGGAACCGAGTCGGAATGACCGAACAATTTCCAACTATCGTAATCGATCGGTCAGATGTGTTTCCTAGTCGGTTGGAAACGCAGGTTCCGAATCGGATTCGGACAAACCGAATGGCGTTCAGAGCCTTTCCGACCGACATCATATCGGCCCCTATATATTAACAAGTTGAAAATTGTGAGACTGAGATGCACTGAAGAGTTTCGACATGTGCTAAATCCTTTCATTTAAGGGTCCACATGAACAGAAACTTTCAAAACGTTTTGTTCGACCACCAGCCGAAAAACATGACAAGCCTGCAAATCCCAGTGGCGTCACACTTCCAGATGTACCCCCTTGAATCAGTGACTACACAGATGTGTGGTAGGGTTCCTTCCCTAAAAATAACAATACCTTTATAACGACATTTTCATCCCAACAGCTCTATAGAAAGGCTCTTTAAAGTGCCAGACATCCCATCAGCCGCAATAGTATCTCTAGGAGTGGACAATACATAGAATTCCATTTTATAAAATTATATGAAAACTACGTTTTGGAATGCAGCATCATTGGTTTATGCAAAGCAACTCCACACAAAGACCTCAATTACAAATGGCCAGATAATTCTGACAGGCAGGGAAAAGGCAGTTACCGGGTTTAACATGAGGAATATGGCTGCTATAAGGAGCTAACATTTCTAAGTGAAAGATTGGGAGAAAAATATGGGAATTGTCAATTCCCACACGTCCTTACCCGAAAACTTGTAATCCCATTTTTTTCCTGCACCGAGAATTATTAGGACTCCAGGTAATGGTAATTTTGGGGGTAATCATTCTCTAATTGCCTTTTCCCAATAATTGCAACTATTTAAGTCGTTTTGATTAATGGTGTTTGAGCACCTTGCAGAGAATTCTAATACTAAAAGACAAGACTTTTTTTTATCAATAATGGTCCAACAAGGCATATTTTGGAATACAGGTTGGCTGGAAAGCCAATCACATCTGTCATGGTGTTCCAGGATCCACGGTTACTGGGTGCAGGAACACCAGGCCTAACTTTAATGAGCAGAAAAGCTGGCCAGTAAAATTGTGTGAGGGTCCAGGCAGGCACTCTGGACACAAGCACAGTGTAACCACCACCCAAACTCCTCCTACAGGATGGGGAAGCATCTAACACTCCCCAACTGGTGCACTGTGTGCCCTGCTCCTCACCCCCAATTCCCTCCCCACTCACCGAACCCTGCTGGCCTGTTCACAGCAGGCAGTAAATGGGTGCAGAACTGTCTGTGGAATCAGGGATCAACATGTTAATTGGAACCTGGTAATTCCAGGTTTGCATAGTTATTCCCCATTTTGTGAATAAAGGTTTGCAATTGCATGGTTCAGTTGTGTCATTACTGCCCTGAATCGATGATTCAGCACAAGGTAATTTCAGCCCCCTTGCAACGTGCAGCTTATATTCAGTGCATAAATCTGTCACCCATTAAAAGTAGAGACATCTTAAGGATTTTGGGGGCCCTCGGCCAAACATAGTTTGGGGGCCCCTGTTCGCAACTGTTTTGAATTATGCTCCAATTCCAGCTCTTTCATGCCCTCTTCGACCATGTCACTGACAGTACACAGGCACACTTGTACACATTCTAGATGTGTTTACATCTAATATTCAGGGATAGTGATGTGTGCTTTCAATATTGCAATACAGCAGCTGCTCACTAATATTACTGCAAATAATCTATATGACACCTTCCGATTTCTCATGTGTGAGGTCCTGTTTTGATCTAAAAGAAACTGCAAAGTGTCTGTAATAGGCAGTCACACATCACCCAAATTAGAAATAGATTAAAGCAAAACAGTATGTAAAACAATCTGTTTTAGAATTATTTAAGGTAATCAGGGCAATACTCTCTGCAGAACAGAGCTCGCTCTATCAGGGGCCCCCTAAAAAGCTGGGGCCCTGGGCCAGAGTCCACTTTGGCAATGCCTTAAAACGCCTCTGATTAAAAGGTCAAATCCTAAATGTAATTATGTGACGAATGTTACCTTTTATGATTGATAGCATTCCTATTGTGCCACACTCCCTCTACTATCACACAACAGTCTCACTGAAAAGACTAAATAGGAACAAGAAGCAAATACCAACATTACAGTAGTGCTTGATTTTTTTCCTGCACTGGCAACCTTTTGCACTCTATGTCTCCATATTAAGGGAGGAGCATGAAAAATGTCCAAATCTTGATAGCATGTACTTTTAAATTTGACAAATTCATGACATCTATTTTAAACCGTAATATATATCATACAATAGTTAACACTAAAATGCATCATGCTTCTTGATAGACCTAAATAAATGAAAGTTGAATTGAAGGAAACTTGATACAGAACTGGGGAAACACGTTTCGTACAGCTAGATATTTGACTGTTTGTACTTTTTTCATGCCCCACTGTCAATTTCAGTAATTTGAATTAATTTATTGCACATTTCACTATTAGCATTAGATCTAAAGTACAATTTTGCTGTGATTGCTGGTCAATATCATTATTAACAAATGAAAAATGATTAATTATCCAAAATGTAAAAGAACTGGACAACCGTCAAGCTACCAATGATTATGCATACACATACTTACAACTTCAGTTGCATGTATTGAAACTCATTTAACAGATTCTGAAAGTCAAACGCAAGACACACCAGGAGATGAGATAAGTTATTTAGAGACCGAGGGTAAGTACTGTGGTCTATATACTCTTATGCGTACGTTGTTGTGCCATCCCATTGTTTGAGTCAGATGATTGTGGCAGATAGGGCTTCATTAGCCTTCATGTTAACAAGGTTAAAATAACAACTGAGTGAACCAGCTTTAGAAGAATACTACACTCCAAAATATTGTTGGTGTCATGAGCGCAATCAAGTGATCCGCCGTCGTTTGAATAAGACAAGTTCTCCAGCGACACAAAGAAAAACATTTCTAGGTGCCAAAAAATACAGTAGTTCACATGACACTTGTGCCCTCCTAAAGAATGGTGACTTCATTCCAATGAGGCCGGTAAAAGCAGATACCACTCCACTGGAATTATGATGACCCCGAGAGTACCGCAGGTCTGTTTGTATTACCCTGGAGATCAAGGCTGCTAAAAACAGCCGAAATTTGCGGGTCAAAGTTCTGGGGAAAATTAGGAGAATCAGATGCAGAATTACCAATTTCCAAAGAAGTTTGTCATTTTCAGTGGATCCTCGTGACCCATCTCATTATGGGCCAGATTTTTACCACCCCTTGAGTTAGCAGTTCACTTGGTAACAGTAACTCCAGGGGTGGGCAAATACCAGACCATTTTGAGGGCCACTCATAATACGGGTCTTTGGACCATATGTACGAACACTTTTTGCCATAGACACAGAATGGGTAAAACCCTTTGATACATCTGACCCTTTGTGTGTTAGCAGTCAGAAAGAAACTCATTTTCATGCTTCTCACTGGCACCTGACGATTCAAAAAGGTAGCCAGTATTTCAGAAACAAATACTAATTTGAGGGCTTCTGCTTTCTATAATAAATAATATAATAATCTCTGATCCTGTCCCAGTGACTTGAGAGTGCAACTAGGGTCGGGTAAACAAGCAAAGTATCAAGCGGTGCTTTAACATTTCTTTTGTAAAACATTCCACATTTTGGCTTCACATGCAGTGGTTTTCATTTCCCAGTAAACCTTTTCTTCTTATGCTTGGCAAAAACTTCAAAGCTGCATTGGACTCTATTATTACTTTTACAGCTCATATGAAAGACAAATTGGAAAAAAAGCAACTTAGTTTCTCTCTGTAGGGGGATGCCTAAGGGATTTCTGGAACCCCCGGGGACCTGTTCTCATGGAGCACCTTCAGGTCGGACAGATTGTGCGCAGACTCTTTGTGGTGCACTATCGGTGAGCCTCCTGACAGCTTCTTTGCCACTGCACCCGAGTACAGCATGGTGCAATGGCAAAGGGTTTCATCATATACAACAGGCCATAACGGAATGCCCCTTCATGATTCTGCTTGGACAAGTGTGCTGGCACGATCTGTATTGTAGACAGGGCTGCAGAAGCACCGCACCTGGAATCCCTTCTATAATACCGAAGTGCCCGGAGTGTACTCCTGGGACACTTTCCGTACTATGTCCCTTGGGAGTAATGCTTTGTATTTTCCCTATAAAAACTACTGTTTAAACTTATCCTAGCTGTCTATCGAAGCTAGGATACGTTTCAAGATAGCCTGCTTGACGCATAAAGCCATACATTACAACACCCCGGTTTACTTGGCGAAAAAGCTTGAACTATCTGGCTCATGTCGGAACTTGAGAAGTACGTCCACCCTACTTTTGAAACCTCCCAACTTCAAAAAGAAAAGAATTTACAATCGTGCCTTCACCGGACTTGCTCCAAGAATTTGGAACGCTCTTCCTTCCGAGATTAGATCCAATCCTTCCACTGCATCTTTCAAGAAACATGTCAAATGGCTATTCTTGAGTGAACATTAACAGCATCAACCTGTACTCCTTCTCAAGCCCCCCCGTCTACAGATTTGATACTTATTTTACACCGTTGTTTCTATTTTTTTAGGCTTGTCTGTTAAATTGTTATCTCGCTCTATGGCCCTTCTGAAACTGTACTGGTTGGGCCGACTCCCGGTCCCTGACCTTGATTGTTTCCCCCCCCCTTTGTTTGACAGTGTGTTGACTTAGCTACATCATTTGTACCATTGTGTTGGTTTTATTCATGCTTTCACCACTTTGTACGAATATGGCTGTTTACAACGCATGCGAATACATCGCATGCCATTACAACGCGGTCGTTACAACGACCGCGTTGTTAGAACGCATACCATTACATCGCAAGTCATTACAACGACTTGCTGTAGGGGGCGCGCTGGACTTAGGAATAGTATTATTTACTATTCCTATTCCAGTTTGTGCAACAGCAGGGAAGGTGTTGGATTTTAAATCCAATACCAGTGCGCCCCCTACAGCAATGTTGTTGAAACGACGTATGCGTGGTAACAACGCGGTCGTTGTAACGATCGCGTTGTAATGGTACCGCGTTGTGGTGACAGCGTTGTAAACGCTGTTTCCCCTTTGTACAGCGCTCTGATAACCGTAAGGGTCATGTTTGCACTTTATAAAACTTTTCAAATAAATACTGTTAAACCAGTTTTGAGACCAAAACAATTAATGAAACTGTAGTAGTGTATTTTTCCTCATGGTGCCGTCATAGGCTCAACAGGATTGCATTGGAAGAACTGAAATCTAGACTTTCATTCTACGGGTTCTGATTCACAAAGTGTTTTGCATACCTAAGTTTAACTTAAGTGCGAAAAGTAAGCCATTTACGCATCAAACATTTACATCCTGATTCACAGAATGAATATTAGTGGATTTTAGAAGTGCAAAATGCAATGAAGTAGCCTTGCAAAATAGGTTTATGTCAAAAACGTGGGTAAAAGAAATATCTTCCTACACATAAATTGACTCCAGAACAACAATGACCACTAAACTGTCAAGACAGGGAAGAATAATTAAATGTGTGGGAAGCAACCGACCCAACCAACAGAGAGAGGACCTGGGTGACATTGGGGATGATAATAGCCAAACGTAACATTGCTCGATTGTGGGGAGCCTTGGCTGTACCAACACCTAGAGACTGGAAGAAAGATATGGATTGGTGTATGGTAGCAGAGAAGGTAGTATATGAAAGAGGGCTGTCCCAAAGAGTGGGAACAAGTCTGGGGCAAATGGAATGCATATCAGGGTGGTCCCTGTGTGGCCCCTTTGGTGGAATCTAGAGGATTTATGAATCTAAGAGGGAGAGTGCCCGCAGAGGGGGCCATTGGAGAAGAGTAAAGAAATGTGGAAGTAATATAATTTGTCGAACTGGTGTAAACCAAAGCTTCCATGGTCTCTGAGAGCTCTGATGTAACTACTGCCACATGCCTTGTTACATTAATAATAAAAAGAAGTATTTTTAAAAAAAGACAGGGAAGACTAGATCTACTAGCTTAACTCCACAACTACTTGCTTTGACAATATAGTTAGAGTCGACTGTGGTGTTTATTTAAGTGCATTTTGACCTAACAATCTTGAATGTTTGGTACCACATCACAAAATAGATTAAAAGCCCACAAATCCATAGCTTTGTGTGTATCTACAAATTGATATCATACTATTATGAGGCCAGAAATGCTCGTAAGGAGCATTGGGGTCATATTCCACTCCAAAATAGTAAATAAATTTGAAAAAGGCAGAATTTCTACAGATGTCACAGACCTCCTTCTTAAGCCTTCTTTCAGGCCATTCTTTTCTTTAAGAGATGCAATTTGTTTTCCTTACCTGCCTTCTTTTCTGAATCAGCCCAGCAGCTGCAGACACTCTGCTAACACCTTAAAGATTGCATCTTCTCCTGGGTTTTCGTGAGATCATATGCCACCATGTGGCATTATTTAGCACTCACATATTTCCATTACACTTTGTTTTCATTGCTTTTAAATTCTAAAGTCTCTTTTCTCATGTCCAGGCTAATTTTGAATTAAAGTCTTTCCAGTTCTTTCTATTGCCTGGACTCCATTTATGCTCTGATGATTTCGTTTTGTAGGGCTGCAGCTCAGCAATGTGCATCTGGGAGTGCTTTAATGAAATGCCTCAGACACGCCGCTCTATGCATCGGCAAGGATCACAGGAAGCAAATGACAGTGTTTTACCTTTCACTTTATTCAAGACAGATCTGAGCTAATCTGAAAGGATACACAAGAAAAAAGGCAAATCTTAGTTGATGAGCTAAAAGCCTCAATCAGAACTGTCTGTAGGGAAAGACAATTATCGCGGATCTAATTTGAGTGCAATCAGTACATCATAAGTGCTTTGAAGTTACTGGAATATTCTGCAATTTACTCTATTCACATATTAACAGAGGGCTTAATATGAAGGTTAAGAAAATTGGAAATGCTGCCGACTGGTGGCATACGTTATAATAACAAAGGTCTCTTCGCGTGCACAAACAAGGAGATATCAAATACCACCTCCGTGTGTCACGAATAGGAAACAGTTTGTCAGCAGACAACATCTCAACTAGTCAAGAGGACCCACGAAGTTTTCAAGTACCACCAAACTCTACTCACTTCCATGCTGAATTTGGGCTCGTGGTTCTTGGTTGGGCCCACCAACACTAC
Source organism: Calotriton arnoldi (assembly GCA_963921515.1). Taxonomy (NCBI): domain Eukaryota; kingdom Metazoa; phylum Chordata; class Amphibia; order Caudata; family Salamandridae; genus Calotriton; species Calotriton arnoldi. Next base: position 1,084,146 of record CAWUFW010005246.1, on the reverse strand, counting down.
TTTTTGGGGACTAACAATTCTTTTTCCTCATCAGACATTGACTGCGAGTAGAGAGGGAAAACACACAAAGGGGAAATAAATAGGAAGAGAAGGAAGGAAAACTGCTGCAAAGGGATAGAGCAGGAACCTACACGGGTGAGATAAAGGGGCAGGGCGTATCCAATAGTGGATGGAAGAGCCATGAGGTTCATTCAAGACTATGCAGCCTTGGTATTTGGTGTGCCAACATGTAAGAGCAGCAGCTGCGGGTTTCTGAGCAGAGCTTTGATCACCAGTAACTCTTCTGTTACAAATTAGGCTCTGACTCACGTGGGACCTTATTATGAAGGCCTGCGCCGGGTTCAGGGGCATAATGCAGACCCTGCGGCACAGAGGGGCCCGACCCTTCAAGGGACCACCAAACCATCAGTGGGCTCCTATTTAGCCCACAGCCAACGTATATGTAATGCATGTCAGAGATATTTGAGACTAATGGCCCCAAATCCAATTCAGCAGGGGGGGTCATCATTTTACATTACTCCACTGCCTGGGTGAGAGCAGAGCTGAGCACCTGCTTTTATGCATGTAAGGTGTCCAAGTTCATGCATATAATTCAGAATTTCTCTGAGTTAATGCATGAAAGGCAGACAGACTAAGTAGGAATCAGTGAGCAGAGAGTGCCTTTCTCTGTACCCGACTTGTTCAGTCTAAAATCCATGCATTAACTCGGAGAAATTCCGAGTTATGTGAACTTTAGATCCACAAATTCATTTCATTTCGTTTCAAATAGCTTTATTCGACAACATATGTCATAAAAGCATCGAATAGCATATATACAATAAAATAGCATCTGTACAATAAAAAAGAGAAAAAGATCATGTAATACAGAGGGTTGTTTAAAAGTCTCATAAGATAAAATTAATAGCAGCATATTTGGTTAAAACCATTAAACAAATATCATAAAAGAGATTTCATTCTGGGACACTATATACATATAGGGGACAAGTCAGTTATAGTGAGCAGTATATAACAATGTATGTATAAGGTGCTAATGCTATCTATATCATAATTAATATTTAAATAGTTACATTGCAGACCAATATAGTATGTGGTTTAAACACCTATAATAAATCGTGTGTCTACATTGGGGTCACACTTTGTATGGCTCTAATTCTGATTAGCCAGGCTCGGCCTAAGAACTTGGCCACTCCGCATGAAAAAAGGACACTGGGATCAGATTTTAGAATGCGCAGAGCAGACCGGAAGTCGCGGGTGCCCATGTCGCTACATATTGGTTTTATCCACTTGCTCCTAGCTGTAGCGTATGCGGGGCAAGCAAAGAGGACATGGGCAATGCACTCGACCAACGCTCCGCAGCACGGACAGTGCTCTGTCATGTTCTCGGCTGTATGCCACTTGGTAATATAGGTGTTAACAGGGAGCGTGCCGAACCTAAACTGAGTGTACAGGATCCTATCTCGTGGGACCTTGATCACATCTAGGTAAGGCTCCAAACATCTGGCTTGCTTAAACAAGAGGAACTCTTCTGACAATCTACCCAACATTGGCTTGCATAATTCTTGCCTGTCAAACCAGTCCCAATAATATCTCTTAAGTTCCGCTTTACACGGCGGAGTCTGGGTATCCCATGAATCTTTAAGGCCAAGTTGCATCATTGTTTTCTTCACATATGATAGCCACTTGACCTTATGGTTCACATCCAGATTCATTACCTCCGTTAGAGCTAAGGCATAGTTGGTAAGCTCTTCGGTACGCCGTATGCGAGCCCAGAAGAGCAAAGGTCGTAGCCTGGCTATAGCTCCAAACGGACGCCTACCCATGTCATACATTAATGGTATTAAAGGGGTGTTTCGTGGGAGCGTCACCAAATCCCTCAGAAATTTGTGCTCTGACCTACTTATTTCGTCCACATTTTCAAACCCCCATAGCTCGGCTCCATACAGAGCCGAGCTGACTGCTTTTGCTTCATAGACTGCGAGCGCAGGGGCAACAGGCCAACTATATGAGGAGCGATGTTCTTTGCTTATTGCCCAAGTCACGCGTCTATGATTCAATAGCATTTTGGCTATATGGGGCCTCCAGAGCATTTTATCCGAGAGTCGCATGCCCAAATATTCAAAATTCCCGACTCTCTCAAGGGGGTACCATTTAGTAAGAAGTTGTTCCTGAAGGATTTAGGAGGGTTGAAAGCCATAAGCTTTGTCTTCGTAGTATTAATAACTAAGCCCCGAGCATCACAGAAGGATTGATACCTACTCAACAATTTTTGAAGCCCAACTGGAGTCTTTGCCACCAACAAGGTATCGTCGGCGAACAGGAGTGTTGGCACTTTGTCACCCACTAAGATAGGCGCGTCGGCTGGGTCCTCCTGGAGAAACTTCACCACCCCGTTCACATACAAAGAGAACAGGGTGGGAGCCATCACACAACCCTGGCGCACTCCCTTGCCAACAGGAATCTGCTCCGTTAGCTGCCCTTGGACACCCCATCTCACTTGAGCATAAGTACCCTCGTGGAGACGTATTAATAAATTAAGAATTAATGGTGGGATGCCCATATCATTTAAAATCTGCCACAATTTGGTCCTCGGTACCAGGTCAAACGCTGTTTTAAGGTCAATAAATGCCATATAGAGACTACCTTTCCCAATTACAACAACTTTCCAATATATGAGCATTAACCTAAAAACCTGATCAATTGTCCCGGTATTGGCCCTAAAGCCCGCCTGGTATTGCGAGAGGATATCCTCCTCTTCCGCCCATGATTGTATTTTCTGCAGGAGGACCCTACCTAGCACCTTTTGCATTACATCAGTTAGGCTTATAGGCCTATAATTCGAGGGATCTTCCTTGTCTCCTTTTTATAAATAGGAACCACTTCTGCGCCTTTCCAAGAGTCTGGAACTGGGCATCCTGCAGCTATGGCATTAAACAAAAAGTAAAAATAACACGACCACCCTCTAGGATCAGACAGGAATAAATCTCCTGGCAGGCCGTCCGGTCCTGGGGCCTTTGCGGGAACTAGCTTCAGAATTGCTGACTCTATTTCGGCCCGCGAGAAGCGTTCTCTATTGTTCCCTATAGGAGGGATGTCAGGGTGCCGCATAGCTCCTCCAGACATCCATCCTCTGTAGGGGAATATAGGTTCGCAAAATGGTTATACCAATCAAGTCCAGCAATATGATTGTGTACGGTATTTAAGTTCCTATCTTTTCCCCGACTCACTAGGGACCAAAAGAGATTCTTGTTTTTACTCAGACTAGCATCCTTCAGCTCTAACAAATATCGTTCGTCCCACTCAATCTTAGCTTTATGTAGGGCTACTTTGTAATCTTTCCTAGCACTTTTAACTCTAGAACAGTTTTTATTTCTGATAGCTAGGTACAAAGATTGTCTTTTAAGTTTGCAATCTAAGTTATACCAAGGATTTTGTGTTTTGTGGTGGACACGCAAAGTCCTGTCTTTACAAGGAGCCTGAAAATACGAGCTGAGTGTCTCTACAGTACTGACATGGACTATCGAGATCATATCACACTTAGATTTATCTGAAGCCACAACACTAAGTTCTGCTGTTTTCTCGGACAAGATTTTACAAATAGCCAATAAGTTTTCTTCAGTGCAGAGAGACCCTGTCCCACTTAAGATGCCTCTTACAATTAGAGGGAATGATGTTAGTAATACAGGTTGCTGCCCTACTGATCAAGGGATTTAATGTGGGAGCCCAAGGGTTAGTCATGGTCATGCATAAGGGATTATGATCGCTATCAGTCGTAGCACCTACAAACATGTCAGTCTTCTCGTCCCATAAGTTTACATCCAGTAAAATATAATCAATTCGAGAAGGACAGCCAACTCTATTAAAGGTGTTTGCCCCTGTTTGTCTGAGGGAGTCCTTCCATTTGTTGCCCTAAGATCAAACTCTGTGGCCAGTGCATTAAGTTGAATGGCTAGGCTAGTCCATTTTTTAATGGGGGATAAGTTAAGTCGAGGGATTATCCTTTTACCATCAGCCCTATCATACTCCAGCAAATCATCTGAGCTCAAGGGCTCGAAAGTGCAATTTAGGTCACCTGCAATCATAATACGATTTCCTGGCGGGCAGCTAGATAATGCCTGCTCTAAAAGCGTGATAGTGGGTGATTGGTTACCCCCCTTAGTTCCTCTGCTATAAACATTGAACAACTCTAAAGTAACCCCGCCATTTGGGCCCCTGATAGTCAGTCTCAAGATGTCATGAGTTGGAAGTGGGTGCATGTGAACTTGGCAACCTATGGCAATATTCACCCATACAATCAAACCTCCTGAGGGGCGCCTCTCCCCACTGTGGTAGCTGGAATGCAGTAACAAGCAAAACCTGTTTTGTGTAGAGGCGCAAGACTCCATGTCTCTTGGAAAATACAGATATCAAATCCCTCAATTAATTTATTAAAATGAGGGAGTATAAGTTTGTTTTGCAAACCTGCAACATTCCACGATAAAATCCTAAGTTTGCTGGACGAGGGAGTCAAGGCTAAGCTATAATTTGTCAGTTCAAGCAGATTTGGTTGTATTTGCGGACCAGACGCTTCAGGGTGAGCTAAAAGTTTGTCTAACCCCGTCTCACATGTCTTCTGGCTGAACTCAGTATGCGGACTTAGTCCCATGTTCCCATCAGTTTCCAATACGTTGTTATGTGCATCGGAAGTTAATAAGGAGTTTTGTACATTATCTAATGTGTCAGGATTTAATAGAGAGATTTGTGTGTCATACTTAGAGCTACAGGAGTTGGTATTTTGAGCTATATTAGGGGAATGGATGGTTTCTAGTCAGTCAACTGCTTCTAAGCACCGACCCTTGTTCCAAAGTGCCAATTGTTCCACCCCTAATGTGCGAGCGGATGCTCCTAAATTGTATAGATGAGGCAGATGGGGGACAAGTTCTAAATTCTAAAGCAAGAAGATTCTCTGCTAAGTCAGTAGAACATAATGTAAGTTCTATAAAATCATGTGTTTGAGCTGGGGATGAACATCTGCGAGTGCAAATAATATCCCCCGTATCAAGGAGCGACAGCCCCTTACTTGTCGAATCCAGTGTATCACTTTATTTTTAGGGAGTCTGAGCTCTCGTGAACAACATTTGGACTAAGTTTGGGGACGTTAGTCATATGAATAGTTTGGCCCGATAAATATGGGGTAATAGATGAATAACGAGTCTGCTGGTATGAGTTAACAACAGAGTTTCTGTCCAAGGGTATGCCAATAGGTATTACTTGCTCCGGTCTCAGACTGGGTATCAATTTTTTGGGGCATTCTCTAGATGTCAATCCCTGTGTGACAAAATGATTTTTAGGTACAATATTATTTTTATTGTTATTTGGTTTCTGACTTTTGGAGACTGGGGTCGTAAAGGATGTAGGGCTTGAACTAACGAATCCGCTTGAATTATCCCTTTCAATTGGAAGTGTCTTAGCCGTTAATTCCTTATTCCTATTAGGAAGAGAAGGGTTACTTGGGTACTGCGGAAGAAGTGTGGCCAGAGGTAATAAAGTTTTAACCATTGCAGTGAGATCTTCAATCATCTGTCTCATAGTGGATATTTCCCCCTTGAGTAAATCAATAGACGTATAATCACCGTGAGGAACAGAAGTCCGTAAATCTACACTGCCTCGCAGATGTGGCAGTACTTGGGCTGTATTTGTTAGCTGTGTATCTGTACCTGTACCTGAATTAGAATCAGGCACAGCTAGCACAGCAAACCTATTTGAACAAGGAACTGTGGGATAAGAAACACATTCATCCAAGTCAGTGATAGGAGCTGAATCTTTATTAGCCTCATCCTGTGAACCTTCTATTAGAACAAGTGAAATATTGCTGTTTTCGGAATTGCCCTTTCTAGAAACTTTCTGGAACACAGCGGGGATAGTGACTGGGAATGGCGGACTTGCATGGGCAGGTGAAGAGTAACCACTACTACGTGGTAACAAGGGTTCTGAGGCCAGGATGTCCTCACAATCAGTGATAAGAGTGTCAATTCTATCGATGACACAATTACCAGCTGAGTGCTTCTTATTTTTCCTAGCCTTCTTTCCCTTACCTACACCACTGTTGGTATTACAACCTGCCTCTATGCTTTCCATAGTTTTCCGTTTCCCCATAGCCCAGACGGAAGAAAGGCAGTTCCTAGGCAGTAACCCTAACACTAAAGATAAAGGGAAACACCAATGACGAAATACAAAAACCATTTCAGGATTTACACAGTCCAAGCACAATGAGCATCTGCAGGCCAATTACATTGGCTTCGACTTCGACAACCCCATGTAAGACTGGTGTTTGGCACAGTACCTTGTCCAGATGAAATGTAAATGTAACGGGGAGTGTTCAATCCGACTTGTTAGGGGGTTGGCCCTGCCCTGCCTCTTCCTGGCAATGACGGGCAAGGACGGGCCCGCCCTTAGCCCGGGCTTCGTCCGGGCGCCATCCACGCGCGCGTCCCGCGTTGCTGGAGTCTGCAGGGGTTTTTGTAGCGCCTCCAGGCGCTGGTGGAATCACTGTCAGCTGTGTGCCCCCGAGCCTCGAGCGTGAGGCAGGCTGGAAGATGTGGTCCTCCGGGACCAGGCAGAAGGCAGAGGCGAACAGGAGCGGCAGAAAAGAAACCCGCGCTGCGGGAGTCTGCAGAGATTTTTGTAGCGCCTCCAGGCGCTGGTGGAATCACTGTCAGCTGTGTGACCTCGAGCGTGAGGCAGGCTGGAAGATGTGGTCCTCCGGGACCAGGCAGAAGGCAGAGGCGAACAGGAGCGGCAGAAAAGAAACCCGCGCTGCGGGAGTCTGCAGAGATTTTTGTAGCGCCTCCAGGCGCTGGTGGAATCACTGTCAGCTGTGTGACCTCGAGCGTGAGGCAGGCTGGAAGATGTGGTCCTCCGGGACCAGGCAGAAGGCAGAGGCGAACAGGAGCGGCAGAAAAGAAACCCCACAAATTCAAACACACAGGAGCTCTTCATGATAAGGCCCCTGATCTCTGTCCTGTTAACTGATATTAACAGACATATTCTGGAGAAGACTTTCCTTTTACGAAATGTAGCCTAAATCAAGACGAGCCATCAGTTTTCTATGAAATGAACCCGATGTGAGCTTGTTTCCATATGCTTTTTGTGTGTTCCCAGAAATTGTTCTCATCCTTGTCATACACCCACTCGGACTGAAAACATAACAATGTAAGTATAGCAACTAGACCTCTTGTGGCAAGTCAGATACAATTCAAGCATTCAAAGATACCCAATTCACCTTCCTCTTTACTTAAACTGCTCTCGGTCTCAGGTCTTAGAGACAGTCCCACAACCCGACGGGGTGGACGCAGTATCAGGGTGCATCACCCCTCTGCGGCTTCAGTGGCTCATTGCGGATTTTCATGCCATGGACTGGTTCCAGCAGGGGACACTGCTTTCTCCAGAAGGGGCAGGAAGTGAACACCTCCTTGCCCCTTTTCTCATGCAAACTCCATACTGTCCTTCTGCTGCAAGCTTGCTTGGATGCACTGCTCCTGCACCTATAGCTTACATACGTATGAGGAAGAGGAAGGAATAGATGGCAAAAGTTTTCTGTTGCAATGCCACCCACGTCCACCTTTGTTTGTTCCCTTTACTTCCGACCACAAGGATGTGTTTGTGCAGTGCTATAGTGTGCTTTAGTGTGCTGCCACACCCAGAAGTAGTAGTAGGTGTTGTTTCCTTTGCTCATAGTTTGGGCCTCACCTTTTGCTAACTTCACTCCACTTCAACCACTCCTCTGCACATGTTACTATTGGGAATAGTAGTGGGAGTATTACCTGAAATTGTGATTTCTATCATCCTGCCAATTGGACCAGCAGAAGAACGTGTGTGGCTGGTGCCACGCCGCAAGATCCTATGAGACCACCACAAATCTCAGTGGCCACCTTGGGGAAAACAAAACTCTTTAAACCATGTTCATGGAAGTCTCAGTGCTTCCCATTGAGACTTCCAGTTGAGCGTCACTCTCTTGTGTGTCATGGGGATCCTGGAACTTAGAAACAGTGTTCCCAAGGGCAGAAGTTCAACCAGAACACAATCAAGTCCCTTATGCAGAGGCAGATTTCGGACAGGTAAGTACCAGAGTGTGCTTTATAATACTGATTGAAGTTAACTTTTTGAACTTCAAAGAATGTTCATTGGACTAATTTGAGTCAAACTCATGATTAGCTAAAGTCCAACTCCTATAAGCTGCTATTTGCACCACAAATAACAATTGGTGATGCGAGCGTTTAACTCTGTTCAGACATTTTCAGAGAACTGAAGTTCCAAGGCACATACCTTATTACTGTTCTTCCAAATCCGCCTTTGGTTTTTTTTTCAAATGTGTACCAGAAGCCACAGTTTTGAGTGAATTTCAAGAACTCAATGTAAAATAAATAAGTGTGAATTTTCCGGTATATGCAGCCTCGGTGATCAAAGCAGAGAGAACACGTTTTGACGCTGTAGATCTGACATCTTGTCTGAGGACACCTCAGAACTGATATCTACATTGGCTATTTTCTTGCATCTCATAACTGACCCCTAATCCCCGAGGCGTGACCATCTCCTTATGCAATGACCTTTGTTTGGTTGGCAAAGGTGTTCAGCTAAGCAAAGAAAAAAGGTTTTTTGAAATGGCAACAATTGCCTTATGTGTTTTTAGGCTGTGAAACAAAAGCAGATTTGCATACTGCTGTTCATGTCAATCCTTTTGAAATCAGACTCAGAGTATGAAAAATAAAACCATGTTGAATTTTGCAAATTTTCAAATTCTAGACATATGCTAACAATCTGTATAGGTTTCAGACTTTCTCAGGATTCTCTGAAATCACCAGAACTAAAGCCCAGATTTAAGAGGAATCGAGGCAACGTAGCGCAACAACTAAAGGGACTAGGCTGCATTGCGTGAAAAGTCGAAAGAAGAACAGCGCCATATCTACTGATACTATGGAATGCCACATTGACGCAAAGTAATGCAAACCAGCGAATAATGCATCTTTGCGTTACTTTGGGAAACTATTGCGTGGCATAACACTTTGCGTTGGGTTTGATTAACTAAAGTAACGCAAACTCAGCACAAAGTGTTAGTTAATCTGGACCTCAAAGTATAAATCTTTCCAAATTATAGACATATCCGCCTCTGTACTTGCTCCTGGACAATGTCCACAGAGAGGACAAGCCACACAAGTAAAGGCAGCAAATGTGTGCATTTGCACAGCAAAGTTGCATTTCTTTAATCTCCACTGAGAAAATCTCTTTCGCTATAGTTTTGTATTTTGTCTCTTTTACACCCACAAATAGAACTTGTTCCTTCCTTTTGCAGGACAGTCTTGAATCTACTTTAATGGTGGGAAACTCCTGCATCACAAACCATTCCAGTACCAGCCCCAGCCCTCTTTCCCACCCCGGATTCAACCCTAAACATAATACTGAAGAAATCTGTCAAACTACAATTCTTGGGGTATAAAGATCAATGAGCAAGATTTTATTAATCAGGATCTTGAAATCTAGGCCTGCAGAGTAATTTTTACAAATCTAAGCTTAGTTCAAATCAGAGGTCTTCAAACTGGGAGATGATTTTTTTTACACGGGGTGGCGGGGAGCAGCATTAAAAAGTTTGAAGACCACTGGTTTAGATGGTCAAAAACGCCTGCGATTGTAGTCCTGTGCCTATGCCATCATATGGCCAAGCAGGTGAGTCATCGACATGCCAAACACATTACTTAACAAATACAGTGTCGACTTTCAACCAAGTAAATGGAGGCAATTTTTCAGCTGCAATGTGCATTTACCAGATACTCTGAGGGTATTCCATCACAATGATCCATATGTCAAAAATGTAAACGACCTTACAGATAGTCATACGCATTATTTGATAAACTACCAGTTTAGGGTCAGGCAGATAACATACTAAGCTAGCATTAAGAACTTTCATTCAATAACCACGACTAAGGCAAAGTGAAAATGCCCGTGCACATAAAAAGGTAATTCAGAGAATCAGTCATTCATGAAAGCAAAAGCTTTAGTAAAGGGATGCAATTAAAAAGGGACATAAAGTCAATACTCTAGCTGCTAGGAAAAATACAAAACTCTGTCTTGAATGTTCACATAATGTTTTTAATCTGGCAAAGCATACATTTCAGACTCTTTTTAATAGCAATTTGCAAATAGCAGCTATATATTTATAAAATGTGCATTCGGGATATTATCCTTTTCTCCACTAATCAGCCGGTCTCGCCTGGCATTTATAATGCACTCCGGTGCAGCTTGGGAAATCGAGCACTGCTCTGGAGAAATTCAATAAGCATGCTCTCAATTAGACTCTGTACATTTCACGTGCATTACATTTGCACACGTCCACACAGACGCGTATATCTCAATTCCCCTCTACACAAGACAGCTCACTGCCACTACCTCACTGAATCATGCAATTTGTGCTAAAGTTAAAACGCATGTATTTTTATCACGTAATGCTCTTATTGCCACAGGGGCAAGAGAGTTTCCATTTACATAAACCTGGAGGAAGTAGAGACCTCGATTCACCAAAATTCCAGGAGTATGGATAGGACCACCATGCTACCTTTGACCCTTGTTGACGACAAACGCTGGACCTCGACACATACTTTGTCCCCCTCACATTCCTATATGAATATGAATTTTAGTGCCTCCCCTCACATTCCTATATGCATTTTAGTACCGCCCCTCACATTCCTATATGAATTTTAGTGCCTCCCCTCACATTCCTATATGTATTTTAGTACCGCCCCTCACATTCCTATAGGAATATGAATTTTAGTGCCTCCCCTCACATTCCTATATGCATTTTAGTGCCTCCCTCACATTCCTATATGAATTTTAGTGCCTCCCCTCACATTCCTATATGCATTTTAGTACCGCCCCTCACATTCCTATATGAATTTTAGTGCCTCCCCTCACATTCCTATATGCATTTTAGTACCGCCCCTCACATTCCTATATGAATTTTAGTGCCTCCCCTCACATTCCTATATGCATTTTAGTACCGCCCCTCACATTCCTATAAGCATTTTAGTGCCTCGCCTCACATTCCTATATGTATTTTAGTGCCTCCCCTCACATTCCTATATGAATTTTAGTGCCTCCCCTCACATTCCTATATGCATTTTAGTGCCTCCCCTCACATTCCTATATGCATTTTAATGCCTCCCCTCACGTTCCTATATGCATTTTAGTGCCTCCCCTCACGTTCCTATATGCATTTTAGTGCCTCCACTCACATTCCTATATGAATTTGAGTGCCTCCCCTCACATTCCTATATGCATTTTAGTGTCTCCCCTCACATTCTTATATGTATTTTAGTACCGCCCCTCACATTCCTATATGCATTTTAGTGCCTCCCCTCACATTCCTATATGCATTTTAGTGCCTCCCCTCACATTCCTATATGCATTTTAGTGCCTCCCCTCACATTCCTATATGCATTTTAGTGCCTCCCCTCACATTCCTATATGCATTTTAGTGCCTCCCCTCACATTCCTAAATGAATTTTTGTAGTTGCGGAAGGACAAGGAGTGAGAACTGCAGAAAGTAAACATAGCTCCTAGAGCTCTTCTTAATTTCTCTTCTTACCAATGCTTTCATGACCTAAGATCAGGAGTACCAAGGACAATGGCTGGAATACCAAAAGGCAATCTAGACGTAGCAGCAGATACTGTTGCCAACCCCTAAATGATGTTTATGTGTGGAAGATTCTTTAGAAAATATAGAATTATGAAAGATGACAGGGGAGTACAAAGGAATGCTGCAGCTTAAATATGGTGGAAGGTCCCAGCTTAAGCAGTTTATTGTTTGGGGCACGGACTACATTTTTTATTATACTCGACCTATAAGTAGCTCTTGGCACATAAGGCAGTGTTATACTTGTTCACATTTTCAAATACCCAATGGGAGCCATAAATTACATTCTCGCCAAACCTCTATATGCTTACATCCTGCAATGTCTAAACCTATCATGAACAAATGTGGAATACCCCTAGAGCCACTGTCTCTATGTTTTTAAAACTGTATGTAGACCTAGTGTAGTGAGATGGGGGTGAGAAGGGGAGGACCTTGTTCCTTGAGCCACCATGAAGTGGTTCGACAAGCAAATCGTCTACCGAACAGGAGTACCTCCGTTTTATCCCACTTCATCTTCCAACAGTTAGCTGTCATCTTAGATCCGAAGTTGGCAATGCAAGAGCGGAAGATGGATAAAGTGGCCAATGAACTAGCAGAGATTAAGGCAATGATCTGAGTGTCATTAACCTATAAAATATTTTCAAAACCGTAAGCTCTGACTAAATCAGCCAGAGGGCACATGTAGATATGGAAAATCGTGGAGCTCAGGAGGACCCCTGAGGTACCCCACACACCATGGGCCTCTCCTGTGAGTAATAAGCAGGGAGGGAGATAGCTTGAGTTCTTAAGGAGAGAAACGATACAAGCCTCTGGAAGATTCTTTCACAAATGCCAGTGTCAAAACAAGCACTTAATCAGGATCGAGTGTGACAGAGTGTCAAAAGCTGCTGAAAGGCCTAAAAAGATCAGGCGGCCAATCTCACTTGAGTCAAAGTAAAGTGAACTTCTTCAGTGGCTGAAAAGAGTGCCGACTGTTCTACAGTTGGAATAAAAACCGAATTGGGAGGAAACAACGAGATTATTCACCTTCAAATATGGAGTGATTTGCTTCTGGACGACTTTCTCCGTGAGCATGGATGCCAGAGGAAGTAGAGAGATGGAGGAATTTGAACAAGTCTGAAGAATTGGCTGAAGGCTTCTCCAGTAGAGGCAAAACCTGGGCCTGCATTCATAGTTTTAGTACTTGGGCACAGAATAAAGATTTTTTACAGTAGCTGTTAAGATAGGTCCTGAAGCCGCAAGGCTGGAAATTAACATTTTGGGTGGACTGAGGTCTGCAGTGGAGCCATACTTTCTAGTGGGGAGTATCTTCCCAATAAGCTCCAGGATAATAGGGGAGAAAGTAGATAAGGACAAAACATTGTCCACACAAGTTTAAGATTGAGGAAGCATAAAGAGGTCAGGGGTGACGGTTGATCAAAACGAATATGGATTTTTGGGACTTTGTTACTAAAGCAGTCAGCTAATTTGTAGCAGAGTTCCTGGGAAGCAGTTATGTCCAAGGTGTTGGCATTGGGGTGGAGTAGCTCTTTAACTATTGCAAAAGTATTCCTTGAGGAAGAAGCATTGGTGTGATGACTCACTGCACCACATAATATAAGTGCCTTCTTTCTCTGATAGCATGTTGATAATGTTTTAAGGCTTGTTTAAAAGCCTGCTTGTCACAGTCTCAGTAAACAGGGCCGTACTGGCCGTAGCGGGCACCGGGCGTTTTCCCGGTGAGCCGCGAGGTCGGGGCGGTTTTGGGCCCTTGCGGGCCGTTTTTTAGGTCTCGGCCTGCACCAGCGCTTGCGCTGGTCTGGCCGAGAGTTTTAGTAAGCGGGTTTTGGAAGTGCAAACCCACTGGCTTTCGGCTGGCGACCTGCTTGCGTTCACGATGGCGTGCACGCGCAGCTGCCATCTGGGTTTCCTATCTCTTCCTCATTTCCTCGTCATGGCTCATTAACTCTCTGGACTCTGATGTTTCAATCGCAGCAGCAGCTCACATTACCAACTGAGGGCCCTGGACTATAGTCACAGGAAAAACAACAGCGATTAGCATTGAAATGCAAGCTTTTTTTGTCTAGTTAGAAATATTGCTTCGGTGGGTTGATTTCACCTTATATCGCTATTTGTTTTATATTGGGAGTCACAGCCTAATTACCAGTATTTTTGTCTCACTCTGTTTTTTTAAAAATATTTATTCGCGCAAAGCACAAAGCTATATTTAAGGTTACTTTTTCCGCGTCACTTCTTTACTCTATTTAAACTCCACCCCCCCACTCTTATTGTCTCTCTCCTTCTCTCTCTCTCCCCTCTCTAATTCTCTCTCTACTTAATTAACTCTCCCCTCTCTATCTTTTTTAGCCTTTCATTCTCTCTCACCCCTTTATCTGTTTCTCTTTCAAACTCCTTCATTCACTCTCTCTCCCCTTCTTTCTCTCTCTCTATCCCGCTCCACTCTTTATTCTATGTACACCCTTTTTCTCTCTTTCTCTCTCACCACCCTCTCTAATTGGGCATTATATCTTCACTCTATCTCTCACTCGGCAACACCACAGCATCACTCAGCATCACCACAGCATCACTCAGCGCAACCACAGCATCAATCAGAGCCAGCACAGCATTAATCAGAGCCAGCACAGCATCACTCAGCACCAACACAACATCTCTCAACGCCATCACAGCATCACTCAACGCCATCACAGCATCACTCAGTGCAACCACAGCATCACTCAGTGCAACCACAGCATTACTCAGCGCCACAACAGCATCACTTAGCGCCACAACAGCATCACTCAGCGCCACCACAGCATTTCTCAGCAGCACCACAACATCACTCCGCGCCACTACAGCATCACTCGGCGCTACCACAGCATCACTCGGCACCACCACAGCATCACTCGGCACCAGCACAGCATCACTCGGCACCAGCACAGCATCACTCGGCACCAGCACAGCATCACTCGGCACCAGCACAGCATCACTCGGCACCAGCACAGCATCACTCGGCACCAGCACAGCATCACTCGGCACCAGCACAGCATCACTCGGCACCAGCACAGCATCACTCAGCGCCACCACAGCATCACTCAGCGCCACCACAGCATCACTCAGCGCCACCACAGCATCACTCAGCGCCACCACAGCATCACTCAGCGCCACCACAGCATCACTCAGCGCCACCACAGCATCACTCAGCGCCACCACAGCATCACTCAGCGCCACCACAGCATCACTCAGCGCCACCACAGCATCACTCAGCGCCACCACAGCATCACTCAGCGCCACCACAGCATCACTCAGCGCCACCACAGCATCACTCAGCGCCACCACAGCATCACTCAGCGCCACCACAGCATCACTCAGCGCCACCACAGCATCACTCAGCGCCACCACAGCATCACTCAGGGCCACCACAGCATCGCTCAGCACCACCACAGCATCGCTCGGCACCACCACAGCATCATTCAGCACCACCACAGCATCATTCAGCACCACCACAGCATCATTCAGCACCACCACAGCATCATTCAGCACCACCACAGCATCATTCAGCACCACCACAGCATCATTCAGCACCACCACAGCATCACTCAGGGCCACCACAGCATCACTCAGGGTCACCACAGCATCACTCAGGGCCACCACAGCATCACTCAGGGCCACCACAGCATCACTCAGGGCCACCACAGCATCACTCAGGGCCACCACAGCATCACTCAGCACCACCACAGCATCACTCAGCGCCAAGACAATATCACTCAGCACCACCACAGCATCACTCAGCACCACAGCAGTATCACTCAGCAAGACCTGAGTATCATTCAGCATCACCTCAGCATCGTCTCCGCAACAGTCACCACCACCACCACTACCACCTCAGCATCACTCAGCACCACCTCAGCCTGCTCTCGGAATCTGGCATCTGTTGATTCTCCTCTAGCGTCTGGCCGCTGCTAGTGTTATAATACAGGTACTAGTTCCCAACCTTCACCCTCCGATTGTTTATGCCCCCTCAAAAAAAAAGCTTTAACAAACAACCATTGCAATAGGCAGAAACAAGTTGCCAGCATTGCAAGAACAAAAGAAAACTGAGGAAATTTTTTATTGTAAATACTTTTTTTAATATGGTCGTTCAGTTTTACATAATGCCTTCTTGGTCATATATAAAGTAACAAAAATGCTTCTGACACTTTTTTATTATAACTTTTCAGCATGCTGCACAGCAGCCACACTTCTCTACAGCACAGCTTGAAGACATTGGCAAAGTCAATAGCTCTGGCTAAACACTTATAAGGCCCCAAAGGCGAGACCTATTGGCTATGCCAATGCTTGTGTTACCGGGAGCCAGAAATATCGGCCCCCTGTAACAAAATCGGCCGAAACCGGCACTAGGAAACAGCTCGGTCGCACCCCCAGGGGGCCGGCCGAGCAGTTTGCCAGGGCCAGTTACGGCTCCCAGTCCGGCCCTGTCAGTAAAGATTCCTCCACCTACACTTCAGGGATTTACATAAATGTTTTTTTCTCTAAGTGTGGGGGAATACCATAGATGGAGCAGAGGGAGCCTTACAATATGATCAAAAAGATTTCAGGGCCATAAATAGGCTGGTCGCATTATCAAGACATCAATGAGGCAAAAGAATGGGACAAGAGAACTGGCCCAGTAATGATCAGTCCAATTGAGCAGAAGGGAAGCGGGGGATCTTTCCCCACCCAGTTTTAAGATATTGGGTCTAAAATGTGGTCTGCAGTGTGCATAGGAAGAGACATGTGCTGAGTGAGACTGAGGGAGCACCTACAGGCAATCAGAGCATTGGAATCTTGATCCTATAGGTTGTGTAGATGGAAATTAAGGTCCCAATAACAGTAAAGTTGGGCCTTAAGAGTAGAAGGGGTATGAAGGTTAGAGAGTATGGCACTGAATCTTGTACAAGGACCTGGAGGTCTGTAAAAAAGTGTTTCCAAATGGAGAAAATTAGAGTAAAAATAAGGTTAAAGATTATACACCCGAGCCAAGGAAGAAAATGCATTACGGTAATGCTACATGAGAGTGGGGGTTATAAATAATGGTGAGGCCTCCCCCTTGTTTAATAGAGTGGTCCGCATGTTGTATAGAAAATTCCTTGGGCATAGCAATGGCAATGTGTTGGAGTGCAGGTTTCTGTGACAAAAAGATATTCAGGTGAATTAAGTCATCATTTGCATAGGCATACATTCAAGTACTGTTGCTTTAGGTTAAGACTTGAGAACACCCTCTGTTATAAGGGGGTGCACATCAAGCATCTGTGCTGGGCACAGGCCCATTTGACCTGAAACTGACACAAAATCCTCCAAGATGCATTTCATAATGTTTAATGATGTTAAATATATCCCTTAATTATAGCCCTTTTAACTTAACTGGATGCACCACATTTAGAAGGATAGTCCAGCTGTTGCCAGAAGAATGAAAATGGTAGTGAAGCCAAAATCATGCATCTCCCTGTAAATTTCTTATCAACCTCATCCTAATGGGCGAGGGTAGCATTTCTATCGCTGAGCCAAAGGCTTGGCCAAGACAACTCAACAAGTAGACTGTTCACCAGATATTGGCCATTCTTGCTTCAGAAGTTACTTCATACTTGACCATTGAATTTGGTCCCACATCTCAGGGAGTAATCTAATGAAGAGAGAAATTACTTCCTGTCATTGGATCAAACTGAATGAAGATTGTGGCAGCACAAACTAAAACAGGAAAGAGTGATAATCACTTTACTGTCTCCTTCATGGGAACATTAAAAAAATATATGTTCTAGAGGTGCTATTTTTCATGGTTGTACATCAGTACATATCAAAAACAAAATTATCTACGACATACATTTTGTTACCTTGGCTTCTCAGTCATAAAAATCTCTCTCCACTGAGGGTAGGTTGAATATTATTAAGTTGAATTGAGTGATATTTTTGCAAAGAATACATTTAGAACACAACATTTTAGACAGAGAATATTTAGGTTACAATCAGTGCTTAATTTGTAAATTAATCAGTGCCTGTGTCTAGAATCCCACAGCTGGTGCTATTAAATGTCAGCACGCCCAATACCAAGGCAGCATAGCCTTGAATCCACCTCATGCCTCTTTAATCCTCTACCAGACACCTCCTGCCCCTTCATCTCAATCTTGCAGCATCCTTTTTTCTCCCTTTGTGACAGTTTTCCATCTTTCTCTTCCTCCTTCTTTCCACTTAGTTCAATTTTCCCTCTCTTGCTCTTGGGAAATGTCTGAAGAGGAAAAATAAGTGCTGGTCCCCAAAAATGAGTGTTGGTGGCCCACACCGGCAAGCACAGGTTCAAATGAAGCACTGGGTACAACATCCTGTACCATTCTTTTTCCACTAATCTTAAACGTTAATTCAGTCTTACTAGGACTCAATTTCCTCATGTCCAATTTGGACATCACTAGATATTATTACTTGATTTGTGTCAACATGTAAGAATTTACATTTCTAACACGTGTACAGTAACCACCTTAATATTCATACATTTAATCCTCATCCGTGTGGAAAGCATTCTACATGAATACAGTTGTGCACAGATTATTCCTTGAAGAGTGATGAATCATAAAAATATTGGAGCCTCTTCTCTTATGTTAATTCGTGCCTGATTGCACTGAGATTTTGGATAAAACTTCTACTACTACAATCTCTCATCTTTTCAATGCAATTAAGCAAGGAAATCAAAGCCTTCATTTTTACTGTTTTTATGCTGTCAACAGACTAACTATGTCCCGCCACACACCAGCCAACCTACACCCATTCAACTTCTCTCTTATCCAATCCTTTTCACCTATAAATGTACTAACTTGTTAAGTTATTTACTAACATGAGCTGTGCTTATGTCAAAGTATGCACTCTAAAACCAAGAAGGTCTGCAACATATCTGGCTGTCGTAAAAGTGAGCTTGGAGTTCCCAAGCCATCTTTGATCCGTTGAAGAGATATCCCCTTCATGGATGATGCTCCTGCCAACTGATTGTTTCTATAAAGTCTGAGTTTGCCCTCAAAAGGTAAGGCGGTTCAGTTCAAGGAGATCACTAGGTTTGGTAGTCGTTTGGCCATAGAGAAATACATCACAAAACTGAATCCTTTACTTTGGGTGAAATTCCATGCACAAGAAAGATTTTTTTCATTAACTCCTAGCCCACAGCTCCTCATTCAAACACCCCAAGACAATAGATGACATTGACTCTTGGGAGTGCTACTTCTTCACATGAGGAAAAAAGACTGAATGATGTACATCACTGATTGAAGCCACTAGTGTAATACCTAAATAGATACTCTGATGTATACTGTCAGGTACAATGAGCACATTTTGTTTGTTCAATTCCACATTTATACTTTCTCGCAATAATATTTCCATTGCTGAGTGTATGGGACTTCATTTTGGAAAAGGTAGATTGTAGGTCTGGAATTTTGAGCTTCTCATGGTGATCCCAAAGTGGTGCAATTCAAGCCTCACAACATAATAAAATGTGGGACTTCCCACAAGCGCATAGCTGCCGCTGTTTTCCCTTTTCTTTACAACCAGTTCTAGGGCTAATGTGATTCTTCTTTTATGGCAGTTTTTATTTCTACAGCATCAAATGGCAATCACTACTCCCCACATCTACGGCCACATGTACATAGCTTTTTAGGTCACAAACAGCCCGATTTACAGAATCGGACCGTTTGCAACTGAAAAAAACAATTTTTTGTATGTACAAAGCCCCATTTTACGATTCTGTAACCTATTACCGAATCACAAACAGGTTTGCGATTCGGTATTAGAATGGGGCGTGTTAAGGGTGTCCCTTCCTAATAGCGACTCACAGTCGTATGAGTAAATGTTTTGCGACCGGAATACAGTCACGAAACATTCATATTTTACTGCCTACTTCAAGTAGGTGGTAACCCATTCGCAAACAAGAAGGGATCCTCAAGGGACCCCCTTCCCCTTTGTGAATGTTTGGAAAAAGGATTTAAAGACCAGGCAGTGGTCCCACGGGCTACTGCCTACTCTTAAAAAATGAAAAGAAAACTTTTCCTTTTTCTTTTTGAAAAGCATCCCATTTGTCTTTAAGTAAAACGAGCTGCATTTCAAATATAAAACATTGCTTTATTTAAAAGCAATCACAGACATGGGGGTCTTCTAACCCCAGCAGGCCACCATCCCTGTGATTTTAGCGACTCCCAATGGGTCGCAAACCGAGACTTACCTCATGAATATTAATGAGGTAGGTCTATTTGCGACTCACTGGGAATCGCTAAATGTGTGAAATACACATCTGTACATAGCTGTTTGCAATTGCCAAACAACGAATCACAAAAATTTGCTATTAGGTAATCGCAAACCCAAAGCTACGTACATCTGGCCCCTAATACTTTCATTCATTTTCTATGGTATTCAATTTATTCAATTTGTAGATGAAACACAAGTTTAGGTATTTTAGTACCACCGTTAATTATTTGTGGTTGAGTTTTCATTTTTGAGCCTATACTAATCAATATTTTATAGATTTTGCCACATTATTATTTATAGATATAAGGGACTTATGTTTTTATGCCTGGCCTGAAAGTGCAGCTGTGACGGACCTTATGTGATCAGCAGAACAAAAGTTGTCAGAAGTACTGCTGAGAGAGGGGCTTAAGCCCCACCCATATGTTTCTTTTCTTGAGTACAGCATTTGATTTGGAAGACATGTAATTCCACTGAAACAGGTTTCTTGTGCTGCTATTTCTGCCTTGTGGGAAAGCTCATGCTCAATATAGATTGTAGTAGTAGGCAAGGGTTTTGGTGTTTGTGACCTACTTGAACTATGGGGACAGAAAAGTTATACTATGATTATCCTTTTAATGCCCTCTTTGGTGTGTTTTTTTAATTGTTTTGACAAATGTAATGCCGAGCATATTTCTTACTTTATTATGGTATACCTATTGGTTGCCTTGTGGGAGAGCCTATACTTAATACAGCAGGTAGTTGTTTATGGTGACAAGCCAATAATAAAGGTTATATGCCTGATTGATTCATTGGGAAAAGTTCTCAGGTTTGTTTATTATAAAACTTTATGACAAAGACACTAACCTGATATATTTATTTTGAAAGGCACATGCTAAATCCTATAGGCCTTTAAGGGTCACTTATGATTGCACCACGCTGAAGCTTGCAGACTTGTTACATGAAATCTCACAGATTAACTTTGCAGGCGAGGATTTTGATTCCAATTACCCCCTTTGATAAACCTTGAGGGCAGACGATTTGCACTGTAATAATGCTGGCTAGAATCTCTTGGGAAGGTCTCACACAGTTATCTGCTGGAATCTGCTAATCAAAAGAATTCAATACAAATGTATATATATATATATATATATATATATATATATATATATATATATTATCTACTGGCGGTCGCCAGTAGATAGTTATAGTTAGGACCTATTTTCCATAGGAAATCCGCGACATTCTATTTGAAATAACTCTCTTGCTGGTTGACAAATCTTCGCGAAATTTTCAAACTTTATGGCCCGCTCCGGTCCGCTCCTACCCTGAAAGTTTCGGGGTGATTCGTCAAGCGGGGGCCGAGAAAAAAGGGGGGTCCCAAAACGTGTTTTCCCCACTCATTTTCCCATAGGAAACTTTAGACACGGCTACAGCCCGAACTGCTGAACGGAATTAGACCAAATTTGGCAAAGAGGTAGTTCTTGGTTCAGAAAGAACCCTTTTTGTTAAATGGTGTAAATCCGTTCAGTAGTTCCAGAGAAAATCAAAAGGAAAATCACATATATATCTATGGCCGCGTCGGATTCGCGCACCCTCCCGATCACGAGCTGCATGCTAATTGGCTTTCAAGTGGCTGTCAACACTACAAATCAGGAAGTGTTGGCAGCCATTTTGTCCCCGAGGGACAGAAACAAGTGCGCAAAGCGCACAAAGGGGGCAGGGTAGAAACACCCTGACCCCCTAGGTCTGCTCAGGGGGTCCCACAAGGACTCCCTGGGCAGAAAAAAGCATTTTTATTTTTATTTTAAATCGGCAGGATGCGCTCAGGGTGCGCAGATCCTGCCGATTAGAAAAAAACCCAGAAGAAACAAGTGCGCAAAACGCACAAAGGGGGCAGGGTAGAAACACCCTGACCCCTAGGTCTGCTCAGGGGTCCCTCAAGGACCCCTGGGCAGAAAAAAGCATTTAAAAAAAAGAAATCGGCGGGATGCGCTCAGGGTGCGCGGATCCCGCCGAGAAAAACGAAGCGCGGTCTCTCGCGCTTCGTTGTTAATTGGCCCCGGGTGGGCCAAGTCCCGGGGGCATGCAGGGTTTCTTTTTAATATGTGGGGGCCTCTAAGGCCCCTAAGCCCCGGGGACCGTCACCCCCAGGGCTTAAAAAATAATGGTGCGGGAGGGCTCTTTGTCCTCCCGCTGCCCCGGGACCGCCACCTCCCCGGGCTTCTTTAAAAAATTTTTACCTGTGTGGGGGTTCCAGCCCCCACACGCCCCGGGACCGCCACCTCCCCGGGGCACTAAAGATTTGAATATGGGGGTCCGTTATGGACCTCAAAGCCCCGGGGACCACCACCTCCCGGGGCTGTGCACTGGATGGGAGGGGGCCGCGCGGCCCCCTCCTGGAGCCCTTGATGGCCCTGGGGACCGCCACCCCCAGGGCCGAGCTCCTGCAGTGTCCCGGGGTGCCTACCCCCGGGACACTGTAGTTTGCTATGACAGGACGGGAGCCTCGCAAACTTAGCCCCCTGGCGCATACTGGAGGTTCCTGGTTGGCTAGTTGGCCCCCAGGGACCCTCATGATTCAAGGGGACTTAATCCCCCAACTTAAAACGCGCCACGGGGCGCGTTTGCACAGATGTCACCTCAGGCCCCGCCCCTCCCTTCACCATTGTGCAAATATTCCTCTAAAATCAGCCGAACTACGAATTCCGATTTACTCACCTGTTATCAGGAGAGAACCCAGTGCTGCATCTTTTAGCCCAGCACTGATCCTGAAAAGTAATTTTAACCGTACTTACCAGTAACTTGAATTTCCTTCCATAGGATATCATTGCCTGCTTTTTGCTGAAAAAGTTTCTAAGTGTCGATTTTGAAACATACAAATATTCCTCTAAAATCAGCTGAACTACGAATTCCAATTTACTCACCTGTTATCAGGAGAGACCTCAGTGCTGCATCTTTCAGCCCAGTACTGATCCTGAAAAGTAATTTTAACCGTACTTACCAGTAACTTGAATTTCCTTCCATAGGATATCATTGACTGGTTTCACTTGGAAATTCTTCTAAGTGTCGATTTTGAAACTTTATAATATTCCTCTAAAATCAGCCGAAATACGAATTCCGATTTACTCACATGTTATCAGGAGAGACCTCAGTGCTGCATCTTTCAGCCCAGTACTGGTCCTGAAAAGTAATTCTAACCGTACTTACCAGTAACTTGAATTTCCTTCCATAGGCTAACATTGACTGGTTTCACTTGGAAATTCTTCTAAGTGTGCAGTTTTGGAACTTTATAATATTCCTCTAAAATCAGCCGAAATACGGATTCCGATTTACTCACCTGTTATCAGTAGAGACCTCAGTGCTGCATCTTTCAGCCCAGTACTGATCCTGAAAAGTAATTTTAACCGTACTTACCAGCAACTTGAATTTCCTTCCATAGGCTAACATTGACTGGTTTCACTTGGAAATTCTTCTAAGTGTGGAGTTTTGGAACTTTATAATATTCCTCTAAAATCAACCGAACTACGAATTCCGATTTACTCACCTGTTATCAGGAGAGAACCCAGTGCTGCATCTTTTAGCCCAGCACTGACCCTGAAAAGTAATTTTAACCGTACTTACCAGTAACTTATATTTCCTTCCATAGGAATCCATTGTCTGGTTTTCAGCAGAAAAGTTTCAAAGTGTCGATTTTCACAAATTACAAATATTCCTTAAAAATCGCCTGTATGACTTAAACGCATTCTTTCAACTGTTTACAGGAGATGCACCAGTGCTGGATCCAGGATCCAACACTGAGTAAGAAAAAGTAACGATAACACTACTTACCTGCTAAGTGAATTTCCTCCCATAGGATAACATTGGTGATTCTATGTGAAAAAGTTTCCAAGTGTCAACTTTTAAAATACAATAATATTCCTTAAAAATCACTACTGTAACCAAAACGCTTTTACTCAACTGTTTACAGGAGATGTCCCAGGACTGAATCTAGGATCCAGTCCTGTGGTTAGAAAAGTAATCCATAAAGTAACTAATTGCATTTAACTAGAAATTCACATTCAGCTCAATGTTGCATTGTGTTTGAAATTGTGTTGCCCATTGCAACAACTGTAACTACTGTACTTAAAACTCTATTGCCTATTTGCAAACTATTTAAACTAAAGTAATTCATTCAGAGAAAGTATATTTTGTAATGTAATGTATAATGTAATTACAATGTAATTTAATAAATAAAATATCTAAAAATAAATAGTTTTAAAAAATGTAGTAAATCAGTATCAAAAAATAAATATAACAATTAATACATTTAAAAATTGTCATTTACAAAACCTTTGAAATTCACTGAAAAAACCATAGGTTTTAGGGGCGTTATAGTTAGAAATTAGCATTTAAAAACCTTTGAAATTCACTGAAAAAACCATAGGTTTCAGGCACGTTATAGTTAGAAATTAGCATTTAAAAACCTTTGAAATTCACAGAAAAAACCATAGGTTTCAGACACGTTATAGTTAGAAATTAGCATTTAAAAAACCTTTGAAATTTACTGAAAAAACCATAGGTTTTAGGGACAGTTATAGTTAGTTGGACATTTCACTCATACAAAACCCGTGAAATTCCCCCGTTATAGTTAGTTCAGCTAACTATAACTCGCGCCCCGCAATGCACTGCTGATGACGTCACATATTACATCACTCATGACATGGTCAGTGACATCACTGATGACATCACTGATGACATCTCAAATGACATCACTGATGACATCACTGATGACATCATCCACGTGATAATCTGATGCACCTCCTCACACCCTAATATAACCTTTGATACACCCACTCTAAATTACAGACTGCCATTCGCAAAACCATAGACACTCCAACACCAATAACTACATACCCACTCACTGATTCTTAGGTCTACACACACACATCCACTCACTCACCCGTACAGTCACTCATACTTATGGTCACTCAGTACAGGACTATCATATGCACTCTTACTCCTATATAGACACTCAAACACCGCCACTCATCCATAGAGGTACTCACACACCTAGTCAGTCATGCAAATAATTAAACACACTGCCATTTACTCACCTATACAGTTATACACACACCAGCTCACTTACTCATACAAATACTAGCACATTGTTACGCTCTTATACAATCACTGATACAAGCACACACTCATCCATACAGCCACTATCACAATCACTCACTCTCGCTAATAGCTATTTATATACTCCAACACACATATATACTGCCTTTCACATATGTAGTTACTCACACATGTACCACTGGGACATACATTCACTCACTAACACACACTCTTACACACACTTACCCACCCATACAGTCTATCACAGATGCACTCTTGAAACCATCCACCCAGTGAATCACCCACTCACACATCTATGCACAGAGTCGCACACACCCCTCCCACACAAACACTCAGGCACCCATACAGATACTCAGACAACCATTCAATAACTCATATACACACTCATGTAGCTATTCACAAACACATGCAGCCACTTACACAGCAACAGACAGACGGATACAGACATTCACCCAGTTTAGTCACTAACCCATGCATTCAGTAAGATACGTTAAATCACTCACTTATAGAGTCAGTCACGCACCTACTAAATCATCCATACAGACACTTATACACCCACTCATTCTTCAATACGTCTTTTCCTATATATATTAAAAATATTTAAACTTTACAGAAACACACAGTCACTGCATGATGTCAACAGTGATGTCATCAGTGATGTCACTGACCATGTCATGAGTGATGTAATATGTGACGTCATCAGCAGTGCATTGCGGGGGCGCGAGTTATAGTTAGCTGAACTAACTATAACGGGGGAATTTCACGGGTTTTGTACGAGTGAAATGTCCAACTAACTATAACTGTCCCTAAAACCTATGGTTTTTTCAGTGAATATATATATATATATATATATATATCCCAAAAATTGCACCAGCAAGACGAGGCCGCACTCCACCGCAGGTAAGGTAAACAACCTTTATTTTCTCGATAACAGGCAGCTTTTCATTCCGTTAGTGTGTCTTCTTGGCTTGACGCGTTTCAAGGATTTTGTTCCTCTCTTCAGAAGCCATGCTTTCAAACCGGCATATTACGTGCACTTCCCACATTACCTTGCGTGCTTTCACTTATAGTCCTGGCCTCAGGTGTGCCTCATTAAATACATTTTTACTGTTGCACGCCGGTATCTGTAGTTCAAGTTTCTGCACCATTTACACCCTCCAATGGGTCCGATCTTACTCACATTAATATGAAGACCATTGAAAGCCCCCATTGAGCTCACGAATGGAACTCTGCCTGTTTTGTTGAAAGGTAACCTGCAGTGCCACCTCCACGAAGAGACAATTCTCCCCGAGTGGCCCCCTGGGTTGTTTTGATGGGTGGTGCGTCGCCTCCACGGCCTGGAGCGCGCCGTGAGAAATATAACCCGAAAATTGCACCAGCAAGACGAGGCCGCACTCCACCGCAGGTAAGGTAAACAACCTTTATTTTCTCGATAAAAGGCAGCTTTTCATTCCGTTAGTGTGTCTTCTTGGCTTGACGCGTTTCAAGGATTTTGTTCCTCTCTTCAGAAGCCATGCTTTCAAACCGGCATATTACGTGCACTTCCCACATTACCCTGCGTGCTTTCACTTATAGTCCTGGCCTCAGGTGTGCCTCATTAAATACATTTTTAGTGTTGCACGCCGGTATCTGTAGTTCACGTTTCTGCACCATTTACACCCTCCAATGGGTCCGATCTTACGCACATTAATATGAAGACCATTGAAAGCCCCCATTGAGCTCACGAATGGAACTCTGCCTGTTTTGTTGAAAGGTAACCTGCAGCGCCACCTCCACGAAGAGACAATTCTCCCCGAGTGGCCCCCTGGGTTGTTTTGATGGGTGGTGCGTCGCCTCCACGGCCTGGAGCGCGCCGTGAGAAATATAACCCAAAAATTGCACCAGCAAGACGAGGCCGCAATCCACCACACAGCTGAGGCCAGGACTATAAGTGAAAGCACGCAGGGTAATGTGGGAAGTGCACGTAATATGCCGGTTTGAAAGCATGGCTTCTGAAGAGAGGAACAAAATCCTTGAAACGCGTCAAGCCAAGAAGACACACTAACGGAATGAAAAGCTGCCTGTTATCGAGAAAATAAAGGTTGTTTACCTTACTTGCGGTGGAGTGCGGCCTCGTCTTGCTGGTGCTATTTTTGGGTTATATATATACATATATATATATATATATATATATATATATAGACTGGCTTTGGGTCAGTGCTCTTTTGCCTTTTGTCTGAATGATTGTTATTTCTACTCTGCTTCTATTGGTGGCAGCATGGAGTAATGGGTCAGCCAACTTGAGCCATTGGCTCCCTTGCTGAGTGAGTGACAGCATTTGTGTAACATGCTTGAAAATAAGTGTGTGAAGTAGCAAAGCTGGCGGACCAGGCCTTTAGTTTTTCATTTTCGATTTTTGAAGGCTCCCTTTTCATTTCTTTCCTTCTCCTCTTTTTATTATAGTTTTTAGAGTATATTACAATTGTTAGATCATACTACATTCTCCCAGAAAGTGCTATCAGGATGCTTGCTTGCTGCTCTTTTCCTCTGCAGTATCCTGCACCCCATACAGCCATGCCTTTTATCCTGGCGGCCAACAGGGAAGATCGGCCATACTATATCATTGTTTTACCATTCCAAGATGGCCAACACGTTGCTTCTAAACAGGGTGGCCAAGCTGAAACTTTGAAACAATGATCCACTGTGTACAATACCATTACAAGACAGCCACATGCTGCTATGTTTAAAAGTATTTATTATTGCACGTATATGTCCACCATATTTAGACAGCAGCATGTTTCCTTTTTCTACTTTTCTACTTTTAATTTCTCATGCATATTTTTTCAGTTACCGTATGTATGTTTTTTTATGGTAGTGTAAGTGGGTAAATGTAGGAATGAGTCAGCGGGAGATCAATAGATGCATGAGAGCAAGAATGAGTGGCAGACTACATGTATGATGAATTATTCAGTGCCTATACCCATCAATGACTAAAGAGCTACTTTCATTTATAGGTCAGATCAATTGGCATTGCCAATTCATCTTAATGATTGGAAGGACCACATACGTGCCAAGGTGGTTGCAATGTAAATGCATGAGTGTTCCAATAAACCCACAGGCAGTAAACGCAAAAAGAATATTACAGAAAAAAAAGCAAAGAGAGGGCATTTTAGATAGCTCGTTACTGTCCAATAACATGCAAATTAAATGTACATTAAAATGTAACTAATGCAACCGTTTAGGATATGTCAAAAATGTTGAACTATTCTAAAAATCTACCCATCTCATGCTACACATACACATTTTGGAACGTGTTGTTTTTTTCTTCTATTTGTCTTTTTTAGTGCCAGACAGATTAATGCCAAACAATTTGAGCCAGGCAAAAACACGTTTAATGGGAATGCTTTTTGTGACCAACGGTTTCATATTTTTATGGGTTTTGTCATTCATTTTTTCATCAGGGTCGAGACATAAAAGATAATTGGGCAGTATAACGGTGTTATGAGAAGCCATTATAGATGCAGTACACGATATCAAATAGACCACAGGGCCAGGGACAGGCAGCGAGGGAGGCACTGCTATCCAGATGTTAAAACCCTGTGTGAACATCAATACAGAAGACAGTTTGTGCAATAGTCCACAAAATCGCAGTAGCCAAGGCCCCCAGTCCCACCGAAAATGTAAGAGTTGGATATTTTCACACTGCGTCAACTCACTTATTTGATTACAGGGAGATAATGAAGCATAAAACATTGAGTAACATCCCGTCTTTAAGCATCTTGCATGCTACTGAAGAGAATCAAAGTAAGAACAAAAATACAAGCTATTGCATATTTGAGTTACTGGGATGTTTTGCTCATAAGACAGCAATAACAGCTTTTGGCACTGAGTAAAACTAGGCCCGGAGAGGAGCACAGCATTTGGCACTGTGATTAACATAACATCTGGACACAGACGTAGCAACCATCAGGACAGTAGGTACAGTGCACAGGGGCTAAGGAACGTGAGAGGCCCACTGCACATCTATCTGGCTGTCGGTTCCTACCCAACCAAGGCTGTGGGGACATTTCCCTTGCTTGTATCAGAGCTGATAGCACCCTCGCACCGCCACAGTATTTGGAAGATAATTGGATAATGTAAACCTTATGACATCTTCTAATGAACAGTATTCATTTTTTGCTTCAATTGCTATGTTGCTCTTTCCATGTGACTGGAGAAGCCATTTTGATTATCATCCAATATTATGACACCGCAGTGGAGGAGAACAATTATGTTTAATCCTTCACTGCTTCTGCCGAGACTGAGGTAAAGTTTAATTCTGGAAAGAATCAGTGCATGTTGCATAGCTAGTCCTCTGTGGCCATCTATTAGCATGTTTCATCTCTCTGCCCTTACAGCTGAAGCATGGACAGCGCATGAGCTGCAACAATGGTGAGAAGGTGAAGCGACCTAAAGGTAATGGGCCTTTTCAGAAAGTCCATCTATGCCTGCCAAGCATCCTAAAGAGGTTACTTGGCAAGTGTAAATGCCTCTTGTTAGTCACAGTCTCTCCCCATAGCATATTACACTCTGCGCATACACACACACACACGCACACACATATATACACATACAACCCAGTGGCGGTCACCACTGGGTATTAATAGTTATGGCTGTGTTTCTATAGGAAAGAGGGGAGAGGATGTAGCCTTACGGCTAGAGCGCTCGACCTCGGACCTGGGGAACCGGGTTAGACTCTCGGCAACGACGCTCCACATCCTGTGATTCTGGGCAAATCACTTAATCTCCCTGTGCCTAACAAAAATGAATGTGTTCATCTGTAACGAAACTGGTGCTCATGTAAAGCGCTCTGATACCCGATGTCTCGGGTCTAGATCGCGCTATATAAAACTCGGAAAAAAAGGCATTTTTTGGGTTGCTTATAACTTTAGCGCAGCTTGACGAATCTTCACTAAACTTTCCCCCAAAAAGTCTCATCTACCTCATCTCCGTCCTGGAAAGTTTTGGGTTGACCGTCAAGCGGGGGCTGAGAAAAAGGGGGTCCCAAAATGCGTTTTCCCCATTCATTTTTCCATAGGAACATTGAACAGCGATACCACAAAAACTGCTGAACGGAATTTCACCAAATTTGGTGGCAAGCAAGATCTTGGTCCAGAAAGCATGCTTTTTGTGATTTTGTGTAAATCCATACAGTAATTTTTGAAAAATTAAGGTTTAGAAATTGCATATTTCATGCTGCGGCGGATCTGCGGAGTCAACAGATCTTGAGATAAGATCTGATTGGCTGCCACCACATCATCAAAGATGGTGCGCCAGTCATTTTAGGTCTCAGTCCCCCGTCCTACAAAAAAGTTGGGGAGCTCCAAGAAGCACAGCCACCCCAGCACCATTAAAAAAAAAAACAGTAGGTCTCCTTGGTTCATTAAATCCATGACTCCAGGAGAGCTTAGCACATTTTTTAAAGCACTTCTAGCAAGAGCTCTATGCTTATCAGCTGGAGTGCAGGGCCCTCTAGTGGTGGCTTTTATGACTGCAATTTGTAGGGTGAAAAATGTCAAAAGAAGCATTCAGACATGTTGATGTTTTTTGTAATAAAAATGTATTAAACATTGTTTAAGACAATCACATTGTATTGTGTGCATTAATGAAATATACATTTGATTATACCTATTGGTAATGTTTTGATAAAGATGATAGGTCAGCTTTATACATGTTGATATGCAGACCCCCTTGAATAAGCCATTAGGCCTACTTTTTTATTTTGGTGTGGTGACCCTTTGACAAGATCAGTAAGTCTGCCTTACTTAAAATAACACCCTTTATATTGTAATATCACATAGTCAGCCTGCAGAGGATGGGTGCAGGGCCTGGCTGCAGGCCCAGCACTGCGGGGTGCAGGGCCCTCGCAGGGCGTTGGGCGCAGGGCCTGGCTGCAGGCTAGGCCTTGATCCCAACCCCACGCCGCGCAAGGCGATTGACACCTTACTTTATATTTTTTTTAAAATAGAAATTGACTGAAAAAGACAAAGGTTAAAGTGATGTTATAGTTAGGAATTGTAATAATGTGTTACTTTACATCTAATAAAAAAACCTTTAGAAATTCTCTGAACAAAAACAAAGGTTAAAGGAGAGTTATAGGTAGGTGAAAAATGTCAGTTAAAACATATTGTTTTAAACAAACAAAACCATTGATATTCACTAGTTATAGTTATCTCAAGTAACTACAACTAGTGCCCAAAAGGAATTATAACTTGCAGCCGCTCCATGCACAGTGTTGTCATAAATGATGTACTTTCAGATGTTACAGTGATGTTATAAATGATGTCATGGATTATGTTGTAGGCGATGTTATATGTGAGGTAAATAGCAGTGCATGGCAAGGGTGCGAGTTATAGTTACTTTAGGACACAAACTTTAATTTCTCCAAAACTACTGTACAGATTTCCCCAAACCACAAAAAGCATGCATTCTGAACCAAAATATTGCTTTCTGCCAAATCTGGTGCAATTCTGTTGCGCTGTTTTGCCAGTAGCTGTGTTTAATTTTACTATGGAAAAATGAATGGGGAAAACACATTTTCTTGGCCCCCAATTGACCCAATTTTCCAGTTAGGAGCTGAAGTGGAAGAACATTCTTCTATAAAGTTTCATGGAAATTCGTGAAACAATGCCAACAGTAAAAGCAACCAAAAAATGCTTTCCCTATAGAAACTTGGTCACCGCTGTGTAAAATGTCTGTTCACACTTTCTCTCAAAAAGCTCCAAATGTTTATGGTTCGCCCACATTAAAGGATAAAGGGAAGGACAGGAATGACGCATGTTTCACTTTCAACCAAACACTGTGCCCAATAGTCAGTGTTCGATGTTGGCAGCTTCGTGTCATGTCTATAAAAACCTTTTAAATGTTTGCAGTGCTTCCAAACGG
This sequence comes from Calotriton arnoldi, assembly GCA_963921515.1. Lineage (NCBI taxonomy): Eukaryota > Metazoa > Chordata > Amphibia > Caudata > Salamandridae > Calotriton > Calotriton arnoldi. The sequence goes on along the minus strand of CAWUFW010005246.1, from coordinate 1,052,258 downwards.
CAGACAAATCAAAGAGTAATCTATCCTACAATAGGAGCTTTGTGCTTTTTCCTGATTTACATCCACCATTCTCTAATTGCTCCAAAATCCTTTTTTAAATGTTTTTGCTAGAAAGTGTCACTGGCTTCAGGTAAAGCCTTTCATGTATGTGCCTATCCTCTCCTCCCCTTCCTGCCGCAGCTTAAATAGAATTCCTTAAACTTGGCAATGCTGATTCCCTACTGATAATGTCAGATTATAGCTCTTAACCCAAACAATGCGGCGGCCTCTGAATCACAGTGTAAAGGCATGACAAGGTGTGCCGTGAAGCCATTTTGATCTGTTTGCCAAAAGGATAAGAAAGCATTATGCAAAGCAGACAATCTGATAGGTTTGTTTATGTAAATATTCATTTTTAAGGATGCTATAAGTCTCACATACAGCAATGTAGTACGATTATGTGTTCTTTTTTTCACAACAGGTACCTATACCTGTTTGGCGCTGCCATACACCTAAACCTCGGCCAAACCTCGTCTGTATATTTGCACGAAAGACACTATATAGCCCTTAGAAATTACACATAGCCAAAATACGAACTGGGCATATAATTTTTCGCTCATTTATTTGAATAGTTTTGAACTTACATATTTGTCTGGCAAGAATGATTTTTGAACCCTAAAATTTGAAGAGCTCAATGTTGGCAAGGGGTTGCCCATTGACAAGATAATACCGGGCTAGATCAGCAACAAAATATGGAAAGCTGTACATCGTACGTTTTCTTCTTCAGTATAGGCAGATTTCCATTTTTTTCAGGATTCCCACTGAGCAGGGTTTGTTCAGTGCTGGAATTGGAAAGAATTTACCCTTGGAACTCATAAATTTGGGGTCAAGGTGTGGCAGAGAAAAGGGGGTGGAGTCACGAGTGTAGGAGGTAGAAAAGCAAAGTCTGACAGCCAATTTATACATTTATGTTTTTAAAAATATGCTGCAAAGAAATTATCAGCAAGGACAAATCTGTTCTAGCTAACGTAATTGGTCACAAGGATTCTGCTTTTTAAAATACCTTACAAGGTTAAGACACCTGCTGCAGATATCTTGGTGTGTCCAGCAATTCTGAGGAAATTATAATAGCGGTAAGATGACTCTAGTGGATAGTGAATTTCTGGGAGAGTTCTGTGTTATGTCCAATCACACTTTTGGCTTATAAAGCAGCATAGAGGGCTCATGTACCTGTTGCAAAGCACATAGTGTAACATGCAGATAACAGACTTGGTATTTTATGTAGATAGGTAAGTGGGCAACTGCTTTTGACACTAGGATCATTCTGTTACTTTCAGTCCATAAGCTGCAATCCTTTTAACTTCCATGCAATAATCCGAAGGGTGCATAATGCCCCGTATAGCAGTGGCTGCCCACCAACAATACCTATTGTAAGTCCAATCAAAAATCACTGCGATATTGCATAGCTAAAAAGAAAAAGCAGGCAGGGAACGCAGCCCTTCAACAGGCTATCCTTATTTGCCTAAGCCTCCACATAAACAACAGAAAGCGGGAAACAGCAAATACAATAAATTGTCTGGCATCACTTTTCAGAATTGTAATCACTGTTCTGTAGTCCCTAATTCCCAGGTTACGACATATCAGAAGAATCCACTTCCTTCTGTACCTATGATAAGTCGGACAGAAGATTACAACATGTTCGATGGTTTCAATTACCTGGGAGCAAAAGGGACAGAACCCATCAGACTATTTGGGAACACGCTGCCATTTTGCCGTAACAGAGCAAAGTGGCAAAGTCCCTATTCAGAATTTCATATAAAGTGACTTGGCTAGAGGAGGCTCAATCTCGTCCAAAAAGCCTTCTAAACTATATTCATCTTTAACCTTAAGAAAGGAAGCTGTAAGGGAACAAACGTTGACATGCCCTAAAGTCGAACCATCAATATAGCATCAATAAAGGCCCTTTACCATTGCTTTCGGAAGCCCAGTGGCTTCTGTGTGGGTGGACCATAAGTTCCCACACTCAATCTGGAATAGACAATGTCAACAAAAGTAAACCAGGGGATGTTAGATGCCCTAGGCAGCCCCAATACATCCTCCAGACCCCGTCTGTATGGCAAAAGTTCAGAGGTAACCCAAAGTCTGAGGCAATACAATAAAGGTCTAAGACCTGCTTTATCAACAAAGGATCTGGGACCACAATTAAGCCATAAGGAAATAAACTGGATACTAGCAGGGAGGCCATAAGGGAATAAGAGGGGTACTAACAGGGAGTTTAAATCCTTATTGCTTTTTTTCTCAATATGTTGTTATTCAAAGATTGCAAAGAAGGGCTCCTCTGGGAAATAATAAAGCTTTGTAAGTACAGGCAACCCAATTACTGTGTTACGTTTTTTATCCTGAGTTTGCGTTTCTCCTAACCGTTCACTTTTAACATATAATGCTACAAGTATGGATGACATGTGATTTTCACATCCTATAACCCATATTATCTTAAGTATTATTTTCGGTACAGTAATTTATAGACTTGTATGATTTATTGTTTCTGTGTGTGTGAGGTAAAGCTCTCTGACACCCTACAGTGGGATGAGTAGCACTATAAATAAAAATTTTAAAAAACTTAGTAGGTGCCATTTAGATCATTATTAGTGTACTTACTCATACACACAGATCATTTTTGAATTCTTACAGTGCATGCACATTTCTTACATAGGATTGTTGAACAAAGTCAAAAACCTGCCTTCAAGTCATAGCTTCTCTAAAGTACTTGTGAAGTGATAAGCTACATGCCTTTGTTTCCTTCCATCGCATTGGCATCTAGGCGTTAGGGTCCAGATGGCTCCTAGGCATGAAGATACTTAAACAAAAGAAGGGCTGATGGCCCTTTAAATTAGGTCTTTGTTTGTGCCCGGCTGGAAGTGAAAACAAGAAAGCCCCCTCACTGCCTGCAGGTTGCTGCACAGAGCTGAATGCAGACAACGTGCTGATACTGCTGAATTGTGTCCCGGTGTCCGAAAATGACACCAGGAGAAATTCAGCATATTTCCGTCATACGGCTCAGAAATAGATGCGGGAACTGGGATCTGGCACGGTCCCCCTACTTTCCAGCACTGGCTATATGCTTTAGGCATCTACTCAAATCACACATTGCCAATGCTGTTTCTACTCCCATACACGGGCTGTTGCAGATTTTTCCACTGCGACAACATTGTTTATTGCAGAAATGAGCATATGAACTTTCACATTTATTCCTCTTTTTACACTATTTAGAAAGCGGTTTCCATGTGAAGAAAAGCCAAGATTTATGTGTGCAGGTATTTATGTACATTTATATATGCGTATGCAAGCAGGCATGTTCATGGTACTACCATTAATTGACCTTTTGCATGACCTCAGACATGAGCACTCACATGAACTGCCTGCATGACAACTACACAACCACATGCACATACAGCTGCATAACAGCCTGTATGGCCAATTTCATAACCACCCCGGGACATACTGCATGACCGATTGCTTGACAGTTAATGACAAACTTTATAGAACTGATTGCATGACAAATTGCCTGGTAGACTACTTGCAAACTGTATGACAATGAAGTGATAAAAGGCTTGACAAACTGTAACTATGTATGCATGACAAAGTGTTATGTTGTAAGCGTCCCTCAAAGTAGTGTGCCACCCATCTGCAAAGTGATTCAGCACCTCCTCAAAGGTAGTAAGTGCTATATAATGGTACTACCATACTACCCAAAACCATCCACTATAACCCCTGAAATTATGAGAGAGTTGGGGCACTTTACCGCCCTCATTGCAAAGCTGATTTTAATACTAAAGTTATGCATGAAGGCATACTTGCACTGTCTTGTAGGCGAGACCTAAAAACGAACCTTCTCTCCAGGATGCCTGCAACCTGAAAGAAATAAGGATGTGTGCACTTGCTTAATCTAAAAGCTGTTTGAGATCCACAATAGGCTTTAATTGATAGAATCCTTTAAATCTTCATGGAGACAGAGTTATTCTTTTTGAAACTGTGGCATCCTAGTTTGTACTGTGTGTAATACAATTTTTATATGACTTACATACTCGCAGTGCTTTCTGTCACATGCTGGGACTATATAGAACCATAAACACGCATGTCACTATTCCCCAGTGCACCAACCACAATTCTAATCAGTGACATTTTGGTTATACAGGCGTGTGAAAAGATTGCATCAATCAACATTTCTCACAAAGAGCTTAAAATACATGTATTTTTCATTTAAGATGTGTGTATTATATTTTATATGTAGTTAGCAGCAGATGAAAATCCAACATATTTACAGAATATTTTTACTACGTAGCTGACTGCCACACCCGCACTGACTCTACCCCAATTCTACTCAGGGCCACAGTTCCCATACTATTATATTCACTTCGACCATTGCTTCTTCTTTCCTACGTGTTTCTTGCATGTGGTTGTGTCTGTAATCTTGTTAGAGTGTGTGTGCTTGAGTTGGTTGGATTTGGCCAAATCAATCAGCCTAAGTAGCTATGTTTAAATCAATAATTTTGAAATTAATATAATACCCACCAGAAATAGTGACATTTGATGGGAAAGGAAGAGGAGAACCCAGTATCTTGCATCATACAGGGGCGAGAGCCATGGTGATGCACTATGCTTGGAAAATGTATTTCACGAAGATCACCCAGAATGCATCTGTGCATGTGCACGAGGAGAAAATATGATGTATTTCACGTTTTTAAGCATTTAGAAAGATGTGGGTGTAACTGCTTCTATTTTAGATCCGAGTTAGTTAAGAGCCTTAGGAAACACTTTGAGAATCAGAGGTATGCTTTGTAGTTTCCAAAGACTTTCAATGTCTGAAGGTTCTCTACAAGGAATGATGATAAATGGACAAACACCAGACAAGAAGCATACCATAGGCTTATGGCAAATAGCCAGCTCTCTCCTTCGACACTCCCCTACTTAAACTGGGAATCATTTATGGTAATGGACAGAAAGAAATAATCTAAAAAATAGAGGGGAACTACTGTGCATATAAGTGAAAGTGAAACATAACTATAGATTAAAGAAATGCTGCTTTAAAGCGATATACAGCAGGCGCCAGAAAGAGCGTTTTTTGTTGGGTCTCGGAAAACCAGGAGCAATGATGCTATGTAACAGCACCAGAGTGCAGTGCTTACTGCCAGCACTTGCTTCTCCAGATGTACAAGTGTTATTGTTCTTTTATGAAGCCCTTTTTCACCAGCTGCATGTTATATAAAGCTCTCTGTTGTACTTAACTGCAGTGATCAAAGCGAGAAACACTCTGGCCTAAGATGTCTCTTTGTTCTCAGAGGCGCAATAATTGGGAAAGCTGAAACACTGGCCTGGAAGCAGGAAGTTCTTCCATTAAAGGCGATGCTACAAGTGAAACGGCACATGAGCCGTCTATATACAAGGAAAGAGCCACTGGTAACAACTGAACATGGCTGCAGTCTTTCTAGTCTCTGATGGTTCATAGCGACGTCATTTTCTCATCCACTTACCCTTTTAACCGTCTTTACGCGTTGCAATGCACTGAAAGCCTCATGATTGAAAACTACTCAAAAATACATGGGGCCAGATTTGTCAAGGGTGAGCCCTTAAGTGTGATTTACTATGCCAAGTAGAGACACCTTGCGTGGCACTGCAGGGCAGAGGATATCTGGAGTAACGCTAGGCAGCGAAGGTTGCTGCCTTGCTCTGCCTTGGGAAGGCGTTCCACAGGTGGAGCGTGGGCGTTCCCACGAATCCACCCATGGTTTTTTGCGCATTCCCAGATTTTCTAACACTAGTTTACCTGGGAATGCATCAAAATGGTGCGCCTTCCCAAGGGAGGCGTAACGAGGAGAAATATGTTTATTTCTCTTAGTTATTTCCTCTTTCTACATGTGCTGCATTCTGCCTCAGAGGATTATTTTTGTGCAGGAAGGTGTCCTTTCCAGCACAAAAACAATCCTGGTTGTAAAGCAGGCACCCTTGTACCATGTGCAAGGGTGCCTGCATTGGCGCTTGGCAGGTACAAGTGCATCAGTGAAGTGGGAGGTCAGGAATGCACCATATCTTAGTAGATATGGCACATTCCTGTCCTCTTCATTTAACACTTCGTAGCAAGGCGTCTTACTGCGTTGCACCAAATGTTAGCGGATGTACAGCTTGAGCTCAAGCACGCACCAAGACAAAAATAAAGGCATGTCTCTACTTTATTTGTGTGAGGTGAAGCAGTGACACAACGCATCTGCCCTACGGGCAAGGGCCTTTGGAAACGTTCTGTAAAAGTGGGGGTAAAAGTGTAGCCCTAATAAGAGTGCAAAAACGGAACATTGTTTTTTGCTGCCACAAAAAAGCACTGACTAATGCAAACGAAAGAGAAAAAATTGTGCATCATTTGAAGATGTGCAACACAGTGATTAAGAGCACCTTGTTGCAAATGAACAAGGAAAAAACACAAAATGCATTCCCCCAGGCATGTTTACATAATCCAGCCTGTGTTTTTTTTAGCACCCAATGTGTTGCTTTGCAAGTTTCAGTTGCTTTGACTCTCCAGTCCTTGTTGGCTGTTCATTGCATGGAGGTGGAAGGGCACGCTTGATAAACAAGATGGTAACTACTTTCCCTATTGCTCTTGAAGGCAAGAATGAAGGGCAGCTTCAATAGTGAGAAAATTGATTTTATGGGACACAATAAAAAGCGCCCCCTCAAAGGGTTTACTGGAGCGTCTTTCTCAAGTGGAAACTCCATGCTTAGGTTCCATGTTTGTCCTTGGTGAGAATGGGCTATAAGCAGTGCTTAATTTGTAAAAGAATAAGTGCTGGGGCTCTTGTTGGGGGGCCACTGCAGCTTGCACCACACACTGCTCCTGGCAGCTGGCAATGACAGTACAAACACAGCTACTAACCATCACACTATTACAAGTGTGACAAATATTACTATTCCAGGCCCCCAAAGCTATAAGAATGACTTGGGAGGCAGGCATTAGTCATTGTATATGTAAATTGAACTAATAAACAGCTGTTGTTGTGCTCATACCTAAATTAGCCAGACAGCACCACCATGTGGCAGACTGTCATAAGCCCCGGTGCTGACAATTAGGTGCCAGTGGCGGGCACCGGAAACCACCGGCTCAAATTAAGCACTGGTTATAAGGATTAACGAAGCATTAACAGGGCCCTTTCTCTATAACATTAAACCATGGATGGTACGGACCTGATCCTTACCACAGGGAGACAGATTCAAAAGCAGGTTTCTCAAAGGTGCACGCTTCACTTCTGCCAGTACTTAAATCACGATTGTCATAGTTTCCATTTTAGTAATCTGCTTCTGGACAACTTATCTTGTGAACTATAACGTATAAATCTGTGTTTAAGCATTCAGCTAGAAATATTCACCCTGTTGTTGCAGACCTGCTAATGTTAAAATCACCTTTGATGTGTGAGTAGGGGTGGGGCCTCGGAGGGATGAGGTTAGCTGTGGAGAGAGAGGTTTGCGCCCATCACCACTGGCCAGCAACATAGAGTGGGGGGAGCACTGTCCAAGTAGACACCCCAGGGGGTAGCTTCATGGGGGTGTTTGGGGAGTTACACCCCCCTAAAAATGCGTTAGGTAGTAAATAGTTGGGTACAGGCGCTTTATGTCGGGTATGGTGAGGTGTTTGTCGGATTTCACTTGGGATATTAACGTATGCATGCAGACATAAACACACACACACACAGTCTCTCATGTCTGTTCTTAAGGTCTAAAAAATAGTTATTTTACAAAATATTGAGTTTCAAGTATCCCTCACAATCCACACTTCTCTCCCATCCTACTGCTCATTAAGCCCGACTCCTGCCCTGCTTCTTGTATAAGGTATTTTAACCAGCATGATTGTTGGGAAATATGAAGCTCGCAGCCTCCCAATCTTACTGACCAAGCTACCCCCTGGACACCCCCTCACAAAAACTAATTACAGAGGCTTCTAAGGCTGCCTGAGAGATTGTAACACCCTTGATGGATGTCAGCTGCACAAAGACTCCACACAATGAGCTGGAAACCTGATTTCTGCAGTGGTTTTAAGCTCAATGTGTTCACACATGGGATATCGACTCCTCACTCGCTCACTGTCTGAAGTGAGCCAATATCATGTGACGCATGGTGGCGCTGTCGGAGTTAACAGGTCTGCTCTTGCTACCCAATAACAAATCATAAAGACCATGCTTATCCCCTGGTAACCTCTGATTCATTCTCCATCCCACAGAGTACATCTCACTGCAGATCTCTAGATTATGCAACCTAGGAAAGTGACATTTACACAAATTGGTGTTAGGGGATAAATCCTATATAAATCACACAAAATGAGTGATGGGAGGAAGGCTTTTAAATAGTACAAAGCAATGGCTGTTGCTCCAAATATCTTTACAATCCATTGTTTTTCACGACTATGCCATTCTAGGCAGAGACCCGCCTTATGCAAATCAATACTGACTCTGCTCCTCATAGAAACAATCCATCTCAAACCGCCAAGCAAGACTAACTTCCAAAGGGAATACAAGCAACCCCAGGGCAGCTTTTGCCATATTTGACCATGTCAGTGAGGTATAGCTTGGGTCCTGTGGCACATCGGAAGGGACCTCCATTTGGACATACTCTTGGCCACCTAGGGCATTAGATCAAAAACAAAAAAGGTGAAGGAATGCTTACAAATAGTCTAAACAACTGACATTTGGTCTTGGTTGTTCTTTTTAGCTGAAACAGATATAAAATTATGTAAAACTCTGCAACACGTGTAGCAGAGTTTTTAATAAAGGGCAGACCCTTTACAAAGGTTAAATGGTCATCTGTGAGTTGCTGAATGCTGTATTACAGTGTTAAACAAGCACTAACAAGATTTGCCCAGACAGTGATAATGAGTGAAAATGACAGAATAGGAAAGTAATGCTGTCACAAAATGTTATGTCTATATTGGGGCACATAATTTGTCTTTTATTGCTGCAGAGTTTAGTCAACCCTGATGCAAAAATTGGACCTCCCCTGCAGCATAAATCCAGTGGCCCTGATTATAACTTAAGGAAAAGGCATCACAATTTCTGTACAGGGGTCGTCTACAGCGAGCAATGTTTGAGGACAGCTGAGTCTGAGTGCAGGTTTGGCAGCTTTGATGCCATTGGCTGTGATGAAGCACATAAATTGATGAATCCTTCTAGCTCACACATAAAACTGATTTTGAAACCTTTGAGAGAGAAATGACAAACTTGCACAAATTGTGCTAAAAATACATGGGAGAAATATGAAAAACAGATCATGAAAAAAATGTAGTTACTGCATCGTAAAAGCATGCAGAAGAGTATAGGTTAAATAAAACCATTAATTAAAATAGCATAGGTTCGTGATTTACTAAATTGTGTTGGTATACTTAACATGTAGTAGAAAAGTGAAAGTGACGACTCACGTATTATAAAAGTTCATAAATCATCTTCATTAAATAACAATGTGTGTGAAGAATTAATGAAACTAATGTAATTTAGATGGCATTATGTGTGTATTTTAGGAGTCTCATTTTAAACTTTAAGTTTTGCATACGTGAAAATGTGCACCAAGTGGCGACAGAGAAAAGGATGCTGCACGTGTATAAGATTAAATGTTTTGAAACTTTCAGAGAATAATCTTCATTTATGTATTAATGAGAATTACTAGAAACAACATTAATATTCTATGTTTTGAAATATTTTTATACATTGATACTTTGAAAATGTAGTAATACGCCATAGTTATACATGCCAATTTTAATGAAACTAAATTACTTTGAGTGCAAATGAGTTTAAGAATCTCAAGATTCTAGAATGAAACGTATATTTCTATTCTTTTATATTTTATATTTCATGAACCAAATTCAATTTAGTCCTGCATTCTCCTTACTTGCTTGCATTTTGTTCTCATAGAAAGTCTTCTTAGACTTACAATGTAAACTGAAACTATGTTTCATAGAGAGAGTTCCCATGCACATACTAGGACTACTTGAAACTTTTTTGTTACTTTGGGAACATCTGCCATGAGAAACTGTTCTCTTGAACTCACTCATGTGCTTCTGCAAAAGGACCATTGTTGAAAATAATATACACTGGATGGTTCAATGGCTTACGTGATGCACCACCTTTTTGTTATAATATGTGTCTTCTTTATGCTGCATGACAATCACCCTATACAAACTGACCAATGGACTGAGTGGTCAATCCAGATGAGGTTACCCAGGAGGTGTCACTCCGGAACATGTAGATTTATATACGCTTTGTGACGGAGCAATGGTGTGTGTATGCGGGTGCTGTCAGACACCCTTTTCTTTTTCCTTTGGAGATCTTGCTCTTTTGCAGACTGAGGGACATAATTCGCTCCTTGCGGACTCTATCAGCTGACGCATACACTGTGTGCGCTGTTCCTGGACTTTTTTCCCTCATGGGAGAGAACCTTTGAGCTGAGATGGTTCATGCCCTTTCCTGAACTTTACTAGGACTTTGGTAATTGATGGCCCACGAAAGACTAAATTTGATTACTCTGCACTCCTAGGAGAAATAAAGGCCTGATATTGATGTATTTACTCGTTTAAAATGTACTGATAAAACTAAACCATCCTCAAATCCTGTTTCTGCCTCTCTATGTCTCATCTTCACTTATTGATTGCGCATTCCAATTGAGTATTAATGAGGGTCGGGAATCTGAATAGAGAGATCTCTGGATAGCAAATTCTAATGTTAATATTCTGCATAGCTCTAACTGAGTTATTGCTTTGTATGATTTTAGTCCGACTGAATTTTTCCAAGAGATTTGGTCTAGCTGTGATAATTCTGCATCTGTATAACGTAGTGTTGAGGGTTATCTATATAAATCTAATTACTAGTTTGTAGGTCTGTTACCCAATTCCTGGTCCTCACTGGATAACTGGATTGGATCCCCTATATCTGACCCCTCTTGGCACAATTCAAGATCCACTGGAGGACCAAGTAAATGAAACCTGAAGTGTAGTGTTAGGAGACAAGGTGAGAAAAAGTAAATGGGCCCAGTGGCGCTACAACAGCTGCTATCCCTAAACAGCACACATTTCAGGAGTCTATGCAAAAAGATTCATGAAGATTTCAACAGCTGGTCTTGCATCCTTCTGAACTCCACTCTCACAAAACCTCTACTTGGCGAACAACAACCCAAACAAGTTGACTTACTATAGTGGCTAAACATGGTTAAATCAAACACAAGAAGGCGCCTGTCAGTGGTGACAGCATGCAACACAGTTAGCTATGCCTACAAAGCACTCACGAATGATAAAACAGTCTAGCTGTTGCATTCAAAATATGACAGAGTATTTTCTAAAAAAGACAGCAACTTTTTGTAGTGATTGTTTACAACCTTACGAAGCCTGTAACCTTAAAAGAAACAGCCTTAGAGCCCGCTGCTTTGAACTATAGCAGTTCAATTATCTCTATCTTAGTTAAAGAAGGCCTGCAACACAAGTGGGGGGCTACAACAAGAAAGATAAGGCACTTAATGGCCGGTAAATACCTCAGCAGAAGTGCTTTATTGTCATGTATGAAAAAATATAAAACATAAACAAGAATCAGAGAAAGAAGCATTAGAAATATTGGGGTAAAGGACCTACAGTAGGTGTTATTTTCCCTTTGCGATGTCAATATTGTTAATGGAACGGAACATTCCATTGGTCTAATACAGCAGTAAAGACCAAAGCGGGGATTATATTCGTCCATTATATGGCCACCCGCTTAGTCACAGGCCTTATTCCTCAGGCACTAGTCTGTAACGACCAACAAAGATTTAATAAACAGCAAAGAGATACGCAGAGGACTTTAACACTTCTAGAAATTTTCACCCAGTGATGGCAAATGTTAAAACAGGAAAAAAAGGGAAGCATTTGAATGTTGGAGAAGAGGACGCAAACTAGTGATAATTTGCACTGTGCCGCCCCATTAAAAACCCACATTTTGCCTTTTGATGTGAGTCAGTGCTGCTCCATCATCACCCGACTAATTTGGCCCTGATTACGAGTCCCCGGACAGGTATATGTAATGTATCTCATTAAAATAAATTAATCAGCCTGGAAGCAGTTTATCGGATGCGATAAGTTTGGCCTTTCATGAATTTTGCCCTGAAAAGGTGGTATAGCATGCGGATTGCGGTGCTTACCACATTAAATCTAAATTTTCCGGTGCTTAGCAAGCATTTTTCAATTATTAAATTGTGGCAGGTTCGAACAGCTGAAGTGCAATGGGATGAGAACCTCATCACAACCAGTAATTATATAAATACTGCACCACTCAAAATTTAAATCTTTGTGCAGACAGGTTCACAGTTCTTCGGGGCAGTTAGAATCATCCCATTTGTTTCTTGAGGTGGTTGAAGTATTTTGCCCGGTCAGGTAGTTAAGGACTGCGGGCCTACCTTTCATTATCCTGCCTCAAAGGAGCAATGATACAGTAAATCTGCGTGGACTGAGACGAAAGTGCATTCGGAAGCAAATTACAGATGTGAGGGATAATGAGCAGAAGCAAACAGGCTGGAAGTCTGTGCGCCGTCTGCCTCCCTGCGAAAGACTCATAACGTCTTGATTAAAAGCCGCAAAACATCTGCCTGCGCCACATCAAACATCAGAAGTACGAGCGCGAGACAGACGAGGAGACAGGAGGAAAGATGGCGAAGCGCGCGGCACGCACCTGGATCAGCGACAGGTCCTCGAGCTGCAACCTGAAGAGGTAGTTTCTGCAAAACAAGACATAAAATACAAGCATTAATCATAACGCGGAGGCACGCGGTGCAGAGCATGCAAACAAATCAAGGAGAGATGAGAGGCATGTGTTCTGCTAGTCTGGAATGTTCTGTGACATCGCTGCCAGATGACGGGAATGGAAAATGTTTTCCTTTATTCGTTGGAGCTAATGAAACCCTGTTTTTCACCAGTAACATGAACAGTTCTCGAGCATCTGGGAGGTATCAGTAAAGACAACCTAACTGTGCATGAAATAGGTAGCAATGACGGAGTCATCTAAGACCTTAAATGGGGCAGCACAGTCTGAATACTCCAAGTATGATGGTAAACTCTCGCAATGCACAACACCTATAGCCACGTGAATGCATCAGATTATCTTTCCCTCCTAAATCCATGAGGTAAAGGATGACACACGTCACAAAGGATTACATTTCATCTGCTGCATCTGCTTTGTTGGGAAGATAAGAGGACATTCTTTTAATAGTAGACATTGCGAATGAGTGGAAGTAACTTTCTTTTCAAAGTATTTGCCTTGGTATACAATGATACAAGATGTTTGAAATTCACTGAGAAAGAATTTTCAAATTTTTTAGTGTGTGCTGCACATAAACTGAAATATTTTCAGGACGACAAGGCCTGAATAGTCTGAGGTACTTTATTAACTCCCTAAAATGATGAGAATCTGCAGAGATGAGAGGCCCACAGTTCATAAAAACACTGTGACCTGCACTTCTACTTATATAGCAGCAGGGCGTGGGGACCTTCACATAAGCGATTCCACAGACCCCCGTCTACCACCATGACAGAATGCGCAGCACCGTGCGCAACGCCACAGGACTGAATGCAGACTGCCAAAGATGGAGAAATACTCACCAGGAGTAAAGGGAGGTGGGTAAGCCAATAAACTCATGGGGAAAGCCAGGTCAGAGCCAAGACAGAAGCCTGGCTTGGACTGTAGAGCAAACATAGGAGCCAAGCCTTCAAAGAATTGGCATGTGAATCAAGCAACAGATGTTACTTAAATTATGAGACAGCTCTTTAAAATTCAAGAATTGTTTTTCTGTTTCAGTTTAGTAATTTAAGATTTTATTTCTACATCGAACAATATAAAAAAATAACAGCTTCTGAACTGGGAAATATGTATTTGCTCCTGAAAGCTCTGACGACCTTGCCATGGATGAGCCAAGAAACAATTAAGTTTGTAATATGCACTATACATGATCAGTATTGATATCATATATGCATAATATCATAGTCTATTAATCGTATGGCCTAGGCGTTCCTATCTATAGTGCACACTCTGAAATGAATTGCTTCAAGGTGCACCATTAATGTTCCAGTCAAAGAAACCGAGGCCCAGTGAAGTGATCCCTTGGAATAAGTGGCAAGGCTGGGATACGAGTCCAGGTTTCTGTCCACACCATCCGGATTTCAGTCACTCAGCAATGTTCCTTTCTCGCGACAGTTTAACACGAAAGAACCATGGTTTGTGTCTAATGGTTCTTCATGCTGTCAGTGAGTGCAGTACCTGGTTCAATACAGGCCACTTGCTGAAAGCTTATATATAGGATGTTAAATCAGCTGGACGCAGTGAAAGACACATTTCAAAAGAAAAGTGCTGTCTAAAGGCAGAGGGGCAAATGAGAAACAAAAAAAGCATTTGGAGCATAAAAGACATTTCAGCTGAATAATAAAACCATTCTTTGTTGTTCTTTATGATACAATGTGTAAAGAATGCAGATCATTCTATTTTTATGTCAATATCTCCAGCCTTCTCTAATTTAGAAAACATGTTTAGGAGCGGCCTAGCACACAATTTGAGAAAATGAAATGTAGCAATAACAACGATGTCACCCAGATGCTACATAGTTCGCTCAGGTTGCAGATTTATCCCTAAAAACCGTATCTGCAAACTGCAGCTCCCTTAGCCATGATTTATTTGCACTGCTTTTCAGGGGAATGAGATCAAGCAGAAAAGAACACATCCAGGCTGCAGCCAAGACCATGTACAGCATCCCTCTCAGCTGCCATCGCTTACTAGGAGGCAGATTTGTCAAAGCTGCATTAAGGGCAGAAAGGGGGAATGCCTGGAGCTGTGGTCTCAGTCCTGTTATGGCTTGCCAGTCCCATGTGTGTGTGAGGGGGCTGGGCCAGACACAGACATGTGCCTTAAGCCAGTCTTCAGCTTTGCTTGGCTTGCACACCAATAGCAGAACAGAATTGGTACCTTGTGGCAGAATAAATAAATATAAGTATGTATTTTGGTGAAGCAGAATCCATATGCAGTTTCTAACTCAAAATCAAGTAGAAAATAGCATGTGCAATGCAATAGGTCTCGCATTTGCGAGAGTTTAAGCTATTGGCATTGTAAATGACAATGCCTTTTATTTATCTGTTTTGATAATTAACACATAAATAAAAGGCATTGTCATTTGCAATGCCAATAACTCAAACTCTTGTAAATGCGAGACCTCTTTCTCTTCGAAAAGTGGCCGCCATTGTCCCGGGCTGCTCGGAAAGTGAAAGCACGCATGACGCACTGAATGTTCCAGTAAAGCATGTCATTCCTGCAGTAGGAGAAATTCATTAAAGAAAATAGTGCTTACAGAGTAAATAAGACGTACCGTGTAACAACAGAAGTAAAAAGGCCCAGCCCTTATGGAGGTTACAAATAAAGACAAGGCGGTACTAAGGAGCGATTAACTAGCCTATTAACGAATCAGAAGCCCGCATTTACAAAGGACAGTGACACAAGCCAATGAAAAATATGGGCGGAGAGTGGGCGGAGCTTCAAGTCTATACTCGAATACAGCATGCCTTGCAGAGCAGTGCCCAGGCTCGACCTAAAAATGGCATTCACTTATTTTACACATACCAACATTTCAGCGATGAAATTGAGGAATTAGTCCCCAAATCAAGGATTTGTCAGGTGAGTATTAGTTTAAGTGCTAATTAAGAGATGGAATAGGAGGAGTAACACTGCTGTTGTGAAACATTTAGGCCATGCATCTAGAAGGTCAGTTCCTCCACTCAAGTAGAGAAAGCAAGAAAAATAAAGAGTACATCAGAGCAAAGAGTACCTGCCTGTGTCACAGTAGCATAACAGCCTCATTCATGCATTACAGTCATACAGTCACTAGAACCAAGCATCCTCCCACGAAAGCCCGTTACGAATACTAGTACTAGGCACTAGTGCTACACATCAGCAGTGCAGGGAGAAACCATCAACAGTGATTCAGAGCAACCCCACTGGTAGTAACAAACTTTGCAAATGTAAATTCAACAAACATAAACCAGTGCTGCTCGCTGTCCCCAAGAGCCCTCTACTGTCTTGGTCCAAGAAGAATAGACATTCTTAAGGCAGTGTTATGCAACACATCGTTTCTTCCTAGCTAGTCTTGTATTTATAAGTTCTAAAAATACATACATGGGTGCAGCAAACATTAAACAGCAGCTGCAAAGAGTAAATTGTTTCAACAGAAGATGACTCCTTCCTACCTTATTTTGTTCAGCACATAATCTAGGAGCTTGTAGTACAAAGCCCTCAACACCACTCTACTGTTCCCTGCCAGAGCAGGCAGGGCCCTTCTCTCAGAGCACTATTTAGAGTGCCTCAGGTTCCCGCCACAGAAAAAAGAAATACTTTTGCCAGGATGCCGGGCTTGTATTACGGAGCCCACAACACCACTTAGCTGTTCACCACCAGAGGAGGTGGGGCCCCACTGTCAGAGTGCTATTTAGAGCGCCTCAGCTTCCAGTCACACTGGAGAAAGAAGGACTGTTCTGAGGATGCTGTGGAGACCGAGCCAAGAGTGGGCCTGTCTGCGACCATCCACGGTCCAACAAGGCCAGGCTGGGCCCCATCTCTTTCGCCCTCTTCTGACTCATGGGTAAGTGTAAAATCCAGAAACATCACCACCATTAAGGGGGATTGCCAGATTCCCTCTATCATTTCCTTTTTTACCTAGGCTAGTGGGGCAATAACCGAAGAAAAAACTTCAGTGGAGGGAAGTGAGGAGCCAGACCCCAGGCGTATCTAATACAAAGGATTCTGATTTCATTGCGGTCATTCGTACCATTCAGGCTGGCCTCATTAATAAACCCAGTTATGTGTCAAATGGGGCCGCCTCTGTGACTGTTGTTGCGGATGTTCATCAGTCCAATACTGAGGCCTCAATAGAGACTGAACTGCCTGCACCTAACAGAATGTTCAATTCCATTGCATCCTCTCCAAGGCACACCTAGCATCAAGCATTTTAAATATGCCACCTGATGCTATGCCATACATTGCCATCTTGGTAGATGTTCCTCCTCTTAAAGATGAGGTGACAGAAAACTTTTACCAACTGAAAAATAAAGTAGTACAATGGTGTAACAGGTGTATTGGAGGAGGTTCTTTATTATACCAACATAAACATGGCTAGACAAGTCAAGTGGATCAGCCAGAGTTTAAAAACCTATAAGGGGTATTGTGTGGTGTATCATTTTAGCCAGTCAGAGCTTGACCATGCTCAGTGTGCCCCTTCTACAATATCGGTCAAACCCCTTGGCTTCTTTTATCTACCAAGTCTGTCTCATAAATCTCATGTGGCCCTGGTGCGCTGTCCCCAGATGGTCATTGGAGTTTCCCAAAACTTTAATGTCAAAACACACAAAACAGATTTGAAACTCTCAGCACTCTGGATAACAATGACTGACTGGGTACCACTCAGAGCCGCTCAACTCCTACTGGTCCAGCAGAAGTTGACGGGGGTCTCACAGCAGTTGGTATGGTCCCTTATTTAGTGGAGCTTTTATGTTGGAATATAGCGGGTTTGAGCAATAACAAAAATTATAACTCACGGCTCAATTTTATTAAAAACATTAGTATTATTGCCTCCTATGGGAAGTAATGAGAGGTATCTAATTCTTTCTTTGTGGTTTAGCTCCTTTTTTTCTCTGGTTATACCGGCTTTTTTTTAAAAACTTTTTTTATTTTTATTTTTCCAACATAAAAAAATGCAGAACGTGATCATATCAAACAGTTCACATAGTATTTCTGTTTCCTGTGTAGCGCCCCATTTATCCATACATTCCAGATATTTAATTACTTTATATCAATAGTGACAACATTCTTATACCAACACTTGCAATTGCAATACACTTACATCCTGTCATGTGGTGTGTGGTCACGTTTATGGCACGCATTTAGCTCTGTAACTGGTGCCACGTCTTCTACTGTTGTGTCATGTGTTGTCCCCGAATTCCGTTCCTCCTCTTCCTCATCTGCTACAAGTAGGTAATCCCTCAAAGGATGCCAGATATCGCGGGGCCTAGATGCAGGTGGCTTCAGTGCCGCATAGATTTCGCTGTTTGTGTCACAGTGTATCAGACTCTTGATCCATGTGTGTCTGTCAGACATACGTTGACTGCCCCAATGTGTAGCTAGTTCTCTCTTCGCTAGTAGCAACGCCATGGCCACGTATCTGCGTATGGCTCTGGGGTTTTCCTGCGTGTGCCCCAGCAGCGCCATCAGCGGGGAGGGGTCTATGTGAGTCTGAACCATGCAGGAGATCGTTTGAAAAATGTCTCGCTAGTAGGCAGCCACCCAGCGGCATGTCCAAGTCATGTGCAAGAAATCTGCCATGGGAGCCTGACATTTGGGGCAGTTGCCCGAGCGGCTGGGATCTAGCCTATGGAGTTTGGCCGGCGTGATGTATGCCCGGCGTAAAAACTTAAAATGTATTAGCTTGTGTCTGTGGTTCATTGATATCAATTTTGTCTGTAAACAGCAACTATTCAATGTCCAGTCAGACAGGTCATGTCCCAAGTCCTTCTCACATGCCACGCGTGCGGGGGCTAGTGCCAAGCTAGCATGGTGTAGCTTAGAAACTAGATGGTCACCGTCTGTGTTTAGGATCAGTAGTGTTAGTGGTGGAAATGCCTCAGGCTCCAGTGGATATGTTGGCACTTGAGCTTTGAGCACGCTTTGTAATGGTAGTACGAACTGGTCTATTGAGGGGGCGTTTTGGAACTGTGTGTCTGCTGTGCGAGAGAATATGTGACCATTCGGGAAGAGATCTCCAAATGTTGTTAAGGAGTATCTCGTTAGTGTACGTTGTACTAGTGCTTCTTGAGTAATGGGTATCCAAGGGTTGGCTACCAAAGGGATCACGTGGGAATATAACAATTGCCCGCCTATCTTACATAATAGTCCCGTCCATGCCCAGCTAGTGGTGGATACTGTTTGTCTATCTTGCTGGTCTTGGGGCAGTCCCTTCGGTAGTATGGCCGCTAGTCGTAACGGCAAAGCTAGATCTGCCTCAGGTTTGGCATATGGTAGGTGTGCATCTGGGTGATACCAGTGTTGTGCAAAGCTGCACTGAGCAACTAGATAGTATAGGTGTAGGTCAGGGACCCTGAACCCTCCCCGTTCATATGGAAGAGTCAGTGTGGTCCATCCAATACGTGGCTGTCTGCCCCCCAAACTAGTCTAATAAGGGCGGACCGTAGTGTGGTGAAAAAGGCATTTGTTAAGGGTATGGGGATGTTCTGAAAAAGCTACAGGAATTGGGGTAGTACTATCATTTTTATAAGGGCAATCGGTCCTGCTAGGGAAAGCGGGAGTTTGATCCATTGCTGGGCCGTAATTGAGTTGCAGTATTTGATTTTTTTCTAAGTTTATAGTGATTCCCAGATATTTCGTGGATGTGTCACACCACACCAGTGACGTTTCGCAGATTTCAGGTTTTGTTGCTGCTGTTAAAGGGAATTGCTCCCATTTACCCCAATTGATATGCAGGCCTGATAGGGCCCCATATCTTGTGAATTCATGGAGTATCGTGGCCAGGTTGTCATTTGGGTGCCGGACATAAAGAATTATGTCATCTGCGTATGCTGTGACAAAAGCGGGCCAGGCTTGAACTATAGTCCTCTATGAAGGTGCTTTATTTGCAGATGCCTCATCAGCGGGTCTAGCGCAATAATAAATAATAACGGGGATAGTGGGCAGCCCTGCCTAGTGCCCCGCGACAAGGGGAAAGCCGGTGTAATTGTGCCATTCAAGCGGATGCGTGCTGTGGGCCGCGTGTAGAGCAGTCGGATGAGCGTAGCCAACCCACCGGATACCCCCAATTTTCGCAGTGTGGCATGTAAAAACTCTCATTCCAGCGAGTCAAACGCTTTCTCGGCGTCCAATAATGCTGCAGCCGCTGGGACAAAGGGATCGATTCTGTGTATGACCGCAAATAGGGACCGTAAGTTCAGAGCCATGGATCTAAGTGGAATAAACCCCGATTGCGCTGGTGATATTATTTGCTCCATGAGGAGTGAGAGCCGAGTGGCTAGCATTTTCACTAATATTTTATTGTCAAAATTTAACAGTGATAATGGCCGGTATGAGCCACAAGCCTCCAGGTCTTTTCCAGGGTTTAGCAAAAGGATAATGACTGCCTCTCTGAGGGAGGCAGGTAACTCTCCCGTTTCCAATGCTTCATTATACACCTCTAGCAAGTGGGGCGCTAGCAGACCGGCATAGGTCTTATAGAATGTGTCCTTGAATCCGTCCAGCCCGGGCGCTTTAGTAACATCCATTGAGCCGATGGCTTGTTGAATCTCTTCGACCGTAAAGGGTTCAGCTAAGAAATGCTGATGTGCTTTGGATAGCCATACCATTGCGATCTCCTCCAGGTATTGCGTACTGTGTTGAGCATTTGGGGAAATTCTAGTAGTGTATAATTCAGTGTAGTAGGACTGTATAGTTTCTTGAATGCCTGCAGCGTCTGAGGCAATCGTTCCGTCTTGTCTTTTAATCGTTATGATGTATGCAGGTCCGCGCGGGGGCCTCAGTAAGTTAGCCAGTGTTCTCCCCGGTCTTTCCCCTTCCCCCTTCCCCATATCGCCAGGCTGTGACATATTTCCCCAGATAGTGCACCTCTTGTGCAGCTGCCTCATTAAATTCCCCCATTAGTTGTACATGCTTTGTGAGATAGTCTGGAGCATGTTTCTCATGCTACATATTCTCCAATGCTGTTAGGGCTGCTTCTATGCAGGTTAGTGTGTTGCGAAGGTCCTGCAGTACGCCTGCATGTTTGGCTATGCAAACCCTCCTGACATATGCCTAAAGGCTTCCCACAAGGTCGGCCATGTGGCTACCGATCCTTTGTTGAGCTCAAAGTATTCCACTATGGCGGAGCACAGCTCCACCCGGAATACTTTGTCATGGAGAGCCAGATTTGAGAATCTCCATATCCTCTCAAACCCCTCAACCCTAGGGACCCACAGTTTTAGTGTTACCGGGTAGTGATCTGATAGCGTGCGTGGTAAATGCGTCATGGAGGCTACCCATGGGAAGAGGCCAGGTGTAAGGAGCCAGTAATCGAGTCGGGTCCAGGTGTCATACTGGGGCGAATGGTGGGTAAATGCCTGTTTTGAGGGATATCGCTGGTGCCATACGTCTTTTAGTGCCCATGCGTCGCACATCTCTTGTAGTGCTTTCCCCATGCGTGGTTTCATGTATGGGTTATGGGTTGTACTATCTAGTACAGGTTTAAGTAGCATATTGAGGTCCCCTCCTGCACAGATGTAGTCAGTTTCCAACTGTTCTAGCAAGTTCTGCAGGCGTGTATAAAATTCTGGGCCATCCGTATTTGTGGAGTATATTTTAACCAGCGTGACCCGATGTCCCAATAGGTGTCCCGTTACAATGAGGTATCTCCCGTCCGTATCTGCATACGAGCTTAGTGTGTGAAAGGTCATACGTTTATGAATCAATATTAAAACCCCGCTAGCTTAGTAGCTGTAGTAGGAGAAGAATTCATTTTGGCCCTACATCGCGGCAAATGTATTGGATGATTTAGGGGGTAGGTGGGTTTCCTGTAGGAAAGCGATATCCACTTTGTGTCTTTGTAGATACCGTAGGACCTGCTTGCCTTTGCGTTGATTGTTAAGGCCACGTATGTTCCAAGTCGCCAGTGTGATATCTGCAAATGAGTTTGCGTCAGTGCGAGCCGTCGCCATGCTGTGCAATAAGGAATGTGTATGCTTCAGGCGTAGATACAGAATTGCGGGGTTGAACTGTTTCAGTGTAAAGACCCAGCTTCGGACAACTTACCCATCCCACCTCCCCTCACCCATCCCCAGATATCCTGGTCCGAGGACAACCCTCCCAATAAACTTGATGCGTAATTGCAAAGAGGGGGGCGGCGACACCCCGCCTGTCTCCCCAGATGTGCCCAGATAAGAGTTTGCAAGGTTTAGCCCTGGATCATCGCAATGGTGTTGCAGGTTCTGTTTCAGCGTGTTTTCCCACTTTTGGTGTTTGAGTCTAGTTCTCTGAGCAGTCTATATGTTATGGCACTGTGCTTTGAGTTAGTCTGATCACTGAGTTGTGCATCGTCAGCGGCGACATCCGAGCTCTGGGCATTCGCCTGCTTCCCAGCCTGTGCGGTGTGGTCAGCAGAGAGACGCCTGCAGAAGTCCTGCGCTGCGGAAGGGTTCTCAAAGACACAAGTCTTCCCATCTACATTCACCCGGAGCCGCGCCGGATAGAGCATACCATATCGGAGGCCTAGGTTCCTGAGCGTGGCCTTCACCCCTGTGAATTTCCTTCTTTCCTCCTGCACCATTGCTGTGAAATCCGTGAAGATGCTCAGCATGGCTCCTTGCCATCGCAACGGGCCCTTTTTGCACGCCAGGTGCAGCGTCGTGTCGCGATCTCTAAAGTTCAGGAGCATGGCGATCAACGGCCTCAGGGGGCATCTGGGACTGGGGCATGCCCCCAGGGTTCTGTGGGCTCTCTCCACCACAAATTTGGATGTGAAGGGGTCTGTTCCAAAGAGGTCGACCAGCAGGTTTTCCAGAAACTGGTCCAGTCTACCAGTGTTGGTGCTCTCCGCGATGCTTAAAATGCACATGTTATTTCTTCTGCCTCTGGCCTCCAAATCCTCATTTTTTAAAGCCATGTTCTTCATTATCTTCTCCATCCGGTCTAGTTTGTTGGTGGCCTGCGATACCCCATCTTCCAAATCAGATATCCTCCTCAGCGTCCAGTCTATGCTCATGTCGGTTTATGCGCTCACCCATAGCATCTGGCCTCCTATCTAATACATCGAAGTGGCCTTCCATTGCCCGGAATTTCGTTCACAGCTCGAGCATGAGGGCATTTAGATCTGTGGGTCTCTTTGTGCCAGTGTTTGGTTCTCCCCCTCCCTCCGCCATCTCAGCCCCCTGCGCCGCCGACGAGGTTTTGAATTTATCGAACATGAGCCGGCATTGTTTTGGGTCTCTCGGCACCATATTCCCGCTCCAAATGCTGCAAGGAGGGGGGAGGGCCACTGTGGAGGGGGTGCTATGCTCCTGTGGTTCTCCATTCCACGTCTGAGAGTGCCCTCTTGCTCCTGCCTCAGTAGGGCCCTGCGGCTCCCCCAGCAATTTCCTCGCAGATGGGATAAAGTGTCTGCGCAGGGTCTCGCCCCCTCAGTCTGGGCGAAGGTGTACGTCTTGCAATGGCCTTCCAGTCCCCATGGCTCCCGGGGGGGACAGCGAGCCGAGTCAGCCTCGTCCCTCTGCTTCAGGGGGTCTATCCCCAGGCCTCCTGCGCAGCCGATAAAGTGAGGGATCTTCTCCCATGGAGCAGCATGCACAGTTCCTTAGCGCTGTAGTTAGCGTAAGCAGACGGCCCGCCGCGGCA
Organism: Calotriton arnoldi; assembly: GCA_963921515.1. NCBI lineage: Eukaryota > Metazoa > Chordata > Amphibia > Caudata > Salamandridae > Calotriton > Calotriton arnoldi. The sequence goes on along the minus strand of CAWUFW010005246.1, from coordinate 1,028,841 downwards.
TTCACAGCTGGCCTCCCAGGCTCATCCGTGGTCCCTGTCACCGCGGGGCCTCCGGGGGGAGAGCGGGCCGAGCTTATCTCACTTCCCCAGCATTGGCCATCTTGCTCCTCTTCTCCGCCACTCCGGTCCGGCCGCAAACAGCTGCGGCTCCGTCTACGCCAGCAGCCCCCGACCGGCGGGCCTCTCAGTTCTCCTCTCGCGGCTTCTGGTTGTGCATCGGCCATCAGCCGCAGTCGGGAGCGGAGATCTCTGCTTCAGCCCTCCACCACTCCGGGCCTCCACACTCCATCAGTCCCACAGCAATGCTGCGCTTCTCGCAGGTCTCAAGTCCGCCTTCTAGGCCTTGTCACCTCTCAGCTGGGCTGCTTTGTGGCTTTCTGGCTCTGTTGGTGCCAGGCATCGCCAGCCCGCAGGGCCCGATCTATTTTCACCTGTGTGGACTATCGGTTAGCAGGATTATTCAGGATTGCTGGGGAATGTTGACGGAGCTGCAAGCTTACGCGGCCATCTTGGTCGGATGCTTGGCCATGCACCCCTGGTTATACCGGCTTCATCGTGGAGAGCCAAGGGTAGCCCAATCATGCGGATTTCGCTTTATCTTAATTGTACACAATTTACGTTCGATACTGACTCTCCCTATGTGGTCACAGTGCTATTAACCTTCCCCAAAACACCAAGAGATCTGATAGTCAATTTTTAGAATCCTAACTCTCCCCAGAGGAATCCTGAACATTTGCTTGCTTTGAGTGCTTTTCTTGAGCGCATTAGAGTCAAACTTCATCTCCTTAACTTTTTGATTCTCATGGGAGACTTTAATTTACATCTGTGTGGGGAAAGATGTTCCAAGCACCTAAGCAGGCAGGATAGAGACACTATAAGTCTGATGCACATTGAACATACAAACCAAGGGGAAATGCTAAACACAACCATAAATTAATTTAACCTTGCCTTTTCAGTGAAAGACGGTCAACTGGATTATTCGTCATTAAGTAGTCCAACTTTTATTGGGAGAGTGTCCTCTACTGTTATTAATTTTATATTTGTTTCAGCTTAATTAGCCCCACTGATACAACATGTTAAAACTATTTGGAGTGGGTATAGTGATCATAACCCTACTTCCATCGCTCTGCTTTGAGAAAGGGCCAAGGGAGACATGCCATGCTCCAAGTTAGTTATCAGCACTGTGTCATCAGCTCAGCAAAGATGTAGCTTAAAATGTAAAAAAGTTATCCCTGAGACATTCCAAGCCAAATTGCTTGCCAATAATATGTTCCTGAGCTGTGACTCCCTGAGGGCTACATGAGTGTAGAAATACTATATCCTTTGAGGACGATTTGTGAGAAGGTTAGTGCGGGTTAAAATGGTGTAATTCTCACACCTATACTCCTCAAATGGTTTGACCAAAAGTACTCTAGGGTGCGCCATGATCTGTGGAAGGTGCTGAGAAGAAAACCTACAGTAAGAAGGGAAGTTGTAGTTTGCGCCACATTTATCAACAGGTGTTAAAAGAAAGGAAAAATCACTTGAGACAAGAAGCTTGGGATAAACTCCTGCAAGCCGGCATCCTCTTGCATAGTTCGCTTTACTGGGAGATAGAGGATTGCCCAATTTTTGTTCAGTGTGACGGTCACCATGTATGCTTGCATATCTCTCCAGAGATCTGGGTAAAACATTTTGAAGGAATTTACGATCCGTCGAACACAGTATTGTCTGGTACAGAGATGGTGGTTGCCCAGGGCCCCTAGAGCATTAATTTTCTGTTGGAGGAAGTGTCTGATGCTATTGTTTCGCTATCAACGACTAAAGCTCCTGGCCTTAATGGGGGTCCCTTCTGATTTGTGTAAACTAGAGCCCAATTTATGGGCACTCCATCTAACTCAAATCATAAATGTCATTTTAAGAGACAGTATTGCTTCTTCTTGGTCTCATCCCATAATTATCCCAGTGTTTAAGAAAGGGAACAGGAATGACCCCTACTGTTATAGACCCATCTTGCTCATATTCTCAATAATAAAGGTAATAGGGCAGGTGGTCTTATCCAAGCTTATGGCCTGGGCAGAAGACAACCATATATTATCTGATATTCAATATGGTTTCAGGTCAGGTTGGAGCACTCTTGAACACTGTTTAATTCTTCATTTGTTCATAAAGAAGCACACAGTTACCAGCCGGCCTCCTTACATATGACTTTCATGGACTTGACGTCTGCTTCTGGAAATCATGATTTCCATGGCAGTGACTAAGATATTGTTCACTTTTTATGTGATCTTCATAGGAATTTGACTGCCTCGGTCAGATAGGGTACACAATGGTTGTTGTACTAAGGGTTTTGAGATTAAGTGGGGGTGAGGCAATGGTATATTTTGGCCCCTTTTTTATTTACATTACATGTCAATAAGTTAGGGGACACCTGGTTAGAGAGGACCGGGACATGCCTCTTGTGAGCTCCAGAGTGATCTTGGCACTTCTCTACATCGATGATGTGGTTTTGATAGCTAGAACTGCACTGAATCAGAAATTTTGTCAGCTTTATCAATTCCTTAGACCTACGCACTATAGCAGATCACCCATTATAATAATAGGTCCTAGAACAACAAAGACGAGAAGGTACCTGGTCCAAGGGTGTGAAATCAGTAGGGTTTCATCATTTTCCTATTTGGGAGTTCTGGTCGATCATAGAGGGACTTGGCCCCAGCTCCTAACATCTAAAAAACATCCTCCAGCGCGGACTGCTTCTGCTGTATGTGGCTTTGCCTCAGTCTGAGGAGCAAACTGATAAAAGCTATGGTAAAGATGTACTTGGCCAAAAGTGTTTCAGCAGTCGCACTCGCAAGTGACATCTGGGGTTACGTGGATACTTCCTCTTTACAAATTGTTTGAAACAACTTTGCAAAGCGTCTATTGTCCCTACCCAAGAGTGTTTCTTCCCATATTTTTCATGGAGAGCTCGGGAAGGCTACATTTATCAGATTTGCTTGCTTTCCGTCTTTTGCAGAGATGGCACTGGATTAAAAATGAAACTGAGCTGAACAGCGTTATTATCAGGGACTGCATGAGCTTGGATGGGGCTGCAAGGATTCCCTGGTTGACCTATGTTAAGTCTCCTTTTATGAACTTAGGACATACTGAACTCTTTGATGCCCCAGAACACATTGTGAAATCTGATCTGAGATTGATTAAAAAAAATTATTGTCATATAGACGGGAAAAAAGAAAATCAATGGAACTGTTGAAACCCACTGTACATGCTCATGCCTTATTGAAAGCCACATTACTTATTGAGCCATATCTGACATTCGTGACTAACATAAATCATTGCTTTCTCTTAACCAGGTTTACATTAAATTTAGTCTGCTCCTTACTTGCCATACCAAGGGGGAGGCATCAGTGTCTGAGTGGCTGTGATTCACTCTCAGCACAGGATATGATGCACTTTATGATGTTGTGTCACTTTTATGCCCATCTGTCCCTTGTTAAGAGCTTTGAATTGTACTCATGTTAGGGCAGCCTGGGCTTATTTGCAATGCTATCTAATGAACGTACTTGCTTTTACAATGCTTGTTTTTTAAATGGAGCAGCAAAACCTAGGTCTTCGAGGACTACTTCAGTGCTTTTAATGGCTTATGTTTGTTACGCTTGAAGAGGGGGGAGAGGATGCGGCCTAGTGGGTATGGCGGTCGACGTCAAAGCTGTGAAACTGGGTTCGAGTCTCGCAGGGACCCTCAACATCCTGTGAATCTGGGCAAAAAAAAAATGAATGTATCCGTCTGTAACGCAACTGGTGCTCATGTAAAGTGCTCTGATATCTTTGGGTCTACTTCGCACTATATAAAACTCAACAAAAACCACGTATTCTTTTATGGTTTTATTTTAAAACCGAATCAAAGCAAATGATGATAATAGAGTCAAGATATCACGCTTATAGAATTAGTCCTATGTTGGAGTAAATTAATAACTTTCAGGGAATTCTTATAGAATTCCACAAGTTTTCCACAAATATCTATCTGTACCTATAACATATTTTTTGTTTCACTATGGACATATATTTTTTGGAATGAGCACTTCCCCTAGTCTCACCTTAAATATGCGGGTGTTTGCTCCTATCTTTATCACCATATAAATACAATTTCTTCTGCCCCTGAGATGGCTACATGTGAGTGTATTTTCAGGGTAGGAATCTACATGAAAGGGGTATGTAGATACCAACAAACATAAGAGTTACTGGGTGTTCACATGCTTTTGAATTTTTTGAACGATAATATAGTAAACTGTATTTTTAACTTCAATGCTGTTGTAAACAAGTAAAATATTTATATACATATGATTCATATTTCTGGACATGATATTTGCAAATACAATATTTTGACAATGTTATCATGGTCAAAAAGATATTTTTGAGTTGATATTCAGGGGAACCCCCCCCCATACACACACACTACGTCTCAAACCACATACACATATAGCATGGTCACTGGAGTCTCCCAAATGCTTCTCCGGGACATAAAAGCACAGCTAGATGGCTAGTGGAGTACTCACATCAGGAGAACTTTATGACCTCAATAGCAGCCACATCGCTTTGCACTAGACCTCGCTCTGGCTCCATAGCCAGAGAATTATATGCTGTAGCTATTTGTCTCTCAAAACCAAGGTAGGCTCTAGTATCATGCAAAAAGGTAGGCTAGACCCCACGTATTGGTCAGATGGCTCCCAGGATTTGGGATGCACTACCCCCAGAAACTAGACTGAATCCCTCTACTGCATCTTTCAAAAAAGAAGAGAAATCTCTTCTCATGTCTAAATTCACATGATCCATGTACATAACTTGTTATACGATTCTTGATTTGTATTGGATATAATTTTATTTCTCAATGCTTAATTTTGTTTCTTATATCTACCATGTAAAGCGCTCTGATACCCGCAAGGTTCTTGTTCGCGCTATATAAAACCTCAAAATAAATAAATAAATATACTGTAGTGCACAGTGGCAGCAGCAAAGGCAGTGATAGGAGGAATGGCCTCTGCATGTTCGCCCTCCAAGCCTAGTCTCCTGTTCCTCCACCTATGGCAGAGCCTCTGAGAGGCTCGGACAGCAGGAAGCGGAATGGCTTATATACTGGGCTGGGGTACTCGTGATAGTTAGCATGAGGGTTATTCTTGAAAAGAAACTCGCACACCCTTTAAATATAATTGGTCTAATATTACTCGTAGTTATACATAAAAAGTATTACACATTGCTCTCACTGTTTTAATCAACCTTTAAGTACAATCATATATTACAGAAAGATCATTTCAGTAAACTTGAACATTCTCACAATTCATTGTAACAGTCTTTATTTTTTGTGCTTTGTTTGACTTTGTTCCTTTCTCCACACCTTCACAGTTTTCTGTCAGCCAACATGTGTTTAGTCGTCTGGACTTTCTCAGGGCTGAAACAGTTCATACACAACAATGCCTACCAAGGAATATCAAAACTGTTGCACAAAAAGCGTTTAACCCAGTTAAAAATAAGGTGCCACCATTTTAGGTTCTCGCACACTTTAGTGTAAACTATCAGAAGGTCCTGTTATTGTATCAATATCTAGTTAGAAGGATATAAGAAATGAGTGTATGTTTCATAAAGTAGATTTTAAAGTACATTATTCAATATCAATGTGTCATTACCATCTGCACCACCCACTATGTATAAGTCAAACCATGCACTGTACAAAACTGAAATATTAATTTGCTAAAGTCACATTGTGTAATTAATGGTCTTATGTATACATGCACGAGGCTGGAGGATTTTACCAAATACGTGATGTACTTTAATGTAAACTTTGGTATAGATTTCAGCTGCAGACATTTCAAATGCATGCCGTAGAATACTATAAATAGCATTTAAAAAATGTCCCCAAGAGTAATTTGAATACACTTACTATTAGAAATTGGGGTCTCTAGTTGGCAGAGGTATGCACCTTGTCCAAGTAGGGACCTTTGCTTCTAGCCAGAATAAGGGAGTTGCACCCCCTTGGTAGCTTGGCACGAGCAGATAGGCTTATCCCAAAGGCAATGTGTAACGTATTTGCACTCAGGCACACAGTAACACAGTGAAAATACTACAAATTGACAACACACCAGTTTAGAAAAATAAAGTATCTTTATCTAAACCAAACAAGACCAAAACGACAAAAATCCAAAATACACAAATCAAAATATGATTTTTAAAAGGTTTCAAGCAATTCTGCCCAAAGAAATCTATGGATGCGTGATTTTACACAATGTAACTTTAGGTGTGTAAAAATTCACAAGGCCAAACAGTCACAGAGAAGGGAAGCGTCGACAAACACAGCGATGCGCCAGTTCCTGAGTCCTTGCGGAGGCAATGCAACAGTTCTACTGCACGTAGGAGAAGTGATGCGTTGAATCCGGACTGTAGGGGAAAGAGATGCGTCGATTCCAAGACAGTTCTGGTCTGCGGGTGATGCATCGTAAGACTTGCCGCACAGGTGCGATGCGTGGAAATCCAGATGTGCTGCAGGTCAATGCGGCAGTGGCAAACGGGCACTGCGTTGACTTTTTCAGCCGCGGTCCCTGGATGCGTCGATTCTTTTAGCTGCACAGCACGGACTGCGTCGGAGTCGGTACGGTAATCTCAGACTTCAGAGGTCGGTGTACTGGACTCAGTGTGCGGCAGATTTTCAGCCGCTGCCAGGCACTGCGTTGATTCTTTGGACACACAGCAGCGGTGCGTGGAAATTCTCCCTGCATGGCGATGCTGCATCGGCAAAACAGGTGCTGGAAGGGCGATGAATTGATTTTCTTGGTTTTTTCAAGCTTTTTCAGCTCTCAGCTATAGGAACAACCTCCAGAGGCCCAGAACTGGAACAGGCACCTTCTGGCAGGTCAGAACATTCAGCAGTGGAGTTCACGGAAGTCGGTGGTGAAGTCTTTGTGTCCCTTCACAAAGACTTCAGAACAGGAGGCAAGCACACACACGCCCTTGGGGATTCTTCACAAGCAGATTCACTGCAAAGTTCCAGTCTTTTGTCCTCTCCTTGGCAGAAGCAGCAACTGCAGGCCAACCCAGCTAAGCAACAAACAGCAAGGGGGCAGTCCCCTCATCACAGCTCTTCTTCCTTGGCAGAGGTTCCTCTTGATTCCAGAAGTAATCTAAAGTTCTGGGATTTTAGGTCTAACATTTATACCCCATTTTCTCTTTGTAGTCTTTGCTGCAAGAGAGAATGCGCTCAGTAAAAACCAGTTCTGTCCTCCCTGGTCCAGCTTTATTACAGGAGGTGGAGACACCATTGTGCAAAGCAGACACAGCCAATTCAGGTGCTACGGAAAACTCCTCCCCCTCCCACCACTCTAAATGCAGAAAGGTCTATTCAGCCTGGCTATGAGTCACCCAGGAAAGGCAGGACACACCTCAACCCCCCCTTGTGACTGTCTAGAGTGAATGCACATCCCCAGCTCCTGTCACTCCAAAACCAGACGGTGAATACACAAACAGGCAGAGGCACACAGAATGGTTAAACAAGAAAAGGCCCACTTTCTAAAAGTTGCATTTTCAAACACACACTTTAGAAACCACCTTCACTAAAAGATGTGTTATTAAATTCTGAATTCAGAGAGCCTAAACTCCAAATCTCCATCTTGTCCCTAATGGAAAGTTACAATTGCAAGATATTACAAGGCAGCTTCTATGTTAACCTATGGGACAGACAGTCTTTCCATAGTGAAAAATGAAATGCACAGTATTTCACTATCAGGACATGTAAAACACACTAGCACATGTCCTAACTTTCACATACACTGCAAGCTGCCCATGGGGTTACATTGGGCCTACCTTAGGGGTGACTTACATGGAAGAAAAGGGAAGGTTAGGGTCTGGCAAGCGGTTGCACTTGCCAGGTCGACATGGCAGTTAGAAAACTGCACGTAGACACTGCATGAGCAGGTCTGAGACCCATTTGAAAGGCTACTGGTTTGGGTGGCACAATCAGTGCTGTAGGCCCACTAGTAGCATTTGATTTACAGGCTCTGGGCACACACAGTGCACTTTACTAGGGGCTTACCAGTAAATCAAATATGCCAATCATGAATAACCAATTAGAATCGCACTTTACCCAGGGAGCACTTGCACTTTGGCACTGATCAGCAGTGGCAAAGTGCCCACAGTACCTAAACTAGGAAACTAGAAATCCTGCACACAGTCCAAAAATACAGGAGGTAGAGGCAAAAAGACAGGGGAAACCACGCCAAGGATGCCAGGTCTAACACGTGTCCCCTTCAGCTGAAAGTAGGGAGAACTACCTGCCCTCATGGGAGTTCTCATCACTAAGGCGGAAGAATCTGGACAGACCATCAGCATTGTTGTGTTCTGTACCAGGGCGGTGTTCCACCTTAAAGTCCATTCCCTGTAGGGAGATGGACTACCTGAACAGTTTTGGGTTCTCACTCTTCATCTGCATCAACCACCTGAGGGGCCTGTGTTCTGTCTGAACTCGGAAGTGAGTCCCAAAAGGGTAGGGTCTTAACTTCTTCAGCGCCTAGACTACAGCAAATGCTTCTCGCTCAATTGCGCTCCACCTTTGTTCTTGGAGAAGTAACCTCCTACTGATGAAGGCTACAGCTTAGTCTAGTCCCTCATTGTTTAGCTGTGCTAGTACTACCCCCACACCATGCTCTGAAGCATCTGTCTGCACAACAAATTCCTTGAAGAAGTCGAGCACCTTCAGCACGGGTGCCATGCACATGGCAGCCTTTAGGGCATCAAAAGCGGTCTGACAAGCCTCAATCCAGATCACTTTCCTGGGCTGCTTCCTAGAAGTCAGCTCAGTCAAGGGAGCAACAATGGTGCCATATACCTTGACAAATTTCCTGTAATATCCGGTGAGACATAAAAAGGCTTTGATCTCAGTCTGGTTCTTGGGAAGCCAGAATGATGTCAATCTTGGGTTGTAGGGGCGCGACCTGGCCGCCTCCTTCCTGGTGTCCAAAGCACACCACAGACCCCTGTCCTATTTGGCACTTACTGGCCTTACTAGTGAGGCCTACCTACTGCAGGGCCTTCAACACTTCCCAGAGGTGTTGCAGGTGTTCCTCCCAGCTGGTGCTGAACACTGCAATGTCATCCAGGTAAGCGGCACTGAAATCCTCCCGCCAGCCAACACCTTATTGACCGACCTCAGAGTTGGCAGGGGCGTTCTTCAACCCAAAGGGCATCACCCAGAACCGGTAGTGCCCCTCTGGCATTGAAAACGCAGACCTCTCTTTGACCCCATCGGTCAAGGCAATCTGCTAGTACCCAGACGTTAAGTCAAGCGTGCTGAGGAACTGGGCAGCTCCCAACTGATCAATCAGCTCATCAGCTCTGGGTATGGGGTGCACGTCAGTTCTGGTGACGGCATTGAGCCCACTGTAATCCACACAAAACTGAAGTTCTGGTGCGGCAATGTGTGCAGCAGCCTTTGGGACCAAGACCACTGGGCAGGCCCAAGGGCTGTTGGAGGGCTCTATCACCCCCAACGCTAGCATCTTGGTGCTTGGTGCATCTTCTCCTTGATGCTGGCTTTGACTTTGTCAGTCAGCCTGTAAATCTTGTGTTTTACAAGTGGACTATCCCCAGTATCCACATCGTTGGTACACCAGTGGGTGACTCCTGCGGTTAAGGAGAACGGGGAGGCAAACTGTCCCAGTAACTGGTGAGAGTCCCTCTGCTGCTCTGGGTCAGTGATGGGGAGAGGTTCCCACCTTCCACTGACCCATTTTGCTCCTGGGCACACAGGAGGTCAGGAAGAGGCTCACTTTCCTCCTCCATTTCATCATCTATTACCAGAAGCATGGTCACTTCAGACCTCTCCTAGTGAGGTTTGAGGCGGTTCACATGCAGGACCCTCAAAGGGTTCCTTGGAGACTGCAAGTTCACCAGATAGGTGACATCACCTTTGCGCTCCACCACCTCAAAAGGACGAGTCCTGGTGAGCACAAGGCTCAACCGGGGCCATGATCCACACTTTCTTGCCATGTTGACTCACACCCTCACTCATCATACGGGGAAATAAAAAGATCTCCGCTAAAGAGACCCTTCAGGAGACCCGTAGGGCATTGCAGCGCCGGCCCTATGAGGAGCAACGCCCAATGGTGAAGCATGACATCCCCTGGGATGTGTGAGGGCAACAAGAGACACAACTTGTGACTGTCTCATGTTGAGAAAATAGAAATTAGAAACTAATTTCTCTACTTACCTTCTTTCAGGACACTAGTCATGTCTCAACAGGAACAGTAACCCAAATCTTGGATTAATATTTCTACTTGGAGCACGGGTACTGGACCTCAACTAGCTCCTAGCCCCCCACTCCCCCCCCTCTTCCTTGCTTGATAGACAGGTTGAAACTCAACCAGAGTGGAATTCTGGTCACACCAACGTTTCATCTCTTCCAGGCTGGCTTCCAGGTTTGCCTGAGCGAGCTTCCTGAAGTGTGTAGTCTGTTGTCTAAAGGCTAGCATGCAGCTAAATACATCCTGGGGGGGGGGCTTCCTGGGAGCTTTCTTCCAGCCTTCTTCCACCAGACTAAGATGTCCTCTGACAGGGTGCTGATACAGTAGCTCAAAGGGACTGAACCCCAAGGCTTCTGCGGTACCTCCAGGTAAGGAACGAGAAGGCATGGCAAGAGGACGTCACACTTACACCTCAGGGAGTCTGGCAGACCCCTAATCATGCCTTTCAGGGTTCAGTTGAATCTCTCAACCAACCCATTAAATTGAGGGTGGTAAGGTGTGGTGAACTTGTAGGTTAAACCACACTGTTCCTACAGAGACGTCATATAAAAAAAAATGAAGGTGGCACCCCGGTCGGATACCACCTCTTTGGGGAAACCCATGCGGGAAAAGATCCCCATAAATTCACGGCCCACCACAGGTTCTGTGATCGTCCTTAGAGATATAGCCTCCGAGTACCGGGTGGTATGGTCCGCCAAGACCAGTATAAACCTCTTGCCTAAGGCTGTCTTAGGGTCCAGAGGCCTCACAATGTCAATACCCACCCTCTCAAAGGGAGGGCTGACAACAGGGAAAGGCTGGAGAGGAGCCTTACATCTCCCTCCACTCTTGCCACTTGCCTGGCACGTCTGGCACATTCTACAATGGGTTGCAGATTCTCTGCACATTTGGGGCCACCAGAGTGGGTGACAAGCCGTTCATAGGTCTTGTCCTGCCCCAAATGTCCTGCCAAAGGCACATCATGAGCCAGACCCAGTAGGAAGGCTCTGAAGCGCTGGGGTTCCACCAGCACATGGGCTGACACAGGCTCAGCAACCTTAGGCTTGGTATACAGGAGATCATTCTCCCAGTAAATCCAGTGTGAGCCAGACTCAAGACCTGCTGCCTGGTCTGCGGCCTGCCGCTGCGGACCCTCAAGGGAAGGGCACTCCTCCTGCTCCCTGCAGAATCCCTCCCTGGTGGGACCCCCTTATCGCTGCCAATGGGTCAGCTCAGGTGTAAGTCCCCAAGTTCGGCTACTTGCTCCCCTGTAGGTTCCAAGGCATCCCCCTCAGGTTCTGCCTCTTCCTGGACCATGTGAACTTCTGGGGCTGGTTTCCCACACCCCAGCCCCTCCACTTTCTGGCAGGGACCTGGGTCAGTGTTTCAGGCTCCATGTCCTTCTGATCACCCCGTCTGGCTGCCATCGACCGAGTGGTCACACACGCCCACTCAGGCAGACCCACCATCTCTAAGTGTGCCCGGTGTTCCACCTCACGCCAAGGGGAATCCTCCAGTTCATTCCCTAGCAGACAGTCAACAAGCATAGTTGGGCTCACAGCCACCCTCAAGGGTCCTGAGACCCTCCCCACTCAAAGGGAACCTCAGCTACCTTGTACTGGTGCTCTGAATTGTCCACAGCAACTACATGGTGAAACACATTGGGGACCATCTGCTATTCAGACACCAGGCAAAAGTTTACTGTAGTCACACTGGCTCCTGTCTCTCTTAGAGCCTCCACCCTCAGTCCATTGATGGTCACCCACTGCCCTTACTTCTTAGTGTTCGCAGGCAGGGGGATTCGCTGGACCATCTCACTGAACCCTAGTAAAACAAGGGTCATCTCAGCTGGCTCCCACCCTTCGCCTGGGACCAGCTCCTCCCCAAGTGCTACACTGGCCAACCCCTGTGACTGCACATGAGTGGGTGCTGGTGCCCACTTGGGACTCCCCTTTATGTGGCCCTCCTGACAACATGCATAACATTTGCAGGAACCCCCCTCTGCAGGTTTCCCTGCAGAGATCCATGGCTTTCTCTCACCTTGGGCATACCGATTCCCATAGGAATCCTTACCCGGGAAACTAGTTTGGGGCCCTTTAGAGAACTCCTTCTGGTTACCCTTGTCCCCCCACGCTTCTGCCTACCTTTGGCTGAGTTTCCCCCATACCCCTTGAAGATCCTGGTACTGATACAGCAGTCCGTCTCTTCAGCAAGCTTCCTGGGGTCAGTCAGTCTGCTACCCATCAGATGCTGGCACAACTCTGGCAAACAAAGACTATATAAGTGCTCCCATGCAATTAAATCATAAAACCTGTGATAGTCGCTTACTCTGCTGCCCTTTATCCAACCATCCGGTGACCTGCAAAAAAGATTCACACATTCAACACAAGTGTTAGACTCAACCTTACTAAAAGATCTGAACTTTTCCCTATACTACTCAGGGGTGAGCCCATACCTGAGGCATAAAGCCTCCTTCATGTTTGGGTGAGTGAGAGTACCCACCTCCCTCAGAGGTGTCAAGCTATCCCTCCCATTTATCTCAAAGTGAACTCATGTGACAAAAGCAATTTATTTCCCTCCAAGGCATGGGTCCCCCCTTCCAGAGCAAGGGCCTTCTCCTTTTCTTGTTGCTTTTGTTCCATTTCCAACTGTTTGCCAGGGTCAGGTTGCTCTTTAAAGTATTACCTTGTCTTAGATTTCACTTCCTGCGTCGGTGTACCCATCTTGCTTACACAACAGTCTCTTTTACTTGAGCAGACTAGCCTGCAATTTGATTACATTGTTAAGTTGGGTCACTGTGCCACATTTTGATCATTTTTTTTTATTTTGGATTTTCTCGGAGCTCATTCTGCTGAAAGGTCTTCAGTACAATATCTCCACAGTGTGAGGGCTGACTTGCTAAACAGGTCTCCAATCGTCCTGTAGATTGTCCAATGGAAAGTAGAGGATCCGAGCTAACAATGCGAGTCATGGACTGTCCTCTGACTCATCATGGATGCCGCTGGGCTTTGGGAATAAGGTCAATCTGACCATACCACGCAGAAGCATTTTCGGGAGCCGGGTAGGGGAGGGATCAGCCACGCAATCCAGCCTCTTAGTTTTGAATGATTAGTAGGATCCAAAAATAAGTTTATAGCTCTGTTTTGAATAAAAGTACCCTTGTCTTCTGCCACGTACTTGTGTATATGTACCCAGCTTGGAACCACAGCTGGAGCCATGTAGCCTTTTTACCATAAGACCTGGATTTTTAGGTCTGGTATTAGCTAAGAGATTTTGATTTTACCAAAATGATATGTACAATATATTAATGATTCGAAACTTTGTTCCGCCAAGTACAGCACTGGGTCAACCCACTTCAGCCATAGGTAGACTTCACTGTGAGGGAAAGTATTCTGCCCTTTCACCAGGAGAACACCCACGGTCAAAGTAGTTCCCTTTGGTGCCAGGGACATTTTTTAATCATTTTTGGGACGAGTGCCTGCCAGCTTCGCCAACAATATTTTGCAGAAACTATGACAAAACAAAACAAGCTTGACAAAGGCAAAAGGTTGGTAGCTAATGTCAGCCCTATTGGCTTTGTCAATGCTTGTTAAGTTTGCATTCCCTTCTCCATGCGAAATCCCTCTTGCCCATTTATCAGTCCTCGGCAGACTTTAAACAATCCAACAATGTCTCCCGCTTCTATGCTGTAAATGATGCCGAAGTTAGATGGAAGTTTCACAGAAGAAAATCTTTTTATACATATATATATATATATATTTTTTTTTTAACGGGTCGTGTTACAAGAAAAGGCAAACAAAAATGCATAAATTATAAAGTAACCGTTTATGCCCTGATGCTCTTTGCTGTTCCTTCGAGAACAGCCGCTAGCAAAAAGGTTCATGAAACAGAAGATCTTCGACTCTCCCCTGACGGGAAGAAGAGATGTGCTCTAAAGGTATTACTAAAGAGCTTCTTAACCAACTGCTATTAAGACGTCTAATTGGCTTTCTGTCATTTGAAAATAAGCTCAGACATTCCGCCTTGATGTCTGAAAGTCGCTCTCTTCTCCCTCACCAGCATCTGAAAGACATCTGATCTAATTGTTTTACATCCTCTGAAGTAAAGTCAGGGAAAGCAAAAAAATGTCCCTGCATCTGGACACAACTCCCAGATTCAATTACATTTCGGGACTTGTCGTGCTTAATTTCCTGTCCAGTGCACTAGGTCACCACTTGCTGCAGTAAACTTAAAAAAGGTTGGGAGCCAGACGTGGCCATAAAGTATTTTTTTTCAGCAACTATTTCGTTTCAAGACTTTTTTAAAGAGTTTAAGATGCTATGTTTAGTTTGTTGCATTGATCGAAAGCATTCGGACACGTCCCTACACTGTTTACTTGTTTTGGCCAAGTTCACCAAGAAGCCTGTGATCTTCAAACCCCCCCTCCCATTTCCCTTCCCCAGACATGTTAATTAAAATGCAATATAATTTGGAAATGCTTCCTGCATTATGTGCGACACATTGTTTTACAAATGGGGTACAAAGAGACGATTTTATAAATGCAAAAAGATGGACTAGTGTAAAAATAGAAAGGAGGAAGGGCATTCATTTGATGGTATTTCCAGGATGTTTTACAGGTGTGTGCTACACAAGGATTTTTCTTCATTTAGAACTGGGAGTAGTGTTGTAATCAGAAGTTTGATTGTTTTTTACCAACACTACACCTGAGACTCTTCGTTTCACAAAGGTGGGTGAAAGGATGATACACATACTGAGAACAGGGCTGGAATGGCCGTTTGGGGCAACAGGCGTTTCCCCAGGAGGCTGGAAGGGTGGGGGCCATTTTGCAGTGGTGGGGGCCGGTTTTGTAACTGGAAGCCGGTTTTGCAGCAGTGCTGCAATATCAGCCCCAGGTAACAAAAGCTGCAAGCAAGCATTTCCAGTCTCCCGGGCCAGGCAGTGCTTCCCTAGGGGCAGATCTGAGAAAATTGCTAGGGTTGCTTTGGGTTCCCAGTCCGGCCCTGATCGAGCATACCAGCACACACGACAAGCACAACAAGATCCAACCCAACCTAGTACAATAAATAATAATAATAAATAACCCGGTATTTGTAAAGCATGAACTAATCACCCCTAAGGGTCTCAAGGCGCTGGGGGCCGTCGGGAAGATTACGCAAGCTATTGTCCAGAGTCACACGGTGCGGTGCTGAGCTGAGCTGCAGCCGGGGATTGAATCTTGAGCCCCGTGATCCGGAGTCAGCCGCACTGGCCGCTGCGCCACACCTCTCCAGACTTATCAAATTATTGCATAACATAACTTGCACATTATGCATCCAAGGTGTTCCATGCGTTCCTCTTGCTGCAGATATCTCCTGCTACTTTGAACATGAGTTGTGTGGTCAGAAGAGTGGTTGCCTACATGTGCAAAAACTGAATACGTATGGTGCACTGACAGTGAGACTGGCAAACCTTCTTTGGGCACCACCGTGGACAGTGACTGACGCCAGCATCTGTAGACTGAGGACTCTCCAGCCCAACAACATCAGCTGCCACAGGAGAATATCAGCACCTATAGGGAGCTGATCCATTTCCCGCCACACGCCCTACAAGGGGTGCTAAGAAGTGGAGCCAGAACATAAAGACCTCACGCAGAAAAAATTGGATTGGTAAGAAATTGCAACTTGTCCTTTTGATGAAGTAATATGAAAAAAACACATAGAATTATACCAATTTCCTAGGATCTACACAGCTCCAACCCAGTCTTCCAGCTGTAATTGATCATATCCACTGTATGTACAAACAGCAAAAGTACTGATGCAAATTGTTGCTGGGGTGCTTTTGTGAGGATTCCATCTAACACAGCTATTTACCCAAATAAAGGACACCATGAGCGATAATCGATTTCAAGGCAGCCTGGCATAAAGAGCATAAGAGCTTCCGGCAGGATCTTGAACACGCTGACAAAACAGGAAATGTGTGTGCCCCTAGTGAGGTCATGATTTTCTTTTTCTGAACCACCTCTGTGGTTCATGGCACCATTTTTCAGGCTGTGGAGTCCGTGCATTATCATTTTTATTAATAACTACAACAGGGAGATATTTTTGCAAATAATATATACAACACACACAAAATTTTTGTTAGACATTATTTAGTCCATGATATTCTGGCACCGTGCCTGTAAACTGAGATGCAGGAACGGATTCTATAGTAATGGAGGAGATGTAGGAAGCTTCATTGCTTACAGCACTTAGTTGGGAGCATTTGATTAGGTCGCCATCAGGACTTATGCCTTGGTAGTTAGCAGATGTGAAAAATGTCTCTAGGTGAATGTAAAAATGATGGCAGAATTGACGTAAATGAATGGGGAGATTGACAAATTGGGCAAAGACGTTGGCGAAGGAACCTCAGCTTCAGACTGCTCGGCTTAAGGCTGGTTATGTGCCTTGTTGCATTTGTGACACCAATGCCTAGGAATCTCCCAAGCTACAGGCACATATGGTGTTTGTTGTGAACCCATGATCAACCTTCATGGGTTCTTTTACACCTAGAGGTGACATCAGTGAGGTTCAGGTTATACAACACACTCGGGGTGGGTGTGGATATGGAGGTCTCCAATATAACTCCTGGTAGACAATTGGAGAGGAGGGATTTGTAACACTTTGTTCAGTTAGAAAATACACCCGGAGCCTCCCGTAGGCATGTTTAGATGATTCCGTACATAACAGTGTTAATCGCAGCTGAGAGATATAGGAGGATATGCATAAAAGAGAGAGGGGAAATGATGCAGATTCAGTGGCAAAAAAATACCTAGAAGCCTTTCTCACATAGTCAGAAGGAGAGTAAGTCTAACAATTATCCCAAATTGGGACACAGAAGCTGGAAGACAGCCACTTGCTCCAGGGCTCTAGACAAATAGATTAACAATTCATGAATATTAAAGCATGTATTGCTGTGGATCAGTGCAACTGGCTGCCAGACAAAACACTGAAATGATTATATCACATTCAAAGGCTCACATGAGTAAACTGCGCAAGCCAAAAATCACCCTCTCAAAAAACCTTTAGTGGAAGCTCTTTCCAAAGCTGATATCTTGCTGTCGAAGCTTAGCAAACTGTTACCCTGCACATTAGAGTAGGGTACACAGTGCCTCCAGGGTGCCAGAGAACTGCAACAGGACCATGAAGCCTCAAAGAAGAAGTGAGTCAAATATTACATTTGGGTGAAGCCAGCTGTGCCATAAATGGAACAACGCAGGCGAGGGACCCTCCATCGGTCAGTCAAGTGTGTAGCTGAGCACCTGCAGACGGCCATGCAACATTCTTTTTTGAAATATTTGTATGTGTTCATGTATAATACACAGGTGATTTCACTATTGCAGATTACTCTTACAAATTGCAAAAGTGAAATTATTTTGAAAAGAACAGTTCCAGAATGAGAGTTTTTAGTCCGATTGAAACCCCTCAAACATTGAGATGAGCAATTACTTCTTTAACTTCTTGCCTGCGCTCCTCTCAAACACGTTAGTAGAAGCGCTATACCATGCAGTTCCAGGAGCAGGTAAATCGCTAGTGGTATAGTCTGTGGTTATGACCATATACGGACAATGAGCAGACGGAAAGGCAATGGAGGAGTAGAAGATAGGTGGAAAGGATGAAGCATTACAGAGGTTCTTTCCTGAGCATAAGGAGGACCATTTCATGAAGTAGAGCTCACACAGACAGTTGCCTAATGCACGCCTTGAGCAGACGTCCCCTCAGTTCATTGCTGCGTCTCACTCACTACCACTAGACAAGAATCCCATTGTTATTTAAGCTGATGGTCCCAGTCACCGCCAGCAGTTCAAGCCACACTGTCATTAAACATATGAATTTTTTAATGTGCCGTTCTTCTAACTAAACATTGTGTGGTCAAGTGACAGAGGTTGAGCAGAGTTGGCAAACTGTCAATCAGCTTTTTTTCAGAAACCTGTATAGATTACATGAACATAGATGACACTTTACTAGGGTTCTTTTCAGTTCCTCTTGATGGCTAGTTTGCATTAATGGCAGAAGTTTCACAAGCATGAGCAACTGGGGTTTAACACAAACAACTACAGAGTTAACATGTTAGGTAACCTCTGACCCCTACTATGTCTGTAAGGAATGTTTTCATCTTTGTGACAGTGGACCACCAGTAGGCACCCTGAGGCTGTGCCTCTCGGGACAGTCACTGAGCCAGCACTGACCAGAACCCTGCTGAGTATTATTGGGCTTGTTGAGAGATTCATTATGACACTAGAAGGCATGACTGTGGGAAGGGAAAGGTCCCTCAGAAAAAGATGGAATATCCTGTTGCCATGCTTTGTTTGGCTACAGAAAGATACAATAGAAGGGGGACGGATTCGACACATTTGAGGTTGTGTCTGTTCACCCTTCTGAGACAATTGTTGGCAAATGCTCTGTAGAAGACTACTCAAGATGCAGTAAGCTAAGGTCTGCGTCTTTGGTCCAAGAAACTCAGTGTATGAAAAATATCCAACGAGAATGTGGAAGCCAGCCAAGAGCTGATGAAGTAGTGGTACCATTAAAATGGTCCTTATGAATGAGCATCAAGCTGGAAAGATTGACTAGAAGGTAAACTCCACGTCCATTCAAGAAAGATGATTAGGTCTATAAGCAGTATGAACATGCAGACAATCACTTATCTACTGCGAGTAAAGACTGCTTGTGACTACATCTACCATCATGCATTTTGGGAGAACTGGGACAGCCTTATCAGCCAGTGTGCACTTCTGTCTTATATACCTTGAACCTCAGAGACAAGACTGCTGTATTTTACATGACAACTGCTGTAAACCCTGAAGTCACAAAGCTGTATTTGGAATGTTGAAGGTGCCAGAAGGGGATAGAAAGAGAAGTAAACCACTATTTGATCTCTTGTGATATGATGAAAACACTGGTTAGCAGGGGCGGCTCCTCTGTTATGGCGGAGGAGCGTCGCCCCCCCTGCTGAAAGTCAGCAGAGGCAAAGGACAAAAATAAAATGATAATAAAACATTTTTATTATCATTTTATTTTTAGGCCTGCAGGCTACAAATCGAGGGAAAGGCATGGCTTCCCATACTGATGCTGCACCTGCAGCACCAGGGAGGAGGGGGGAGTGGTGGGCACTGCCAGGTGCACATGGCGGTTTGGCCGGCCCTCTGGGGCCAGACAAACCTTCATGCGCACTTAGCCTTTCTCCACCGAGCTGTGTTGTACAGCTGGGTGGCCAAACCAACACAGGCTCCCAGTCTATGTGTGAGAGCCTCTGTTCGGCACTCAGACCAGTTCCAGGGCTGCTCACATGCTGGGAATAGCATTCCCAGCATGTGAGCAGTGCTGAGATTGGGAGCTGGGAGCCTGTGCAGTGTGCAGCAGGCTCCTGACAAGGACGTGAGGATCGGGAGCAAGGCGGCGGCCATCAAAGCAGGTAAGTTTTCTTTTCTTTATTTATACTTGTTTTTTGTGTGTTTCCCCTACCCCCGCCCCACCACTCCGCAGTACGAGTGGCTGCTATTGATGGTTAGTGAAGAGATTGAACTCTTTAAGGAGCATCACCACACTATTGTGCTCAATATATGCCCTAGTGAGGCTCATTCACTTTTTTCATCTACCTGGTGCAATACAGATTATTTATGGCTCGCACACTTGGACATTTTACCCATGCCTACTCCTGGGATATGGTTACATAGAAGGGTAAACCCAAAACGTCACTGGGACCTGGGTATAGAGCAGTACATAAGAAAAATGGTCCCAGTACACGATTGCATAGAAGAACCACAAAATTACATTGAATTAAACATAAATTACACAAACCATCTTATTCTTCATGTACAGTGTTGTTTAATCACACTGAACATACAGTAGTTCATAATATTTTCACTGATATTTATAAAGCAGTGCCCCAAGAGGGAAGGGTGGAGGTAAAGTGAATGAAGTGAGGATAGGAAAGTGAGTGAAACGGTGTACAATTCACATAATCAATTGTTATAAAACACAAAAGCGGCTCATAAAGGAGCCAGATCTTCTTATTGGGTACAAATGTTAGATAGCCATGGTTGTAGACAGGGTCACAGTGATGAATCGCTGTTGGTCAAACTGGCTAGTATGGTTGATGTCGACGTTTCGACCCCTGGATAATAGTAGGTCAATGTGTCCCTTACGTCGGGGTCTTCTTCAGGACAGGAGTGTAGGTGGGTGAATGGGGGCAGGTTATCTAGAGGCAGAATAGAAAAGCTTAAAAACTGAAAATTCCCATATAGGGAGTGAAATAAAACTACAGGAGAAAAATGAAATCTAAAAGATTACCATCAGTGGCCCATTCATTGGGCCTGAGGGGCAAGTGGGCGCGTGGGCTCCAAACTGTAGTAGGCGAGAACAATCACCTGCAAAAGAATTGAGCAGGTTCAAAATACAAATAGGATCCACTCCTATAGATAAGGAATGGTTGGACCTCTCTAGTGCACTTACTTCAGCGCGAATTCAAAGATGCCTGAATTGGGGGTGGGCCACACAGGGTTAATCTCCTGGGCCCGGAAAAATTACTTGTGAGGTCAATGTGGAGGGCCAGATTGCTCCGTACTCAGTCGTTCCTAGGAAAGTAATGACACCAACTCCAAACATTGTGAAACACCTATGTATTGCATATATACATTTGAGCACATACCCAAGTTTACAGGTCGAAGACCGGAAAAAATCCAGCGTTAAGAAAATGAACAGCGTAACGTGGGACCCGTGCTGTTTAAGAAAAGCTGAAAAATACAGTATTGCACCCGCTTATGTAATTGATGCTGGCTGCCTTTCTCTCGAGGGCTACGATGTCAATAAAAACAAAGCACGAAGTGCAGGGATGTCACCTGTGTGACAGAAAACAGCTATATAAGTAATGTGAAAAAACAGCGCCTATAATGGACGACTGCGTTTCAGGAGCGTCATGCTTGAAAGGAAAAACATGCGTTTTTAAAAAGCCTGTATTACTTAACGTCTCTGTGTTAAAAAGACAAAAGCACAAAGGACAGAGATGTACTGTGCGCGTGCAGGGGCTTACTGTAACTCCAGGAAACGTCTCGGTCCGTCAGAGGGAACCCGAGAAATGCATCCTGTCAATTAAATAGGCCGGTGAAAACCGGTCCATTAGCCAGGTGTACGTGACGAAATGCAGATTCCCTTAGTGTGAATCCGAAAAACGGAAGGGAAGACAGACTGTAAAAGGCAGAGCCTACTACGAGGTTGCTGAGTATCATTCTCAGCAAAGTTTGAAAAGAAATCCCATTTACATGAAAAAAGGTCAAATTAACAATTGACAGAGTGAACTCCGTCATGTTGATAAAAACCTTGGTAAATCATTATATGCATAATGGCGAACAACATCACATAAGAATACAAATCATAAACGTGGTCATATTAAGACATTGCTGTACATACGAAATAATTTAGCAATATGTGGAGACAAAAGGCAGATATATATGTACACACGGAATTATTCAACAAACATGGGGAGACAAAAGACAAAGAAGGATTTATCATACAACTAAGCATGGCTCATTATGCATCACAGGTCCCCCCACATGGAAGTGTGTATATATGGATATAGAGCTCCATATGGTGCAATAACAGAATAAATAAAGAGCCTAGTTGGTGTATGCTCTAAGTATTAATACAGCGTTCTTCTTCTCTGTCTTCTCTCGGTTAAGGGCCATGGGTCACCCATATTCTGAAGAGTCTAAGTATAATACTACATAGCTAGACAAACATCATGATTGGTGGGACGGGCACATGTTCATGGTACAACCTTATAGATGGATAATGTAAACCGGTATATGGTAGGTTCCATAGATACATCATCTGATAAAGCCTGGTTAGAAGGAGGGCAGTATAATCGTATGTTTCCTGTATAGGTGAAGATCTTAATAGAAATAGGTCAACTGTAATACTTAGAGCATACACCAACTAGGCTCTTTATTTATTCTGTTATTGCACCATATGGAGCTCTATATCCATACATACACACTTCCATGTGGGGGGACCTGTGATGCATAATGAGCCATGCTTAGTTGTATGATAAATCCTTCTTTGTCTTTTTGTCTCCCCATGTTTGTTGAATAATTCCGTGTGTACATATATATATATCTGCCTTTTGTCTCCCCAGATTGCTAAATTATTTCATATGTACAGCACTGTCTTAATATGACCACGTTTATGATTTGTATTCTTATGTGATGTTGTTCGCCATTATGCATATAATGATTTACCAAGGTTTTTATCAACATGACGGAGTTCACTCTGTCAATTGTTAATTTGACCTTTTTTTCATGTAAATGGGATTTCTTTTCAAACTTTGCTGAGAATGATACTCAGCAACCTCGTAGTAGGCTCTGCCTTTTACAGTCTGTCTTCCCTTCCGTTTTTCGGATTCACACTAAGGGAATCTGCATTTCGTCACGTACACCTGGCTAATGGACCGGTTTTCACCGGCCTATTTAATTGACAGGATGCATTTCTCGGGTTCCCTCTGACGGACCGAGACGTTTCCTGGAGTTACAGTAAGCCCCTGCCGCGCACAGTACATCTCTGTCCTTTGTGCTTTTGTCTTTTTAACACAGAGACGTTAAGTAATACAGGCTTTTTAAAAAAACGCATGTTTTTCCTTTCAAGCATGACGCTCCTGAAACGCAGTCGTCCATTATAGGCGCTGTTTTTTCACATTACTTATATAGCTGTTTTCTGTCACACAGGTGACATCCCTGCACTTCGTGCTTTGTTTTTATTGACCTCGTAGCCCTCGAGAGACCGGCAGCCAGCATCAATTACATAAGCGGGTGCAATACTGTATTTTTCAGCTTTTCTTAAACAGCACGGGTCCCACGTTACGCTGTTCATTTTCTTAACGCTGGGTTTTTTCCGGTCTTCGACCTGTAAACTTGGGTATGTGCTCAAATGTATATATGCAATACATAGGTGTTTCGCAATGTTTGGAGTTGGTGCAACCAACCGACCTTCTGTCATTACTTTCCTAGGAACGACTGAGTACGGAGCAATCTGGCCCTCCACATTGACCTCACAAGTAATTTTTCCGGGCCCAGGAGATTAACCCTGTGTGGCCCACCCCCAATTCAGGCATCTTTGAGTACGCGCTGAAGTAAGTGCACTAGAGAGGTCCAACCATTCCTTATCTATAGGAGTGGATCCTATTTGTATTTTGAACCTGCTCAATTCTTTTGCAGGTGATTGTTCTCGCCTACTACAGTTTGGAGCCCACGCGCCCACTTGCCCCTCAGGCCCAATGAATGGGCCACTGATGGTAATCTTTTAGATTTCATTTTTCTCCTGTAGTTTTATTTCACTCCTATATGGGAATTTTCAGTTTTTAAGCTTTTCTATTCTGCCTCTAGATAACCTGCCCCCATTCACTCCACCTACACTCCTGTCCTGAAGAAGACCCCCGACGTAAGGGACACATTGACCTACTATTATCCAGGGGTCGAAACGTCGACATCAACCATACTAGCTAGTTTGACCAACAGCGATTCATCACTGTGACCCTGTCTACAACCATGGCTATCTAACATTTGTACCCAATAAGAAGATCTGGCTCCTTTATGAGCCGCTTTTGTGTTTTATAACAATTAATTATGTGAATTGTACACCGTTTCACTCACTTTCCTATCCTCACTTCATTCACTTTACCTCCACCCTTCCTCTTGGGGCACTGCTTTATAAATATCAGTGAAAATATTATGAACTACTGTATGTTCAGTGTGATTAAACAACACTGTACATGAAGAATAAGATGGTTTGTGTAATTTATGTTTAATTCAATGTAATTTTGTGGTTCTTCTATGCAATCGTGTACTCCTGGGATATGAGCAAGTATGAAAAGCACAGAGCTATAATAAATTAAATTATATACACGGAATACATCCTCAGCTTGTGACATAGGTTGTAAGTGGTGGCATGCGGTGTGCACACATTCATGGGTATAGAAACCCTTTGCTCCCGGTGAAGATAAGGACAGACACCGGCCAGTGGACACTAGAGGCACCTGAGGCACAGGTGGGACTGCTTCCTTCATACTGTGTCCCCAGACAATAGGGTAGTCTGTGTGTCATGGGCTCCAGTGCAAAGAAGAACTTGGATCTCCAGACTGCAGTCTGAATTATGAAATACAGCAATAATCAGGGTTCATTGGGTCCCCGAGGCCTCTGGGCCTCGGTGCATGGCACCCTCTGCACCAGTGGAAGCTACGCCCCGGACCCCAGAGGGCTTTAGGTGGCACGTTGTAGTCATTACAATGCCCGAGTAGGTAAAATATGGACGCTGCCAAAGGCACCAATAATTCAAGAAGAGGAGGAGGTAAAATATGGACACTGCCAAAGGCACCAAAAATTCAAGAAGAGGAGGAGGTAAAATATGGACACTGCCAAAGGCACCAACAATTCAAGAAGAGGAGGAGGTAAAATATGGACGCTGCCAAAGGCACCAACAATTCAAGAAGAGGAGGAGGTAAAATATGGACACTGCCAAAGGCACCAACAATTCAAGAAGAGGAGGAGGTAAAATATGGACGCTGCCAAAGGCACCAACAATTCAAGAAGAGGAGGAGGTAAAATATGGACGCTGCCAAAGGCACCAACAATTCAAGAAGAGGAGGAGGTAAAATATGGACGCTGCCAAAGGCACCAATAACTCAAGAAGAGGAGGAGGTAAAATATGGACACTGCCAAAGGCACCAATAATTCAAGAAGAGGAGGGTATAGGAGATTTTATGTTATGTTGCATTAATAGGTATTTATAAGACGCTGTCACCAAGAGATTAAACTTAATGTGCATATGTCCTGCACTCCCATTCCTAGTATAAATGAGGGACGGCCAATCATTTCTAAGGGCATTTCTGTCACCACTTGATACGAACCCCTAAATCAACAAATAAACGAGGCGATAGGCCTTTCCAATTCCGTCTATTATTGTCCTTTTTAAAAGGACACCAAGAAAAGGCATTCAAGCAGATAAAACAAATTCATGATATTATCTACTACATCTGCTGGCATCTCATGAGCTTTCACGAGTCCTGCATTAAATCCACACGCAACTTACAAAAATGCCAATATCTGCTTTCTGATTGACCGAACTTCAAAACGCAGAATAAAGAAAAAAGCTGCCTTTCGTTTCAGATCCAGAAATCGCACAGGAGCCTCCAGTTTCCTTGACAAGTATATGCACTGTGGGCTAGTCCATCAATCCTGACTAAGATACATTTTACCTTGTCCTGACTAAGATACATTTTACCTTGTCCTGTTTTCAAAATGAATTTCGTCGTGGATGCATTTTTAAAGCCATTCGTGGCGATTTTTTGTCAAGTAAACATTGAATTGTTTTTTAGGTCTCGCCTAGCGTTGCTGCGCACATGCGTAGCTCGCTCGGCGAGATTTATTGTTAAAGAGGAGTTTGAGAAGAGGGCTTGAAGCCCCGCGCCTCATTTCCATTGGCTGGCGTCACCGTTTATGCTAAACGGTGGCCTGCCATTGGAAATGAGGGTTTTGGGTTCACGCCCTTTCGCCTCCGATCCGGACTCGGTGGCCTGCTTTCTGCTGTCGCAAAGCACTTTCTTATCTTTATGGGGCCATGTGTTTCTAATTAGAAACACATGGCCCCATAAAGACAAGAGATCGATGCTTGTTTCTTCACCCCCTTGGATGCGAAGCTCGGAGGCAGATTAGCCTTGAAAAGACGGACAACGCGGAAGGTAAAGTACAAACATGAAAGTCAGTCAGCAACGCTTGCTGCGTTGTGCTCTCCTCAGCGTGTTTGCCTTTCCAGAGCATAGGCCCGGTGGCTCGTCACTGGCTCTAGGGAATGCGCAGGTACTTTTTGTTTAAGTTAAAGACATAAAACACGGAGCATTGTAAAATGTTTACCTTACAGCGTGTTTATGTAGCGCTCAGATTCATTGTTGTACAAGGCGGCCTGCTTCCTTTTTAATTTGGAAACTATTTACACAGCTAGTCGAGTGACCTACAATAAAGGTTTCCACTGTTATCACAGCGGAAAATCTCGATTTCCATGAAGCGCGCGAGCGAAGTGCGCTGTGCCAGCCGCTTATGAGCAAAAATGAACGGCCATAACTGCTACAGCTCACAGGCTTCCACCTTCTGTCCTCGGACCAATTATAGATCAGTGACGCGCGTGCAGTCTTCTTTACTGCACAGAAATAATACGCTTTTCAAACTTTGAACAGGGAGCCGCAGATGTGAAGCAGACTCCAACTTTGGACAAAAATAGAACTACATTCCTAGAATTCTTCACAGTTCAAATATCACCATATATTTCCTCAGGGGTCCCACTTATTTTGTACACATTATATATTTTGAACGTGTTTTTAAAAAAAAAACGGAAGTGCAAGAGGGCCCGCCGAGTTTGTGTTATGAGCCCGCCACTAGCTATGCCGAATGCCTGGGTTGTTAAGTACTAAGGCAGCCTGGTTTTATTCCACCTCATACCTTTTTTTTCTTCCAGTGCAGACACTTCCTGTATCTTTATCGCACTTTTGCAGAATCTTTTTCATCCCTGCTTTCTCCCGTTATCACTGCTTTTTTATCTGTTTTTTCTTTCCTTCTATTATTAGTTTCTCTCTCTTGCTCAGGGGCAAAAATTGTTGATGAAAAATATGTCTCGGTCCCCAGAAATTAGTGTGGTGGAGACCGGCTGGAACCACCAACACAAATTAAGCTTTGGTTTTTCGGTAAAAAATCTTGACTAAACCCCTGATGAAAACTAAGCAAATTATATCCATTGCCCTCCTGATCAATTTCCCTGTTCGTGCAGCCAAATAAATTAAGTATACTTGTTTCATGTTTCCTTCTGCTTAAGGCTCCATATTGCCTTGTATATCATAAACTTTCATATTAAAATTTGCTTTGCATTAGTTACCTTGCTACTGAGTTTCCTGCCACGGTGGTTAATCTGATTGGTCTGTGGTTGGCAATCACCTCCCTGACCCAACATCTGAGGAAAGAGAACACTACCACCCTTGCCAGTCTGTTTGAACCTCTACTACTCAACTGGTGGTGGCAAGGGTCTTTAATTAACAATCCCTCACAAGAAATAAAGATATTACAGCAGGAAGCGGAATAATGGTCTCACAACCCCATTTAATTAAATACAGAGTTTCCGTTGCAAAGCTAGAAACGCTTTTATTTTATGACAAAATTACAATTACATCATGTTTGTTCAAAGGTGTTTTGTACTGGAGTTATGCATGGTTAGTGTCTTCTCGGCACTAACAGTGTTGCAACGATCAATCAATCAATCAATCACAGAATTTGTAAAGCGCGCTACTTACCCGCGAGGGTCTCAAGGCGCTGGGGAAAAAAAAAGGGGGGGGTGCTGCTACTGGTCGAACAACCAGGTCAGCAGGTCTTGGGTCTGTCGTAGGCTTAGTGGAAGGGTGTTCCAGGTCTTGGCGGCGAGGTGGGAGAAGGATCTGCCGCCGGTGGTGGTTCTTCGAATGCGAGGGACGGTGGCGAGGGAGAGGTCGGCGGAGCGGAGTTGGCGGTTGGGGACGTAGAAGAGGAGTCGTCTGTTGAGGTAGGCTGGGCCAGTCTTGTGGAGTGCCTTGTGTGCGTGGATGAGGAGTTTGAAGGAGATTCTCCTGTCGACGGGGAGCCAGTGCAGGTTCCTCAGGTGGGGGGTGATGTGGCTGTGGCGTGGTACATCGAGGATCAGGCGTGCGGAGGCGTTTTGTATGCGTTGCAGTCGCTTGATGAGCTTGGCCGGGGCTCCCGCGTAGAGGGCATTCCCATAGTCAAGTCTGCTACTGACGAGGGCCTGACGATGTAACGCTTTCTACCAGCAACCACTAAAATATACGTCCGTTGCTGGTCTTTGTGCCGCTTAGTGGATTTCCCATAAGGCTAGGCCATGGGGAAGACTTGAGTGGGTATGATTGGCTTTTATCCTGCTATTTTAAACATGTGCATTTTTGATCCGCGAAATATAAAGTAAAGTTTGAGTTCGTGCAGTGATCTGGAAATAAAAATAAGGCGGACCCGATTTTCGCTGCAGTACAATGAAAAAAAAACATTTTCGTTAGGACATACCACTTGATTTTTGACATTGTCAAGTGGTAATGTTTAAAAACAAAGCATGCACAGTGTTTCAAAAGTATTACACAAACAGTCATCCAGTATACAATTTGTCCAATTCAAATGAAGCGTTTTGTTTTATTTCTAATATTTCTATGGTGCCCACCTCTCCGCCCGGAAAACCAGGCGCTTTTCAGAAAACTAACCCCCTCTTTGCAGGTGAGGCCTGAGGACGCAGTCAGGTGTGAGAGAGAGCCGGGGTGGACGGGCGGGTAGGGCCGTGAAAGAGTGGGGACACGCACCTCACGGTGGAAGGGGTGCGTGAGGGAGGGTGGCATCCAGGGCCGTTTCTAGGTGTTTTGCCGCCCTAGGCGAGAATTGAAAAATGCTGCCCCCTCCCTTTTACTACCATCACTCTCTCCCCCAGTCATCCAGGGTACAAGAATTAATGCATTAGATATAAAAGAACTTGCATTCAACATTAAACAAAAAACACATCAATTAAGTCATATGGAGACTAAGCGATTTGCTCAGAATCACAGGCTGCTGAGCCGACGCTGAGACTCGGCCTGTTTCCCAGTTCTAAAGTCAGCAGCTCTGGCGGTTTCCCCACAATCTCTTAGAAATGAAAGTCAGTGATTATCACGTGAGAGCATGTTTGTTTTACTTCTGGGACCTTTAGTTTAGGTTGTGTGTCTTACGGATTCACATTGGGAAACAATATATTTTTGGGATATCTAACAATTGTGGAGTTTCCTTTGACAAACGTTTTGATTGAGTTTGTCACTCGCGCAAACACCACGTGCACTGGTGGAGCCAACAGTAAGTAGAGCGGCAACACCAGCAGCATGTGCGTAGCCCTGACATCCCTTAATGCTGCCTGTAGAGTCAGCTCACGCATAGGCCTGGGGCCCCCCAACTGCCAAAAGTAAGAGACTGGTTTTTAATCCTAGTTGCTTATGCTGCTATATAATGTTTTATAAAGGTTTACTTTTAGCGCTGCGGCGGGCAGGGTGATAAATGTGCTCAACAGTTATCAGCGCAGTTAGTGGCTGGCTTCAATAGCTCATTTTGGTCGGCTCAGCATTAACTAATGTTTTTTCGTCAAGTGAGGCTGAGCTCACATTTGCACCAGTTTTAAAGTCTTCTTAGTTTATCATTGCTCAAATGGGTGTAATTACAGATATGTATATGTTTCCCCTGCTTCATTGCTTGAGTTTTGCTCGCAAAAAAGTGTCACTCATAGTCGTTGAAATGTCACTCATAATTACACTTCAATTATGAAAATGTCACACATAGCAATTTGAAACCTTGGCAGCTATGTAGCCGGTGCATTCTATTCAAGGAACGCTTATTGTGACTGGCAATGGCATTGGTACAGCGCGTACCTGACCAGGCCTTAAATAATTAGCCCCCTATATTTTTTTTACATGATTTGAACTACCCTGCCTGCCGCTGCCAGCCGACCCGGTTCCCATCCCGGCCTCCCCCCGGACCCCGGTACCTGATAGGCCTGCAGGCGGGCCGCAGCGCCGCGGTAACTCTCTCTCTGCTCTGCCTCTGCCTGCCTCTTTTTGCCGGCCGCGCGCGCATAGGCACAGCCCCCGCGGCCGCCTTGGCGCGCCGCGGCCGAACGTGACCTCGCGTCACGTCACCCTGGTCATCATGATGATGTCGCCAACGGTATAATTTGAAGGCGAGCCGGCGCCGCGCCCGCGCTACACCTACACTACCTGGTAGTGGTAGATTCATTCAATAATAATAATAGAACGAAGTTAGGACAGAGAAGAGAATAAAGAAGAACTCTCATGTTTTTAACTTTTGCCACGGCACGCCGCACGGCCGCCCTCCACCTTTTGCCGCCCTAGGCAGCCGCCTAGTCCGGCCTAGTGGTAGAAACGGCCCTGGTGGCATCTCAGCGGGGTGGGGGTGATGGTGTGCGAACCTTCACTTCTAGGGGTGCGGACCCAGACACCAGGGGGCAGGGGTGTACCCTCTCTCCCCACCACAGGGAGCATTTCATCACATTTGTGTTGCAAAGGTTAAATATACCACACCCCTCCCTATGCCCTGGTGACCCCTTATAGACCCCTCGCTATACAAACAATCACGGACCCTATAAACACGCCCTTCACGTGCGCCAGAGACCCGGTGACTCCGCATGGGGTCCCAGTGGCACGCACATACACACTGCCTAGAACCCCTTCAGGCACCCAGTCGGAGCTTTATATGTGCAGCCATGACCCTTATTAGAAGCGCTGTACACGCCCTCAGGCGTACGTGGTGCGCCCTTGATGACTCCGTCAGTTCAACGCTCGCTGCTGACATTCGCGGTGCCCTGAAGGCATTTCTTCGAACCCTGACAGCCACACTCAGGTCGGTACATTAACTCCCATTACATTTGGTAATACAAGAATGTTGTTCACAGCGCGTACAAACTACTAACGCGTGGTATAAAGCGCTATAAACATTGGATTATTATCAATATTGTGGGAACTAGTCGAGGTGGGCTGCATTGATAGGGAGCGGCGGGTCCTTTCTTTTTTAATTTTTACAAACCAGTCCCCTTATTTGTTTGTGAAAATCAATGGTCCGTGGGTGATTAATGCGACACTGGGGGGCCCCTGCTGAAAGTAAAAGGGGGGGGGCGAGGGAGGTACAGAGGGCTAAACAGAAAGCAGCCTTCTCACCCGAGTGCCTGTGAGAAAGGTAATTTAAGGAATAGGCTACTCAGCAAATGTAAAGGCTGCTTCGGGCCGGTTCAGGCTTTGATTGATGAAGTCACTTGAGTCGTCTTGGTGCCTAAAATGTGTCATTTTTAGAAGAACCCAAAGCTGTTACCAGGGAGCTCTGGAGTGCGTGCTTTTAAGGGACATTTACACAAATGTTTGCACCAGGTACAGTCTGATTGTGTATTAATAATATATATATTTGAGACGACTTCTGTGATCTCAAACATGCAATGTTTTAACACACTTTGCACAGCCTAATACTGCGTCTAATACTATTTTACGTTTACAGAGTGCGTTATGTCCCAGGGTGCGACCTTGCAGCACTATAAGTGCACAGGTCACTCTTCCCAAGTACAGGGCAGGATTCACAGCTGTGACTCTCTGGTCGCACACAGACATCCGCAGGGGTCACACTCCTCCCAGGGTACGACCTCGTAGCACTATAAGTGCACAGGTCACTCTTCCCCGGTGCGGGGAAGGATTCACGGATGTGACTGTGGTCGCACGCAGACATCTGCAGGTGTCGCATTCACCCATTGAAGCTTCAGATCATAAAACAGTGCATTCCCTTTGATTGGTTTGACATGCATTTATTTTTCCATTTGTTTGAAGGAGCGTTTATCCGTTCTAGGCATTCACCTGAAAGATAACACAATACTTGCAGTGCATTATTTTTTAGCCACGTGTTTGACCCGTTCCCACCCCCCATGACTCCGGCCATGGGCTCAGGGCCACAGTTCCCCTACTCTGTATATATTACATAGATGCAGCTATACAGTGGATACATACATGACCTGCAGTCTCTAGGCGCCATATGTGTCTTCCAAAAATACGGCAGAGCACCTTACGTGCACCATATGGGTGATTCATAGCTCCTCAGTGCACACATTTATAGGCACCATCTGTACATCTTATAAATTATACACACGAGCGAGTGCACCGGGGGCACTCATGGGCGCACTAAGCACACCTTGTAGACATCACTATGTGCATTTAACAGCCCCTCTTCCCCCCATCCTATGCACTCCCCAGAAACATGCCCTTGTCTCCGTGAATACTCCCAGCTGACACTATGCAAACACGTCACGCACAGGGCGTAGACCCTACGCACTCCAGACGCCTAACACCTGGACCTCCTAGTGCCTAAAAATTAATTTGTCCTTCTATAATGTAACCGGTGCTCATGTAAAGCCCCCGACACCTTCTGGGTGAGTTCCGCTATATTAAACAACAAAAACAACAAAAAATAAACACGACGGGAATAAACAACAAGCATTTGCAATGCAATAGGTCTCGCATTTATGCGAGTTTGAGCTATTGACATTGCAAATAACAATGCCTTTTATTTTTGTTTTCGTTATTAAAACATAAATAAAAGGCATTGTCATTTACAATGCCAATCGCTTAAACTCGCATAAATGCGAGATCTATTGCATTGCAAATGCTTGTTTCCTCTGCAATGGGGCAAGAATAGGGCATTCATCACCGATGTAAGAGCACCCCTGCTTTAGAAGGTTCTGCCCAATAAACACGCACAACAGTAGATCTTGTTCTGAGCTCTAATATAGACAAAAATATATACTTTATGGCTTTGCTATGCACAACCCTACCCCTCCCAAAGGGAGGTCATTCGCATCCAGATGCTCACTGTGTTTTATTTACGACAAACACCAAGAATATTTCATGAATATTGCCCGCAGTTTGAGACTATTAAAACACAAGCGTTGGCAAACCCAAACACAATAGTTCTGGCCTTGGCAAGCTACTGCAATGGTTATTTTGAAAATCCTTTAATTGCAAGCATATGCCACAAAAATGAAAGAAGTAACAAAGGAATACATGCTGCTGCCCAAACGTCGAGGCCAAATGCTTTCAATAAAAATGTTCAATTGAAGAAAAACATCACAAATGTTCTTAATGGAGCAACAGTGGTGCTTTGCAAGCAGGATTACTTAGAACAGGTATAGAAACCCTTTGTAACTTTTATGCACATCAGTAGACAATATGACTCTTGCTGGTGGAACGAAAACATAATATTGGCTTTCAATTATAGTAGCCTGAAGAACTAGTTCGAAAAAGGATTGCTGAAAACATGAAAAAGAGAAAGAATGGAAAGACACGAGCATTGGTAAACTAATGGCCTTCTGCTTAAGGTTCCTTGAATCACTGCTTGGTCCACAGTTATCCTGTGGGAAAACAGGCAGCACTGAGGAGAATTCATATTCATCTGAACGTTCTCAGAAAGCTTATGGATATAGTCTTCACTCGTGCCAACATAGCTGTTAAAATCTTTAAAATCAATGCCATGATAGATTCCAGGGTTATGTACATCCTCATGATCGGCTAAAAAGTCTATACCCTATTTCGGACAGAATTCTCAATTGCAGTTTCCTTAACCCGGTCAGTGCCTGTCAGGTCCAGCGGCACTCACAGAGCCAAAAGTCTGCACCACTTTGACCAAGTCCAAGAGAACAGAAATGTGCTACCTGTCTCTGCACACAGGGCTGTTACGTCTTATGGATAAGAAATGGGATCTAAAGCTCTCAAATTCATTGTGAGATAACACAAGTCTAATTTACTTGAGTAACCAAAAAACAAAGGAGGTAGTGAAGAGGTACGGTAGGTAGTGGACCCGGCCGCCTCTATAATTTACTTGAGTAACTGGGGTTTTATACTGTTCCTTTCTCCTTCTTGATTAATATCCTGAAGCTGGCCATTGTGCTTTATGGCTGCCTCACAGTTGAAAACACCTTACCCCAAATGTTGTAAAACTGCAGTTAGTACACTCATTTATCTAAATTCTCTATATTAAAAATACAAGACGATAAATAAACTTGGCATATTGGAATAATAGAAACTTATTAATAACCTCACAATGATATTTTAAGAACTGGAGTCTAAAATACTAGAACACATTGAGCCATCTCTTGATCCTTCTCAGGGGCAGCTCTTTACTATGGCGATCTGTTCCAGAAGAAAGGCGATGTATTGAAAATCTTCTTAAGTTTCAAAAATACCCGAAAACCTGTGGAGTCTAAGCAACACCAAGTGACATGGGATCTGCGTCACCACGTTGAAGTAAGAGCAACATTGATATAGAGGAGGACAGAACACATCCTTACTTACTGTGATAATTGGGTAGCTACTCACATCCTTTTTAATCCATCAAGCATGCCAGCCAATTGGGTGCTAGAGGTCTATATAGAAAGTAGAGTTGAAGGTTAGCAAAAGCAATAAAAGGTAGTGCCAAAAGGGAGTGTGCTCCCAACAATGGCCCGACTCAGCTCATCTGCACTTGTAGAAGTAGATTCTTTAGGCCACCTTCTTCCAATCTCTACCGAGGTGCAGAGAGGGATTGTATGCTTTATGTCAGTGTTGTTGAACTACTAGGGCTGCCTGGGGGCTTTCACACCAGTTCAGTCAGTAGAAGACTTTTCCTGCAGATCTCCAGAAGGGCTTTTAGGTTTACTCCCAGCCAAGATTAAATGGGCTGCATTCAGCTCCATGTATTGGAAGCACCACACTCTGTTTGCAGGGTGTCTTTACAAATGAAAATTAGCTGCTTAAAGATGGTTCCATTCTTGTTTTACAGTCACCCTATGGCCAAGGCTCTTAATATCGTGACCCTTCTTCTCTCTCCTGATAGGCCTTAGAAGTAGAAAAAAACCGTACAGACTTCTGAACACATTGGGCATACGCATGCATTAACATAACTACATATACATATAGCAGTGGGTCTCCATCTTACAGAGGGACTGCACAAAGTCTATTGTTATTTTAAAGTTCCAGCATTACCACCGCCTTTAGAACCAACCTGTTGCCTGGTTTAGAGGAAGTGGCCATGTGGGAATCAGTGCATTGGAATTAAAATGAGCATTAGCACTGCATTGAGACCTGTAGTAGTCTTAATAGTCTCTTAAGAAATATTAAAATAAAAGCAGAAGCAAATAAACGAAAGGGGAACTATAAAATGAGTAAATTGAAAACTAAAGGACTGGCCAACCAGCCCTGACATGGGAGCACATTTATTTTCATGTGGATGTGCACATGTGATCAGAATCCGCTGTCGTTCTCGGGGGAAGCAAACCAATGACTGATGTGCACTGAGCCATTACCCCAGGCTATGCACTGTCATGGATGGAAGCAAAGATGTAAATGGCACTCAGGCAGACCAATGGCAGAAGAAGGTTGACCTAAAGGCCCTCTATGTATCTATATGGATATTTTATTTATATATATGGATGATGTCTTATTTAATGATTTTTATCAGGTCTTAGCAAATAGGCAAACCTACCAGGCCTTACGAAGAGATTCTCGCAAGAATAATTAAAGTGGAAATCTTCGAACTCTAGTGTTTGTCAGAGGGGGTAACCAACACCAAAGTACTTCACTACAAAGGTAATCTGAGAAGTTTCATGTAACAAAATGCCTATCTGTAGCCTCTAATACAGAGTAATAACAATCCACCCTTAAATGTCTACAGACTTTAACTTATGATTTTAACAATCAATATTCCAGGTGTACTGCCTTTTTTTTATAACGTTTCATAATAAATAGATCAGACCTATAGCCATGATCTCAGGCTTGCCACCATAACCAACTCAGTCTTGCTGTACTGAGTATAAGCTTTGCCACATACCAAAAAGTGCAATACAAGCACCCTAATGTAAACACTCAACTTCAGACGAATCACATCCTCTACTCAGAAAAACCAACAAGTAGGCAGAGCCGAAGCCCCTCCCTCAGTAGTACTCTGCAATCTCTTTTGTTGTGATCACATAAGGACAAATTGAATCCCCCAGAAAACGGAGTTCCTTCTGCTCTCTCCACACCACTGCACCACCATGATGCAAGTCTGTCAAGTGCTAAATCTTTGGGACTTACCAAAAGCCTAACTCACCAAGCCCACATTAAAGCGGTAGCAAAGAGAATTCAATGCCAAATTAGACTCCTAAGGGCAATGTCTTAATCCAGCAGATGACTTGAAACAGCGGTTGAATTACTAGTACCCTTGAGACTCGATTATGGCAAAACCCTATTGACTAGCATTCTCATGAGTTCATCTAGCTCCATTAAAGGAAACCCTCAATTTTGTGGTCCAACTAGATTCCAGTTCTGAAGACTAGATATGACACCCAAATCCCGATCATGATAAAAAAGTTTACCATTGAGGCAAGGAGCAATTTCAAATTGGCCTGCAAAGTTCACAAGTCTGTGCATGGGGCTGCTAACTACCCATCTCATAAACTAGTCATTTTAGTAGAAACCCATTCTCTCTCAAGCATGGACTCTCCATGACTAGAAACATCTTCATTCAAAAACGCAAGAACTCTGCAGCAAGCTTTCTCATAGAATGCTCCTAGAATCTGCAACATCATCCCTCCGCCTTTAGGACAAATCCTCTTATAAGGAAAAGCATAAAATCTTATATCTCCCAGTTTAACTGGTGCAAACCAACCTCATAAAATAACTCTCAATTATTATGGTTGCGAAGAAACTCTTAATCTGGGACCACTATGGAGTCTCATCAATGTTATACTCTTGATTTTTTTAAAACAGATTTTATTGGTTTTCAGGTGTCATACTTAAACATCGCCCAAATATTATTGGGATTGTACATGAGCCCCATCATACATCATAAAGTAGTTAAACATAATAATCTCAGGACGTCCAGCTGCAATCGATCATCAGTCCAGCTAGCGAAACACGAAAATAGTGTTCATCAAAGTCCCTGGTTGATCTCTAACCCTTTGTCCTCTATTGTTTTGCAACTCAATCTATCAGTGATGAATCCCCTCGAGGTTCTTCTTCCCAATCAATGCCCCCAGCAAAATTCCCTCCCACCCCACCTCACCCCAAACTCCCACCCTCTCCACCCCCCAGGCTTGCCGCTCTATGATCGAATCCACCACGTGTGGCCGTTGGCCAATCCAATAGTACACAGTATGTGCCACTCCATCGAACCTGAACTGCTGGTGAAGCAGTACGGGGTGCTTGTGATATCAGCCAGACCTATTATATGGTCAACAGTCAGGGATGCTAGGTGTGCCAAGTGATCAATCGCCCGCATTAGGGCCCTCCTTGTCAGGGTTTTCATCTCCTTCATCAGGCGGTTGCCGCAGGAGTTCCACTAATGCCACCCATGCCCTCGCTGCCTCCTAACATCTTTTCGTTCCCGGTTCTTTGGGCCATTTGCAGTCTGAATGTCCCCTCGCATTCTGCCCGCTTCACAAATTCCCTCGTCCATCTTGGAATACTAGGGCCATTTTTCGCCTTCCAATGGCTAGTAATCTCTCTCTTAGCCAATACCAGCCCCAAGTCTATGAACTTGCTAGTGACCTTATTTCTGGCAGTGTGAGGGAACCAGTGTAGCAAGCAACAGCTTGGGGTCAGTGCTACGTCCCTCTCCGTCATGGTCGCCAACCCTGCAGTTACCCCCTGCCAGAAATCTCCCAGGTGTGGGCAATCCCAGAGCATGTGTAAAAACCCTGCACCCTCCATGTTACACCTCGGGCAGGCGGTCGAGACCCCGAAATACTCGTTAATCTTACTCGGGGTGAGGTATGCCCTATGCAATACATAGAAGTGAATCAACTGGAATCTTGCATTTCTAGTACTCTTCCAGGCCCTTTCCACAAGTTCTCCCCACGGTTTCTCATCTATAGTCTCACCCAAGTCCCTCTCCCATTTGAGGCGTAAGGTTGTCAGGGGTCAACGTACCTCCTGCGTAAGGCGCCTATAAAGGCAGGTAACCGCCTTAAAAGTTCCAGCAGCTATCACTATATATTGACAAACCATGGAAGTCTGGGGTTCCACCATCCCCTCCTGCCAATGCTTTCGGATAGCTGCTGTCAGGGCGGCATGCAGAATAAAATCTCCTCTTGGGAGATCGTAGCGCTCTAAAAGATCATTAAAAGGGAGCAAAGTATTTTCCTCATATAGACCGCCTATTGTGGAGATTCCTACCTCACCCCATGCCTGCAATCTGTGCCAATCCCCACCGTGGGGTAATGCCTCGCATATAGCCAGCGGGATGTCCGGCGCATAGGGGCATCGTATCTGCGCTCATCTAAGTGACCGATTCCAGCACTTACGCACCGTCTGCAGGTCTGAAGTGGCCGCTCGAACCCTCATGGGGAGTCACAACAACACACGAGAGAGGAGCTGCAAGCTCGGATCCCGACCTCCAAGATCTCCTGGGTTCCTGAGATGCCCCGCCATCCACTTTGTGAACCACTGCAACTGCGCTGCATGGTAATAGGCCTCAAGGTCTGGTACTGCAAACCCCCCCTCCGCTCTGGGCCTCATCATGGTGGTAAGCACCACCCTCCGTCTTCCAGCGCCCCACAGAAACCCCGTAATCATTGTATTGAGTTGAGCAAATATTCTGGGCGGAATCCAGAGTGGAAGCGACCCAAAGTAATAGAGGAGCCTAGGCAGCGTCACCATCTTTAACAATGCCACTCTGCCCGCTACGGACAGTGGGAGAGTCCCCCAGAACTCGAAGTTGCTTTTGGTGCTGCGTATTGCTCGCCCTATATTGCCCTCAAACAGATCTCCAAGGGCATGATATATTTGAGTACCCAAGTAGGGCAGACATCTGTATTCCCATGTCACACCCTCTGTGTCCGGCGGCCCCACTCTGTCCGAATGCGTAGGGAAAAGGCACGACTTGGTCCAATTTACCCTAAGCCCTGCTACTCTCCCTAAGACACTCAGGAGATCTTTAGCTCCTCGAAGGGCTTCTCCTGAATTATCCAGGAACATCAGGAGGTCGTCCGCATAGAGCGCTATATGTTGGAGTTGCCCCGTCACCTCCAACCCCTGATAATAGCGACCTGATCCAGCGTGTGCAGCCAGAGGCTCCATTGCCAGCGCAAATAACAAGGGTGACAACGGGCAGCCTTGTCGTGTTCCTCTGCTCACCATACAGGCATCCGAAATCAGCCCTCCCGTCCTGACCCTAGCAGTACAATTTTTATACAAGATTGCCGTCCATTCCACGAAGTGTTCTCCCAGCCCAAACGCCCTCATAACCCTAAAAAGGTATGGCCACTCGAGGCTATCAAAAGCTTTCTCGATGTCAACTGCCAAAATGCACGCCTCCTCCTTCCGGTATGAGTCCGCTTCTAAGACTCGTAGGAGCCTTCGTATATTCATCGCTGTGTTCCTGGTTGGAATAAATCCCGCCTGATCCTTATGTATTACCGTTGACATATGCACGAGTAGACGGCTGGCTAATATACGGCTTAATATTTTATAATCCAAATTAAGCATAGCGAGGGGGCGATATGCAATTCGATCCCAACTCGGTTTGCCGGGCTTTAAAGTGGAATAATTACCGCCTCCCTCGTTGAAGCAGGTAAACAGCCTTCTCGTTTTGCCCTGCCATACAGCGCCACTAGTTGAGGAGCTAGAATATCAACATATGTCGAATAAAACTCTATTGGCAACCCATCCGTCCCCGATGTCTTATTCCTGGCCATATGTTTAATGGCCCTACGTACCTCCCCAACCTCGACCTCTCTACCCAGAGTTTCTGCCGCCCTGCGTCTACCCTTGGAAGCTCCACATCCCCCAGGAAGCCCACCACTTCCTCTTCCCCTGGCTCGAGCCTGCTCTGATATAAGGCAGCATAATATTTCAAAAACTGGGCGTTAATATCTTGTTGGCTATAATAGACCTCATCCTCCCGCCCTCGTAGCTCAAGTATCGTTGCCCCTCTACGCGCTGGATTGGCCAACCAGGCTAATAGCGCCCCAGATTTATCCCTCTCTGCATGGGCCGGGCAATGTAAGCCTTGTAATCAAAGCAACGCAACCTTTCTACTTGCGTTGCCAATACCTACCAAGCCGCGAGAAGGTCCGCTTGTGTATCCATTCTCTCTGGCCTATCCTTTTCCACCGCTCGGAGCTGTTCCGCATTTTGCACTTCGTGCATAAGAACCTTCCGTACTCCCACTACTTCCCAAATGCAGCGGCCCCTTATAACGGTTTTAAAAGCATCCCATTCGATGAGTGGGCTTGTTGCTGTATTGGCGTTGTCTAAAAAATAATTCTCGATAGCGGAACCTTCTGTGGCCCGGAACACCTGATCTTCCAATGCTTCCGGCCGTAGGCGCCAAGCAGGTATTTTAGGTCTGACACATATCCAATCTAATGCCATCAGCAGTGGGTTATGATCGGAAATCGTTCTAGCCAGGTATTCACTCAGTCTGACCCCCCCTTGCACATCTGGGGAACACAGGATCGATTCTAATCTAACGTGCAGTTCGTGTAATGCAGAAAAATAAGAATAATCCCTTTGCTCCGGGTGTTGAGCCCTCCAAGTGTCCGTCATCAATGTCATACTCTTGATGATCCTGTATTTTATATTGTCCTGTTGCAGTGATTTTATGACTGCACTGTATCTATTACCATATGTAAAGTACATTTCTACAATGGTGGAGCCGATATTATTTGAAATCCAAAAGTTTACCAGGGACGCATAATTTTCTTCAGTCATGCAAATGGTTGTCAAGAACCCAAGTATGTGCCCTGTGCTAAACTGCCAGTTCGAATGCCTAATTATTTAACTGTAAAGTATTGCCTACATTGTTTACGTTTTCACACAAAATAACTGTAGTATCCTATGCTTTTGTTCCCAGCAACACTAAACTCCATTGGGACCACTTGTTGGGCATGTAATAAATAGAATTTAGCATAACATAGCAATAAAGATTGCTTACAGAACACAAAGGTGGGTGCAAGCATACTCTGCTTTTGCCCGAACTCAAATACATTGGAGATGCATGTCTAAAGGTGTAAAAGAGGGTATAAAATGCACTACTATAAGGGGTCACCTCTAA
Source organism: Calotriton arnoldi (assembly GCA_963921515.1). NCBI lineage: Eukaryota > Metazoa > Chordata > Amphibia > Caudata > Salamandridae > Calotriton > Calotriton arnoldi. The sequence continues at coordinate 987,942 of CAWUFW010005246.1, read as the reverse complement.
GAAATTAGATGTCGAGGATATCTTTTGAAAGGAGATGTCGTTGATTGTGTGGACAGTAGCGGCAATTATAGTTACTTATCCTTTGGACTTTGTTTATGGAGCTCATTTCACTAAGATCGAAAGGTGCCTGGACATCATTTAAATGAAGATTGGAGACACTGTGATTTTCTAAAGGTTCTTCCAAAGAATCAGACTTTCAGATTTGTCTAAAAGAGACTAAATAAAGAATGTCTCTGAATCCCTGAGAAGTAGATTTCTATAGCAATACTTTAGCATCTCCAACCCCCAACCGCAGGTCGAAAGGCACTCAAATTATGCAGGACCAGAGGTTTCTGCCGGAGGAGTGGTGCGCCTTATACCCCTTCTGGATGTGACATGATCTGAAAACGATCGCCAGACATTTTGTGGCAGACCTTGTGAATATTAACAATGGCTCTAATACGGGGGGCATGGCTAGCCGCCTAAGATGGCGGACGTGTGCTGGTGAAGCTCCGGACCCTAGGGGGACGTATCCTGCAGAATCGCCGCCTAGTGGGGCATCCACGCCGCCCAGGGGGTCCAGGGCTTCATTACTGCCGACCCGGAGGGGTCTGACCAAGAGGAGCTGCGGCGGCACGAAGATCGGCAACGCCTGCTGGCGGCCGCGAGGAGGGCGGCCTAACTGCGGCGCTCTGCTGGGCCTGTCACGCTGCGACCCTTGCCGGCCCCCGTGCGTTGATGCACCGAGCGGCCCCCTGTGCTGCCGGCGGGGGTCCCTGTGTGCCCGGGAGTGCCGCGTAGACATTGCGGCCCCGCTGAGATTGGACCTGCGGAGGCCGGGGCGGCATCGGCGGGACTGCTCGGCCCGCGCCTAGAAGAACCCGACTGTGCCGGTAAGCCTGGCGGCCCCCTCTGTCGACGATGGGGGTCCCCGACTGCCCGGGGGAGCTGCGCCGGCATTGGGAGCCTGTAGATATATGACCCGAGGGGCCCGGACAGCGTTGGTGGGACTGCTGGGCCCGCGCCCCTGAGAGTAGCGGTGCGCTGGTGCGTCTGACGACCCCCCTGTGGTGGTGGGGGGGTCCATGCTTGCCCGGGGGCGCCGCACCGATGCTGAGGGCCCGCTGCGACCGGGTCTGCGAGGCCCGGCCGGCATCGGCGGGACGGTTCGGCCCGCGGCCTAGTGGCCTGGACTGTGACTGGGAGCGGGCCTCCTCTTCCGGCCGCATACATCGCCTAGGTGCTGGGGGAGCGGGCCGAGAGCTGCAACATCCTGCGGCCTGTGGGGAGCGAGTTACCGTTGCCAAAGGGCCCGGCCGCCTGTGAGGGGTCGGCGGCTGAACACATTGGCGGATCCTGCTTCTACTCCCTCCCCCCCCGTGGCAGTATCACACGCAGGAACTCGGCTGGATGGCGAGTGGGCACGCGGGACACACCTCTACGGCCTGAAGCCCGTCAGTGCACCAGAAGGGGGCGCCGCCAGGAGGACGCGGCGGGTCCCGGTGAGGGGTGGCTGGGATCCGCCTTGGAACGATCCGGGCTGAGGATGGTGTGCCTCCCCCTCCCCCTACACATGACGCCCTCACACTGTGGGGATACAGCGACGTCACGAGGTGCGGAGTTGGAAGCCATGTGCTCCTGAGCTTTGTGTCGCACTGAGTGGCGGGCGGGTGTACACCGCCCATGGTGAATAGCGACCCTGGATGGTCCTCTACACTGCTGTGAAGCCTGGGGTGAGTGGTGAGGCGGTGCTGTCGGTGGTCCTGGGAGGCGCACGTCCCATTGACCGGACCTCACTTCAACAACTGCTCTACCGCGCCTCAGCCTAACCGGGCGGGGTCCGGGAGGGGCCTCGGCGCCTTCCCTGCGCCCATCTGGCCTACTATAAGGGGGGCAAACATGGGGAGACCCAAGGGAAAGCCCATGGACAGCAGCTCCAATGTGGGGGGACCTTCCGGGGACTCTGACAATGCTACCGGACCCAGGACGCCGGACGATTCCTCCCCGGAGCCTGTTGGGGCCCCCCCGGACAAGCTAGACCTTATCCTCAAGGAGGTCATAGACTCTCGGAAAGCGATAGACCTACAGATCGGAACCCTTACGAGTGGCCTCACCCTCCTCCGGGCAGACCATGGGAAACTCGCAGACAAAGTCCAAGACCACGAAAAGGCCCTGACCACTATGGAGCCCCTGCTAACAGACCACACCACTCAAATAACCCGGCTCCAGCAGCAAATCAATGGGCTACAGGACAGAGTCGAAGACGCAGAGGGCAGAAATCGCCGGAACAACATCCGCGTGATTGGTCTTTCTGAACGCAGTGAGGGCCCCAAGCCGGCGGACTTTATGGAAACCTGGTTCAGAGACCATGTCGCCCAGGAAGGTCTCTCCCCCTACTTCTGCGTGAAACGGGTGCACAGGATACCCACGGGAGCGCCGAGAGCGGGAGCGCCCCCACGACCCCTGATTGTCAAAATCTTAAATTACAGGGACCGCGACGTGCTGTTGCAAAAAGTGAGGGAACAAGCACCGATCCAATTCGAGAATCAACGGATCTCGCTCTACCCCGACTACACCATCATGGTACAGCGTCAACGGACCTCCTTCCAAGTCGTCAAGAAAAAACTGCGAGAGGCTCAGTTGAAATACGCTCTCCTATTCCCGGCCCGGCTAAAAGTCCTCCACGAGCAAAAATCCTATTTCTTTGATAGTCCAAATGATGCAGAGGAGTGGCTGGAGGTGATGGGGCCTGCATTGAGTCAGGACAGGCCATCGGCTTGTCACGCCAGGGCCCTACCAAATCTAGGACACCCGGCGCCCGCCGGCGCGCGACGGGCACACAGGACTCCGGCATAATTGGGCCGACCCATGACCAACAGATGTTGGGCAGAGCGGAGGCATTGGCTGTCGCTGGGTCCTTCCGTGATGGACATTCCAAGGCTGCAACTGATTCGGAAGATAGCATTATCCAATCAGACTCTGAAAGCATAACTCTTTTCCCCTCAGTGACACCTCAAACTGCGGACGATCTGGTGGACAGCTGATGAGACCGGTTTTGCCGTCTCGCCTCCTCCTGCCGGAGTGGTTACTTCTGTAAAAAAAAAAATGTAAGTCCGTTTTTAGATAGCGCAGCTACTCACCCTTACGGGTCTCAAGGCGCTGGGGGCCGTAGTGGAAATTAAGTGAGCTATTGCCCAGAGTCACATGGTGCTGAGCTGAGCTGCCGCCGGAGCCGGGGATCGAACCGTGAACCCTGTGCTCCGAAGTCAGCTGCCCTGGCCACTGCACCACACCTCTCCACTCTGCCAGTTACCCTCATATCCTTTACTAATACCTATGTGTAGATTATATTGTTGAATTACACTGGAGGGCAGTGGCAGCTGGTGACATTTGAAAGTGGTGAGGCGGAAAGTTATCGTGGTACTGCACTGAGGCGAGCGAGCGTAGCGAGCAAGCCTGAACAACCTACGGAGGGTTCGGGGGGATCTCCCCCGAGAAAATTTTGAAAAAGAGTGGATAAATGGAGCATTTTCAAGCAAATTTGAGGAAGCAGGAAGGTTGATAAAGCAATTGCGAAAGTTTTATGACATCAATAGTAGAGATTTCATATGATAATGACGTAGGTAGCCGCTTGTTCAGTATAATCAGAGAACTTCACTTTGCAACCCCCAAAAACACAACGCACTGACTCACCTGTAAGGACTGTATTTTCCTTTACAATTGCTTTCTCAATATTTTGGCAACTGTGTACCTCCTTCACACACAGTTGCACAGAATCACAATCGCAACTTAAATAAGTGACCTTTGCGTTGATTGTTCAGCAGAGAGGCCAGGGGTTGAATGGCCAAGTTTTCTGTACACCTTTTTGACCCACTGACACTCTGACAGGCACTGTGAGAAATTGACACAGCCTTCAGCCTTTGCTCTAAAGCTCTCAATGGTGGCCCGTTAAAAATGCCTGAACGCAGCTCAGTTCAAAGTATGCACTGTACAAGAAATATGCTACACAACAAAATACAGAAATACAGCATCCTGGAAATAGTGGGCACTCTTAAGGAATGCAAGATTAAGTAAAACATGTGAAACATAAACAAAAACTATATCACTGACATGGAATACCTTAATGTTTTATACATTCATTGTTCAGAAATCAGTAATTTCCCAGTTGTGGATGGGTGGATTGGTGGATGCATGCATGCAGGTATGTATGTATGTATGGATGGATAATTGGTGATGTGGATGGATGGGTGGGGGAGTGAATAAATGTGTTTGAAGAGGATGGATGGCTGAATGGGCAAATATGCTGATGGGTGAATGAATGGATGTGTAGGCTATGGGTCGATGGATGAGGTTGTGGGGCGAATAGAGGGATGCAATAAGGAAGGGGTGTGACAGTCAGAGAGAGGCTGAATCCGCCTGATCCAGTGCTGGTTGTGAAATCATTAATACAGTGTGGATTGGGCCCGATTGACCCCTGGACACTACCGCTGCGCCTTGCTCCGTCGCAGCAGTGCACAATCGCTGTGTAAGAACCAGTGTCCGCAAGAACAACCATCTGGCCACAGTGGCCCACATGCTCAAAATGAGGCGGTTACGAACGGCAACTTATGTGAGGCAACAATGCGGCACCACATCCATACAAACAGTTCATATCTCCCAGTCAGGCCAACAAGTACCACAGGGCCTGGGCCCGACCCCTGTGCCCTGTAGCAATCACACCAATGGAATGGACACAGGTCAACATCCTGTACAAGCAGGATTGAATTACAATGCAATTTTGCATTGTGAATTGACAGTTTGTATTTGTAAATTGAGATGCGCTGTCTTAACAAATGCAAAGCACTTTTGTGGCTCTGGCCACAGGGTTTGTAAAAGGTCCAGTCGGGCTTCCCTTCCATTACAGAGGTGGGTTCTGTCAGCCCTTCATGAATACTGCTCCAGCACCTGGCACTGAAGATGACATCTGCGGGTCACATGACACTCACATGTCTCCAGGTAAAACGTCAGCGCAGCTTTCATCACTTATTGTACACTTACTGTATACTAACACTAAGGCGCAGCAAGTCAACATGTGTTTTTAGAGTGTACAGCACTTCATCAGCCACTAAGTGAATGCGACCGTCTGCACAGGCAACACACTGAGACATGCAGTGCAGTCACCAGAGGGCCTGGGCTCCTGGGGACATTCCCCAAGAAGCCAGCTGGGCGCTTCATAAAGATCCTGGTGCTGGAAGCCACAGCTCCAAGGTCACTGCACCCAGCCTGTCCTTCTCAGCCCTGCTGCATTCTGGGGGTACACGACGGTGCGTGAAGGATACAGCATAGTCCAGCAGTACTGTACTATGTATTTATAGCGGCTCAAAACGGAGAGACCGAGTGCTAAATGAAAAAATACATGCTGTCAATGGTAATGTTATTGAATGTTGCTCAGAGCAGCCTTATGAAGCCGATCTATTGAACATATTTATGTACATATATTATACTGTGTCAAATGGGTGGATTCGGTCTAGTTTAAAAGACGATTCTCCGTTCTTCGGATAGGGCGAAGTAATGCTATCACTAATCTTTAACTCTGCAGGAATATTCAAGACAATCAATTCATGTGTACACCTCAAGAAGCTTGTTACGTTTTAAGTGTCTCTGCGTGTAATTACCATGTAAAAGGTTATGCATAATGCTTGATTGTTATGATTGGCCATTTCTCACAGGACAGAGGATGTGGTGCCTTCAAGGTCACTGCGTGATCAGTTATAAGATTATAATGAGATATCAAAGTGGACAGGTTGGGAGGTCATTAATGTGATCGTATAGGAAAGATATGGGTGCAAAAATGGAATGGAGGCACGCAGTCAGTGGGGAAAAAGTGAGCAGCGCGAATGAACCTAAATATGGCCTTCGAGGGTGTGCACATTAAGTGAGAGATCAAATTGACAAGCACTGGTCTCTTTCGAGGACAAAATCTCGCTGCTTGCTTTTGCTTTTCAGAACATGATGGGCCTGGATTAGAGAGGAAATGAACCCGGTATAGTGAGTACGTGCATAGTATTCACCAGTGCAGCCACAGCCAATGCGGATGCACTTTTAATGACTGCTGTGTGGAAAACAAATGTTCTGAAAATGTCTAATGCCTGATTTAGAGGACTGGCATCATTATCCGCGGCAATCGGGATGTCTAGAATAAATGTTAGCGTACAGCAGCACCATGGAGTCAGAGATGGAAAACAGGCATTGTGGCTGTTGTGAAGTCTCTTCGGTAACACGTAATTAAATGCGCACATGCGGGCACCGGCACCCTAAACTAAAAGTAAGTGCAGGGAGTTGCCGGTACAATTGTGCCACAGCAGCATCCTGTCTGCACTTACAACTGCAAGATATCGATCAAGCTCACTTGGAAAGGAAGCTCACTTAGAAGCAGCCGCGGCTCGCAGTACTCGCGGGGGGGTCGGGTGGGGGGCCGAGGGAGAATAAAAAATTTAGAAAACTTACCTGACCGCCTCTGCTCCTGGTCCGCGTTGGCAATGGCACCTCTTCAAACAGGAACAGGAGTGGAGTGGCAACCCCATAGCCAATCCTGGCGCTGCTGCAGCGCCAGGATTGGCTGAGGGCACGGTTACTCTTCGCCCGCCGCCTGCCCATTAGGAGACCGAGGGGCTCCTAATGGACATGCGCAAGCCAGTGGAAACACAAGTGCGCATGATTGGGCACGGGCGAAAAATTCGCTCACCTTCCCCACTCATGCGCACTTGTGCTGCTGCCTGTCCCTGGCTGGTCTGACAATGCACGTCAGTCAACATGACGCCGGACCGCCCACCCCCTTCAGACTCTGAAGGGGGTGGGCGGTCCGACGTCATGCTGACTGACATGATTGTCAGACTCAGTTCTCCCTCGGTGATGGCGTCTCTGAACTTAAGTAAACTAAGTTCAGAGACGCCGAGGGAGCTGCGGGCACGGGCGTGGGGGCAACGCCCCAATGGACGCACCGCCCCTGCTGGAGGGTGTATGCTTTGCACTGTCTTGGCTTTGTGTGTCCACCACGGGTGTACGGAGGCCCCCGGGGCCGGCGCCCGACTCCTGGTCGTCTTCCCTACAGACTCCCCGCCCCTTGCTCAACCCCTAAGTTTACCCCTATGGCGATGATCTATTATGCACAACATGATCCGACTTCTATACCCCCCCTGGGTCCCGTTGAGCCACCGGTGCTCTCTATTCAAGCACGTAACAATATGAATGGAGGCTCCACTCCCTCGCAAAGCGAACGCACCACGTTATGGGTTTTGAGTGTTGAAAGTTCTGGTTTGGCGCAGCATAGTTCAATGGCTGCACCTAGCATTTTTGGTTCAAAGGGAATGGGGTACTCCTGGTCTGTAACATCCACACGGCTCTGATTTAGGGGGAGCTCTTCTTATAGCGATAAATCATGCCTCTTCGTTGTCCCACTTTAGGCACATAAAATCTGCTGACCTGGAATGTGAGAGGACTAGGGGCAGTACATAAAAGACATCGAGTCCATGCACATCTCCTTAGGCGGAAGGCACAAATTGTCTTCTTCCAGGAATCCCACCTCATGGAGTCGGAGGCCTTAAAGACCCGTAAAAAATGGGGGGGCCGCATGTTCTCCACTAATTATTCGGCCTTTGCACGAGGGGCCACCATATGGATTCGCCACGGGGTCCCATTCACAGAGTTAGAACGCCGAGTAGATGACCAGGGCCGTTATATTTTACTGAAGGGGACCCTGGACGGACTACCGGTCGTATTGGGAAGCATATATGCTCCGAATTTCGACCAGGACAAGTTCTTTCAGCGGTTAAGTGTGGCCCTGATAGGGTGGGATATGATCCCTTGGATCCTGGGCGGCAACTGCAATGCTATGTTAGACATGGCACTCGACAGATCCCATCCCCCCCTACATGGCGCAGGTGCCCGTAAGCAAGCTGACCTCCTGATTACATGGCTAGTCGGTTGGGGGCTGAGGGATGTGTGGCGCCAGCTGCATCCTACACATCGGGAATACTCATTCTACTCACCAGTTCATCAGCTACACACCCGGATCGATAGGTTTTTACGCTCCCCCACAATTGCTACACAGATACACCACTCCACTTATTTAGCCAAGACCTTTTCCGACCACAACCCCCTAGATCTCACATTAACATGGGGTAGAGTCCCCACCCCTGTCCCCACGTGGAGGTTATGGCCTCAGCTCTTAGAGGACTCTCCGTTCCGTGCCATGTTATCTACGGCCATTACAAATTATTTCTCCGAAAATTGGAACACAGCTTCCTCCCACCTTATTGAAAGGGATGCGCTAAAGGTGGTGGGGAGAGGGTCTGCAATTGGGTCCATAGTGGGGGCTAGACAGGAGATCCACCAAAACCTTCTTAGCATTGAGAACCTCCTGACTGACTTAGAACACGCGGCGGTTACGGATCCCGGTAAGCGTGAATCATTGAGTGAAACCTGTATCCGTCACGCCGAGACCCTAGAAACACTCCGAGTTATTGACCACCAGGCCTACATGCAGCGGAAGCATGCCGAGGCTGACAAATCTGGCCCCTTGCTAGCCCGGATACTGCGCGACAGCCCGGCGACGCCTGTCATCACATGCATATGTTCACCAACTAGGGGCTTAGTGCACACACAACTCGAAATCAATGAGGCCTTTCGCACTTACCTCAGGGACCTGTATGCGGCACCACTGCACGCCACAGACACGCTCACGGACGAATTCCTTAACGACCTTACCTTCCCTTGTCTCACGCCGGACGCGCGGAAAGGCCTCTCGGGCCCCATAACCCAGCATGAAATTAGAGCGGCGTTAAAAGACCTTAACCACAATAAAACCCCAGGTCTGGATGGTCTACCTCCAGAATTTTATGCCACTTACTCGGACATCCTGATCCCCAAACTAGAGGAACTTTACAAAACGGCCTTGTCTTCCGGCCATTTGCCACAATCCACCATGCAGGCCCTGGTTGTCTCCCTACCTAAACCGGGAAGAGACGGCACAGACTTGTCCAATTACAGGCCCCTGTCCATGCTAGCGACCAAATACAAAATCCTCAGCAAGGCCTTGGCCAACCGCCTGCTCCCCGTTTTAAACACACTCATTCATAAAGACCAATGCGGATTTCTTCCCACACACAGCACCTCCTTAAATCTCAGACGCCTACATCATGTCATGCAGGCCACTCCGGGAAGGTATGAGAGCGCCGGCTGTCTGGCGTTAGATCTACGACAAGCCTTTGACTCCATAACATGGAGCTACATGTTTGCGGCCTTGCAATGGTTTGGCCTGCCTCCTGACTACATCCAATGGATCAGGCTACTCCACTCAGACCCCACAGCTAGGGCGCGCACAGGGAATCATATCTCCGGTGAATACACTATACACAGGGGCACGAGGCAGGGGTGCCCCCTGTCGCCCCTACTGTTCGTCCTGGCGTTGGAACCGTTAGCTATTGCTCTGCGAAAGTCGAGCGACCGACTCGGGATACCAATAGCTGGCACCGCACATTTAATTTCCATATATGCCGACGATATCCTTATTAATTTACGCGACCTCACAGTCGGGGCAGAACCTCTTCCCAACATCTTCTCCACCTTTGCACGTATATCGGGTCTCGCCATTAATGAAGGGAAATCTAACGCATTTTTCTTTCGGGAGGGACCCCACCCAGACATATATCGATTTGGCACCTATGGGCTGCCAGTGGCACATCAGACCTTTAAATACCTGGGACTTCACATATATCGGTCCCAGTCAGACCAACTGGACGGTAACCTTACGAGAGCTATAACTGCCCTCCGCTCGAGTGTCGCCTTTTGGGTATCCCTCCCTTTATCCGTCATGGGTCGGATCGCCATCTCTAAGATGGTGATGCTGCCCCGCCTCCTCTATTTTTTGTAAACCTCCCCCTGCTGGTTCCACAATCCACTTTCTGCCTTCTAGACACGATTCTCTTGGACCTCATCTGGGGAAGGGCAGACGTAGGATAGGCCTCAGAAGTTACAACTCGCATCCCATAAGGGAGGCCTGGGTGTTCCCGACTTTCGGGCGTCCTACAATGCTAGCCAACTCCAATGGCTGTCCTATTGGACGGCTGGCAGAAACCTGCAGGAAATAAGGTATGACCCCCACGACCTGGATCGAGGGGCCCTTCACACTTTATTGCTCCCGAAGGTGGCGATCCCCCCGGACGCCCCCCGCTACTTAAAACGGCACTGCAGTGTTGGAAGAAGGCGCTGCGTTATACCCCACATGCGGTTCCCTACGCAGATAATGTTCCCCTCCTGGGGATTCCAGCCCCTGGGGGCAGACTTACTATGACTCAACTGCGAGACTGGGAGGAGGCTGGAGTGAGGGAGGTTGGCTCTCTTTTCAGTGATGGCACCTTACTAAATCACGACACTTTTGTACAGGTCACGGGAGTGCCGGATCGCCTGTACTTGTTGCATGCAGCGGTAACTTATTACATCAAGAGGACGTGGGCGCCCCAACGCGCTGAACCCTCCCGACACGAGCTGGTGCACATGTTGTATTACATGGGGGAGGGAGGCCACCTACTCAAATGGTTGTATACTAGTATCAGGGTAGAAGCCGCCGTTTCACTTGCGGCCCTTCGTGCAAAATGGTCAGAAGCCTCAGAGACGGAGCTCACTGATAAAGCCTGGGAAGGTATCCTAGAGCACCCCAAGCGAGTATCTCGCAATGCTAAACTTAAATTTATCCAAACTATGATACTTCACAGATCCTATCTCACCCCAAAGAGAATCCAGCGTATGTTCCCTGAGGCCCAACATAGCTGCCCTCGATGCAAAGCCGATGAGGCCGTTTTCCTCCACATGGTCTGGGCCTGCCCTCATTTTAGGGATTACTGGGACACGGTCCGCTCCGTACTAGGGGAGATAACACATCTTACAACGCATAGCAACCCTATAGAGTGCCTCCTGGGCCTACGAAGAAGAACCAGCGCCCTGAAGGTACAGCTTCGCTTCCTAGACCTGGCCCTCATATTAGCTATAAGGGCGCTCACCATGAGATGGAAATCACCCAGATGCCCCCCGTTATCTGTGTGGCAAGATGATATGGTTAGCTGTGGTAGGGCCGAAGGCACGGCACTTAGGCAGGAGGAGGCACGGGGCTTGAGGAAACATCCCATCTCCATGGAATGGGACATCATGCTAGAAAACTTCAGGCAGAAAGATCTTGTACCTGCATGCACCGCCCCCACCACATGAGGGACCCAGCTGCGGGTAGGGGGCCGCGGTGGGGGGGGGGGGAGGGGTAGCATAGGCTACACCATTACCCTACGAGTAGGTCGGCGGTGGCGGATAGCTCCTGAAATTTTACAGTGGGAACAGGATGACAGATCTTCAAGCACGAACAGACCAGGAGGGAGGGCTCATGTTATTGGGAATGTTTTGATGATTGCGATTGGTGATTTCCCTAGGGATATACTGGCACATCTCTTTGAATATATCAACCGTTATACCTCTGTGTTGATTATCCTATGATGTATTGATTGTACACTTTGAAGCTTGACATGTGCAAGCTGGACACTAATACACGATTTGAAAACTTCAAAAACGGACAGCCGTAATGCCGTAGATGGGACATGTGATTGTTGATTATGCAGCTATCAATAAAGTTTGTTTAAAAAAAAAAAAAAAACAATGGCTCTAATACCAAGTAAAAAAATAAGAAAAATAATACTTAAGGACCAGTTTATTTTTTCACAATATCAGTTTTGACCTGGATTTTAGCTCATCTGTTCACTATTCGTTCAAAGAGTCTTGAAGCTTTTGGGGTTTAGTCGTTCAAGAGAAACACGCCAGTGTGCCACATTATATAAGAGAGTGGTGACTTCCAGCAGTGTATATTCTTCTGACTTTCTTCTACCAATGACAATTTCCATTGTCTTAACGATTTGTAGGGGTTCTATCCTTTAGATTGTCTCACACCCATGTCCTTCACACCACTGTCATTTACTGAAATTCTGATGTAGTCAATGAACAATTTAAGCCTCGTCCTGTTTCACCAATTAGTAACGAGAAGATACGTCGTACTACTATGCTCATCTTTGAAAAACCTTCAATGCAGTACAGTGGCCTGCACTACTTTGAAATGGAGGAAGTAGAGTACATGATTGACCATGCATGAACAAAGTATAGAACGTTATGAACGTACTTGGACATAGAATGCTATGTTATTATATTTTCAGTGTATTAGGATTCTTTGGACTTAGGGTTACTAACCTAATTTTTGTAAACTTTTACCAAATGATAATTAAGTTGTAGAAAATAAATATACCACGGCACATCATGGTATCACAATTTTAAAGACTGACGACAAGAGCTTTAATTATCAAACTGTATGCTCCATTTTGTGTCTGGAGGAAAACACCTCTCAACAAGATTCTCACAAGCTAACCTATATAAAGAAAGTAACTCATAGCATACACGATTATAGCAACATTCACTTTAGCAAAACCACGCAAAAGAGTTCTTCATATCAAAGTCTCACCTTGCTCCAGCGACTAATTCCTTCTGCCCAGGGTCAAATGTTAACTGTGAGAAGTCCACTGCGTTGTCTGCTCGGAAGACGTATAACCATGGGGAAATATCTAGAGGTAATGCACAAAAAAAGTTGGGTATAAGTTAATCTTCCTTTGACGCGGATACAGTTAGCCAACATGCATCAGTGTTGCTTTCACTGCATGTCTGTTCTAGTGTTGTGAGGTTGTAAGCACATCATTGTAATGAAGGATCAGTGCAGAGCTGCAGGATGAAGTCTTCAATGGCCTCGAGTCACAGGTTCTCATTGATGACTGCCACCTTGTAAAATGGATGCTGCTACACCAGCCTATATTCACAGATGGGCTTTTTGGTTTAGTGACCTGGGCAGGCAGACATTAAACTAGTGCAGGCCAATGCACAGCAGGCCTACTTAATACACATTCTCAACAGGCACATTCAGCACTGGAGGACTACGAGTAGTTCACAAAAATAAACACCCATCATGATAGCAGCAAAAGTAAATACATGTTGCATTACACTGGAAACATATTATCAGTCAAGCCCTTCTGCTTCACTAACTCACTAAGACATTCACACTCTAGCCAAATATGAGACTAGCGAGTCCCAGATTTGAAGGTATTGAATTTTGCATCCTTGCACTTTATACATTCTCTCTTCTAAGAAGCAATAACCCATGAATGAAATTCGGTTTTACAAAGAAACCACCCGAGTGCCTTGGTCCGACCAGAACCTTGCCAGTGCCTGTTTGGGTAGCTATATCAAGAGAAATATAAGGTCTTTATCTGATGTTACATTTTCACCAGAAAGACCAAATAAAATGGTCTTACTGTTAGGATGTTATTTAAACCACACACGTCAGATGAAATAAAAGATTTTTTTCTAAGTAAGCTTAAAAGGGACCATCCATTGAATAGTAAAACTCTTGTCCTTTCAACCAATCATAGCTCATGAACAATGGCCAACAATAAGGCTTCTGGAATGCCTCTTTGCTTGAGGACATCTTGGTTAGTTGTAAAACCTACTGTGACTTCATTCACTAAAATGCCTGTTTAAGACATTCAAACAGACTGATAGAGTAGAAGAAATTAGCTTAAAAAAATGCTATAATTTACACTAGACATTAACACTAAAATGCTTAATAGAATGAAATGTACGAAAATTTGCCTTTTCTTAAATGTGCAAAATTAACCTGTAGAATGATTTTTGCTGTAAGCACTCATTCCTATTGCAATTACAGTACTAGGCCAGACTAGGACTCTTCCATTTACCACCTTTCAGTTAATTTTCTTCTCTAATAAATAAATTCTTTAGGAAATACTGAACCATGCAATATGATTTGATAAATGATTCACACTTGACTTGTTTAAACATGTCATCTCTGTAGAAAGTGCTGACTTTAAAAATGTATTTCTTCTTTTCCTAAGCTACATGTTTTCATCGTATTTAGCTAGTTTTCTAGCTGCCACATATTCACAATGCTGAATAGTGTATTAAAATAATAATGCTTACATGAAGACTTAAATCTCGTGACTTAATATCGTAGGTTGCAACTAAAATGTTTCTGTCCCTAGAATAGTTCATTGTTAAGCAGTGAAATACTGAATAGCTAATAGTTTAAACTGCAGGGTTCTCATCGGAACTCAAAGTGAAGCTAATGCACATGAAAGTTTAGCAACTAGGTTAAACACTTGTAGATAACTCCTTGCCTACTTTGTACATTTACCGTGGGAATGAAGGAAGAAGCAGCAGATCATCTTTCCTCACTGGCTTAAGATGACCTAACACCAGCATGGATTGTTACATATGTTATATTCTTAGTTAGAATTAAGGCAGTGAAGTCCAGCCCGGTCCAGACCATACTTCTGCGACCATCCCTTTTTCCCTTAGCACTTTTTACCCTATTCGCTGTGAGCTACTGCTGAAGGTGATCTCCGTCACCTACTATATTGTGGGTGTCTATTTCCCTTACGGTTATGGCTACCTTACGGTTATGGCTAGAGTGGTGTGACTATTTTCTTAGCTTAATTTTGAACAGTTGTTACTGCGACTGTTTGCTGATGCTGATTTGAGAGAAGAGACTCGGAGGAGTTTCTGGAACTACTCTTCATGAGGAATTTGGCTTCAATCTGATTCTATTTCAATACTCATTTAAATCATGCTCTTTTCCAAAAGGACTATTTATGGGTTCTGGTAGGTTAGAATCTGCTAAGGGTAGAATAGGGATTAATTTCCTTTATGGTACACACTGAAATTTACTTGGTTGATTCTAACTATGATTTTCTTGATATTTCTGTAAACGGATGTACCTGATTTACTATTTTGAATAAAGAAACCAGAATGATAAACTAAACTCTTATCGATAAATAATCTGGCTAAATTAATGTTTGAGATGTTTTTATTGATGCTCCATTCGAAAACAGTGGCATAGATCCATTTCAGAGAAGAAGAATTTGGTGCAGAGCTGGGAGACCCCTATTGTAAGTCACGGGTTGAACTGATTAAATCAAAGAAAACATTTCCATGCCATCAACATCTTGTTGAGCTGTAGAACTTACTGTGACTTCATTCACTGCACAGCCTGTTTAAGACAATCACATTTGAACTTAAAGCAGTCTAAGCCAGCCCAACAGGCTTGTACCTTTGGACAGACAGCATCTGTTATTGTCTTGAATCTGTAAATGTTGTATGAAGTGTAGTATTGCTCAGAGTTTTAAAATGTGGCAACTCTAATTTAAGTAAAGTTTGACTTGTAAATATAATGAACTTTCTAATAACTTACTGATTTATGTAAACGTGTATACCTGCAGCCACTATTAAACATTCATTTTATATCATTCTATTAACATTGGCTGGGTATTAGATAAAGCTGGCTAATTTTTGGTGGAAGAATAACAGGCAGTTTTCTGGTACACTTATAATTGGTCCTACGTCTGGCTTGCAATATGAACTGAAAATATATTTCCATTATGGTAAAATGTAGACCACTGTCAAATATAAAAATTAATTCTAAAGAATTGCTAGTTGAGGTTCCTATTAAGGCTAACTGTTACTCAATCCAGAATAATAAATGCCTCAGTTGCAAGTTTTAACTTCAAAAGACTTCTAGATTGTATCGTTTGTACCAAACTAATCAAAATTACGTGGACCAAACTAACCAAAATTAGGTGGATGGGAGCAGATTTATTGTGCTACATATTGAGTGTAAAGAACATAAGATATGAATCACTTTTCGGTACCTGTGAGGAAACAAACTGCATTCTACGGTGCTAGAAAAGGTAAATTGATGAGTAAAGCACAAAAAAGTCTAGAAATTACAGAATGGTTTAATGGGGTATGTAACAATACTGAGCTTGAGTATTATCCCTTCACTGATTACAAAAGGGGCATTAGGAGTTGATTAAAACATTTCTGTGAAGATAATGGAATGGGCCGCAAAGAGGGTGCCCCGTTGTCTCCTAAAAAAACTGAAAAGCTTTCCGTAGCTATTGAAGAGTGACAATGGCAGGAACTAGTTGACATTTTCATTAAAATATGTATGCCTGCTCCCACCATCAAGATTTGACATTTATTGTGTGTGCCCTGGAATTTGGCATGTCATATATTACACACTTCATTGACAAATGTTTTGGATATCGGATTAAATTTGTCAGTGCCATGATGCGGGAGACTTGAGAAGCTGCTGAACCACGTATTGAGGATTATTATAATCAATTTTGAATCAGAAACAAAGTCTAGGCAGATGCCAGAGATGCAGCATTGGCATATGTAGGTTTTACTGTGATATGGCTACCTGGACATTAGCATATCATCTCCAGCGGATTAAGTGCTGTTGCCTCCTAGAGCTATTAATGTTATGCAGGCAACTACTAACCTTAAAGTGGTCAGAAAGCGGATCTCAATCAATCAATCAATCAATCAATTAATCAATCAAGCAGGATTTATAAAGTGCAGCTTATCACCCGTGAGGGTATCCAGACGCTTGCTGTAGATTTCAGAGAACATTCACAATAACTGCAGATATTTTCCATGTAATAATGATTCTGAACCTGCAAAAAAGTTGACTAAGCATGGGGCATACCTGAACCTACCTACTGTAAAATTGTAAAGACAAAAAGGGAGGGGTAATAATGACCTGTGTTAAACATTTGATCAGGAGGCATTGGAATGGTTGCTTGCCAGTGACTCCCTCAATTCATTAGACAAATTAAGGTTATTTTGTCTATAATTATTTAATCTTTTGATATGGGTCATTTATTTTTATTGTTGCAGCTATAGATTTACTGATCATAGGGAATAGAGTGTTTGTCTCCTTTTGCAAATTTAGAAAGAAATCACTATAAGTGATGTGTTCTAACTAATATATTCAATCAGATTATCTAATGTGTTACATTAGACTAATAAAGTTATTAAATAATCATGAGCAAAAATAGAAACTGTAATAAGTAAAGTAGTAGCAAATGGATCCTAGAGAAATTCAGTGATCTAATTGATCTTGCAGCTCAAGTACTTACTTTGAATGATACTGAGATGTGAATGTTCAGGAAATGTTACAGAATTCCACCCTGCTTTCATTCTGAGACCTCACTGAAATGGCAATAAGCAGGTCAAAAGATGCAATGCGCTTTGATTTTTCCCAAGAAGAGATTTGTTAAAAAATATTAGAAATCTATAAATGTTATGAAATCCATAGTTGAAAGAAGCTGTGAAGAATAATATGGTTGTTTGAAGATTGAAGTTTTTTTTAATCACAACCTTCACAGATTCCTATGGAAAAGCATTCAAGACACAAAGGTTGTAAAGCTTCATGTTTTGACACAGTCAAGTGAAAATTGTGAATTTTCACCTTCTTTAATATTGAAATGGGTCTACATAAGATATACGTTCAAGAAAATAATTACCAAACCTTTCCTTATTACAACTATTTTGTATTAAAAGCTGCAAAAAAGGAAATTTTCTGAGAAAAATGAAGCAGACATTTGCCACTAAGCGTAGAACGCTTCTGCGACATCTATAAAATCTGAACACATTTAACAAGTTGACTGGGTTTGACTGGAGTAGAAAATAATTTGCTTTGCTGAAAAAATATCTCACAATACATGGAAACATTTGGAAAGAGGTGAAGATAATCTGGAAAGCATTGCAAATTTTACAAAGGTGCAATTTTTTCAATAGGTGAGAATACGATACTTAACAAAACCTGTCCAGAAAACAAAAAGTTTTGCACACCCTCACAAATTATGCTATTGCTAAACAAATGCTGCTATATAGTGACCAAATGTACTGGAAATGTGACTGTGAAGGAATGTCTATGTTACTACTTTATTTGATGATGACTACAAACTTTTAACTCAGGATACATGCAAAGCAATTATGTACAAATCAAGTTTTGAGGGCTCAACAGTGGAGGTGGGAATTGATTCCTTCTGATTAGCTCGTTCAGATACTGGGTGTTGGCTATGCTAGGCCACCATGAATAAATCCTATGTCTCTCCAGGTATAGCAGTCTGTTTGGGCATAAACTATTACCATTCATTCAAATTATTTCTTGTAGCACAATGTCCACAATGTATAGTGCAGTAGTGGGGACTATGATAGCTCAGACATGATGGTTTATTGGGACTTTACCAGTGCGAAAATGTGCATTGATGGACATTTGCACCACATTGATTATTTCCTTTCATGGGCTGAGCTCATTGGGTGTCATCAATCCCAGAAAACCTGGTAAAAAGCATAGTTGATTGTGATGTTGAAGTTGAACTTGCATGGAAATATGTTCATTTCCTGCGATACTCAGCATGAGACTTTAATAGGTAATACTGTAAACCTTAACTGTAGCTCTTACTTTTCACAATAGCAGTATGCGTTGGTACCTGTATGTCATGTTTCAGTATCAGTCTGTACTGTCACCCAATATGGACTGTTAATGTACCCAGTCCTAAAGCAAAGTGTTTTTGGTGTATCCCTTATAACACTGACCCTGTTTGGTGAATGTATACCATTATCATTGCAAAATAAAGTTAGATCTTTTGTGCTGACTGGTAAACGTGTTGAGGGTATAGTTGTGTGAGTGCTAAAAGTTTTGCTTACTATCCTAATTCCCATAAGAGGTTTTTGGCAGTTAGAAAAGAAATAAAAGAAAAAACGCTGGCTGAAAGACATGCCCTGTCAGTACTGCAGGGATGGGTAATCTGCACTCAAATCTCCTGAGGCATGGGTGCTGATATCCCCTTTCTGTGCTGCAGGCAGTGTGGGTGTAAGGAATTGCAATACTTCTATTAGCTGCGGGATGGGCTTATTTCAGGCCACATCCTGTGGGTGCTGTGGACACAGGATAGGACCAAAAGATGTAACCTCTGCCCAGTGTGAACAGGGATTCAGTATTCCAAGTATCCACAGTGCATTGCCGCATGTACTGTTACAGCAAACACCAGTGCTGTATGTAGTGCATTTCTGAACGTCATGCTATGAACTATGTGCCTAAAAAGCACAGGTTCATGTATTTACCCATGGATTTTGTGGGCACTTACATTGGTCACAAGCTATGGTCAGTTATGCCCTGTGACCAGTATCCTCAAGATTTGACTTGAGACTATATCAGTGGGTAATGCAGGCATTTATGGCAATGAGCATGCTCAAACGTCATGCCTTGACCAGAGTGTCTGTAGTGCAAGTTAAAAAACAACAATTGATGGACAGAATGCAGAACAATGTCGTACATTCACCCCAGTACAGAGATCTGGGCCTAAATCCATCGTTTTTTTACTGACCATGCCATTCCAGTTTGGACCCAGCCATATGCAAATCAGTCTTGACCCTGCGCCCAATGGGAACAGTCCAGCCCGAACTGCCAGGCCAGGTCCTCCCTGGACTGGAAACAAGCATCCTAGGACCGGTTTCAGGCTTTCAGCCCTCATCAGCCAGGATAGCTTGACTCCAGTGGCATGGAGAGCACGGGACCCACGTCTGGGCATACCCGTCCCACTCGGGTGACAAATGCAAAAAACAACAATTGATGGACAGAATGCAGAACAATGTCGTACATTCACTCCAGTACAGAGATCTGGGCCTAAATCCATCGTTTTTTGCTCACCATGCCATTCCAGTTTGGACCCAGCCATATGCAAATCAGTCTTGACCCTGCGCCCAATGGGAACAGTCCAGCCCGAACTGCCAGGCCAGGTCCTCCCTGGACTGGAAACAAGCATCCTAGGACCGGTTTCGGGCTTTCAGCCCTCATCAGCCAGGATAGCTTGACTCCAGTGGCATGGAGAGCACCGGACCCACGTCTGGGCATACCCGTCCCACTCGGGGTGACAAATGCAAAAAAACAACAATTGATGGACAGAATGCAGAACAATGTCGTACATTCACCCCAGTACAGAGATCTGGGCCTAAATCCATCGTTTTTTTGCTCACCATACCATTCCAGTTTGGACCCAGCCATATGCAAATCAGTCTTGACCCTGCGCCCAATGGGAACAGTCCAGCCCGAACTGCCAGGCCAGGTCCTCCCTGGACTGGAAACAAGCATCCTAGGACCGGTTTCGGGCTTTCAGCCCTCATCAGCCAGGATAGCTTGACTCCAGTGGCATGGAGAGCACGGGACCCACGTCTGGGCATACCCATCCCACTCGGGGTGACAAATGCAAAAAACAATAATTGATGGACTGAATGCAGAACAATGTCGTACATTCACCCCAGTACAGAGATCTGGGCCTAAATCCATCGTTTTTTGCTCACCATGCCATTCCAGTTTGGACCCAGCCATATGCAAATCAGTCTTGACCCTGCGCCCAATGGGAACAGTCCAGCCCGAACTGCCAGGCCAGGTCCTCCCTGGACTGGAAACAAGCATCCTAGGACCGGTTTCGGGCTTTCAGCCCTCATCAGCCAGGATAGCTTGACTCCAGTGGCATGGAGAGCACGGGACCCAAGTCTGGGCATACCCATTCCCACTCGGGGTGACAAATGCAAAAAACAACAATTGATGGACAGAATGCAGAACAATGTCGTACATTCACCCCAGTACAGAGATCTGGGCCTAAATCCATCGTTTTTTGCTCACCATGCCATTCCAGTTTGGACCCAGCCATATGCAAATCAGTCTTGACCCTGCGCCCAATGGGAACAGTCCAGCCCGAACTGCCAGGCCAGGTCCTCCCTGGACTGGAAACAAGCATCCTAGGACCGGTTTCGGGCTTTCAGCCCTCATCAGCCAGGATAGCTTGACTCCAGTGGCATGGAGAGCACGGGACCCACGTCTGGGCATACCCGTCCCACTCGGGGTGACAAATGCAAAAAACAATTGATGGACAGAATGCAGAACAATGTCGTACATTCACCCCAGTACAGAGATCTGGGCCTAAATCCATCGTTGTTTTGCTCACCATGCCATTCCAGTTTGGACCCAGCCATATGCAAATCAGTCTTGACCCTGCGCCCAATGGGAACAGTCCAGCCCGAACTGCCAGGCCAGGTCCTCCCTGGACTGGAAACAAGCATCCTAGGACCGGTTTCGGGCTTTCAGCCCTCATCAGCCAGGATAGCTTGACTCCAGTGGCATGGAGAGCACGGGACCCACGTCTGGGCATACCGTCCCACTCGGGGTGACAAATGCAAAAAACAACAATTGATGGACAGAATGCAGAACAATGTCGTACATTCACCCCAGTACAGAGATCTGGGCCTAAATCCATCGTTTTTTCGCTCACCATGCCATTCCAGTTTGGACCCAGCCATATGCAAATCAGTCTTGACCCTGCGCCCAATGGGAACAGTCCAGCCCGAACTGCCAGGCCAGGTCCTCCCTGGACTGGAAACAAGCATCCTAGGACCGGTTTCGGGCTTTGAGCCCTCATCAGCCAGGATAGCTTGAATCCAGTGGCATGGAGAGCACGGGACCCACGTCTGGGCATACCCGTCCCACTCGGGGTGACAAATGCAAAAAACAACAATTGATGGACAGAATACAGAACAATGTCGTACATTCACCCCAGTACAGAGATCTGGGCCTAAATCCATTGTTTTTGCTCACCATGCCATTCCAGTTTGGACCCAGCCATATGCAAATCAGTCTTGACCCTGCGCCCAATGGGAACAGTCCAGCCCGAACTGCCAGGCCAGGTCCTCCCTGGACTGGAAACAAGCATCCTAGGACCGGTTTCGGGCTTTCAGCCCTCATCAGCCAGGATAGCTTGACTCCAGTGGCATGGAGAGCACGGGACCCACGTCTGGGCATACCCGTCCCACTCGGGGTGACAAATGCAAAAACAACAATTGATGGACAGAATGCAGAACAATGTCGTACATTCACCCCAGTACAGAGATCTGGGCCTAAATCCATCGTTTTTGCTCACCATGCCATTCCAGTTTGGACCCAGCCATATGCAAATCAGTCTTGACCCTGCGCCCAATGGGAACAGTCCAGCCCGAACTGCCAGGCCAGGTCCTCCCTGGACTGGAAACAAGCATCCTAGGACCGGTTTCGGGCTTTCAGCCCTCATCAGCCAGGATAGCTTGACTCCAGTGGCATGGAGAGCACGGGACCCACGTCTGGGCATACCCGTCCCACTCGGGGTGACAAATGCAAAAACAACAATTGATGGACAGAATGCAGAACAATGTCGTACATTCACCCCAGTACAGAGATCTGGGCCTAAATCCATCGTTTTTGCTCACCATGCCAGTCCAGTTTGGACCCAGCCATATGCAAATCAGTCTTGACCCTGCGCCCAATGGGAACAGTCCAGCCCGAACTGCCAGGCCAGGTCCTCCCTGGACTGGAAACAAGCATCCTAGGACCGGTTTCGGGCTTTCAGCCCTCATCAGCCAGAATAGCTTGACTCCAGTGTAATGGAGAGCACGGGACCCACGTCTGGGCATACCCATCCCACTCGGGGTGACAAATGCAAAAAACAACAATTGATGGACAGAATGCAGAACAATGTCGTACATTCACCCCAGTACAGAGATCTGGGCCTAAATCCATAGTTTTTTTGCTCACCATGCCATTCCAGTTTGGACCCAGCCATATGCAAATCAGTCTTGACCCTGCGCCCAATGGGAACAGTCCAGCCCGAACTGCCAGGCCAGGTCCTCCCTGGACTGGAAACAAGCATCCTAGGACCGGTTTCGGGCTTTCAGCCCTCATCAGCCAGGATAGCTTGACTCCAGTGGCATGGAGAGCACGGGACCCAAGTCTGGGCATACCCATTCCCACTCGGGGTGACAAATGCAAAAAACAACAATTGATGGACAGAATGCAGAACAATGTCGTACATTCACCCCAGTACAGAGATCTGGGCCTAAATCCATCGTTTTTTTGCTCACCATGCCATTCCAGTTTGGACCCAGCCATATGCAAATCAGTCTTGACCCTGCGCCCAATGGGAACAGTCCAGCCCGAACTGCCAGGCCAGGTCCTCCCTGGACTGGAAACAAGCATCCTAGGACCAGTTTCGGGCTTTCAGCCCTCATCAGCCAGGATAGCTTGACTCCAGTGGCATGGAGAGCACGGGACCCACGTCTGGGCATACCCGTCCCACTCGGGGTGACAAATGCAAAAAACAACAATTGATGGACAGAATGCAGAACAATGTCGTACATTCACCCCAGTACAGAGATCTGGGCCTAAATCCATCGTTGTTTTGCTCACCATGCCATTCCAGTTTGGACCCAGCCATATGCAAATCAGTCTTGACCCTGCGCCCAATGGGAACAGTCCAGCCCGAACTGCCAGGCCAGGTCCTCCCTGACTCGAAACAAGCATCCTAGGACCGGTTTCGGGCTTTCAGCCCTCATCAGCCAGGATAGCTTGACTACAGTGGCATGGAGAGCACGGGACCCACGTCTGGGCATACCCGTCCCACTCGGGGTGGCAAATGCAAAAAACAACAATTGATGGACAGAATGCAGAACAATGTCGTACATTCACCCCAGTACAGAGATCTGGGCCTAAATCCATCGTTTTTTGCTCACCATGCCATTCCAGTTTGGACCCAGCCATATGCAAATCAGTCTTGACCCTGCGCCCAATGGGAACAGTCCAGCCCGAACTGCCAGGCCAGGTCCTCCCTGGACTGGAAACAAGCATCCTAGGACCGGTTTCGGGCTTTCAGCCCTCATCAGCCAGGATAGCTTGACTCCAGTGGCATGGAGAGCACGGGACCCACGTCTGGGCATACCCGTCCCACTCGGGGTGACAAATGCAAAAAACAACAAGTGATGGACAGAATGTCTGAACTGGGGTGGTGGAGTGAGCTAAAGAATGATGATGGATTAAACCCAGATCAGTTGACTGGGGGTGAGTGTTTGATTAGCTCAGGCGCTCCGTCCATCATCCCCTTTGGTATCGCTTTGTCCGCCCTAGGTTGGCAGGGTATGCCCAGACGTGGGTCCCTTGCTCACTTTGCCACTGGATTCAAGCTAGCCTGGCTGATGACGGCTGAATAGCCAGAAACCGGTCCCAGGATGCTTGTTTCCGGTCCAGGGAAGACTTGGCTTGGCAGTTCGGGCTGGACTGTTCCCATGAGGCACAGGGTCAGACTGATTTGCATATGGCCATGTCTGAACTGGGGTGGTGGAGTGAGCTAAAGAATGATGATGGATTAAACCCAGATCAGTTGACTGGGGGTGAGTGTTTGATTAGCTCAAGCGCTCCGTCCATCATCCCCTTTGGTATCGCTTTGTAGTGCAAGTTAGGCATAGGTAGCTGACACATATGGGCCTTAGCAAGGCATTGTCTCGAACAATTATATCATTCCAAAACCCAGGAAATTCACATCAAAGCCCTGATTACGATGTCGGAGGACTCACGTCCGCTCAACACTGTTGCAGATTGGCAACCGACCGACCTCAGGTCAGTGATTCTGACTGCATCATTTGGATGTGACCACACACAGTGCAGTCAGAAACATCCATTTTCCTATGGGAGCTTGTGCGGCGGGCAGAAACCGCCCGCAGCATAAGCTCCCATAGAAAAATGGATGTTTCCAAACATCCCTGCACCGTGTGGCATGCACCTAACTGTGCCTGCCAAACGGTGCAGGGATGTTTAAGAGGGCACCATAGGTGCCCCCAGGCCCAAATATGGAGGCCGCAGAGAGACGAGGGTCCTGCTAGGGGCCCCCAATGTCAATTTCCGACAGCCTTTCTATGTCAGAAAGGCCGACATGGAATGGCTGTCGGAAACCGACATCATAATCCCAAAGGCGGAAACGCCGTCTTTAAGGGATTATGGTGAGTTTCCAACCGACCAACTGGCTCAAGGAAAGCGTAGGTCGGTCCCTCCGACTGCTGCCACTGACCGCACGTATCATAATGTGTGGGTTGGACAGCAGCAGGAGATGGCGGTCGGATCGCAACCGAGTCGCCGGTTGCGGTTCGACCGCTATCGTAATTAGGCCCCAAAAGTTGTATCATTTCAATTATGGTTTCCTGTTAAAGTCACGTTGTAACACATATTCAGTGTTGGACTGAGCTTTCAGGAAGTCTGGCAAGGGCCGTGATGGGACAAAAAAAACACAGCCCACAGAGTGGCCTTTTCACACTGGCTCATCTGGCAGTGCCAGACTACGCAAAAGGCCAGTTAAACCCTGCATATATTATTAAAAAAACACTTTACAAGTTCCCTGAAAAAGCTTCAGATGCCTGGAAGTTATGGTTACAATCAAACATTTTTAAAAATATATAGAAATGTGCCAGTTATGATGAGCGATCAAATAATAATTCCTTTTATGCAGTGGTCATGATCTACCATAGAACATCACATGTGACTTCATTGATGGCATTGCAAATTATACCACATATGACCTCTTTAACAATGAAGGTCATGCACAACGGGCACAGCATCACATATTTAGTGAACAAAGGGCCTTGCTGAAACAAAGGCATTGTATGTGCAATAAGTTGTATATGTCCATACATTTTGTGTCACTTAACTCTGTTGAAGGCCATTCCCTATATATAATAAACAGGGGTTGGCCACAGACAATGCCTTGCATGCCCTGTTTCCATGTAAGTGGGAGGCAAAGAGCAATGCTGGAGATAGCAAACCATGTCGAGAATAGTATTCAGCAAACACAAAATGCATGACTCAAGGCCATGCTCTGTGTGTAGTACATTCTAGAGTCAACAAACCAACCTCAGTGTGACCTTTAATCTTCATGAAGAACAGACGATATAGCTGAAAATCTCCAGTTATGGTGACCTACACGACCATACCTCCTCCCAATTTACTGCTCATGACTGATGTCACAGACTACATTGTGAATGGCATCGTTGATGACATCAGTGAAGACATGACACACCACTTCAATATTAACATCATCATTGACTCCACCACTTTAAATAAAGTTGCATAATTGAGGCACATTAAGTTAAAAAAACGGATGTCAAACAGAATATATCGACATGAAACGGTCTAGGGTGTGGGATTTGTATAGAACTAGCATCCCCCAAAGCTTCTTGGCATTTATTTCGCACACAGCCAGACAAATGTTGACACTCACTAGCAATACATATAATAATAGGCATTGAATTTTGCTAGGAGGCTGCACTACCCCTGTCAACAGAGATTGTATTGTTGACTTACTATGCAAACATAACTTTATTCAACACAATTGTAATTGCATTGTATTGTAATTGCATTTGTATAGCGCGTACTACCCCTGACGAGGCGTCGAAGCGCTTTTTCGGCGAGTAGCACGCTACACATTTTCTGTGAAATTCTGTAGGGTGTGTAACAACCACCTCCAACTTTCCTGTTCCCCTGGTCCCATTACCCAAATAACAGAGTTTTGTCGTGCCAACCAAGGTCTGGTCACATGGTGTGGCTTCTAGTCACAATTTATGCCCAGTCCCCTTGTGCCCAGAACAACCAAGACACAGCCTTCAGCTGTGTCAGTGGGCTGTTGCCCATGCCCTGTGCCCAGAACCTGCTCCTCGAGCCCACTGAACATGGCCTAGTTCCCAGCGTTGCAGAAAGCACGATACGACCTCTAGTCATGCCCAAAGCGGTCGGGCACAAGGCATGGCAAAGATGTTTTCCCCTTCTCCAGCACTTCTATATCTTTCTTTTGTCATGCTAAGTTTGGAAGGATTTTTTCAAATTTAGTTAGAAATTCCAAAACTGTGAGAGAACAATTCATAAAGCTAGTAGATATATAAGAAGAGGTGTATGTATCTCACATGTTAAAATGAAGTTTTTCAGGAAAAAAATGTTTTTCTTATCTCAATAGACTGTGCTTTGATCTCCCATGGGACTGACTACCCATGTACCTAAGCATAATTTTATGTAGGATAAGGTTCGAGAACCAGGTCAGTGCGTTCATAATCTATCTTCTGGGCCTAGTTTAGAGGAATTTGTATGGAACCTTTGGAATGCTGCTTACGGGGGTCTAGCTTCGGGGGGTGGGGTGTTGTTTGGGGTGTGAAATAACCAAATACCAAACAACCAAATAAATAGGTAGTTGGGTCAGGGGGACCTGGGTCAGATCTGCTATGTCTGTGTGGGTTTTTCTTATGATCATGATTTCACTAAGAGATTTTAACTTGTTGCTTTTTTGGATCAGGAACTTAAATAAATTTAGGCCCAGATTTACAAAAATGTTTTGTGGAGAGGTTGCCGCATTTTTTTTAAGCAACCTGACGCAAAACCCTTTTTGGTATTTGCAAAGCATGCAAATGTCTATTTGCATGCTTTCATTACCTAGCGTCAGGTAATGGTAAGTAAAAAAAAAAGCCATTTGACCGTCCACTCTAAATAGGGCAGACAGTTGAGTGGCTTAGTTCTGATGGCACCTACTCCGTCAGGCGTCATAGGAAGTTTTACACTGACAGTGGAAACTTTTCTCCATCAGCGTAAAACTTGCAATTTGTCCAACTTAAAATTGAGCAGGTGAACCTCGAGTTTGGCGGACTCAGTACTCCAGAGGTCTTCAAACTTTTGTAAGTTGAGCCCCCTAGCTGAATTTTTTGAAATGTCGGGCCCCCCACCACCTGACAGAAATTTCTGGAATCTGGTACACTACATAATTGACCGCCACTCGCATATCCCGGGCCATATCCGGCAAATAATGTTCAACGCAATAAGAGTTTAGTTAACTATAGATTGCAGAGTGAACAGTGAGGGGGACAGGTGAGTGAAGTGTCACATGAGTACAGGGTGAGTAGTGTGCTTGTGTGACTGCAGGGTGAGGTACAGGGTGAACACCGCAAGTGCATTGTGAGTGCAGAGTGATCACTGAGTGCAAGGTGAGCGGGTGAATGGTGTGAGTGCATGGGGAACAGTGTGAGGGCATTGTGATCGCTGTGAGTCCAGGGTGAGCGTGAAAGTGAAGGGCGAAAATGAGGAGTGTGTTGTCTGAATGTAGGGTGCATTCCCAGACACTTGAAGTATGTCAGCATGTTATGGACGGCGGCGTAGGATTTCAGATAGAAGTTAAACTATTGCTATTATGGCATTAACCAGGGATCGAGGAAATAAATAACGTGCTGATCCTGCAACAAACTTCCAGTTTTATGATTAGGGTTGCCAGCTCCTTATTTTGATGTCCCAGGCGGTACAAAAATAAGCAGTCAACTAAAGCGGTATTTTCAGCACTTATCTGTGCATACTTCGAACAGCAAATATAAATAGAAAGCACTTTAAATTGTGTTCTAGGGCTGCCTGAAAGATCCATGACTGAAAGGGAACAAAGACAGAAAAGTCACATTACAAATGAATACATACTTCTTTATTTTTAACCCGAATTTAGTGCCAAGACAAGCAATTTGCAGGGTGTTCATACAACACATGGCTGGCATTTTTCTTTTGGCAACTTGAAGCCCTTCTAGCCCTGTGGGTGTTGCTGCCTGCCTGTATAATTCTAAAAGAAACTACATACTTTCCAGCTTGGCTGCTGTGCTCTTCTAAATGCAGCCCAAGTGCAACATTCCACACAATTGCCTGGGAGGCCTATGTAATTGTTGAACTCCAGTACGGGAGTATTTTAGAGAAAGTTAAACATTCCCCAAATATTTACAAACAGGTTTGAAATGGTGTAATTTAGCTTCTCTGTGCAGACCCAGGGGCTGCTGCCCTATAGGTGCCTCTGAAGACATCCCCTGGGATGGTGGCGCGCCCCTTGATTGAAGAACTCTGACTTAAGTGTACCCTAACACCTCATTCCACATTGTACACGTCACACCATTGCCCCCAAATCTTTTGGTATTTCCATGTGTGGGACTCTTAAAGTCAACGGGTCTCCGGAGAAGTGCAGAGCTGCCAAGGTTTCAGATTGCTATGTGTGACATTTTCATAATGTTAGTGTCTTATGAGTGACATTTCAACGACTATGAGTGACTTTCTCGCAAGCAAAATTGAGCAAAGAAGATGAGGGAAACATAAATATCAGAAATCACACCCAGTTGAGCAACGAGAAACTCTTAAGAAGTCACTGAACTAAAGTGTGCAACAGGACTCAATACTTCATGACTAGGTAAAGCACCTGGTACATGTTTCATTGAGATTTAGATGTGGTCCTAAAATCTTACCAAATAAAGCAATAAAAAACACTTCAAATTTTTGTTTGATTCTTGAACAGCCTGCACTTAATGAGTTTCACAGATGTGTGCTTTCCCACCATATATTTTTACAAGCCCCTTTGTGAAGCATATGCTGCAAAAAGTACTTTATTTTTCCCATAGACCCGTTTGGGTACCTGGCCTAATGAAGAACCAAAATCTTGAACAATCAGGGTTGAAACCCACAGCATTGACTTTCAACAAGGACAACAACTTTTTGTTTTGAGTCAGGGAGAGGCAGAGAACTGTGACCATACTCCTAATAAGACTGCACATGCTGCCCACTCTGCACTGATTT
This sequence comes from Calotriton arnoldi, assembly GCA_963921515.1. Lineage (NCBI taxonomy): Eukaryota > Metazoa > Chordata > Amphibia > Caudata > Salamandridae > Calotriton > Calotriton arnoldi. The sequence goes on along the minus strand of CAWUFW010005246.1, from coordinate 958,562 downwards.
CAATAGCCACAGGGCTCTGATCATGAAGCCCAGTTTGCTCTGATTACCCTTTAGAATTTTTACTGTCACCCTACACTAAATATTACGGCTGTATTACACTGAATATGAAGGCTACTCTGCACGAATGAGGATTCCCACTTTTCACTAATTCTCACGGTTATTCTGTCTCTAGTTAGCATTTCCACTGTGATACTGACATTAATTTACTATTAAAGCGAAACGCTCAACCAGCTCTGATTTTTCAGCAAGCATTGGAGTTACGGGATCTACTTTTAAGTTTTATCCCATACTTGCCATGTTAAAATCGAAATTACGAGTCCAAGAATGCAAAACTATCTTGACTAAAATGGCAGGAATAGCCAATATGTTATGAATGACATGGAGGCTACTTGGAAGCTATTCAAAACAAACGTTTTCACCTCTGCTCAAATGGGCACGTAAAACTGCTTTGAAAATTGTGTGCAACAGCTAATAATCCCCAGTGGTTGCTACTGCTATTAGAAAGCCAAAACCAACATCATTGCCAGCTCCACACCATCCCTTTGCAAACCGTGCAATGATGTTGGTTTTGGCTTTCTATTAGCAGTAGCAACCACTGGGGATTATCAAATAAAGATTTATTGATGAGGATAGCAGGTCTGCAGCCGCACACTCGGCAGTGGTCTAGCAGCTTCATGCGAAGCGTCTCACCTGAGAAATCACCAACATAAATACATTTTAAAACAATTTAAAAGGATGGTTTCCTTGGACATTTTTCAAATAAAAAAAAAATCAGTGACATGTTGAACACTCAGGTAAAAAATAATGATCGTTTGCATTCTGATATGTGTAGTCCCTCATACTTAACTGGAAAAGACAAACCAGATTGTGAGAAACACACAAGCACTGTACTCACTCTGGACATGGGACTGATCTCAAAAGTTCTTCAGCCTTCTTACTCTTGACCTCGAATAAGACTATGAGCCTTGTAAGCGCTACAATAGGCTGCTATCACATGCCAGACGTGCGCTATATGGCTGACAGTAAAAATACAGGCTTGGGTTTGCAAAGGCTGCACTGTGGGATGATGACATATGTAAGTGAAGAAAAAAGCAATGTATGGGATACCATTGCAGGGACCACATTCTGGCTAGAAAGCTTCCCTTCTGTAACATTCATGTGCTCTCCGCCTCGGACGCTGATATAATGAGTAGGCAAGGGACTTGTGTGAGCTGCGAGAGGAATCTGAACCACAGCAAATGAAAACTGTGGAGCGCCGTGAGTCAAAGATCAAATACAATAGGAGCTAATTAGGCCTATGTGCAGGCACAGAATACAAATTTAAAGAAGGTGGTTTGAGTGAGAATATGGTTGAGCACTTTAGCGAAGAGATAATCCAAACTCATGGTAAGCGTATCAGGAAATATATCGGTTAAGATATTTACACACTAACAAAATCTAATTACAAGCAATAACATGCTCACATTTTAAAACAAGCCTCAAACACTTCCCCATAGAATTCCGCCACAGCTCCTCCAGATTGTCGAATTTCTCTGCCATGTCGACCGTCTCCTGCCTGACTGAACATCTTCCTGGGTCCAGTATAAACCAGTGCAGGACGAATGCTCAGACTGCCCTTGATGGGAACATGATCCACAACACCACAACAAACACAAGGCTGTGGTGAGCGTAAGGGGGAATCATCTGCAGCAGCGGGGGAAGTGTTAAGGTAGCAGGGACATAGTGAACTGGGCGCATCAATAGTAGGCATCGAGGTGATGGATATACGACTGAAACAGTGCAGCATAAGCACTGAAATCCGACAGCACAGAAGGGTTCCAGAGTGGGTGAACGATCACCACGTTGCAGGACGGCCCTGTAGCATCCAGGACATAAGTGCCAGCCCCCGTCCACCTGCCCTGCAGAGCCACGTCTTGAGGCACTTACATTTTGAGGCTAGATTGCTTACAGGCAGTGCAGCAATGCGCAGATAAAGCGCTGTGCGCGAGGATGCTTTTAGGCGCACAATGTGATCAAAACCTCCGCTATGGCCGAATATCAGCCCAACATTCCCCCCTCCCCTCCCCGACTTCGAGAAAGCCCTCTTACCTGTGCAGATTTCAGCAGTCCTTCACAGCGAGGCGACAGGAAAACGTAGGAAAGCATTCACAAGAAACAGGAAGAAGAGGCAGCAAAAGTGGAATGCAGGAGCTTTATTTATGCCTGCAAATTTCGCGGCACTTCCTGCAATCTCAGCTGCTGTCCCCCTCATTGGTGGAACGTCACTGGTGACGTTCCTGCGTGCTGATTGGAGAAAGCGGGAGCAGCAGCCAATTAAAATCCCCATTTGAAATGGGAGATAACTTGCGACGTGGGACGGAGGAAAAACAAGACAACAAAGGTAAGAATTTCGGGTGGAGTGCGCGCCCCCCCTGGGATGGTGGCGCGCCCCCCCTGGGGGGCGCGCCCCACAGATTGAAGAACACTGCAGTACTCCATCACTGTCCGCCAAACTTGAAATCAGCCCATGAGGCCCACCTAATGCAAATCAGTACTTATCCTGATCAGCAGTGACCCTGCTCTTCATGAGAACAGTTCATCCTGAACCTTGGTCACCTCACAAATTCACCCTGTGGCCCACTGCTTTTTTCATTGGGATATCTGAGAGTATGAGTGGCTTGTGCTCTTAATTGGCAGCTTCATTCCTTTTTGCTATTCCGCGAGGAACGCCCTCTGGTTGCGGGCTCTAGTTTGTCGAGCTGCTGCAGCTCTCCCTGTGTGTTCAAGCCTTTTAAAATATGAAAGAGACCGTCTTATAGAAATCCAATAGGTAATAACTGCAGCAAATACGTCTGTTCGAATCGATGAAGAAATTCTCAGGCACCTCACTGTGAAAAAAACACACGCTGTCTCATTATTTCAGCTTCGGGTGAAAGGCTGCGCAGTCTGCAGCGGCGTATAACGTCAACACATATCGCAGAGGTCAATTTAACTTGTTTGCTCCTGCGGAGAAGCAAAAACCTCCGAGCCAAGACAGACAAAACTGGTCAAAATCAATGTTTTCATTTTCAGTATTTTAGACTCAGGCAATAGGTACTGCAGGTTTTTGTGTATATTGGAAATGCGGGCCACCGTCCATCCTTGATTTACCAAGGCGAGGGCCAGCAACTGCATGATGTTAAGGAATCTTTCAGTAAAACCATCCACTGCAAGCATTGATCCAAGACATGCGTGCATACATTTAGTTTATTAATAATGCTTTATTTTAAAGTTTGCCTTAGCGCAAAAAAAGAGGTGTGTACATTTTAGTGCTGTGTAAGGTACATACAGGAACAAATGAATAATAAAAAATGTTAAAGTACAAACTCACAAAATCACATGACAGCAATGCTCACAGTCTATATGTTCACTGGAAAAAACCAAAGGTTAAAATAACATTATAGTTAGGTGAGAAATTCTGTGACAACGTAAGGTTCTAAACGTACAAATTGACAGAAATTCACCAGTTATAGGTAGCTCTGATAACTATAACTTGTGACCCGGCCATGCACAGTTTTCCTCAACAATAATTTTATTGCAAATGTTGCAGTGATATTATCAATGATGTCATAGAAGTTGGCGTGAGTAATGTAATATGTGGGGTAATAAGCAGTGCATGGCGAGAGCACAAGTTATAATTACCTTATGGCACATTACTTTAGCCTTTGTTTTTTTTTTTAGTGAATCAGAACCTCTGCAAATTTGTGGCAATTAGAAAAAAAAATGTTTGTCCCCAGGCGAGGTCCCTCCACCAGGCCTAGGGGTCAGGGTATCCCTACCCTGCCCCCTATGTCTCTTTTCACCTTTTTGTTAGGACTTCGTACTAAGTCCTAATATGGCTGCTGACACATCATTGTTGATGTTGTGGCAGCCAATCAGATCTCTCTAAGAGAGTCTATTAGATCCGCAAATCCTCTGCAGTGTGAAACATACAAAGTTTTGAGCATTAATTGCTCAAAAATTACTTAACAGATTACACCAGATCACAAAAAGCACTCTTTCTGGACCAAGATCTAGCATTCTGCCAAATTTGATGTAAATCAGTTCAGCGGTTTGGGCTGTTACTGTGTCTGAAGTTCCTATGGAAAAATGAAAATAGAAAGTGTGTTTTGGGACCCCCCCCTCCTTTCTCTTGGCCCCCGCTTGACGGATCACCCCGAAACTTTCTATCCGCAAACTAGTCAAAAAGTAGCACTTTCTTTTTATAGGATTCATGGAGATTCGTCAAACACGGCACCAAAGTTATTAATAATATTGAATACCACAACATTGTGAAGGTAAATATATATATAACTGTGGGTTTTTATATATATATATATCTATATCTATATCTATATCTATATATATATCTATATATATATATATAATAAAAGAAATGGGGTTACTGGTTGAGGAGGGGGAACCTGTCTCAAACAGCAACCACAATTCTTCTCTGGGTGAAGTCATAAGCTACCCTAAATTAAAATGTGCTCATCCTCGGAAAGCTTGCCACAGAGCAGTCAGGCTTAACTGAGAGGCAATGTGTATTGCTGCAACCCTTCAAACAGTAACAATGAAAACACACCACAAAAGAATCCAACACCAGTGTAGAAGAATAGAGTAATTTTTTATAGATAAAACAAGACCAAAACAACAAAAATCCAATTAGTAGAATCGCAGATATGCAGGTTTAAAGGTTTTAGTACAAAATAGTGGCAAAAAGCACAAAGCGCAAACTGTGGATATCTGGTCACATTGTGACAAAGTAACAAGTTCAGGCTGACTGCGATGGAGCGCGGACCAGCTACTGGGACCCAGTTAGGGCCGCTGATCAGAGTACCTTAAATCCTGGTTCGCTGAGTTTTGCGAGTGTCCGCGTCGAAGATGTGCTATGCAGCCGAAGCGGTGTCAGTTCCACGATGTGGTGAGGCTACAGTGTTAAGTCCTGCATCGTCTTCGAGGATCCCATCGACGAGGGCTTGCAATGTGAAGTCCGACGTTGAGTGCGTCGCACAGTCACGGCAATGTGTCGGTTCCGAGGAACTGTGAGGCTGCGATGCGGAGTCTGGCATCGTCATTGAGGCCGTCATCGACGAGGGGTGTAAGGGCTGCACCAAGGATGCACCGAGCAGCAGCAGTTCCAATGAGGCGATGGTCTTTGCTACAGTTCTGATCCACACAGCAGCGAAGCATCGTTTCTGCTTGGGCATGCGCCATGCAGCAGAGGAGATGTGTTGATTCCGCTGGATACACAAAGGCCGGCAGAGCACCTTAGGACCCCTTCCAAGGATCCAGGACTGGAGTGACATCACTTGGAAGGGTAGACTCACAGATGGCAGAGTCCAGGTGCTGGGTTCATAGTTGTCGGAGCCTTCTGCCCCTGTGGCTCAAGTCAGAATGCCAGTCAACTAGCCCTTGGAGTCACTTCAAGTTCCTGGCTTCAACAGATGCAATATATTTGCTGGGGCTTAAAATAAAGTTTATTTTAGCTTGTGCTGCCCATGACGCATTTCGGCCACGTCCTGTGGCCTTGATCACATATATATATATATATATTATCTACTGGCGGTCGCCAGTAGATAGTTATAGTTAGGACCTATTTTCCATAGGAAATCCGCGACATTCTATTTGAAATAACTCTTGCGTCGGTTGACGAATCTTCGCGAAATTTTCAAACTTTATGGCCCGCTCCGGTCCGCTCCTACCCTGAAAGTCTCAGGGTGATTCGTCAAGCGGGGCCAAGAAAAAGGGGGTCCCAAAACGTGTTTTCCCCATTCATTTTCCCATAGGAAACTTTAGACACGGCTACAGCCCGAACTGCTGAACGGAATTACACCAAATTTGGCAAAGAGGTAGTTCTTGGTTCAGAAAGAACCCTTTTGTTAAATGGTGTAAATCCGTTCAGTAGTTGCGGAGAAATTAAAAAATAAGAGTCAAAAAATCAATTTCCCATAGGAAACTTTAGACACGGCTACAGCCCGAACTGCTGAACGGAATTACACCAAATTTGGCAAAGAGGTAGTTCTTGGTTCAGAAAGAACCCTTTTGTTAAATGGTGTAAATCCGTTTAGTAGTTGCTGAGAAAATCAAAAGTAAAAGTACATATATATCTATGGCCGCGTCGGATTCGCGCACCCTCCCGATCACGAGCTGACTGCTAATTGGCTGTCAACACTCCAAACCAGGAAGTGTTGGCAGCCATCTTGTTCCTCGGTAGGTAGAACCGAGGAACAAGAAAGCAGTAAAAAAAGTGCGCAAAACGCACAAAGGGGGCAGGGTAGAAACACCCTGACCCCTAGGTCTGCTCAGGGGCTCCACAAGGACCCCCTGGGCAGAAAAAGCATTTTTTTTAATCGGCAGGATGCGCTCAGGGAGCGCGAATCCTGCCGAAAAAAAAAAAATCGAAGAGCGGTCTCCGCGCTTTGATTGCATTTTGCCCCGGGTGGCCCAAGTCCCGGGAGCATGGTGGGGGGTTAAATTTATGTATGGGGGCCTCAAGGGCCCCCAAGCCCCGGGGACCGCCACCCCCGGGGCTTTCTTTTAAAATGGTGCGGGAGGGCTCTGAGCCCTCCCGCAGCCCGAGGACCACCACCTCCCGGGGCTTCTTTTTTTTTAGTTTTTCCTGTGTGGGGGGGCTCGAGCCCCCACACGCCCGGGACCGCCACCTCCCGGGGCACTAACAAATTAAAATGGGGGTCCGTTTTGGACCCCGAAGCCCGGGGACCACCACCTCCCGGGGCTTTGCTGATGTGGGGAGGGGGCCGCGCGGCCCCTCCTGGAGCCTGTGGTGGCCCTGGGGACCACCACCCCCAGGGCCGGCTCCAGCAGTGTCCCGGGGTGCCTACCCCCGGGACACTGCTGTTTGCAATGACAGGACGGGAGCCTCGCGGCTCCCGTCCTGTCATTGCAAACTGCTTTGGATATTGGAAGAGAGAGCAGGGAAACCTGCTCTCGCTTCAATATCCAAAGACAATTGCTTTCCACACGGGAGCAGCATGTTAGCTGCTCCCCATGTGTAAAAGCAATGCCGGCTCCCGTAGGACACGGGGAGCTGGCGGGACTGTGGGGGTTTGGGGACCCCCACAGTCCCCAACCAGAGGCCAGGCCCGGGGGATGGGGTCCCCGGGGCAAGTAGTGGCCCGGGAGGGGGTCACGCAGCCCCCTCCCCAGAAATATATATTTTTTTAAATTAAAAAAAAAAAAAGGGGGTAAGGCCCTGGGGGATGGGGTCCCCAGGGCCCAAAAATACGAAAAAGGAAGGGGGCCACACAGCCCCCTTCAGAGAAAAAAAAAAAAAAAAACGATCGGCCCGCAGGCCCCGCCCTTCCTTCACCACTCTGCAAACGCGCCCCTGGCGCATTTGCAGATGGGGAAGTAATTCCCCTTGAATACTGGGGGTCCCTGGGGCCAACTAGCCCACCAGGAACCTCCAGTATGCGCCAGGGGCTGCGTTGCAGAGAGGTGTACAGAGGCCACGCCCCTTTATACACCTCTCTGCAACGCAGCTCTGTGGCGCTTTTGGAGGTACATGGTGGGCTAGTTGGCCCCAGGAACCCTCAGGATTCAAGGGGACTTAATCCCCCAACTTAAAACGCGCCACGGGCGCGTTTGCACAGTGGTGAAGGGAGGGGCGGGGCTTCCAGGTGACATGTGTGCAAACAGGCCGTGTGGCGCGTTTTAAGATGGGGAATTAAATCCCCTTCAATCCTGAGGGTCCTGAGGGCCAACTAGCCCAACAGGTACATCCAGAAAGCGCCACAGAGCTGCGTTGCAGAGAGGTGTAAAGGGGTGTGGCCTCTCTACACGTCTCTGCAACGCAGCCCCTGGCACATACTGGAGGTTCCTGGTGGGCTAGTTGGCCCCTAGGGACCCTCATGATTCAAGGGGACTTAATCCCCCAACTTAAAACGCGACACGGGCGCGTTTGCACAGATGTCACCTCAGGCCCCGCCCCCTACCTTCACCATTGTGCAAATATTCCTCTAAAATCTGCCGAACTACGAATTCGGATTTACTCACCTGTTATCAGGAGAGACCTCAGTGCTGCATCTTTCAGCCCAGTACTAATCCTGAAAAGTAATTTTAACCGTACTTACCAGTAACTTGAATTTCCTTCCATAGGATATCATTGCCTGCTTTTTGCTGAAAAAGTTTCTAAGTGTTGATTTTTGAAACATACAAATATTCCTCTAAAATCAGCCGAAATACGAATTCCGATTTACTCACCTGTTATCAGGAGAGACCTCAGTGCTGTATCTTTCAGCCCAGTACTGGTCCTGAAAAGTAATTTTAACCGTACTTACCAGTAACTTGAATTTCCTTCCATAGGCTAACATTGACTGGTTTCACTTGGAAATTCTTCTAAGTGTGGAGTTTTGGAACTTTAAAATATTCCTCTAAAATCAGCCGAAATACGAATTCCGATTTACTCACCTGTTATCAGGAGAGACCTCAGTGCTGCATCTTTTAGCCCAGCACTGACCCTGAAAAGTAATTTTAACCGTACTTACCAGTAACTTATATTTTCTTCCATAGGAATCCATTGTCTGGTTTTCAGCTGAAAAGTTTCAAAGTGTCGATTTTCACAAACTACAAATATTCCTTAAAATCGCCTGAATGACTTAAACGCATTCTTTCAACTGTTTACAGGAGATGCACCAGTGCTGGATCCAGGATCCAACACTGAGTAAGAAAAAGTAACGATAACAGTTTTTACCTGCTAAGTGAATTTCCTTCCATAGGATAACATTGGTGATTCTATGAGAAAAAGTTTCTGTGTCAACTTTTAAAATACAATAATATTCCTTAAAAATCACTACTGTAACCAAAACGCTTTTACTCAACTGTTTACAGGAGATGTCCCAGGACTGAATCTAGGATCCAGTCCTGTGGTTAGAAAAGTAATCCATAAAGTAACTAATTGCATTTAACTAGAAATTCACATTGAGCTGAATGTTGCATTGTGTTTGAAAATGTGTTGCCCATTGCAACAACTGTAACTACTGTACTTAAAAGTCTATTGCCTATGTGCAAAGTATTTAAACTAAAGTAATTCATTCTGAGAAAGTATTTTTGTAATGTATAATGTAATTACAATGTAATTTAAAAAATAAAATATGTAAAAAAAAAATGTTTCTAAAAATGTAGTAAATCAGTATGAAAAAAATAAATATAACAATTAATACATTTAAAAATTGTCATTTACAAAACCTTTGAAATTCACTGAAAAAACCGTAGGTTTCAGACATGTTATAGTTAGGAATTAGCATTTAAAAAACCTTTGAAATTCACCGAAAAAACCATAGGTTTCAGACACGTTATAGTTAGAAATTAGCATTTAAAAAACCTTTGAAATTCACTGAAAAACCCATAGGTTTCAGGCACGTTATAGTTAGAAATTTGCATTTAAAAAACCTTAGAAATTCACTGAAAAAACCATAAGGTTTTAGGGACAGTTATAGTTAGTTGGACATTGCACTCGTACAAAACCCGTGAAATTCCCCCGGGCCTCAACTTATTGCGCCACCTGGCGCCGCGGTGATGCTGACAGCGGGCGTCCTTCCCTGCGCCTGCTGGGATTCGTAGTCCGCTAGCGCCGTTCCCCTCACGGCTGGCAGGAGGAAAGAAGAGGCTGAGGGAAAGCCGTTCCCCTCACGGCTGGCAAGGAAGAAGAAGAGCTGGGGCAGAGCCGTTCCCCTCACGGCAGTGACTGCTGGTGAATGAGCGCGTCCCGCGCTGCGGAGGGCCGGGCCTCAACTTATTGCGCCACCTGGCGCCGCGGTGATGCTGACAGCGGGCGTCCTTCCCTGCGCCTGCTGGGATTCGTAGTCCGCTAGCGCCGTTCCCCTCACGGCTGGCAGGAGGAAAGAAGAGGCTGAGGGAAAGCCGTTCCCCTCACGGCTGGCAAGGAAGAAGAAGAGCTGGGGCAGAGCCGTTCCCCTCACGGCAGTGACTGCTGGTGAATGAGCGCGTCCGCGCTGCGGAGGGCCGGGCCTCAACTTATTGCGCCACCTGGCGCCGCGGTGATGCTGACAGCGGGCGTCCTTCCCTGCGCCTGCTGGGATTCGTAGTCCGCTAGCGCCGTTCCCCTCACGGCTGGCAGGAGGAAAGAAGAGGCTGAGGAAAGCCGTTCCCCTCACGGCTGGTAAGGAAGAAGAAGAGCTGGGGCAGAGCCGTTCCCCTCACGGCAGTGACTGCTGGTGAATGGCGCGTCCGCGCTGCGGAGGGCCGGGCCTCAACTTATTGCGCCACCTGGCGCCGCGGTGATGCTGACAGCGGGCGTCCTTCCCTGCGCCTGCTGGGATTCGTAGATCCGCTAGCGCCGTTCCCCTCACGGCTGGCAGGAGGAAAGAAGAGGCTGAGGAAAGCCGTTCCCCTCACGGCTGGCAAGGAAGAAGAAGAGCTGGGGCAGAGCCGTTCCCCTCACGGCAGTGACTGCTGGTGAATGAGCGCGTCCCGCGCTGCGGAGGGCCGGGCCTCAACTTATTGCGCCACCTGGCGCCGCGGTGATGCTGACAGCGGGCGTCCTTCCCTGCGCCTGCTGGGATTCGTAGTCCGCTAGCGCCGTTCCCCTCACGGCTGGCAGGAGGAAAGAAGAGGCTGAGGGAAAGCCGTTCCCCTCACGGCTGGCAAGGAAGAAGAAGAGCTGGGGCAGAGCCGTTCCCTCACGGCAGTGACTGCTGGTGAATGAGCGCGTCCCGCGCTGCGGAGGGCCGGGCCTCAACTTATTGCGCCACCTGGCGCCGCGGTGATGCTGACAGCGGGCGTCCTTCCCTGCGCCTGCTGGGATTCGTAGTCCGCTAGCGCCGTTCCCCTCACGGCTGGCAGGAGGAAAGAAGAGGCTGAGGGAAAGCCGTTCCCCTCACGGCTGGCAAGGAAGAAGAAGAGCTGGGGCAGAGCCGTTCCCCTCACGGCAGTGACTGCTGGTGAATGAGCGCGTCCCCAGTGATGTCATTTGAGATGTCATTTGAGATGTCATCAGTGATGTCACTGACCATGTCATGAGTGATGTAATATGTGACGTCATCAGCAGTGCATTGCGGGGGCGCGAGTTATAGTTACCTGAACTAACTATAACGGGGGAATTTCACGGGTTTTGTACGAGTGCAATGTCAAACTAACTATAACTGTCCCTAAAACCTATGGTTTTTTCAGTGAATTTCTAAGGTTTTTTAAATGCAAATTTCTAACTATAACGTGCCTGAAACCTATGGTTTTTTCAGTGAATTTCAAAGGTTTTTTAAATGCTAATTTCTAACTATAACGTGTCTGAAACCTATGGTTTTTTCAGTGAATATATATATATATATATATGTGTGGCGTTTTTTGGTTTATTATTAACTAATAACTCTGGCACCGATTCACGCATCTTTATAAACTTTAAAAAAAAAAAAAAATTAACCTCAGCTCCTTCCTAATAAGTTTAGCTCTGATGCATTAAGCAGGGGCAAAAATAAAGGGGGATCCCAAAAGCAAATTTCCTCATGCATTTTCCATAGGCTTCTTTAAGAAGCACTACCGCAAAAACTGCCGAATGGAATTTTGCCAAATTTGGCAGGAAGCGAGATCTTGGCCCCCATATTGTGCTTTTAGTTTTTTGGTACAAATCTGTTCAGTAGTTTTGGGAAATTCAAGTTAAAAAATAATTATATATCTGGACGGTTAGGACCGAAGGATTCTTGCGGGAGTCCTTCAAACCCAATTTTTTTAAAATAAAGCATTCTGATTGGCTGAGGGAGATTTTTTTTTCCCTTTGGTCAATTCGCTCCTGTGGGAATCAGACTCTCACAGGAGTGAGCGCTCTAATTGGCTGGCAGCAACATGAGGAAAGGTTTGCTGGCAGCCATGTCCTGAAGCTTAAAAAAAAACTATAAGGGAGCAGGGGAGGGATATCCTGCCCCCCTAGGCCCTACGGGGGACTCAGAGGGATCCCCCATGGGGTTAAAAATTTTAAAAAAGTGTTGTTTTTTACCATGATCTGACATTCTCTTTATGTATGGGGAGGTGGCATGAGTAGGGCCCCCTTCCCGAGCCCATATAGAATCCTAGGGACCCCATCCCCCAGGACCAGCTATATTAACTAAGGGGAGGGGGTGCATGAACCCCCTCCTCAAGCCTTGTTCGACTCCAGGAAACCCATCGCCCGGGGCTGAAATAGTTTTTAAAGAGACTCGGCAAACCCCATCTCCCAGGGCCAATGCATTAATTAAAATGCATTGGGGCCACCTGGCCCTGTCCCTAAACCTCTAAAGGCCCTGGGGCCCCCATACCCCAAGACTGCCTCAGTTACCGTGTGCCGGGGAGCACACCCGCAGGACACAATAGCTTCCCTGCTCGCACCAACTGGGGCAGGGAACCATATGTTTGCTCACGTCTGGCAGGAGCATTTTAAAATCTCCCGCCAAATGGGAGCAAACATGGGAGTCTGCTCCCAGTCGGTGGGAGCTTCAAACATGCTCCCGTCAGCTGGGAGCAGCCTTGTTTTCGGTTTCCCAGAAGCACTCCTGCCGGCTGGGAAACAGAACAGAATATTACTCCCACTCAGAGGAAGCATGCATAATTAGGTGCTCCCTCTGGGCGAGAGCAATGGCAGCTCACACTGTGGCAATCTGAAGCCATAACATTGATATGCTATGAAGATATAATAGTGCTAAGATGGCCGCCACCATAATAATGAATGAGATTGAAGATTACGAATAGTCAGTCTTTAATTGTTGCTGTTTTAACAAACAGCCAATGAAACAACAAGTACCTGTTTCATAATGAAATGGCCTGTGCTGAACATGCCGACATTGACGAAGGCGCACAGCCGAAACACATCTCTGTTTCCTTTCCATTCTTTGTAATAAAGAACTCCTTCGTTCCCTGTGAGTGCCGGTCCCTTCTTTGGAGCAATTGAAAATAGATAGATAGATAGATTATATATACCTCTTCAAAGTATGTAGATGTGGAGTTAAGAACAGTAAATCCATAGTTACTTATATACATTTACCTTCACAATATTGTGGTACTCGATATTCTGGATAGAATATTATGGCAGAAGGATATTTTCTCACTTGATATTGCGAAATACAGCTTTTTGATAGAGTTTCATCCAGCTGATCCACCAGACCCCAAGAGACTTCCACATTGACCCAATGACTGCAATTTGCCACAAAGAAAGCCAACTCCTGACCGTTAGGCCTGACAGCTTTGGGAGGGTCTTCCACCAACTTTTTTCGTCTTCCTCCCTCCATTTTCTGTACCCACTTTTGCTGGCTCTCAGACTCTGTAAATCAGTGCAAAAGTGCTTGCGCTCTCTCCTCTAAAACACTAGTACACTGGATTGTACCCAATTGGCATATTTAATGTACTTATAAGTCCCTAGTAGTGTGCACTGGAGGTGCCCAGGGCCTGTAAATTAAATGCTACTAGTGGGCCGGCAGAACTGATTGTGTCGCCCATGTAAGTAGCCCCCTAACCATGTCTCAGGCCTGCACGTGCAGTTCGCCATCACTGTGACTTAGCAGTTAAAGCTACTTGCCAAGCCCTGAATTCCCCCTTTTTATTACTTATGTCACCCCTAAGGATGGCCCTTAGCAACCCAGATGGCAGGGTGCTATATAAGCAAAGGGAAGGACATGTGCTTGTATGCCTATTTTGTTTTTCACTACGGTGAGCCCTACTCCCCCTCATAGATTAGCATTGGGCATTCCCTTACGTGCTGCTAAATGGTAATTCCTGATCCCAGGGGAGTAGCTTTATCATGTTTGGTATGGGTGGAATAGTAGTGATAAATGTTTTTGCTGGAAAGGTTGGATTTAACACCTCCAGTGCAGAAATGCCACTTTCAGCCAGTGGGCATTTTTCTGCTCTCAGCTTTGCTGTATGTGACCCATCTGGACGGGGGACAGAAACCATTAGTGTATTGACCCCCGACAGCCATAAACCCAGGAAGGCCAGGGGTGGCTGAACACCCCTCTGCATAAATCTGCATTCCACTGGCCGGCCGGGGCAGACAGGAGGAAAGGGGGCTCACACCAGGACATCAAGGAGTAATAACCTGACCCCACACAAATGGCTGGTGATCCCCATAGATAACCTGGGAGTCAGGACTGGCTTGAAAGGGGTGCTCATGCACGACAAAGCCACTCATCAAAGTTTACCCCACATCAAAGGTACATTTGGGTATATGTACTGGGTCTCTGACCCTCCCAAATCAGACACTTCTGGATCTTGAACTGAACCTCTGTCAGTGGACTGCGGTGCTGCCCAACTGACTCAACTGGACTGCTTTTCTGGAAGGACTGCTTTCCTGCTTGTTGCCCCGCTGCCTGCTGCTCCCTGAGTCTGCTGGAAGGTGAGCTGGACTCTGCCTTCCCTCCAAAGTGATCTCGAAGGGCTAGTTAACTTGCCTCCTGCTTCTGAAGTCTCAGGGACACAAAAGACTTCCTGCAGTTCTGCTGGTGCTGCTGGAGTCTACGTTCTGTGAGTCCTACCCTTGCCTGAGGTGTCCCTTCCACGTTATGGCCATCAGAAGTGAGTTCTGCAGCTGAGTTTCTGCCAAAGCCGACGTGAAGCCTCGCAAAGCCTCGCCGCACAGCCTCTCAGTACCGACGCCAGAGAGCACAAAGCATCACCGCTTAGACTGCGCCCCAAGATCCAGGGTACTGTGTTCAGCTGACCCAAGTAGGTCCCTGTAGCCGGACCACGCTCCATCACGCTCGGCCTGAACTTTGGATATGCACTGGTCTCTCACGACCTGAAGTAACCTTTTTATCGTTACCTGCTTCTATGCGCTTCATTACATTTATTTCTACAAAATTCAATATCTCAACTTCTACTTGATGGATTTTGATAGCTGTGGTCTTGTTTTACTCAGATAAATATTCTCTATTTTTCGAAACTGTTGTGGAGCCTTTTTCATGGTGCATTTAATGTGTCGTTGTATGGTCTATTGCACAAATACTTTACGCATTGCCTTCTAAGTTAAGCCTGCCTGCTCTGTGCCAAGCTACCAGAGGGTGAGAACAGGATAGTTTAGGATTGAATTGTGACTTACCCTGACTAGGATTGTGGTCCCTACTTGGGCAGGGTGCATACAACTGCCAACTAGAGACTCATTTCTAACACTGATCAAAACCCTGCCACAGCAGCCCAGGTGTTTTCTCAGACATTAAAGTGTGCCCCATAGTCAATTACATCAAAGACACAATGTAATAATTCAGCAAAAAGGTATATTATATGCTGAGTGTTGTCCCACAACTTCAGAGTTGCAGTCTCTGTGCTACACCTAGCTCAAGAGTTAGATTGGTAGGGTCTGACCAGCCCATCACAGATGACTCTTTAGATTGTCCTAATAGCAACATACAAATAGTTTTTGTTAGAAAGAGTAGGCATTTAGACTGAGAATAATTAGTCACTACTTCAGTGTCGAGTAGATTTCATGAGGGGTAATAGAGACACATTTAAAACAATCTGGAACTAGCCCTGCTCCAGTAAAGAGTTTATAGCGAGATTATTAACAGAAGCAAGCTCTTGACAACTGCGGATAAAAGATAGTCACACACTCACTGTGTAGGCTTCATTCCACCTACAATCTACATTCGTGCTTCTTCAATAGCAGCTGAATAATCTAACCACACAGTGGAGAGTTTTAGTGTCAACTAAGTAGTTGAAGACAATAAGGATTTCTTCACTAATGAGATGTTGGAAATGGCCCTTTTTCGGGGTTACCCCAGACTTTTTGCCTTCCTCCTCCTCTTTTTCTGACCTTTTTTTGTTGGCTTTGGGACTCTGTGCACTTTTTCACTGCTAACCAGTGCTTAAGTGCTTGTGCCCTGTACTTAAAATACGGTAACATTGGTTTATCCACAATTGGCATATTTGATATCCTTCAAAGTCCCTTGTAAAGTGCACTACATGTGCCCGAGGCCTGGAATTCAAATGCTACTAGTGGGCTTGCGGCACTGATTGTGCCACCCACTTAAGTAGCACTTTAAACATGTCTCTGGCCTGCCACTGCAGAGCGTGTGTGTGCAGTTTTGAACTGCCATGTCGACCTAGCAAGTTAGCCTACTTGCCAGGCCCAAGGCTTCCATGTTATTACATATAGGTCACTCTTTAGGTAGGCCCTGGGTAGCCCATGGGCAGAGTGCAGTGTATTTAAAAAGTAGGACATGTACTTTTAAGTTTTACATATCCTGGTAGAGAAATACTATGAAATTCATTTCTTACTACTGCAAGGCTATCTCCCCTATAGGATCACATTGGGATTGCCTTATCACATTTTATAAGTGTAATTTTAAATTGGTAAAAGATGGGAAACCCACATTTGGTGTCTCTGGACTTAAAAACACAACTGATGGTGAAGTTGGTTTTTAAATTGCAATACTGAAAATGTCACTTTTAGAAAATTGGCATTTTCGTACTTAAATCATTTGGTGCCTTCTGCCTGTCTCTGGAATACACGTCTGGGGTGGGTGACAACTGCCTTCCTGCATTCCCTCTAGACAGCCACACACAAAGGAAGGGTAGCTGTGACTCAGTAGCCATCTGCGTGCTGATGGGTCATCCTGAGCAGGATGGGAGGGAGAAGCTGACACTTTACACCTGAAAAGGCTGTGTCCTGCCCCCACACAAAAGGATTGCATAACCTCCTGTAGTGAGTCTGGAGCAAGGGCAGGAAAGGCAGGGTCTTGTGCACTTCAAAGCATCTCTTTAAAGTCTCCCTACTTCAAAGGCCCAGCTGGGTATAAGTACTGGACCTCTGACACCACCAAATCAGAACACTTCTGGACTGAGCACATTCAACTAGGAAGAAGGACTGCTGTGCTGCTAGGGGTGGACTGCCACTTTGCTCAACTGCTTTGCTGTGTTGGCATGCTGCCTGCTGCTTCTTGCCTGGGAGCGAGAAAGACTGGACCTGCATCTCTACATCCCAGAACCAAAGTATCTCCAAGGGCTTGTTGAATTGCCTCCTGTTTCTGAAGTCTGAGGGTTATCAAAGACTTCACTTCGTTCTTCAAACAGCACCTGGACCTTGCTTGCTGCAAGTCAAGGTCTGCCAAGTGGTACCAATCCAGTCCAGGGCCCTTGGAAGTGACTATAAAGTGCTGCGTCTGCCAGAACCTGCGCATTGATACTGTTTCGCCGATTCAATCTGATTAATCTTCTGCTGCGAGTTCGGGATCGACGCATCACCGGTGTTGCAGGGATCAGATCGGCACATCGCACTCAGAACCGCTGCATCGGAACCAACACATCGCCGCCATGCATGGAGAAGATCGACGCATCGCCTTTCCAGAGTGTATCAATCCGGGGCATCGCACTCTGAACTGCCGCAGTTTGGAACCAGTGCTTTGCTCACAGAACCGACGCATTGCCGCAGTGGAGAAATCCGGTGCAACATCCCAACAGCGTGGGGAAAACCGATGCTGTGCTTGGTTGCACCCCTCATCTCCTGCTTGCGACAAAGACTAAGGTACTTTGATCAGCGGGCCCTGCATGGGCCCTGTAGCCTGCCAGCGCAACATCAAGGGGGACTGAACTCCTGACTTTGTCCTGGTCCAGTGCGACCCTTTAACTCTTTAAGCTCTATTTGCTTCTAAGCGTTATTTTTGCATTTAATCTTGAAAAATTCATATCTCAACTTCTACTGATCGGATGTTTGTAGTTTTTATCTTGTTTTATTTATAGAATTATTCTCTATTTCTCTAAATTGGTGTGGAGTCTTTTTGTGGTGTTTTCACTGTATTACTGTGTGGTGTGTGCACAAATACTTTACACATTGCCTCTTACTTAAGCCTGACTACTCTGTGCCAAGCTACCAGAGGGTGAGCACAGGTTAATTTAGTGTGTGTCACGGACTTATCCTGACTAGGATTGTGGTTCCAGCTTGGACACAGTGCATACCTCTGCCAATCAGAAACCCAATTTCTAACATGAAAGCATAATTTGTTATATTATTTAGAGCAAACAGCAACACATTGAGCCATAGATGGGTCCCTTTAGGCCATCAGGCATCAATGTTCACTACTTTTACAGCTCACATATGAATGGTGGGATGTCTAGGACTTGTACATTTGAAAGTTGGGGCTCTGATTAGGAATATGGTAACCAGCTCACTTCATGTAATGATCAACACTGTGTTTCCACTCCTGGGCCTGTGTGTGCTATCCTAATGCATTCTGTGTCTTCTAGTGTTGATTTGCTTATATTACTTTAATTAGACCAACACATCTGATAGCAATAATTTAGAGCAACCATTTAAAACTGAAAACTTCAGGACTTGAAACATGGTGGTCATTATGACATGTAGATGGACCACCACAGTTCCCTGTAATATGTGAAAGTGGCGGCTGCGCATTCGGTTATTAACCTTCACGCAGGGGGCCTGGATGAGCGCGCATTACAAAGGGCTTTTCTGCAGAGCAACAGCAGCACCATTTAAATGGGGAATGTAAACAACTAACACGCCCCCCGCGATACCCTCATACCTATAGCTAGCGCTTTAAATGGGCCGGTACTCACCGGTACTGAGTACCGGCACTTCTTAGATTTATCACTTTTGAGTACCGGCAATTCTCTACTGCCCTGGAGAGTACCGGTACTCATGAAAAGGTAGGCTCAATAGCTGTGCTGGTGAGCAGGAGTGGAACGTGTCTCTGGCAGCTAAGGCGCCGCTTCTGTAGCCCGATCTGAGCCCCAGCTGAGCTATTCAGCAGGGCTCATTTGAATAATGTCCGGGTGCTCACCATCACGCTGTGCTTGACAGAGCAGGGTCCATTCAGGCCCTGTGCTGTCAATCACATTCACACTATCCTGTGCGTTCCTGAAAGCACAGGAATCATGTCAGTTCCCTGGCAGTGGCAATCAGGCTAGGGCCAGTCCGGCCCTGGTGGCAATTAAAAAAGCCATGGTAGGTGAAGAGAAAAGATGGCTTTTATCATACCTGAGTCTTTTGTGTGTCTGCTATGTTTGTGTGTATGCCTGTTTTTGTAAGAAAAAAATGAAAGAAAGAGAGAAAATCAAAACACTTTCAGGAGGTATTTTAAAGAAAATGTGTGGCACTTTATTTGGACATGTCTGCTCGGCGACAAAGATTCATAAATAACATAAAAGGGAGGGTTGGTGGGTGGGTGGGTGAGTGGATGGATGAGTGAGCAAGGGTGGATGGATGGATGAATAGATGGATGGATGAGTGAAAGCATGCATGGGTGAAATTGGGTGGATGATTGGATAAAAGGGCGGATGATGGGTGGATAAGTGAAAGATTGGATGGATGAATGAAAGGTAGGGAGGTTGGATGAAAGGGTGGATGATGGATGAGTGAAAGGAGGGATTTAGTGAAAGGGTGGATGGAATAAAGGAGTGAAAGGGTTGATGGATGGATGTGCGAAAGGATTGATGGATGAGGGAAAGGGTGGATAAAGAGATGGATGAGTGAAAGGATGAATGGATAGGTTTGGAGATGGATGGATAGGTTTGGATATGAAGGGTGGATAGACGGAATGGTGAAAAACTGAATGATTGATGAAAGACTGAATAGACGATAGAATGTAAAGGTTAAATGGTGGACATCAGCAGGTAAATGGTATGATGAAAGGATGAATGGATAGATTGATGGAAGAGAAGAGATATCTTCTGGGGAGGGTCATGATGAGTTGCTTCATGTGCTTGGTGCCATCAATCAATCATGTCACTTATAAAGCGCACTACATACCCGCGAGGGTCTCAAGGCGCTGGGGGAAGAGGGGGGTGGTGCTGCTACTGATCGAAGAGCCAGGTCTTGAGGAGTCTTCTGAAGGCCAGTAGGTCTTGGGTCTGTCGGAGGTTGGTGGGGAGGGTGTTCCAGGTCTTGGCAGCGAGGTGGGAGAAGGATCTGCCGCCGGCGGTCGTTTTCCGGATGCGGGGGACTGTGGCGAGGGAGAGGCTGGTCGAGCGGAGCTGGCGGGTGGGGGTGTAGAAGCTGAGTCGTCTGTTGAGGTAGGCTGGTCCGGAGTTGTGGAGTGCTTTGTGTGCGTGGGTGAGGAGCTTGAAGGTTATCCTCTTGTTGACAGGGAGCCAGTGCAGGTCTCTCAGGTGGGGTGTGATGTGGCTGCGTCGGGGGATGTCGAGGATAAGACGTGCAGAGGCGTTCTGGATGCGTTGCAGCCGTCTCAGGAGCTTAGCCGTCGTTCCTGCGTAGAGGGCGTTTCCGTAGTCCAGCCTGCTGGTGACGAGGGCCTGGGTGACTGTTTTTCTTGTTTCGGTGGGGATCCACTTGAAGATCCTGCGGAGCATTCGGAGGATGTTGAAGCAGGATGAGGAAACGGCGTTGACCTGCTTAGTCATGGAGAGGGTGGGGTCGAGGATGACCCCTAGGTTTTCGTACGTGGTCGGTGGGTGGCGGGGCTGTTCCCAGTGATGTTGGCCACCAGGAGTCGTCCCAGGCTGAAGGGTTGGAACCAAGGATGAGGACCTCCGTCTTGTCCGAGTTCAGCTTCAGGCGGCTGGTCCTCATCCATTCGGCGACGGCCTTCATTCCTTCGTGGAGGTGGGCTTTGGCGGTGTGAGGGTCTTTGGTGAGGGAGAGGATCAGCTGTCGGTGTAGGAGATGATGTTGAGGTTGTGCTGTCGGGCGACGTGGGCGAGGGGTGCCATGTAGATGTTGAACAGCGTTGGGCTGAGGGAGGAGCCTTGGGGTACGCCGCAGATGATCTTGGTGGCCTTGGATCGGAAGGGGGCCATAAGAGTTTTGGTGCGATGTGGGGGTATTTTCAGTTTCTTCCTACTCGCGTGCTCAAAAATATATAGTATTGTGCCAAACAGCAATTAACAGTATAACATTAAGAAAGTGCAACTATTGCAAAAAAAGGAAATGTTAACATAAAGCATTTCTCTTTCATTTTGTGTAATGAGTTAACCTGCTTTGTTTATATAAACACATTTCTCATGTGTTTTGGTATGTGCTGCAACTAATATAGAAGTTGTTAAGTATCATCATGTCTTGCCCTTAGCCCCGTCCCTAGCCCCGCCCCTCACTACACCTCTAGCTCATTTTAATGAGTACCTGCACTTATTTTTTCCCATTTAAAGCACTGCCTATAGCAGAGTTCACATCCCAGAACTAGGGCCTCTGCTTTCACTGAATGATGGTAAACAGGTGCTTCTCTCAGAGGGAGGGCGCATGGGTAGTGCTCAGAGTGCCTTGAAACTTGCTGGAGCCCGAGGAGGTTAGAGGTAACGGCTGCTTTCCATCGTGGTGCGCGTGGCCTGCTGCTAACGTCCAGTCATGGGATGTTTGGTTTCTGCTGTCTGCAGGGCGCACCAAGTGCCAGCAGCAAGGCAAAGTGTCCTTTGACTGCCGAAATGCGAACTTGAAGATCCCCAAAATTCTCTATAAATGATTTAAAATATAATATACAGTATTGATGTTGGCTTATTGTTTCCAAAATACAAAATAGTTTTAATCAAATATTATTCCTAATAAGATTGAAAGTGGAACTATTAATTACAAGTATTTAGAATATGCAAATCTTTATTCATGCGCATGGAGCGCTGTACATAAACTCGGAACCAATGCAGTATTAGAATATACAGTCGGAACCCTGAGCCATAAACTGTCAGGCAGAGAGAGGCGAGGTGTCAGGAGGTACAATCTCAAGAGAAGTTGAGCCTGTTGCAAAGGCATGGGTGCGGAGTTCCGGAAAAGCACCGCTGCCGTCTGCCTGAATAGATGTCAAGGTCCTTTATGTGGCATGGGCATCACAGTACTCACCGCTGTTGCCCAAGAGACAATTAGCTTATGAATTCTGAGACTTGCATCCAACCAGTCATAAAGCAAGGGTGGGAAATGGATTTGTACCTCGGTGACATTCCTTTGTCTGCCGATTGAACAGCTAACCTATCCCTACCATCCTCAAACTGATGGCCTACCCGAACACTAGCGACTATGCTGCTCTAACGCCGCCCTCTGGTCATTAGTTTAAACTCCCTCACCACTGAAACCCCAGAGACCACTTAAGAAGGATAACTCAAGCTCTATTCTGTACAGCACACAGTCACAAGGCTTCAAAAAGGCTCTTGCTATAGCAGCAGTTCTTGAATAGGGAGATATCATGTAGAAGTATTGGCACAATATGGTGATTAATAAAAAGGGAATTCTTAGAAAGTGTATGGATGGCAGTTGAAAGTGTTCAAGCGGTCTGGCTGCCAGGTGACCTGAATGGTGGTAGTAGTGGGTGGGGAGATAGGTTCAGAGTTGAAGGCCTTACAATCTGGAATGAGACGGTCTTTAGGTACAAGCGCGAAGTTCAGGGTCAGTGGTCTGCTGCGCTTCACTTGATAGCATTTATATAGCTCACTCTGCAGTGGAGGTTGTGTCTAGATGATGATCTGAATCCCTAAAACCCACAGGCACATTAAGCAACTTTATTTTTATTTTGCCAGTGTAAAAGACCTGTCAGGCATGCTGTTTGGGTCTTTTTCAGATTTTACGTCTCGATTGAGACAGTGCATGTGCACACAGCTTGTTAAAGAATGCACAAAGATACCAAGAGAAATAATTAGAGGGAACACTGGTGGCCAATGGAGAACAGGGTGAATTTCATCGGGATAGCAGGTTAAATGAGATAATACAGGGGTGTACAATGTACATCCAGGACAGGTGGATAAGTATTGAGTTTTCAGGATAACCACTGACTTTGTAAAAGAGTTTCATTTAGATTCCGTCTTTGTAAATGTAGTTCAAGTGGATATCCTTAAATGCTGATATAAATTTGGCCTGCCTGGACTTAAGATGAGCACCCTGGCATTGCCACAATCCGCAGTCATGTGACCATATTATCAATATTCCAGTCATTGATGGATGGTATGGTTTATGTTTTGTTCTTTGACATGTAAAAATACGGACGTATGGGATTGGAGAGCAGACAGATCATTTACGTAAATGCACTCTAAGAAATGTATTCATTTATATATTTATTTTTTGATGCGTTTTGTATAGCGATGTGTGTTAACTTGAGGTAACATCAGAACACTGGAAAGTAGAAAGAACAGCCTTTGGAAGGGGAAGTATGCATCCTTTTGGGTGTGTAGAGTAGTCAAGTGTGATATTCCTCAACACGACCATTGTTCCAATAAAAACTCAATTGAAGTGAGTGTGAATAGTTTAGTGCTTAGGTTGGAGTCAAGCGTGCTCCAGAACTTCTGTACTTGCGCAACCAAGACTCATTTCACCAGGTACCGTTTTCAGGTCCACAAATCAATTTTGGCTTTGAAGCATGGATATGAATTTTATGGCAAGGCACGGAGGCCAATATTATGCACATATTCTCTTTATTGCCCTCACACAGCAGCAACAAAGTTACCACATTTAAATAGAATTAGAATCTTAAAACATTCCAAACATGTATACTCAGAACATGCAGTCATCTTACTTCTTTGTTGCTTCTTACTCGTAGATAAGTCCTTGGCATGAGCCTGAGTATTTATGCATGATTGAAATGGTTTATGTAAGCATATTTATTTGAGGTTTGTGATTAATACAAATGAGTTTGCAGTTTATGACAGTGTGTGTTGTTGGAAGTGGAGTTAAATATCTTTTTCATGCTTATTTCAGTAGAAGATTTTTATTTTCATAGGTTCGAGAATGACAAGATGATAGAAATGAACAAGGTTTGAACTCTTGATTCCTTAATCCGTTTTTGCTTGATTGGAGATGAGTGTGGTATTTTTGGCTGAAGTTAGATGTTTAGATGGGACTTACAGTTGGCAGCGCGTGTGTTTTTTTTAAATCCAGCGTGAGGCAGTGAGGTACAGGCATCAGAGTGAGTGTGCTACTCTTTTGAGGCTCATGCTTGATGCTGTGTTGGAGCACTTATTTGGGTCAGTCGGGCTGCCATACGTGAGCGCGTTGCTCGAGCGTGCGGTGGCCATTTTGAATTGAGTCAAAATAGCTGCAAAAGATAAGGAGTGGCAGCAGCCATATTTTATGCATGATTTTTTTGTGAGGAGAGGATTGCTAGAGGTCTCAGTGAGGAGGCGCGTCGTTGTGTGATCTGAGAAGTGTTGTTCTTTAGTGTCAAGGAGAGGTCAGGTCTTTTTTGGATTGGATTTTGAAGTAGTGTTAAGAGCAGAATAATGCCAGAGTCTGAGGGTAATCAGAGTCTAGACAAGAAGGTTCGGCTTGTGTGGATAAGGCCTTCACAGCTTTGGCATCTCAGTTGGGCAAAATACTGGGTAATTGTGTGGAGAGATTAGTGCTTGCCCTAGGGAAAACGTCGGATAGAATGGATGAGGAGCTTTTTTTGGTCAGTTAAGAGTCACCAGTGAAGGCAGGTGTCAAATGAGGGACACAAGGCAACACAGAAGAGGAATCATTAGCTTCTGTGTCTTTAATAAAATCATTATTTTCTACACA
This sequence comes from Calotriton arnoldi, assembly GCA_963921515.1. Lineage (NCBI taxonomy): Eukaryota > Metazoa > Chordata > Amphibia > Caudata > Salamandridae > Calotriton > Calotriton arnoldi. The sequence goes on along the minus strand of CAWUFW010005246.1, from coordinate 934,183 downwards.
CCTCAGCTGTCGAAAATCTGAATTATGTACTCGATTACGTAGGAGGAGAGGCGGAACCTCTATAGTATAGAAACAAGATGATAGCTGCTCAGTGTTTACGACTGTTGATCTCATGGGAACAGAGGCACTAGGGTTCTGCCTCGCACTTACCCCTCAGCACTCTCTCGTAGGGGTCCTAATTTATAGAACGCCTATTCCGGTGGGCTCCTTCCTGAACTCCCTCGGCAATGTCCTGTCCCATCCGGCCCTGACATTTTCCCACTTAATTGTATTGGGATATTTTGACATCCATATGGACTGTCTGTTTGAAAAAGAGGTGACCACTCAGCTGCACACAATGTCGTCTTTTGACCTTACTCAATATGTCTCTAAGCCCACCCACCAGGCAGGACATATGATTAACCTAGCGATTTCCAATGTACAGGTGAAAATGTTTGATCCTCTCCCTCTACTCTGGACCGATTTCTTTTTAATTAAGTTTAGGTAACCCACTACACCATGAGCAAGAAAACAGCCCGGTCAAGTTCCCTATTCATTTAGAACGTATAACAAGGTTAAACAGGTTGAGCTCCTTGGCTCTTTGTAGGAGACCGCTCCCACACTTTCTAGATCTTTTGAGGCAGATGCTATTGTGGTTGATAGGTGGATTCGAAATGTGGTTGAAAAGCTTGCCCCTATGTCTGTTCGTAAACCTTGTAGAAGCAGACCTTCTGGTCCCTGGTTTACGGAAAGCCTAAGGGGGGGGGGGGGGAAATACTGTAAAAATGTTGAGAGACGCTTGTGTAAACACTATACAGAGGGGGATAAAGCCATCTACAGGGCAGCTCTAATGAATTATTATACCTCTGTTAAACGGGCACAGAAACCCCTTTATGAAGGAAAGATGGATGCAGCAGACAATAGACGCAGAGACGTTTTCAAGGTGGTGTAAAACTTAATTTCACCTATGGTATGTGTCAGAAGCCTGAAACTTTCTGCTGAATGGTGCGAACAACTGGCTTCCTTCTTTCATAACAACATTTTTAACATCCAGTGTTAACACAATCCCTCTGAAGATGCAAGCCTTACCATCTCTGAGGTAGTAACTGAAGTAGTGGAATGCTCGCTATTATGCTTCGACCCCATTTCCATGGAGGACACCTTGACGGCTATTCGGGGCCTTGAGTCAGGATCTCCATCTGATCCCTGCCCCACCAATCTTTTAACTATGGTGGCACAGGTGATCAACCCAATAGTCAATGGCGGCTGGCTTGTACAGAGGGTAGTGAGGCAAAAAAAAAACATAATAATAATTAAAATAACTTACCTTATCTTGCAGGGCAACGTCCTCCTCCCTTGGGTGTCTTCTCTCCTCACGGAAGCTCCCGATGCAGGAAACTGCACTACCCAATCCTGGCGCTGCTTTCACAGCATGAAAGCAGAGCCAGGATTGGATAGAGTGGCCTCTCCCAGCTCCTAAGATCACTGGAGGCCTGCACTTTCTCTAACCCAACTGTCTAAGATAGCTAGGTTAGAGAACTTAAAAATGTGCATGTATGGCTGCCCGGCCCAAGACGGCCGGCCAAAGAGACATGCGCATTTTAAGGGGCATAGCTCTTGGCTGCTGCCACTTGGCAGTGCTGGCCCCACCACGTCCTGACACTTAGTTCAGGACCGGCTGCTGAAAAATAAATGAACTTTATTACGGTTTTATTTTTCAGCTCTGGGGCTCGTGAGGCGACACTCCTCCGCTCAAATGGAGGAGCTGCCCCAGGCAATAGTCAATAAATTGCTCAATGACTCTTTCACCATGACGGTAGTACTGTCAGCTCAGAAGCAGGTTAAAATCCTCCCTCTCCTGGGAAAAACAGCATCAGCAGACCCAATGTGCTGGCTAATTATAGGCCAATTTCTCTGCTCCTCGCTCTGTCTAAGCTGCTAGAGAGATTTGTCAACCAGCAACCTTCATACTACCTGGAGTCTAGCAATCTCCTGGACCTGAGTTTCAGACCTAATTTTAGTACTGAAAATGGCCTGCTTGAGGCAACATAGCATATTAGAGGTACTCTAGACTCAGGTGGGTAAGGCTGTGCTGAAATTGCTAGATCTATCAGCAGCCTTTGATTCAGTACCACTCCAGGCTCCTCTTTCACCTTCAGACTATCGGACTTGAGGGCCTAGCATTGAAATGGCTGGACCCTTTCTTAGGAAATAGAGGACAGAAGGTCTGGCCCCCCTCCCATTCTCTTCAGGTACCAAAGACTTAACAGTACGGGTTTTCTAGGGCTCAGCCCTAAGCCCCACGCTGTTTAACATATATCTCACTCTGCTGGCATACCTGGCAGAATCCTTTGGTGCCAAAATAATCTCTTATGTGGACGACATGCAGCTCCTCTTCTCCTTTAATACAGGAGAAGATATTGACCTTATCAAACCTTGCTTAGCTGCTGTCTTTCCCTGGATGCGCCACAACCAACTGAAGTGCAATGTGAATAAGACCAAAGTTCTCTTCTTTGGCTGCAACTCACCTTCAGATTGGCAGGATTTTTGGTCGGAGGGCGCTACTCCGCTAGGCCCTCAATCAGAAGTGATCAAGAACCTAGGGGTCAAGTTTCACAACCTCCTGTCCTTCCAAAGTCATGGTCGGGTTCTGCTTTGGCCTTCCCCGCATACTAAAAAAGTTTCTTCATTTCCTTTCTTTACCAGCCAGGAAGACAGTTATTCAAGCACTCACCATGACCAGGCTGGATTATGCAAATCCACTTTACCTTGGCCTCCTTGACTGCTTAATCAACAGACGTCAGGTGGTGCAAAACACAGCCTCAATCTTTCGTTGAGAACTCAGGTTTCCCCTCATCTTCACTCTGCACTGGCTCCCAGTGAGTAAACGCATCTTGTTCAAAGCTCTTGTACTCACCTATAGAGCCCTACATCTAACTGGTCCCAGTTATCTTGCGTACAGTGTTCTGGTCTATCTCCCTGCTAGGAAACTCCGTTCCTCTAACAGGGTGTTAGCCATGGTACCCAGGACATGCCGTTCCAGAGCAGGCAGCCACTCCTTCTCATATTTGGGTCCCTCTGCCCGTAACAAACTCCCCCTGGACCTCCGCCTAGTTGAATCTGAACCAATCTTCAACAAGCATTGGCATAGCCAATAGGTCTCGCCTTTGGGGCCTTATAAGTGTTTAGCCAGAGCTATTGACTTTGCCAATGTCTTCAAGCTGTGCTGTAGAGGAGTGTGGCTGCTGTGCAGCATGCTGAAAAGTTATAATAAAAAAGTGTCAGAAGCATTTTTGTTACTTTATATATGACCAAGAAGGCATTATGTAAAACTGAACGACCATATTAAAAAAAGTACTTACAATAAAAAAATTCCTCAGTTTTCTTTTGTTCTTGCAATGCTGGCAACTTGTTTCTGCCTATTGCAATGGTTGTTTGTTAAAGCTTTTTTTTTTGAGGGGGCATAAACAATCGGAGGGTGAAGGTTGGGAACTAGTACCTGTATTATAACACTAGCAACGGCCAGACGCTAGGGGAGAATCAACAGATGCCAGATTCCGAGAGCAGGCTGAGGTGGTGCTGAGTGATGCTGAGGTGGTAGTGGTGGTGACTGTTGCGGAGACGATGCTGAGGTGATGCTGAGTGATACTCAGGTCTTGCTGAGTGATGCTGTGGTGGTGCTGAGTGATATTGTCTTGGCGCTGAGTGATGCTGTGGTGGTGCTGAGTGATGCTGTGGTGGTGCTGAGTGATGCTGTGGTGGCCCTGAGTGATGCTGTGGTGGCCCTGAGTGATGCTGTGGTGGCCCTGAGTGATGCTGTGGTGGTGCTGAATGATGCTGTGGTGGTGCTGAATGATGCTGTGGGGTGCTGAATGATGCTGTGGTGGTGCTGAGCGATGCTGTGGTGGTGCTGAGCGATGCTGTGGTGGTGCTGAGCGATGCTGTGGTGGTGCTGAGCGATGCTGTGGTGGCCCTGAATGATGCTGTGGCGGCGCGGAGTGATGCTGTGGCGGCGCTGAGTGATGCTGTGGCGGCGCTGAGTGATGCTGTGGTGGCGCTGAGTGATGCTGTGGCGGTGCTGAGTGATGCTGTGGCGGTGCTGAGTGATGCTGTGGCGGCGCTGAGTGATGCTGTGGCGGCGCTGAGTGATGCTGTGGCGGCGCTGAGTGATGCTGTGGTGGCGCTGAGTGATGCGGTGGCGGCGCTGAGTGATGCGGTGGCGGCGCTGAGTGATGCTGTGGTGGCGCTGAGTGATGCTGTGGTGGCGCTGAGTGATGCTGTGGTGGCGCTGAGTGATGCTGTGGTGGTGCTGAGTGATGCTGTGGTGGTGCTGAGTGATATTGTTGTGGCACTGAGGGATGCTGTGGTGATGCTGTGGTAGTTCTTAGTGATGCTGTGGTGGCGCTGAGTGATGCTGTGGTGGCGCTGAGTGATGCTGTGGTGGCGCTGAGTGATGCTGTGGTGGCGCTGAGTGATGCTGTGGTGGTGCTGAGTGATGCTGTGGTAGTGCTGAGCGATGCTGTGGTAGTGCTGAGCGATGCTGTGGTGGTGCTGAGCGATGCTGTGGTGGTGCTGAGTCATCCTGTGGTGGTGCTGAGTCATCCTGTGGTGGTGCTGAGTCATCCTGTGGTGGTGCTGAGTGATGCAGTGTTGGCCCTGAGTGATGATGTGGTGTCGCTGAGTGAAGCTATGGTGGTGCTGAGTGATGCTGTGGTGGCGCGGAGTGATGTTGTGGTGCTGCTGAGTAATGCTGTGGTGGCGCTGAGTGATGCTGTGGTGGCACTAAGTGATGCTGTGGTTGTGCTGAGTAATGCTGTGGTTGCACTGAGTGATGCTGTGATGGCGTTGATTGATGCTGTGATGGCGTTGAGAGATGTTGTGTTGGTGCTGAGTGATGCTGTGCTGGCTCTGATTGATGCTGTGCTGGCTCTGATTGATGCTGTGGTTGCGCTGAGTGATGCTGTGGTGATGCTGAGTGATGCTGTGGTGTTGCCGAGTGAGAGATAGAGTGAAGATATAATGCCCAATTAGAGAGGGTGGTGAGAGAGAAAGAGAGAGAAAGGGTGTACATAGAATAAAGAGTGGAGCGGGATAGAGAGAGAGAAAGAAGGGGAGACAGTGAATGAAGGAGTTTGAAAGAGAAACAGATAAAGGGGTGAGAGAGAATGAAAGGCTAAAAAAGATAGAGAGGGGAGAGTTAATTAAGTAGAGAGAGAATTAGAGAGGGGAGCGAGAGAGAAGGAGAGAGACAATAAGAGTGGGGGTGTGGAGTTTAAATAGAGTGAAGAAGTGACGCGGAAAAGTAACCTTAAATATAGCTTTGTGCTTTGCGCGAATAAATATAAAAAAAAAAAACCAGAGTGAGACAAAAATACTGGTAATTAGGCTGTGACTCCCAATATAAAACAAATAGCGATATAAGGTGAAATCAACCCACCGAAGCAATATTTCTAACTAGACAAAAAAAGCTTGCATTTCAATGCTAATCGCTGTTGTTTTTCATGTGACTGTAGTCCAGGGCCCTCAGTTGGTAATGTGAGCTGCTGCTGCGATTGAAACATCAGAGTCCAGAGAGTTAATGAGCCATGACGAGGAAATGAGGAAGAGATAGGAAACCCAGATGGCAGCTGCGCGCGTGCACGCCATCGTGAACGCAAGCTGGTCGCCAGCCGAAAGCCAGTGGGTTTGCACTTCCAAAACCCGCTTACTAAAACTCTCGGCCAGACCAGCGCAAGCGCTGGTGCAGGCCGAGACCTAAAAAAGGGTTGAAAACATGGCCCTTTTCTCAAAGCTGATTGTGATTACCTGTGAGTCTTAGCACTGGGACTCTCTAAGGAGTAGCTGTGCTCTTTATAAATTCTGATTCATTCATTCATTAACTGACAAACACAGAATGTAATAGGGTTATACTAACCAATGGGTTTGCTTGCTAGGATCCAGGGGATAAGAGTTGTCTCTCCTGGGTATACGTGTGTATTGGAAGACCTTAGCTTAACCCCTTCGATGCTCGTGACGAGCTCAGCTCGTCATGCTGCGCGGTCGCGCTGTGCGCATGACGAGCTGAGCTCGTCACGACCACACCCGCGATCGGAATGTCCAGCACCTGGGTGGAATTCCGATCGCGGCGAAGCGGTTAAAGACATTAAATTTTTTTCAGCTACCACACTGTTCCCCAGAGACGTGATTATAATAAGAAAGCACAAATCTACACCCTGATTTGAACAATCGCATGTTCATGACCAGCTAATAAAAACTTATGTTTTTTCACAAGTAGAAAACTGGAATTAGGGTCCCAGAAGAAGCATACAGAAGAGTAATTGCCATTTGGAACAATAGACAAGGAGCAGACAGAACCATCATTAGTAAAGAAGTATCAGATAAATCAACGTAAGTTCCATTGTTCGTAAAAGCAAAATACACCTATGCAGTATTGAACAAATTACACATGCTAAATAAAGTATCAGAAAATGGCCTGTTAAATCCCCATGATTTCACTTCTTTTACCATAAAATAGATACTTAGTTGTCACATATATATTTTACTCAGTATACAGCGGCGGTTTTCTTTCAAGGGCGGCGGGGCTCCGCCCTCCCTATTGCGATGCCGGCATCCACATTGAGCGAGGGATTTAAAATGCTAAGTAACAGCAATGTTACTTACCATTTTAAATCCCGAGCCGAGCCGAGCCCCGCGACTGCCGAGTCCTGCTGGCTGCTGCCTGCCTGCCTGCCTGCGCAGATTACGACGCACTCGAGCGAGCGTCACTGCAGCATCAGGCAGGCCAGGCAGGAAATGCAGGCAACGTGTGGGCTGATTTGTGACACATGCGCTTTTGCGCATGTGTCACAATTGATTTTAAAAACAAACCGGGCGCATTAGGTGCGAGCCCGGTTATTCTTATTTAGACCCTTTTGGGGCCCGCCCAGAAATGACGCAAGGCAGCGTCATAAATCTACAGCAGCCTCGGGCGGGTACAGTATAAGCCCGAGGCTGCATTGAAGTCTAGAAAGAAGCTGGGGCATGATGAGGACACCCTCACCCCACCCTTTCACCAGTCGTCACTAGATGGGGTGGGGTCATGCATAACTGACCCCACCTATCTCTCTATGACGACTCATTTGGGCAAAGTTTTTTTTTAATTACAATAATCATTGCACTGAATGATTATTGTAAACTACCTTTTAGTATATTTGAAATAAAAAAAAACGCTGTAAGCATTTTCTTTATGTCACAGAGTCATGAGACTTAACTCATGACCCTGTGACGTGGAGTCACATGCTGCACAGAGTAGAGCTTTCACTTTCAGCTCTCTCTGAACCAGTAGCTGCTGGACAACAACAGGAGAAGCACAGCCAGCCAGCAACTAGCATTGACACCATCAATCGGCTGACTGACCAAGACAGAAGCTGCCTGATAACTGGGGTAAGTGTGAAGTATTAATTATTGCACTTTTAAATTATTTTTGCAATGTATGGATTATTTAAATATGCTGCTTTTTAATTATTTTAACATATTGCACAGTCCGTTTAGCAGGTCTAGTATCATGACTCATGAGTGCATTTAAATAAATGTGCAAGGGTTAATGTGTCTCATGTAAAGCACATCATGTAATATGCAATGTAATATGCAGATGACAGATTTTTATTTTATGAAGCTAGATAAGTGGGTTACTGCTTTTAATACAGAGCTCATTTTGTTATGTACAGTTCATAAATTTGAATCCTTCCATTATAGCACAGTGAGCTATAAACAGCATGCGACTCTTAAACCTTGTAACCCTCACTTACTTTTGTAACACAACCTGTACATTGATTTACACACTTTATTTATTGTCAATATATGTGTACATGTGATCTAAAGCGCTTTGACACCCTACATGTGGATGAGTAGCACTATAAAAAGAAATAAAAACAAAATAGTGGTATTTAAATTATTTGTGCAAATTCAAAGTCAAAAGCAAGCGTCTTATGACGCGATAAGCTTTGAGCCTTTCTTTCTGCTCCATTGCTTCCAATCAATTAGTATTTAAAGCGAGACTACTCACCCGTAAGGGTCTCAAGGCGCTGTGTGTGGGGGTTTGAGGGGAGGGGATCTGCGATTGATTTGAAGAGCCAGGTCTTAAGGTCCTTCCTGAATTGCGGACGTGATGGTGATTGCCTGAGGTGCAGAGGCAGGGAGTTCCAGAAGTTAGGCGAAGGATCTTTCTCCAGCAGTGGTCTTGCGGATACGTGTGATGGTGGCCTGGGCCAGTTGGGCAGAGTGGAGATGTTAGGGGAGAGTGTAGAAGGAGAAGTGGTGGTTGAGGTATGTAGGTCTGGCGTTGTGGAGGGATTTGTAGGTGTGCGTGAGGAGCTTGAAGGTAATTCTTTTGTTGATAGATAGCAAGTGAAGGTCTCTCAGGGAATATATGACGTTATATCGCATGCCAACACAAAGCATGCCATTACAACGCGGTTGTAACAACACAAGTGCTGTTACAACGCGTTACCATTACCATGCATATGCCTTTACCACGCATGCCATTACAACGCAAAGGCATGCGTGGTACAGGCATATACTTGGTAAAAGTGGTTAAGGTATGTAATTGTGTGTGTCTGTTTGTGTGTTTATATATATATATTTTTTAATACCCCCAGGCAACCCCAAAATTACCCTTTGTACCAGTGCCAATAACCATACCTCCTTAAAATTCTAAAATTACCCTTACCACCCCAATACCCATACCCCCTAAACCCTAAAATTACCCTTAGCACCCCAAAACCCAAACCAACGCTGAACCCTAAAATTACCCTTGCTACCCCAAACCCTAAAACTTAAAATTACCCTTGGCACCATAAAACCCAAATCTACCCTGAACCCTAAAATTACCCTGGGCACCCCAAAACCCAAACCCACCCTGAATCCTAAAATTAACCTTGGCACTCCAAAACATATACCCATCCTGAACCCTAAAATTAATCTTGGCACCCCAAACTTATACCCCTACACCCCAAAACCCAAACCCACCCTGAATCCTAAAATTAACCTTGGCACCCCAAAACATATACCCATCCTGATTCCTAAAATTAATCTTGGCAACCCAAACCTATACCCCGACACCCCAAAACCCCAACCCACCCTAAACCATATACTTACCTTATACTTACATGTAAAACACATATTTTGTTGTAAAGGCATGCGTGGTAAAGGTATATGCATTGTAATGCCATGCATTGTAATGGCATTGCGATGTAATGGTACTTGCGTTGTGTTGGCATGCGTTGTAATGGCATGCGTTGTATTGGATTCGTTGTAATGGCTGTTTCCCCTCTCAGGTGGCCGGTGATGTGGCTGCGGCGTGGGATGTTCAGGATGAGTTTGGCGGACGTGTTCTTGATGTTCTGCAGTTTCTTTTGGAGTTTCTGGGTGGTGCTGGCTAGAGTGCTGACGAGCTCATGGGTGACAGTTTTCCTGTACTCACTGGGGACACACTGGAAGATCTTATGAAGTAGATGGAGCGTGTGGAAATAGGAGGATGAAACAGCGTTGATTTGGTGGTTTATTGAGAGAGAGAAGTCCATGAAGATGCCAAGGTTTCGCACGTGGTCAGTGGGTGTGGGGGTTCCAAGTGCTGCAGGCCCCTTCTGCCTGGGCCACCAAGAGTCATCCAAGGCAGAGGGGGTGGCAGCACTTGGGGGTGGATCTCAGGTTGAGGACTTAGGTCTTGTTTGAGTTAAGCTTGAGGCAGCTGTCCTTCATCCTGGTGGCGACTGCGTTTATCCCGTTGTGGAAGTTGCTCTTGGCAGGTGTGGGTTCTTCTGTGAGGGAGAGAATCAGCTGGGTGTTATCGGCGTAGGAGACGATGTTGAGTCTGTGGTTCCTGACGATGGCTGCAAGTGGGACCATGTAGATGTTGAAGAGCTTGGGCTCAGGGAGGAGCCTTGAGGCCCTTTGCAGCTGATCTCTGTGGGTTTTGAGTTGAATGGTGGAAGTCTTACTCTCTGTGTTCGGCCGGTGAGGAAGGAGCAGATCCATCCAGGGCTTTGCACAAGATTCCATGATGCCGGCATCTGGAACAGAGGGTGTGGTGGGAAACAGTGTTGAAGGCGGCTGAGAGGTCCAGGAGGAAGAGGGCAGCTGTTTCCCATTGGTCGAGGCATTTGCTTTTAGGTTTGAGGCTCCAGATAGCTCCCTGGAACAAAAGGAGGCCTGATGGACCTTTAACTTCGGCCTTTGTTATGGGCCCAGGGTGAAATCTCATACGCCGGTGGACTCCCCCCCCACTTGCACATTGCTGCTTGGAATGAAAGCAGGCAACGTGCAGCAGGCGCTGCTGAATGTGTCCGTTACATATGGGGATTTTGGTTGGCTAGGGTATACACCTAAGCCAAGCAGTACCCACCACCACTCAGGTTAATTCAGATACACATGCAGGATTACCTGTGCTCATCGTCTGGTAGCTTGGCGCAGAGCAGGCTTATCAAAGAGGCAATGTGTAAAGTATTTGTGCAACACATAGTAAAGTAACACAGTGAAAAACACCACACTAGTTGTAGAAAAATAGGCCATCTTTATGTAATTAAAACCAGGCCTAAAGGACAACAATCTAATCAGTCTATCAAGGTTATGCCAGTAGTAACGTTAATAGCTCATTCGCCTGGGGCATCACAGTGCTCAGAAACCTTTAAGGGAGTTACAGTAATCCTCAAATGAGCCCACCGGCCGCCTCCGCCTCGGAAAGGTCTTCAATGCAGTGGGGGTTGAAGTCAGCCTGCGCGGGCCTTCGGGACAGTACCTGGGGCTTGGAGTCGCTGCTCTGGTTGTCGGCGGTCTCGCAGATGTGGTCCACGTGGTAGGAAGATGAGTTGGGCTCCGGCATGGCCGCAGGAGCACAGGCAGGTCTATGGCCCCATACGGCTGTGTTGGTGGGCCTCACACATGGAGCTCGTGTTGGTAAGAGGCACAGAGGCAGGCAGGACTGGGGTTCAGCCACAGTAGAAGCAGTCTTGTGAATCTTCGGCCCAAAGAGCCTGGAGAGAGCGCGCTTAGATCGTTGTGTTGCTAGGCAACCAGGTATGAACTCACGCCGCTCGATGCTCCCGGCGCTGACTGAGGGTAAAGGTCTACACCGCTGCGGTATCTTCAAAAACAGCAATCTCGAGTACGACTAGTAGCAAAAGGTGACTGGGCGCCAACACAGCAGGCGCTAGACTATGTGAGTGTGTCTGGTGGCCCAATAACATACAAATAGCCCTGATTCTTCCATAACATGAGGAAAGCCAACAAGTTCTTGGGAACTTGTAGGATATAGAGGGCCAGTTGTCCCTCAATGCAGAGGTTGCAGGGAGCAGGCCAACACAGCAGAGCAGAGTGCAGAGGAATTCACTCCTGGCGTACAGCAATCAGCAGGCAGAATGCCAGTACAACAAAGCAAGTGACAAAGGGGCAGTCCTTCCTAGCAGCGTAGTACCTCATAGTTGCAGAGTCTTCTCCAGACCCCAAAGTGAACTAATTTGGGGATGTCACAGGTCCAGTACTAATACCAAAATGTGTCTTTGAAGTGGGGAGACAACAAAAGACGGCTGTCTTTGATCCTCAAAAGGCCCCTGCCCTTCCTTCTCTGGCTCCAGGCATACTACAGGCGGTTATGCAGCTATTTGTGTTGGAATAGGCATAGCCCTCTTCAGGTGTAGGTGTCAGCCCCTCCCTCCTATTATGTTTAATGAAGTCTTCTTAGTGCGGTGCTATAATTTGACTTGATAATGTCAAAGCTTTCAAATGTTAAAAAGATACACACTTTTTTTTAATTTTGAAGAGCGTTCACTTTTCACATTTGCAGTCCTGTCGAGTACAACTCATTAGTGGTCAGACTAGTGCTGGTGTCCGCATCACCACACTAGAATGCTTTATTCATGCTGGCTATAGCACACCTGGGCCCCAAACCACCTTGCATGCTGTCTGAGTAGCTGCATTTAAGCAGCAAGCACGCTGGAAGTAAGTGCATCGTGGAAAGCATGCAGTCTGTCCCACTTATTTTCTTGGCACAATCACATTTCGGTACTGCCTGGAAAAAAATAATCACCAATCTCTTACCAAACTGGCTGCTTTCCCAGAGTGTAAAACACTTTCTTCAGTTAGTGCAAGTCATAAACAAAAAAAATTCAAGACCCGGCTGGCAGACAGTGCTCCACGTAGAACCAAGGGGTTCCACCATGCCAACTGTTGTTTTCCAGAAAGGCGATGGACTATAGGCTGCTTAGAGGGGGCAGTGGCCTTGGTGCTGAAAGTTTTCAACCTTGGGGTCCGGTTGCTGGAAATGATCACTGGCTTACCTGTCCCCTGACTCTCTAGCCCCCTGAATGTAGCCAGTGTAAAACCTTAACTCACCATCCCTCCTCTAGTCACATGAGGTGTTCCCATACCTCTGCTCACTACTTCAACATGATTCTAGAGTTCGGGCCAGCGGCACAGGTGCTCACTGCAATGCACACATAGTCAAACATACACACACATTCGTTCACATAGATTCATGTTTAAACATGGGCATGCACTTCTTTGCAGAAACATGCAACTCTACACAAAATTGCACACATCACCATGCTTGCAGAGACCCAGGAGCTCACTTGCACTCATGCACATTCCATTAAAAACCACCTGAATTTATTATTTTAAATGTTTTTATTTGTTTCGTGTAAAACAGTATTGTACAGAAAGCACATTTGCTTGAAACAGTACATGAATGCAATGTAATTGCTGGTAATAATTCTTGTTTTAATTCTTTTAGCACATGAAAAATTGGAGTTAAAACTGGTCTTGGTATAATCACATTCAAGATCAGTACTGAGCGATATCGAAAGAGGACACGTGGTGGTTCCGACTCTGCTGCAACAGGACATTGATCGAAACTCAGCTTCCTGGTCCTTAATCTCAGGCCACAAGGTAGGACATGGTTCTCTATTTACTGCAAAGGTCCACATTCAGCTGTATATGGGTGCCAACTGTGTGGTCTTTAGGTGTGGAGGCCTGTTGGTTTATCCTAGCAGAACTGTTCAGAGAGTATGAGGTTGTGGCGAGTTAAAAGTTCAAGGGAATAATTTTTTGTTTTTCATTATGAACTATGAAAATTCCAAAAATGTTGATTTTTAAATCTTTTATTATTTAACTGTAGCCTGATAATCCCTTACTATCCCCTAATGCTTCCCACCCCTAAAGCCTTTAAACCCCAAACTGCCCATAAATTCTATCCTTTCTTCATGCTTAAAAAAAGTACTGCTCTAATTCATAATAGCCCTCTACTACTCCTTAGTGCTACCCTAAAATCCCCTAACTATCCCTTAACGCTAACTTTTCTTGAATTATTAAGATGCATTGCTAGTCTCCCGCCCCTTTACCCCCACCTCATTTTAAATGCTCCTGTCTGCTTTAGGAGGATGCCCCTTACCCCTGATCCCAGTACACTCATGTTTGCTCTATAATGCATGACATTTTACCATGTGTTAGGCCACTGTTTATTTTTATTCTATTTTTTAAGTCGACAATATTTTTTTACAGCGATGTTTTTCAGTCTACTTTTTTGCACACAATTTTTTTACTGCACACAGAGTATGTACAGTGAGTAGGATATATAAAAATCGATCAAATGTGTTGTGACAGTTGTGACTGCTGTCCATTTAGTAATAGGATAACTGATAGGACTAGCACTGCCTATAGGCTGTAATTTTAGTCTGTCTTGTGTGTAAAATAGCTCCGTTCATAAATGTGTAGAATATCAAAATGGTCTAACTGCAATGTTAAACTCTTAATTGAAAAAATATGCATTTATTTTGCTGTGTTGGGTACAGAATAGATGAGTACTGGATATATCAGAGATCTGCCTAGAACTCTTTTAAAGGGTATTGCTCAATGAGAGTCTCATGCTTTTTAAGAAATTTTTGAATACGTTTTGTATTATTTGCCATCTAAAGTCAAGTCAAAATTTATAAGTACTTTGTTTTAGGTTTACTCCTAACATGTAGTTATTTTATCATTATAATAGTAATGCAAGGACCCCATAATTTGAATACACCCTTTAAATTCTAGGCAGATCACTGAATTGACATGCTCAAGCTTTTCAATCACCACTGGTGTTGTGCATACAATGGCACCTAGCCTCAAAGCTTACACCATATTTTAATTATTAACAGGATCCCAGAAGGAATTCTGCAAATATTTACAAGGCTATACCGCTTGGGGAACAGCTGTACGTGCTGCTGCAGTCGCATTCCTGTCAGAATGAGGATGGATGTGGATGAATAATTGATGTTACTTGTGTGTGCATGACAATTCATATTAGTGTTTATTTAGTATTTTGTGTAATATCGTTTTTGTGTCTTCAACCGAGGGAATATTTATAAACAGGCTAGGTTTTCTATCTCCAGTCTGATATATTGCTGGACACAATGAACACAGTTGACAGTTTACTCATAAACCCATTTTTGGGTTTGACACATGCAGATAAACTGCAAGTGAAAACATTAGGAGCTGATAAACCTCAAATTAAAATTGAGCAGTCTACAAAAGATAGGGGAAAGGGTTACACACGTCGGTTTACCAGTACATGGTATGATAGGATGGAATGGCTTACTGGTAGCGCTTCTAAAAATGCTTTATTCTGTTTCCCTTGCTTACTCTTTGGAGGTGAAGTTACCTGGACAAAAACAGGAGTTACTGACCTAAAGCATCTGGCTGAAAAAATAAAAAAACATGATTCCTGTAAATCCCATTTGACAAATATGTTGAAATTATCTCTTTTTGGAAAATCGGACATTGTACAGCAATTGAACGAAGCATACCGTGTGGGAGTAAGAAAACATAATGCAGAAGTGGATAAAAACCGATACATTTTATCGAAATTGATTGACTGTATTCGTTTTTGTGGTGCCTTTGAATTGGCATTACGAGGCCATGATGAAACTGAAGAGTCTCTAAATCCTGGCGTGTTCAGGGGCCTTGTTGATTTTGTCTCCAGCATTGACAGTGCTATGGAAACACATTTAAAAACAGCCACAGTGTTTAAAGGCACTTCTAAAACTATTCAGAATGAATTGCTGGACTGTATGCTGGAAGTAATAAGAGAATATATTACTCAGCAGTTGAGAAGCACTGATTATGTAGCTATCCAAGCTGATGATACAACTGATGTCTCTACTAAGACACAGTCAGTTCTGGTCTTCCGCTACATTGATGGAAATTGCAAGGTAGCTGAAAGATTTTATTGTTTCACACATCTAAAAGACTCATCTGCAGAAACAATTGCCTCAGCCATTCTTAATGAATTAAACATTGTTTTCCCTGAGCAATGTGCTAAAGGAAAAGTAATTGCTCAAAGCTACGATGGTGCCAGCGTCATGCGTGGTGCAACTGGTGGGGTGCAAAAGAAAATCAGGGATGTTTACCCAAATGCACATTACATTCATTGCTATGCCCACCAACTTAACCTAATTATGGAACAGGCTTCCTCCAAAATATCTAGAGTTAAAATTTTCTTTGCAGAGGTTGGTGGTATAACAGCATTTTTTGCACGTTCCCCGAAAAGGACTAATATTCTTGAACAAATAGTTTCAAGAAGACTTCCAAGAGGGTCTGCAACTCGCTGGAACTTCAATATTCGAGCAATAAACATAATTTATGAATACAGAGACGATCTTCTTGAATGCATGTCAACCATTGCAAACAGTGGTGATTTTGAGTCAAATACTATATGTGAAGCTAAGGGATTTACTAGAACATTAGAAGATAGAGAGTTTATATTCTTTCTGTTTCTTTTTTACCATATAATGCCCCACGTAGACATTTTATATAATCAATTGCAAAAGCGAGACATTGACACTGTGTCTGTCCAGAAAGCTACTACAGACTTTGTGACAAGCATCACCAAAGTACGAGAATCCATTGACAGTTTGGATTCTACACTGCCACAAGAATGTACATTTGTAAACCGGAGACTGCAAATAAATACTTTGACCCAGGAAGCAAAAGAAGTCTGTGACATTATTGTGGTCCATGCCAGAGAGCGCTTTGCATTCACAAAGCATCTTGTAAGTGCAACACTATTGCGAAGTGACCTTTTTGAAAGACATGACAAAGCTTTCCCAGCTGAGGCACTCGCAGAAACGATAGAAGCCTATCCTATGTTAGACAAAGCCAGATTGCGTACAGAACTTTCAGTCCTGTATGGAAGACGTGACTTCCGTCAGGCTACTGGTGGTGCCATGGCTTTATTTAGCTTTTTGTTTGAAAACAACTTAGAGAAGTCTTTTTCTGAGACCATAAAGCTTTTAAGAGTTGTCATTACTACACCCATGACAACAGCAGAGTCTGAGCGATGTTTTTCCACACTAAAGAGGGTAAAAACGTTTTTGCGAAACACAATGACTCAAGCTAGACTTAATGCATTGGCTATGCTGTCAATGGAAAAAGAGCTAATAAAGGAAATACCAGAATTCAACAAAAGAACAATCGAAAAGTTTGTTCATATTAAAGATCGACGAGCAAACTTTCTATATAAATAGAAAATATGAATCTGATGTGTGATCATAGTTTCAGGTGTTTATAGCTCGGTTTGTTTTGTTTGATAACATTAGGAAGTACTGTTGGAAATTTACTCATTCCATTTAATATTCATACAACTCCTGTACAGTTGATATGTATTTATATATGTGTGTTTATGTATCTGTGAATTTATATATATTTGTTTTCATATTTTATTATTTAAAATATTTTTGTTTAGGGTTTAAAAATGTTGGTTTTGAGGGTATATTTCTTTATATGTACAACATTTAGTTATTTTCCTAATTTATTTTTATTTAACCGTTTTCTACTGTACTGACAGGCACAAGAACCCTTCTACCTGAGATTGACATGCAAAGTATTTAAATATTATTTTTATTTTTTAAATTGTGTTTAAAAATATCATATTGGTTTTGAAATTTCTTAAAATGTACTTTTATTTATTTTCATAATTTCTTTTTATTTAACTTTTTCTGCTGTGCTGGCTGAAGGGCACAAGGACCTGAGAGTGGCATGGAAAGTATTTACATAGTATTATTTAAAATAATTTTGTTTGTGTTTACAAATATATTGGTTTTGAAGGGATATTTCTTAAAATATACATTTATTTATTTTCATATTTTATTTTTATGTTGCCATTTTCTACTGTACTGACAAGCACAAGGGCCTGAGAGTGGCATGCAAAGTATTTATTTAAAAATAAAGTAAAACGTTTTTACCTAGCCTGCTTATACAATATAAAGTTTTTGTTGTTTCTTTCTAAAATAAACAAAAGATTTTTAATGAATATTTCTTATATTTTAAGCAATGCATATTACACTCATTTTATAACTTATTTTTATTTAGTGGCTTTCTAAAATACTGATGGACCCAAGGGCTTCAGAGCGCTATATGAACTATTTTAAGTACAATATTTACTTCATTTTTTATTTTGCAAAATTTCCTTGCTCAAAAATGCAAAGCTTTTGCTGACTTCCAAAAAATTAAATGTTTGTTTCGAATGGATATTTCTTATGCTTGTAGCTATTTAATATGTCATGAAGATTACTGGGCAATCAACATTGAATAGTTAATGCAGAAAAGGAAGTGGCCAGCCTTCATTTCCGGTAGGAACAAAATTACAAGTATGTTTCTTTGTGGATGTTTATGCACCTATGTTATGTGTTTTCTATTGGAATGGGTAGAGACAAAGCAGTCTTGCTTAGTACCCTAGCCCTCTTCAGAAGTCAGACTTGCTTGGCAACACAGAAATTCTCTGAAATAATGTATGTGTTTTCTTTTATGAATGCCTAGAAGAACTGATTTTTTAGTCCATTTATCACTGAAATAGTGCTGAAAATTGCACCAAAAAGATGACAATTTTGAAAAAATTTCTTCACGGGGGGAGAACCCCCCCCGAACCCCCCTTATTGCCGTCGGGCTCGCTCGCTACGCTCGCTCGCTCCCGTACGTTGATTCCTTCTGCATACGGCACACCAGTTTCAAATTCCACCAGCCGCCACTGCTCAGTAAGTACTATATAGTTTTTGCTTTGCCTGGCTATAATGGCCCAGTTATATGGACGTATTAGTTCTATTCTGTCTTATGCAGCTATAGAGGAGTTTGGCCCTGCCCCACCCCCTCGGCAGTCACCTACCCAGCTGGACATCTGACATTGTTTTCCTCGCCTCCCCGTTATGTTTCCTTCCCTCTATCTTTCTCTTATGTCTATACCTGGAATCTGTAACTGAAGTAATTATGTAATCTTTAACTTGCTGATCCTCATGTAAAGCGCTCTGATACCTACGGGTCTAGCCAGCGCTATATAAAACTTGGCAAATAAAAAAAAATGATCCTTTAGGCCTTTGGTGAGGTGGGGGTGTGGGGCAGGGGTTGTACACGCAAACAACAGTGCAGGAGTCAACGTTTGCTACAGAAGTCATAGGAGTTATGAGAATGAAAAAGCGAAAGGTGGAGTTTGGATGTTTGATAAATTTCGCTAACGTTTGTTTTTGATAGGACAGGCGTGGCTGCTACATGACTAGCGCCTGCCCGTTAACCCATGAAGGATTCTTCAAAGGACGCCATCTTGGAGCAGAGGAGGCACCCGTGGTCGGAGGGTCTGCCTTGTAATGTGATCAGGTCAATGTCTCTATGCTTCGTTCTACCAGCTCAGCGCAAATAGGTGCTGCAGCCTACTCGCCCTCGTGAAATGGAGTCGTTTCACACTCTTCATTCGTGTGAGAGAGGGATTGTCGGTGGGCTACTTTAAGACTCTCCGTTTTATGTCTTATTTAAGGGGTCGTTTTAAAAATGACCAATCTACACTAATGATCGAACCTGGTAGTTGCTTGCATATTGGCCACTATTATCACATCTCTTTATTTCATGTCAGTATCTCTTTCACTCTTTATTCCACTTTTTGTTTCACTGGTTACCTTTACTGTCCTGATCACCACTAATTTACTGTGTCTCCACACGGAAAGACAGTGATATGAGAGTGTTACCCGAGGTCATGGATTGCTTTTAATTTAAGACCAATATTAATTTATCCGGGTATGGAAGGCATCATCTTACTTGCAATACAGCATCAAATAATCATTTAGGTGTGGCATTCCTCAGATACCCGTGTAATTCACACTTGGATCTTCTGGATGAATTCTCACTTGTTCATCTGAGGTGTGGGGGGGGGAGCTTTGTCTATTCAAGCCCATAAATACTTTCTCCCCTAACCTTAGGGTAAAAGAAGTCCAGGGTGCGATATACCAAGAGGGGGCTGATACAGGACTCAAATCCAGGCTCTCCACACTAGAAAATGACTAATCTTATATATAATGGCATTCTTTCTTCTATGTATCTGTGGTTCAACAAGGCAGTGAAGGTTGGCATAGTAATGCCAGGGAGACAATTTGCATGGTGCATGCCCTTTTGCAAATTGTCACTGTAAATGGTGTAAGGCAAGGTTGTGGACATTGACTGTTAATCATCAGTGATTACTATGTGTCCATTGCAATTTGTAATCGCATGTTTTTTAAACAAAAGACGTCATCATATAGGATAAAAAAAAGAGTATTGGGAATGTAAAGCTCATCCAATTTTGCTAGGATCCCTTCCGGGTCGATAAGGGAAAAGGATCAGACTGACAGTCCATATCACACTTTCTTTTCTTCCATTACCCCAATGCAAACTCTTCAAGAAACATCATGTGTATGCATGTGTCAGGTGGTTGGCTGGCTTATGAATATTGAATAGATGTCTGAATGTGAAGCCTTTCAGTGGCTGACTTCCACATCTCCGCACTTCTGTTAGTGAAAGCAAGGCCTGTGCTGATTGCACATATATAGGTCACACTATAAATAACCTAACACCTGGAATTAGGTAAGTGGAATAGTAGTTACCAGAACCAGTAAAGTGTAGCAATCATAGCGGTGCTCCTCCCCATGTACCCACCCGGGACGTTCCATTGTCTGGACACGATGGCCTACTTAGATTTCTGAGGCCACTATCTTGGGAATAAGTCGATTTATGCTCAAAGCAGATTTCTAACAAACATCTGTGAGAGATGAATAATTTGTTACCTTATTTGTTTCTTTAATATGCTGCTTCAAATTGAACACAAGAGGTTACCTCACTGCAGAGTACACGTTAATAGCTCTTGCCCACCTTTAAGTCTGCGTTCTCCATAGGGGAAGGTGTGTGTTGAAGTATTGAAAAAGAGTGGAGCTATGTGACCAAGTCCCTAACTGGCTATTGTAAGAAATTGGGTTATTAGTTGTGCAGGATGTGAGGCCTGTGCAAGTAATAGAACCACAATTGTATCCTTACTTGGAACTAAGCAACCCATTGTAGCACTCGTCTCTCTCAGGATAACAAAGCTTAGCAGTCCAAGGACTATTCAGGGGAGGTGGTGTGGGCTAATGGTCCCAATTTGCTGGCACACAAAACACAACAATACTCAATAAATGATTGTCCAGTCAGTGTTTTTTCTTTGAAAAAAGACAAATGTATTTGTTACATACACATTACTGAATACTACACATTAATTTGCAAATATGTACATCAGGTAGACGGAAATACATTTGGTGATGTTCTGAAATCACGTTAGTCCCCTAATGGGTCAAGACCCCCACCTATACCAGATAAAACATCACTTTATAAGTGGGGTCATTTTATATAAAACAGGCCTACTGGCTTTCTTAGGGGGCCACCACATCAATATATAAGGCAAGCCTATTGGCTTTGTAAAGGAGTCACGACATAATAAGACCAATAATCACGTTAAAAATCAGCCTCATACCAATAAAATCAGTAACCATGTTTAAAGGTGATCACTATTGTTAACAAAAACATTGCAATGTTTAACAAAAATCATTTCCAGCAATACACGTCAAATAAAGCATTTAGATCAAAATAACGTGTCTGAGAGCTCCAGCCCAGAGAATGCTTTAAAATTTTTGCCAAAGTCTCCCCAGATCTTGTTTCCCAAGGAATCGGAGGAATAGGGTGAATTTATCAACATAATATTGTTAAAAGGGGGGCTGCTTCAACTGCTGTAGCCCCCACATCACCTTTAAAACATGTTGGTGGTGCCTTTGCCATCCTTGGGCCACCACAAGCAGAAGAACATATGCCAGGTGCCCTGATCCCCCCTAGGGCACTCACAGCCTTTTATCACGTTGGGGCAGTGTGGGAGCCTACTCCTGTAGTGCCCAGCCAGCTCTCTGGCCTGCCGACACTGTCCCATGCTGATGCAGGAGCCGGCATGTTTGTTTCCCTGCCAGTCTTTGCCATCGGGCTTCAGCCAGCCACTGGCGCAGGGAGTGGGAGGCCCCAGCAATACCTGGGAGACACCGATGGTGCTTCCACTTATTCCTCATGCCGGAACCTGGGGGTGGGGTTCCACGCCCAAAGAATGTTGAGCCGGCAAGATGGTTGTGGTCCATGGACCGAAAGAGAGTCTGGGAAGGGGGCCCATGCACTCCCCCTCCCTGGGCAATGTAATAAAAAGTGTTGTGTTGTCCCCTGGGGGTTTGGCCCTCCCCAGGAGAATATGAAAAAATCGCGGAGGAGCCGCAAGTGCTCCATTCTTCTAGAAAGTGCAAAGGCCGTGATCTTTAAAATGCCACAGCTTGGGCCATGTTGAGCCATTCACTTTGATCCTGGGCTCATTTTACTCCTGGTGATGAGCTCTAGCCCACCGGAGTATTTTCACTTACCCTCTAAAGGGGCACACCTTACAGGAATCTGGTTTCACTGACTCCCAGCGCCAGCTTTCTCCTTTGTCTGACTCCTGCTGCTCCTGTCCTATTGCTGGGACATAGAAGTCCAGGTCTTCCCCAATAGGTCCTCAGGGAGCGTAAGGGGGCCAGCGTCACTGGCCCTGGCAATGCTCATCAAGTCCTGGGGATCAGCCACAAACAGAGTCCTTAGTCCATCAGGGCATGAAGTGGATTGTTCTTCTAACTGACCATGGTGTTGCCACCATCGCCATCTAGGTCCAGGGTTTTGCTCTCTGTCTTTTCCTTTTGCAGGGGTTTTTGAGTGTGGGTGGAAAGCTCTAGATGCCGGGCACCCCTGGCTAATCCTAGGATTCCAAATCATCTCTACACCCCGTCCCAACCCTCCTGCACAGCATTCTGGGATAATCCAATATGGTGTATCACCAGGAGGACAAAGTTCCTACGGGCAGGTGCAAAAAGTCACCCGAGCCCTTAAAAAAGAGAAATAGAGAGTGAAAGGATTCCTAGTTTGGAGACCCACTCAGGTAAGTGGAAGACCACTCTATGTCCTCTGTTGCCCTCACACACCCCGAAGGGTGTCATGCTTCATTATCGGGCGGTTGCTCCTCGTAGGGCCGGCGCTGCAATTCCCTACGGGCCCCCGAAGGGTCACTTTGACGGAGATCTTTTGAGGACCGCCGGATGGTGCATGTGGGTGTGTGGGGTGTGGGTTCTATGTAGAGGGTAAAAAAGGTTGCGTGCAAGTTAGTGAAAACATGGAGGGTAATCATGCAGCGAATTATATAGATGTACCCTGAGCAGAATTAGACTGCTAAAAAAGTTGTAACCCTGAAGGCACACTATGCCCAGGGGTCATGGGACAAAGGCCAACATGTTTCGCGCCTCTTTCGCCTAAAAGGTCGGTGGCGATTCGTCTGGACCAAATTCTTAAAACAAAGTGCACGTGAAAATAAGTGAAACAAGTTAAAATACCCTCAATATCGGTCTGGGCAATCACCTGTGCACCCTCAGTAAGGTTACAGGTCAACGATGGAAAAAATCGCTCCAGGTCAATATCTAGGAAAAAGGAAGAAGAAAAAGAAACCACAGGGATGTGTATCAGTAAAACTCAATACAACATAAGTGTGCCACAGTCGTGTGCACATCAACCCCAAGCCAAGGTAGGGACACGAGTCAAGAATATATATGAGGGCACCACAACCGTGCATGGCATCTAACAGAATTCCCCACCCAACAGTAGCCGCATAATGGCATGTCAAAAATGGTATCTGAGTTCCCATATACTGGGCCAAGGCAAAATAATCTCACCCAATACATCAAAACCCTTGCACCAATAGGGAAACCTCACCCCTAATAACAATAATAGAAGCTCCATAAGCAGGGTAATTGGTTTTAACAGGATCTTACCTAACTGGTTGAAGATACGTGCTCCATCAGCTAGGCGCATGGACCGCCCGCATATTGTCGGGAATTCAGCCCGGGTAGTCCCACCGGTATACCGACCCCGTCCATGCGACTGCTATTAATAAACTACCAGCCGCAGCACACGCCACTTTAATAGGTCACGGGTACTCGTATCGGGGTAATTTCCTTTTCCGGCTCACAACAAAATAAGCTACGCATGCGTAAGTCATTATTGGTAGTGCGCGTGCGTTTGTCAGGTAAACTAATCCCCTATGCCCCAATACGGGCATGCCGTTAATATCTTAACTCACGTCACTCAATCGCAATACCAAAATTTAGCGTAATCATAATGTCTCCCACGCACAACATATGAAACAAAGTAAGGGGTTAGTAGGGAATTGCAGCGCCGGCCCTACGAGGAGCAACCGCCCGATGATGAAGCATGACACCCTTCGGGGTGTGTGAGGGCAACAGAGGACATAGAGTGGTCTTCCACTTACTTGAGTGGGTCTCCAAACTAGGAATCCTTTCACTCTCTATTTCTCTTTTTTAAGGGCTCGGGTGACTTTTTGCACCTGCCCGTAGGAACTTTGTCCTCCTGGTGATACATATTTAGTCTAGGGAGCTTGGACACGACCTTTTTTAGCTCCCAGATCCCCCCTCTTTTTTGTGTTTTATATATTTGGTACGGCGGTGTAGCCGTGGGATCATTAATCTTTAGTTTCTTTTTCTTGGGGTACACGAGCCTTTACTACCATGACATGGGTAGTGTATGAGTGCTCCAACGATAAGGATATGGCACAACCTTTCCAACTAACCCCTTACTTTGTTTCATATGGCATAGCGAACCTGATGGGGCTTGGCCTTAAGGGGCATTTGAAATTAAAACAATCCACATTCTTCACGTTATTCCTCACCCCCGTTCCATTGGTTTGAAACGATAGTGTATTCTAACCTTGCATGTTCTGTGCTGGCTGATAACCACTAATATGCATTGTAAATATAAGAAACATGCCCTGGGATAACTTTTAAACATACAGGCTTCAACATTTGTTGCGCGTGGGAGACATTATGATTACGCTAAATTTTGGTATTGCGATTGAGTGACGTGAGTTAAGATATTAACGGCATGCCCGTATTGGGGCATAGGGGATTAGTTTACCTGACAAACGCACGCGCACTACCAATAATGACTTACGCATGCGCAGCTTATTTTGTTGTGAGCCGGAAAAGGAAATTACCCCGATACGAGTACCCGTGACCTATTAAAGTTGCGTGTGCTGCCGCTGGTAGTTTATTAATGGCAGTCGCATGGACGGGGTCGGCATACCGGTGTGACTACCCGGGCTGAATTCCCGACAATATGCGGGCGGTCCATGTGCCTAGCTGATGGAGCACGTATCTTCAACCAGTTAGGTAAGATCCTGTTAAAACCAATTACCCTGCTTATGGAGCTTCTATTATTGTTATTAGGGGTGAGGTTTCCCTATTGGTGCAAGGGTTTTGATGTATTGGGTGAGATTATTTTGCCTTGGCCCAGTATATGGGAACTCAGATACCATTTTTGACATGCCATTATGCGGCTACTGTTGGGTGGGGAATTCTGTTAGATGCCATGCACGGTTGTGGTGCCCTCATATATATTCTTGACTCGTGTCCCTACCTTGGCTTGGGGTTGATGTGCACACGACTGTGGCACACTTATGTTGTATTGAGTTTTACTGATACACATCCCTGTGGTTTCTTTTTCTTCTTCCTTTTTCCTAGATATTGACCTGGAGCGATTTTTTTCATCGTTGACCTGTAACCTTACTGAGGGTGCACAGGTGATTGCCCAGACCGATATTGAGGGTATTTTAACTTGTTTCACTTATTTTCACGTGCACTTTGTTTTAAGAATTTGGTCCTGACGAGCGCCACCGACCTTTTAGGCGAAAGAGGCGCGAAACATGTTGGCCTTTGACCCATGACCCCTGGGCATAGTGTGCCTTCAGGGTTACAACTTTTTTAGCAGTCTAATCCTGCTCAGGGTACATCTATATAATTCGCTGCATGATTACCCTCCATGTTTTCACTAACTTGCACGCAACCTTTTTTACCCTCTACATAGAACCCACTCCCCACACACCCACATGCACCATCCGGCAGCCCTCAAAAGATCTCCGTCAAAGTGACCCTTCGAGGGCCCGTAGGGAATTGCAGCGCCGGCCCTACGAGGAGCAACCGCCCGATGATGAAGCATGACACCCTTCGGGGTGTGTGAGGGCAACAGAGGACATAGAGTGGTCTTCCACTTCTCTGAGTGGGTCTCCAAACTAGGAATCCTTTCACTCTCTATTTCTCTTTTTTAAGGGCTCGGGTGACTTTTTGCACCTGCCCGTAGGAACTTTGTCCTCCTGGTGATACATATTTAGTCTAGGGAGCTTGGACACTGGACCTTTTTTAGCTCCCAGATCCCCCCTCTTTTTTGTGTTTTATATAATCCAATATGGTGCCATCAATTTGTCAATGTGCAGAGCTCCACTGAGGGCCTCAGCTCCACCCCTAGCTGACATCAATGCCAGATATTTTTCCGCCAAAATTTCGAAGGAGAGCACACTCTATGTTGGCTCCAAATGTCTGGGCTTCCCCCTTTGTTCAGTGTGCCTGCACTGCCCCAACCCAGGAGCAGAGTGACAGCTAATTACAGATGCAGATTGTTCTCCCTACCCCTTCCTTCTCAGAAATTGAGTGAAGCACTGATAACTGTTTCTTTTTGTGGGGAGGTCTTTGCTCCCTCTGATGGAGAGCAGAGTAATTAACTTGGCCCAGCAGGAGAACAAAAGGCCTGGAATCTGATTCTGAACTGAGAACTGTATATTTAAACTTGGAGTGCATGTGTCACCCCAATTTGACACCTCACTGAACTTTGTAGGCCCAAATAGAGTGAAAAGGAACTTTAAGGCAGATTAAACCTATATGTATAATACAGTAACACTATTCATAATCCAGTAAACCCTACTGACCTATTTGTGAATGCCCACTAATATTATAAGGCCTTCCCCATGTCAACATCTATCCTTGCAGAGTGCCTTCTGCACCAGGCTATCTGTGCACAATTACTGAGTTCTGCACAACGGTAGTCTCACACGCGCAGTCCGCACATGTGCACACATGCTTGTCCACACATGCGTGTGCACACATGTTCAGCAGTAACCAACCCAGTGTCCCTTATCGTAGCTGCATCGCAGCAGCCTTATCTTAAAAGATGGATACTGGTGACCCGCAGTCCAATTACCATGCAATTACCGTGAGTGAGACTCAAGTAGCGAGACTCACCCCCAGTAAAGGTCCAAAAACCAGGTGCCAGGTGATTAAAAAAAGATGAACAATCTGGGTGGACTAAATAGGCGGAGCCCACTTTGCTACAGTTATCTCTACTACAAAGGAAGCCACAGTGCCTGAGCGGTGTGTTTCTTTGATGTTGCTGCTTCAAATTGATCACAAGCTTTTCTTACTGCACAGTGCACTTTAATCATTAACAGCAGCTTATATGTTTGTGTTCACTGTAGCAAAAGGTGCGCAGTGAAGATTTGAAAAAAGAAAGCTATATGAACTGGTTCCCTATTGGTTAACTTACCAACAAAGGAAGCCACAACACTCAAAAGGCACAACACCAGTGACGTACGCATTGCTTGCGAAGTGTGTCACCATCATGCCATCTGGTTAAAGAATACGAGGGCAGGGGGCAGGTTAACCAGCCCTACTTTAACCAGAAGAGAACCGTACTGCCAACAATGTATAAATCACTTTGACAACTGTACAAAGGGCAGCCGCAGCCAGCTAAGTTTGTTTACCATGTTTAACCTCATTTTCATCTGTAAAGTTAGCAAGATTTTGGGCCTGTCATTGCCCTGCAACTGTTCTCCCATTTTAAAATAATTGTTGAGTGTCCTGCAAATTTTACAGACACTCATTGATAACTTTAAACATGGGACCACCTTAGCTGATCTTTCTGATGAGGTTTCAATAAAAGGTGGTGCATTAACACAGAAATCATATGCTAAATGTCACCTGGTAGCGGTGGCTACTTCGACTGCCCCCTAGCGTCCACACAAACAGACACCCTAGGCACTCTCAGTCGTATAAACTTCAGCTACAATACATACACTTCCCCCAGTCGTTTTTTTCCCATTCATTCTTCTAAGTCTGTTGAAACCCGTTACATTAAACACCACAGATGGCTGTGACCTGTTTAATTTACATTGGCCCAAAAGAAAACAAAAAAAACCTGCATGACTAAATAAACAACAGCTTAAGAATTCATCAGACAATGACCAATCGAAGGGCCTGATTTACAAAGGTAAACTTACACTTTTGAGTAAGTTACGATTTTTTGCAATTCCCAAAGCGAGTAGTATTTTTACGACTGCAGTGTCTCGTCACTCGTGGCGCAGACTCCTCACACAAAAAGATAGGCAGTTGTAAAGATACTACTAGTAAAAGTGCTTTGTGAATTATAAAAAATCGTAAACTTACACAAAAGTGTAAGTTTACCTTTGTGAATAAGGCCCTATAAGTAGTCACAACAGAAATTATTTCAAATTTTCAACACTAATAAAGAGACTGCAAAGCAAGACAAAAACAAAGTTGTGTGGTATTGAATCACTGGTTTCAACAAATTAGTCATCCAAATGAAGGCACGCATTTACTTCAACAGTTTTATGATCTCAGTTATGAGGGTCTAACCTCACCTGGGGCCAGATTTATCAACTGCTTAAGTTGTTCTTGCATCGCGCAAGGTGACGCAAGGGCTACACACACTCTTAAGTGAGATTTACTGTGCCACACAGAGCCACCTTGTGTGGCATAGTTATCTGGAGTAACACAAGGCAGCGCAAGTCACTGCCTTGTGTTACTCTGTCCCTGGGAGGGTGTTCCATGGGTGTTCCCACTCATCCACCCATGGTTTTTGGTGCACTCCCAGATGTACTAAGACTAGTAAACCTGAGAATGTGTCACAATGGTACATCTTCCCAACAGAGGCGTAATGAAGAGCAATATGTTTATTTCTCCTTGTTATTTCCTCTTTCTGCAGCACACATAGAAAGAGGAAAATGCCTATGAGGATTGTTTTTGTGCAGGAAGGTGACCCTCCTACACAAAAACAATCCTGCCTTTAAAGCAGGCACCCTTGCACCATGGCGCAAAGTTGCCTGCATTGGCTGTAGGCAGCACATAGTGCAACAGTGCAGGGAGAGAGCAGGAATCCATCATACATTAATAGATATGGCGCATTTCTGCTTTCTCCCTGTCACGCAGTGCAGTACAACAAGTTGCCTTGCTGCGTTGTGTGACATTTTAGAAAATCTGGGCTCTGGTATGGGGGTAAAGCACAATGGGAACATCTGTTCAGATGCCAGTTCCTTGTCAAAATCACGCACACAAACAGAAACATTTGTCACTCATGACAGGCTGACTAATCTCATGACCCAGTTAATTCGAAGGAGTAGAGCAATTATAAAATAATACCTACAGAGAGAAGAGGTTTGAGTCTCATACATGCAAAACCTTATTCTAGGACAAGCAGGTGGTGATACCTTCTCATCAGCTCAGTATGATTTGTAATATTTGCATGGTCCTCAAAGTGTGGACCAAACTTCTGCTCTCCCCACAATGTCACTCCAGAGGGCCATTTGATATTTTTAAGCACAGGAATATGTTATACTTTTTAAAGACTCTTCACACATTGGCACACTTGAACAGCACCCACCTGGTGACAGTAGGCCTGAGACTGAACAGTGTAGATACAGTTGAAGAGTATGTTACTATGAGACTCCATTTGAGGGAGACAGAAAAGTAGACTGGGAATTGCTGCCAGGCTCCGTGAATGGCACTATGAAACAATGTGCAAAAACCCCCAATGAGAAATCTCCTCAGTCGCTACTCTAGGCCCCATGTATCGCAGGTGGGCGCTTCACTTCCACAGCACAGCTGTATAAAAATCTGTTCTTGGAACGCTGCTACCTTGGAGAGCTTGACAAGTGACTGAGGTGCAATGGCTTTTCTGTCTTCAAATGAAACAACAAGTCCACAGGAAACGTAGGCAGGAGAGATGCCCATTTTGACAGGGATTATGACCGACGTTCCTCCTACCAAGAAGCAACATAAAAGGGGCTCCCCGCTGGTATAATTGCAATCTTTATCAGTAACATCAGAAGTATCTCTCAAAAAAGTTTGTTATAAGTATCATGGTAAGAAACACTGTTCGATCAACCAAAATTTTAACACTTCAGTTTAAATTTACTAAGCCTTTGCATCACCCTTATGTTGCTCAAGGCGACACAGAGCAATGTAGAGGATTATTTGGGATTTATAAAGCCACGCAAGACCGGAGATGTGTGACCTTGCGTGGCTTTGTAAAGAAATGTAAAGCCATGCAGTGGCGTGTGCTGCATTACGTTACATTTATTAGTGGTAGGTATTCTAAGGGTGAAGCATAGGCGTTCCCGTGCATCCACCTATGGATTTCATACAATTGCAGATTTAGTAGGTTTTGAAATCTGGAATAGCATTAAATTGGTATACCTACCACAGAAAGGCATAACAAGGAGAAATATGTTTATTTTTCCTCGTATTGCCTCTTTCTATGTATGATGCCTTCTGCATCACACATAGAAAGAGGAAAATGCATGTGTGGATTTTTTTTGTGCAGGAAGGTATGCCTTCCTACACAAAAACAAGCATGCCCATAACGCAGGCACCCTTGCAGCTATCGCACCAGTGGTGGGAGAGAGCTGAAAAGCACCATATCTTTGTAAATATGCTGCTCTTCAGCTCTCTCCCATTCACCCAATGCAGCACAGCAACTTGTCTTGCTGCACTGCATTGCGTGAATGCTTCGTAAATCTGTCCCTTCATATTTGTGTGCACCCTGGTTGGAAACATAATCAAACACCACTATTTTTTGGGATCAACTTGTCAATCTTAGTCTGAGGCATCTGGACCATGAAGTGATTTCTACCGGTGACTTTAACCCGAGTTTATTGCTCACCTTATGAGAAAATGATTGGTTTTCCAATCAGAATCACACACAGACAATCCCAGCATCACAGACCTCCATTCAACGTAGAGACCAGACAGGGTCCACCTTATTTAACACTCTTCAGGTTTAGGCCCGAGTGCTTTTAACTGTAGATTCCCAAGTGACCGTTCCACTCACATACCCACCTTTCAGACATGTTTGATTATACTTTTGCTTCACTAGCACTTTTGAAACACATACATGACTACATCCAAATCCAAATAGCTTTTATTTCAGTTAAAAAACATAAAAAGCACATATACAACGTATTCATCTGCACTATGCAAATGTTCAAATATGTAAGTGCAAAATATTCATAATATATCATCATATCATTTGCGTGTGCTAGTGGAGACACGCAATTTAAGCTCCATCCCCATACGTCACAAAAGCGCAATATTTACGTGCATTAGCACAATATATTTGGTGTGTCTTAATTCTATTAATGTAGAATGAAACATTAAACCTATTACTGGAGTGTATTCACTGTAGAAAGTAGCCATTCATGTAAGAGTGTGTTCTAATACCTTCATTATAATAATTTGAAGTTCTCATGCACATTTGCATCTGTGTATTTTGAGTTATATGGTATTTACCTGAAGTATACTTTCAGTGTAATAATGTATTCATTAACGTTTTACATTTATGTGTAACTGTATGTGAATACATAGCCATGTATTTAAAGTGCACATTGACTGCTTTATTAAGTTAGGCTCACCGAAGGCCCTGGCCTTTGGTTTTCCGTGATTTACCTTCAACGTGAAAGTTTGTTTGGATTGTAACCTTCTTTCTTTTGCAGGTGCATTCACATGATCTCATAGCCAGTAAAAGGCATACTGTGTATTAGAGATAAAGAGGCTAGGGAGGTGAACTTTGGTATGGATGAGAGGCGCTAACGAACCATAAGTGAGGACACCTATTCATGTCCTATCTGGAGACGGGAGACATTCATGGTCGTCTTGATGTTTGATCTGTGGGACAAGGAGGACCGAGTGAGAATGCCGATTCCTACTGTTTGTAGGTGGAAAGTTACTGGAACTGGAGTTGATCACGTGGAGCTCTTGAATGTTCTGTGGGTTTAACTGGTGTTCACACTTTAGTCTTTAGGCCAGATTCCCTAGAGACTCTGAGGAGTACAGACCTTTCTGCAATGCTCTTATTGGGTGGCTTCATGCTATGCGATTTTACTGATTTAGAGAACTTCTACTGAAGTCTCCTCAATACTGACACCTTTCTGATTTAACTAGGTCCCCAACTTTCCAAATTAAGCTTAGGATTAGTTTAGGTGATTTTAGATTTACTCATGCATAGACTGGAGGATCGAAACCCATATACGGATCATCATAGTTTGTTTCTTATTCTCTGTATTGCTGCAACTGAAGTTCTTGTATGTCTTATTCTGTATCGACCAAATTTCATTAGACGCTTTGGATACCCTGTGGTGATTTTGTACCTTTAATATATGCTATCAGTGCAAAGGCTGCGATTAGAAACCTTGGTATTCTAAGGATTTATTGAGTGTAAAAAGATGGATGCTAAGAGTAGTTAGAAATTGTAAGGGGCATCTTGGTGGAGCTTAATTTATGCTATTTTTTAATTCTATACGCTCAAATTATAATAAGGCAGTGTGGTATGCTAAAAGAGAATATGCCACCTTAAAATGGACTCAGCTGCATGACATATGTCGCAGAAAAGAGTCAAGAAAATTTTGGATGCCAGTCAACAGCTTTGGAGCCAGCACACAGAAACATGAAGAGAATTTTATTAGAGTAAAGCAATGGAAAGATTATGGAACCCATCTGGGGTTTTGGTCAGTGAATGAAGCAGCCACAAGTGCGTCAACACACTGACCTCTACAATTGTCTGCTATACAGCGAACAGTATCAAGGTTTATAGGAGCTCTTTCAGGTCAGTGGATTTTATACCACCTTATAATCAATTTTATTTTCAAATCCAGTCCTGCAGAAAGTAGAAGTGACCGTGCCTGCCACCAATGATTTACCTTGCACCGCTGCACTTTAATGAAGGGCTACCGTGAAAGATCTGCTTTTATTTTCTGTTGTGAGGGCCATGGCATATCCACTGTGACCTAAGACTCCTAAAAACTACAGAGCTGAGAATTAAATGATTTGACGTCCATTGATTTTAATATATTAATTACAGTAACTTGAATTATATGATTTTAATTAATAAAAACAATACATTATTTTGATTTGATAGTTTTTTTCTTCATTTCCTGACACCTACCTATCATCTCTAATCTTTTCCTTCACTTTTAATGTAATGACTATGCTTCGGCGTTCCTAAAATGCAACATTTCTGAAGATATAGAAGGCCTGTGCACACGTGATCAGTGTTGACAGTATAATTACTGCGAATAACATGCATACAAAACATATAAAGTAGTCAGATTGCCATTTTCTTCTTGTGCTTTAATTGCAGACCAAATGCCCAGCCAACACGTGTTTCGTCAGGGTAGGAACCCACGACTTCTTCAGGGCTACAGGATGTATAATAGCAATATGTTAACACACTGTGTCATGCAGTTAAAATAACTGCAGACCGAAAAGGCGATAAAAATGTGACTTCAGTGCAAATTACACCCAATGGGACCAGAACCAAAGAAAAGTTGTTAATAATGAAAACATTAGGAGCAACAAAGACACCAATAAGTGCATACATGTGTTGGTATTTAAAACATTAGAGTCACATACTAAACAGATAATAATGAATACCGGTCCACAAATGCCGGAGTTAGAAAAACCCTGCAAATGTGGGTCTATGTCATATGGCCTGTATATTAAAACCATGCATAAGTAATTTGTAACCACATAATATCACAAATGGGTGTATAATAGAATGAAAAAGAAAAGCCAAGACCCAAAAATACAAGAGCAAAAAACAAGGCGTTTGGAAGGTAGGTGGAATCCAGAAGACGTTCAAGTAAAGAAAAAATTCTAAAAGTGAACCTTACCTAAGGACATATGAAAGAAAAAAGACAATATCTGGAAGAAAATAAAGAGTAAAAAGAAAAAGAGAATAATGAGTGATCGGGCAGGGTAAAGAGAATATAATGGAAGAGACAAGGAAAAAGAGAATGAGAGATGCTCACCTCTCCGCCGGTTGTAATTCCGTCCCGGCTATAAGGATGAGTGGTGACAGTATAGCACATTAGTTGATGCTGTAGTGAATACCAGCGTCTGTAGTACTAAGGACAAAAATAAGGAGAAGGGAAAAGACTGAAACGTATAATGACCATAATAAAAGTCCAGATGTAGATAGAAGTTAAGACAAAGATTCACGTGCTCCACTGACTAAACTAAACTAAACCAATAAAGACAAGCTGTAGAAAAATAGAGAGCTGATGCTATATCTGAAGGAAAGAAAACCACTGGTGAATGGGAAGTCTAGGGCAGAAATTAGGTGCCCCCAGCATAATAACTACATGATTAAACGAAAAACACGTCAAAAGATGACATGATCCAAAAGCGGGCGGCTAGTGAGGGGCCACCAGCAACCCACGAGAACTCGAAGGCTAATGGTCTCTCTGAAGGGAAATGTAAATATTAATTAAAAGAAGCTAAGTCTGTGGGGCCACTAAAATGAAAGTGCGCGCAGGGCCGGTAAAGGCAGCAAAAATACAACGTCTAAAAATACAGTCTGAGGACACTCTATGAAATTAGCAGGGCAATGAGTGAAAATAGAACGTATAGAGACCAACACATGATAAGAAAGTCGTAAAAATAGGCAGGATTCATAGTACAACGAGTACACTAAATGTAACGATAGGCCTGTCAACACACACGAGTATCTGGCAGTTAACAGAGGCCTTGGGCGCACAAGACGCAAAGGCTAAAAGCGTCATAAATGCGATGGCAGTAAAGATACAACGTTTAAAAATACAGTCAGAGGACACTCTATGAAGATAGCAGGGCAATAAGTGAAAATAGAACGTTACCAGAGACCAACACATGATTAGAAAGTCTTAAAAATAGGCAGGATTCATAGTACAATGAGTACACTAAATGCAATGATCGGCATATCATAACACACGAGTATCTGGTAATAAACAGATGCCTTGGGCGCACAAGACGCAAAGGCTAAAAGCGTCATAAATGCGATGATAAGCCTGTGGTCCAACAGGGTGAAAAATCACCCTAGAAGCGCAGTTTAACTAGAAATCTTCTAATAACAACAAGAGGTGTGGATTTAAAAACTTACTCGTGCGGTGTGAAGAAACGCGTGGCAAGCGAGTACGCTTGACTGCCCAAGTTCACGCGGCAGCACAGGAAGTCAAAAGACAAGCTTTGACTTCCGTCATATATAGGAAAAAAGACTAGACCGTAGTATTAACATCCGGAAAAAGACCGGAAGTGAGGGAGAATAGACGGAGGGGTAGAAATCCCGAGTCAGGTGTGATGAACAATACCGGGAGGCTGGACAACATCCATAAGGTGGAGGGGCATGAAACTCTGATATGAAAGATCCAAAGTCAGAAATATATCAACATGAAAAATAGAGTAATATTCTCTCAGAAAGGCTGGAACACCACATGTTGTGTATACAGTTGTCATAGTACATAAGCTGCGTTTAAAACCGAATAAAGATACACAGAATTGAATAGTAATTTTTGAGCAGTAAAAACTGAGTAGGTGGCTAAGGTTACATCTACCACCACCTGTGTGTAACACAATATGAATTGAGAATAATACAAGACGCATCAGTTCGTTACCAAAAATGCTGTTTGTGATGAGTTCAAAAATATACATAAAACAGATTCACAATATTATTGCAAATATTGTTGAGAGTTACAACATCATAGGTCTTAAACAGAAGATACATAAAAGGCACACCTGTAAGTTATCATAGCTACAGTTTGAAATAAGTTCAGAAAGTTAATGACACAGATTGACAATATTACAACTGGTATTAAAGGGTACAGCATTATAGATCTAGAGCAAGTGAAATCAACACATCATCAAAACGAGTTAATCGCCTAGAAAAAATTGTAACTCGTGGTCAGTATTAAGTCCCAGCTCTACCGCTTTAAGGCGCATAATCCAAATGGCTTCTGCGCGGCGTAGGGACAATTCCCTGTCCCCACCCCTCTGGTGTGGTGGAATTACTTCGATGCCAAAAAAACTGAATTGTTTATACTGTCCTTGTTCCTTGCAGTCAATGGCATGGATTGCCATGGGGTATCTAATGTCCCCTTGTTTCAGTGCCCTAGCATGTTCCCCAATACGATCTTTAAGCATACGAATGGTGCTGCCTACGTATTGTTTACGGCATCTACACATGATAATGTAAACCACAAAGCGTGTCATGCAACTGATGTTCTGTTTAATCTGATATTCCCTGCCATCAGGACCTTGGAATTTAGATGTATTATGCATAGCCCATCTACATATACCACAACTACCACATTTATGAAAGCCTAATGCATGTTTGGTGAGCCAATCACTCTCTTTGATTATTTTGGGGACAGTCGGACTCAAAATACTTCTCAGTGTGGTCCCTCTCCTATAGGTCACAAGCGGTCTGTGTGAGGTGAAAGCCTCAAGAGATGTATCGGCTCTGAGGAGATCCCAATGTTTGTGCATGCTCTTGGTCATAATATTTGTTTTCTGGTTGTGATTAGTAATTAATCTCACAGGTTGTGTATGTGTGTTCCTGGACTCCCTTTCTCTGAGTGTCTCTGTGCGTGGAACATGTAATATACGCCTCTCCGCCCTATCCAGAGTAGTTTGTTGGTAACCTCTGGCCCGAAATCTCTTAGTCATAGTGTGCAAGCAGGTTTGAAATTCTGTATCCTCACTGCAATTTCTTCTTGCTCTTGTGAATTCACCATAAGGGATGGCTTTAATTTGGTGTATGGGGTGCGCACTGGTGGCATGCAGAACAGAGTTGCATGCGGTGGGCTTACGGTATAGCTTACTCTGTATGGCCCCATCCCTTACATATAACTCAACATCTAAAAAAACAAGATGTGTCCTGCTATGCTGATGTGTAAATTGGACACCTAGTGTGTTAGCATTTAGGTATTGGTAAAATTCTTGAAGTGTCTCCTCAGTTCCTGACCATAACAGCAGACAATCGTCTATGTAACGACCCCAGTAAACGATGTATTGGTTAAATCTACTACCACTATCACTCCATATCCATTTAGCTTCAAAGTACCCCATGAAGAGGTTGGCAAATGAAGGCGAAAATTTCGAGCCCATGGCCACTCCCCGTATTTGCTTGTACCAATGCCCCTCAAAAATAAAACAATTATTAGTGAGAATCAATTCTGTCATTGCTATTAGCATTCTGGTATGATGCCACTGTGTAGCTGGTTTTTTGCTAAAATGCCACTCCATGGCCTGTATGCCAATGCATGGGTCAATGTTGGTGTATAAGGCAACTACATCAAGTGTAGCTAAGATAATGTCATTCTGCCAGGTAAGGTCAGTAAGTAAACTGAGGATATGTTTCGTGTCCTTGATATAAGCAGGAAGATTCTGAACAATAGGTTGTAAGAACATATCAACGTATTCTGCAATTCTCTCGGTGGGACCCCCTATACTGGACACTATAGGTCTACCGGGAGGGAAGGGAAGGTTCTTATGCACTTTGGGCAATGTGTAAAGTGCCGGGAAATTGGGTCTCTCAACTTTCAGATAAAGCAACTCTTCTTCACTCAATAACCCCTCTTCCCTCCAGGCCTTAAGGTGTTTGTTGATCAAGAGAGTAAGTATACCTGTGGGATTAGTAGTCAAGGCTTCATAGCATGTGTTGTCATTAAGCTGACTTAAGACCTCCCTGTTGTAATCTTGTCTATTCATGATAACAATATTGCCCCCTTTGTCAGCCTCCCGGATAATAATAGATGTATCTGTGGATAACAATACTAGTGCCTGTCGCTCTCCATGCGAAAGATTGTCTGGGTTAAACCTCTTGTGGGATTTACTCCTGGACTCTAGTTTGTCAATATCTTGTAGAACCAATTTATAGAAAGTATCAATGGTATTTCCTCCAGGTAAAGTTGGCGTCCATCTGGACTTAGATTTTAAGCCACTGGAGATGGTGTAATCAGTTTCTACATCAAGGTCAGCGAGAAGTTGCCTTAAATCCTCTGGTGTTGCATCTTGATTTGTAATGGACAATAACAATTGTGTATCATACAAGTCTTGTATACTCAGTACATCCGACACATTGCATCTAGGAATATTTTTACCATGTTTATTCATATTTGGATTATTCAAGAACAATTTTTTTAATTTTAAGTTTCTCACAAATTTGAACAAATCGATTTTTGCTTTACATACATCCCCTCTATCAGTCGGGCAAAATCCTAAGCCTTTTTTAAGAAGGGAGATCATATCATCCGTGAGGGTAAGGGAGGATAAATTGATGATGTCAACCCCCATATCCTTTGTGTCCATTAATTCTTCCTGTCCCCTGACCTCAAATTTCTCCTGTAGTCGTTTACGACCGGCTCTCTTGCCTCTCCTTGTTTTCTTAGTTGTGCCCCAATGTTGGGTTGTGCCCTGTTTCCCTTTTTTATGCATTGGACCTCCTTTAAAAAAGAGTTCTCTGATCTATCCATGTTGGAGGTGCCTGGTACATTCTCCAGTTCACCGTCACTCGACAATGGTACACTCAACGAGGTTGAGCTCGAAGAGACAGAAATTGTTTGCTGTCTATTAGGCTTATTCTTATTCTGATCGGTAATTAGAATTTCATCATACTTCTTAGCGAAGGTAAATACTCTCCCTTCCCTATAATCCACTTCATCTCTTTTAAGCTTTCTTGCTTTTCTTTGTTTTATATCTTCTTGATGCTTGGATAAGACATCAGCAAGAATCACATCATTCTTCTCGGTGGCCTCTGTTAAACCTAGATCTTTGATTTCCCCTTCTAATTTCTTGATCTCTATTTGAAATGCTGCTACTTTACGATCAGCATTATCGATTAATATGCCCATTAATGTTTCTGAATTCCCAGTGAGTGATTCCTCCCAGAGTTTCAACAAATCATCGTCTAGCTCGTCATAGGTAGGAAAAATTTGAGCGCGTAGGCCTCTGGGTATTCTATCCAATCGCATGTATTGTCTGAGCGTGATCCCGTCCCACCATTTACTGTTTTCGTTCTTCTTTAGTTTTTCTAGCCTAACAAATGTATCCCTTAATCCTTCATTTCTTATCTGATTAGTGTTTTTCACACTAGCTGCCACAGTATCGCCTTTTGCAGATTATGAAAGAGTTCTTCTGCTATCTTATCTCTGTCCATGCTTATGGCAGAGAATATGTGAGTCAATGAATAAATTCAATAAGATTTAACACGTCGGGGCTGCCCCTACCACAGATTCCAGAGAGCGAGGAAAACAAAGGGGTTTGGCGTGATGCGGTATGCGATGGCGCCTGCCGGTGTGTACGTATGTAAGAAGCAATGGAAGATTAAGTACGGTGCTACAGGTAGGGGGATAACCCTGAACCCCCAAGGTCGACCGAAGTCTGGGATACAATGATATAGAAGGCCTGTGCACACGTGATCAGTGTTGACAGTATAATTACTGCGAATAACATGCATACAAAACATATACAGTAGTCAGATTGCCATTTTCTTCTTGTGCTTTAATTGCAGACCAAATGCCCAGCCAACACGTGTTTCGTCAGGGTAGGAACCCACGGCTTCTTCAGGGCTACAGGATGTATAATAGCAATATGTTAACACACTGTGTCATGCAGTTAAAATAACTGCAGACCGAAAAGGCGATAAAAATGTGACTTCAGTGCAAATTACACCCAATGGGACCAGAACCGAAGAAAAGTTGTTAATAATGAAAACATTAGGAGCAACAAAGACACCAATAAGTGCATACATGTGTTGGTATTTAAAACATTAGAGTCACATACTAAACAGATAATAATGAATACCGGTCCACAAATGCCGGAGTTAGAAAAACCCTGCAAATGTGGGTCTATGTCATATGGCCTGTATATTAAAACCATGCATAAGTAATTTGTAACCACATAATATCACAAATGGGTGTATAATAGAATGAAAAAAGAAAAGCCAAGACCCAAAAATACAAGAGCAAAAAACAAGGCGTTTGGAAGGTAGGTGGAATCCAGAAGACGTTCAAGTAAAGAAAAAATCTAAAAGTAAACCTTACCTAAGGACATATGAAAGAAAAAAGACAATATCTGGAAGAAAATAAAGAGTAAAAAGAAAAAGAGAATAATGAGTGATCGGGCAGGGTAAAGAGAATATAATGGAAGAGACAAGGAAAAAGAGAATGAGAGATGCTCACCTCTCCGCCGGTTGTAATTCCGTCCCGGCTATAAGGATGAGTGGTGACAGTATAGCACATTAGTTGATGCTGTAGTGAATACCATCGTCTGTAGTACTAAGGACAAAAATAAGGAGAAGGGAAAAGACTGAAACGTATAATGACCATAATAAAAGTCCAGATGTAGATAGAAGTTAAGACAAAAATTCACGTGCTCCACTGACTAAACTAAACTAAACCAATAAAGACAAGCTGTAGAAAAATAGAGAGCTGATGCTATATCTGAAGGAAAGAAAACCACTGGTGAATGGGAAGTCTAGGGCAGAAATTAGGTGCCCCCGCAGCATAATAACTACATGATTAAACGAAAAACACGTCAAAAGATGACATGATCCAAAAGCGGGCGGCTAGTGAGGGGCCACCAGCAACCCGCGAGAACTCGAAGGCTAATGGTCTCTCTGAAGGGAAATGTAAATATTAATTAAAAGAAGCTAAGTCTGTGGGGCCACTAAAATGAAAGTGCGCGCAGGGCCGGTAAAGGCAGCAAAAATACAACGTCTAAAAATACAGTCTGAGGACACTCTATGAAATTAGCAGGGCAATGAGTGAAAATAGAACGTATAGAGACCAACACATGATAAGAAAGTCGTAAAAATAGGCAGGATTCATAGTACAACGAGTACACTAAATGTAACGATAGGCCTGTCAACACACACGAGTATCTGGCAGTTAACAGAGGCCTTGGGCGCACACGACGCAAAGGCTAAAAGCGTCATAAATGCGATGGCAGTAAAGATACAACGTTTAAAAATACAGTCAGAGGACACTCTATGAAGATAGCAGGGCAATAAGTGAAAATAGAACGTTACCAGAGACCAACACATGATTAGAAAGTCTTAAAAATAGGCAGGATTCATAGTACAATGAGTACACTAAATGCAATGATCGGCATATCATAACACACGAGTATCTGGTAATAAACAGATGCCTTGGGCGCACAAGACGCAAAGGCTAAAAGCGTCATAAATGTGATGATAAGCCTGTGGTCCAACAGGGTGAAAAATCACCCTAGAAGCGCAGTTTAACTAGAAATCTTCTAATAACAACAAGAGGTGTGGATTTAA
Organism: Calotriton arnoldi; assembly: GCA_963921515.1. NCBI lineage: Eukaryota > Metazoa > Chordata > Amphibia > Caudata > Salamandridae > Calotriton > Calotriton arnoldi. The sequence goes on along the minus strand of CAWUFW010005246.1, from coordinate 893,590 downwards.
AAACTTACTCGTGCGGTGTGAAGAAACGCGTGGCAAGCGAGTACGCTTGACTGCCCAAGTTCGCGCGGCAGCACAGGAAGTCAAAAGACAAGCTTTGACTTCCGTCATATATAGGAAAAAAAGACTAGACCGTAGTATTAACATCCGGAAAAAGACCGGAAGTGAGGGAGAATAGACGGAGGGGTAGAAATCCCGAGTCAGGTGTGATGAACAATACCGGGAGGCTGGACAACATCAATAAGGTGGAGGGGCATGAAACTCTGATATGAAAGATCCAAAGTCAGAAATATATCAACATGAAAAATAGAGTAATATTCTCTCAGAAAGGCTGGAACACCACATGTTGTGTATACAGTTGTCATAGTACATAAGCTGCGTTTAAAACCGAATAAAGATACACAGAATTGAATAGTAATTTTTGAGCAGTAAAAACTGAGTAAGTGGCTAAGGTTACATCTACCACCACCTGTGTGTTACACAATATGAATTGAGAATAATACAAGACGCATCAGTTCGTTACCATAAATGCCGTTTGTGATGAGTTCAAAAATATACATAAAACAGATTCACAATATTATTGCAAATATTGTTGAGAGTTACAACATCATAGGTCTTGAACAGAAGATACATAAAAGGCACACCTGTAAGTTATCAAAGCTACAGTTTGAAATAAGTTCAGAAAGTTAATGACACAGATTGACAATATTACAACTGGTATTAAAGGGTACAGCATTATAGATCTAGAGCAAGTGAAATCAACACATCATCAAAACGAGTTAATCGCCTAGAAAAAATTGTAACTCGTGGTCAGTATTAAGTCCCAGCTCTACCGCTTTAAGGCGCATAATCCAAATGGCTTCTGCGCGGCGTAGGACAATTCCCTGTCCCCACCCCTCTGGTGTGGTGGAATTACTTCGATGCCAAAAAAACTGAATTGTTTATACTGTCCTTGTTCCTTGCAGTCAATGGCATGGATTGCCATGGGGTATCTAATGTCCCCTTGTTTCAGTGCCCTAGCATGTTCCCCAATACGATCTTTAAGCATACGAATGGTGCTGCCTACGTATTGTTTACGGCATCTACACATGATAATGTAAACCACAAAGCGTGTCATGCAACTGATGTTCTGTTTAATCTGATATTCCCTGCCATCAGGACATTGGAATTTAGATGTATTATGCATAGCCCATCTACATATACCACAACTACCACATTTATGAAAGCCTAATGCATGTTTGGTGAGCCAATCACTCTCTTTGATTATTTTGGGGATAGTCGGACTCAAAATACTTCTCAGTGTGGTCCCTCTCCTATAGGTCACAAGCGGTCTGTGTGAGGTGAAAGCCTCAAGAGATGTATCGGCTCTGAGGAGATCCCAATGTTTGTGCATGCTCTTGGTCATAATATTTGTTTTCTGGTTGTGATTAGTAATTAATCTCACAGGTTGTGTATGTGTGTTCCTGGACTCCCTTTCTCTGAGTGTCTCTGTGCGTGGAACATGTAATATACGCCTCTCCGCCCTATCCAGAGTAGTTTGTTGGTAACCTCTGGCCCGAAATCTCTTAGTCATAGTGTGCAAGCAGGTTTGAAATTCTGTATCCTCACTGCAATTTCTTCTTGCTCTTGTGAATTCACCATAAGGGATGGCTTTAATTTGGTGTATGGGGTGCGCACTGGTGGCATGCAGAACAGAGTTGCATGCAGTGGCCTTACGGTATAGCTTACTCTGTATGGCCCCATCCCTTACATATAACTCAACATCTAAAAAAACAAGATGTGTCCTGCTATGCTGATGTATAAATTGGACACCTAGTGTGTTAGCATTTAGGTATTGGTAAAATTCTTGAAGTGTCTCCTCAGTTCCTGACCATAACAGCAGACAATCGTCTATGTAAAGACCCCAGTAAACAATGTATTGGTTAAATCTACTACCACTATCACTCCATATCCATTTAGCTTCAAAGTACCCCATGAAGAGGTTGGCAAATGAAGGCGAAAATTTCGAGCCCATGGCCACTCCCGTATTTGCTTGTACCAATGCCCCTCAAAAATAAAACAATTATTAGTGAGAATCAATTCTGTCATTGCTATTAGCATTCTGGTATGATGCCACTGTGTAGCTGGTTTTTTGCTAAAATGCCACTCCATGGCCTGTATGCCAATGCATGGGTCAATGTTGGTGTATAAGGCAACTACATCAAGTGTAGCTAAGATAATGTCATTCTGCCAGGTAAGGTCAGTAAGTAAACTGAGGATATGTTTCGTGTCCTTGATATAAGCAGGAAGATTCTGAACAATAGGTTGTAAGAACATATCAACGTATTCTGCAATTCTCTCGGTGGGACCCCCTATACTGGACACTATAGGTCTACCGGGAGGGAAGGGAAGGTTCTTATGCACTTTGGGCAATGTGTAAAGTGCCGGGAAATTGGGTCTCTCAACTTTCAGATAAAGCAACTCTTCTTCACTCAATAACCCCTCTTCCCTCCAGGCCTTAAGGTGTTTGTTGATCAAGAGAGTAAGTATACCTGTGGGATTAGTAGTCAAGGCTTCATAGCATGTGTTGTCATTAAGCTGACTTAAGACCTCCCTGTTGTAATCTTGTCTATTCATGATAACAATATTGCCCCCTTTGTCAGCCTCCCGGATAATAATAGATGTATCTGTGGATAACAATACTAGTGCCTGTCGCTCTCCATGCGAAAGATTGTCTGGGTTAAACCTCTTGTGGGATTTACTCCTGGACTCTAGTTTGTCAATATCTTGTAGAACCAATTTATAGAAAGTATCAATGGTATTTCCTCCAGGTAAAGTTGGCGTCCATCTGGACTTAGATTTTAAGCCACTGGAGATGGTGTAATCAGTTTCTACATCAAGGTCAGCGAGAAGTTGCCTTAAATCCTCTGGTGTTGCATCTTGATTTGTAATGGACAATAACAATTGTGTATCATACAAGTCTTGTATACTCAGTACATCCGACACATTGCATCTAGGAATATTTTATAACATGTTTATTCATATTTGGATTATTCAAGAACAATTTTTTTAATTTTAAGTTTCTCACAAATTTGAACAAATCGATTTTTGCTTTACATACATCCCCTCTATCAGTCGGGCAAAATCCTAAGCCTTTTTTAAGAAGGGAGATCATATCATCCGTGAGGGTAAGGGAGGATAAATTGATGATGTCAACCCCCATATCCTTTGTGTCCATTAATTCTTCCTGTCCCCTGACCTCAAATTTCTCCTGTAATCGTTTACGACCGGCTCTCTTGCCTCTCCTTGTTTTCTTAGTTGTGCCCCAATGTTGGGTTGTGCCCTGTTTCCCTTTTTTATGCGTTGGACCTCCTTTAAAAAAGAGTTCTCTGATCTATCCATGTTGGAGGTGCCTGGTACATTCTCCAGTTCACCGTCACTCGACAATGGTACACTCAACGAGGTTGAGCTCGAAGAGACAGAAATTGTTTGCTGTCTATTAGGCTTATTCTTATTCTGATCGGTAATTAGAATTTCATCATACTTCTTAGCGAAGGTAAATACTCTCCCTTCCCTATAATCCACTTCATCTCTTTTAAGCTTTCTTGCTTTTCTTTGTTTTATATCTTCTTGATGCTTGGATAAGACATCAGCAAGAATCACATAATTCTTCTCGGTGGCCTCTGTTAAACCTAGATCTTTGATTTCCCCTTCTAATTTCTTGATCTCTATTTGAAATGCTGCTACTTTACGATCAGCATTATCGATTAATATGCCCATTAATGTTTTTGAATTCCCAGTGAGTGATTCCTCCCAGAGTTTCAACAAATCGTCGTCTAGCTCGTCATAGGTAGGAAAAATTTGAGCACGTAGGCCTCTGGGTATTCTATCCAATCGCATGTATTGTCTGAGCGTGATCCCGTCCCACCATTTACTGTTTTCGTTCTTCTTTAGTTTTTCTAGCCTAACAAATTTATCCCTTAATCCTTCATTTCTTATCTGATTAGTGTTTTTCACACTAGCTGCCACAGTATCGCCTTTTGCAGATTATGAAAGAGTTCTTCTGCTATCTTATCTCTGTCCATGCTTATGGCAGAGAATATGTGAGTCAATGAATAAATTCAATAAGATTTAACACGTCGGGGCTGCCCCTACCACAGATTCCAGAGAGCGAGGAAAACAAAGGGGTTTGGCGTGATGCGGTATGCGATGGCGCCTGCCGGTGTGTAAGTATGTAAGAAGCAATGGAAGATTAAGTACGGTGCTACAGGTAGGGGGATAACCCTGAACCCCCAAGGTCGACCGAAGTCTGGGATACAATGATATAGAAGGCCTGTGCACACGTGATCAGTGTTGACAGTATAATTACTGCGAATAACATGCATACAAAACATATACAGTAGTCAGATTGCCATTTTCTTCTTGTGCTTTAATTGCAGACCAAATGCCCAGCCAACATGTGTTTCGTCAGGGTAGGAACCCACGACTTCTTCAGGGCTACAGGATGTAAAATAGCAATATGTTAACACACTGTGTCATGCAGTTAAAATAACTGCAGACCGAAAAGGCGATAAAAATGTGACTTCAGTGCAAATTACACCCAATGGGACCAGAACCGAAGAAAAGTTGTTAATAATGAAAACATTAGGAGCAACAAAGACACCAATAAGTGCATACATGTGTTGGTATTTAAAACATTAGAGTCACATACTAAACAGATAATAATGAATACCGGTCCACAAATGCCGGAGTTAGAAAAACCCTGCAAATGTGGGTCTATGTCATATGGCCTGTATATTAAAACCATGCATAAGTAATTTGTAACCACATAATATCACAAATGGGTGTATAATAGAATGAAAAAAGAAAAGCCAAGACCCAAAAATACAAGAGCAAAAAACAAGGCGTTTGGAAGGTAGGTGGAATCCAGAAGACGTTCAAGTAAAGAAAAAAATCTAAAAGTGAACCTTACCTAAGGACATATGAAAGAAAAAAGACAATATCTGGAAGAAAATAAAGAGTAAAAAGAAAAAGAGAATAATGAGTGATCGGGCAGGGTAAAGAGAATATAATGGAAGAGACAAGGAAAAAGAGAATGAGAGATGCTCACCTCTCCGCCGGTTGTAATTCCGTCCCGGCTATAAGGATGAGTGGTGACAGTATAGCACATTAGTTGATGCTGTAGTGAATACCAGCGTCTGTAGTACTAAGGACAAAAATAAGGAGAAGGGAAAAGACTGAAACGTATAATGACCATAATAAAAGTCCAGATGTAGATAGAAGTTAAGACAAAGATTCACGTGCTCCACTGACTAAACTAAACTAAACCAATAAAGACAAGCTGTAGAAAAATAGAGAGCTGATGCTATATCTGAAGGAAAGAAAACCACTGGTGAATGGGAAGTCTAGGGCAGAAATTAGGTGCCCCCAGCATAATAACTACATGATTAAACGAAAAACACGTCAAAAGATGACATGATCCAAAAGCGGGCGGCTAGTGAGGGGCCACCAGCAACCCGCGAGAACTCGAAGGCTAATGGTCTCTCTGAAGGGAAATGTAAATATTAATTAAAAGAAGCTAAGTCTGTGGGGCCACTAAAATGAAAGTGCGCGCAGGGCCGGTAAAGGCAGCAAAAATACAACGTCTAAAAATACAGTCTGAGGACACTCTATGAAATTAGCAGGGCAATGAGTGAAAATAGAACGTATAGAGACCAACACATGATAAGAAAGTCGTAAAAATAGGCAGGATTCATAGTACAACGAGTACACTAAATGTAACGATAGGCCTGTCAACACACACGAGTATCTGGCAGTTAACAGAGGCCTTGGGCGCACAAGACGCAAAGGCTAAAAGCGTCATAAATGCGATGGCAGTAAAGATACAACGTTTAAAAATACAGTCAGAGGACACTCTATGAAGATAGCAGGGCAATAAGTGAAAATAGAACGTTACCAGAGACCAACACATGATTAGAAAGTCTTAAAAATAGGCAGGATTCATAGTACAATGAGTACACTAAATGCAATGATCGGCATATCATAACACACGAGTGTCTGGTAATAAACAGATGCCTTGGGCGCACAAGACGCAAAGGCTAAAAGCGTCATAAATGCGATGATAAGCCTGTGGTCCAACAGGGTGAAAAATCACCCTAGAAGCGCAGTTTAACTAGAAATCTTCTAATAACAACAAGAGGTGTGGAGAATAGACGGAGGGGTAGAAATCCCGAGTCAGGTGTGATGAACAATACCGGGAGGCTGGACAACATCCATAAGGTGGAGGGGCATGAAACTCTCTGAGGACACTCTATGAAATTAGCAGGGCAATGAGTGAAAATAGAACGTATAGAGACCAACACATGATTTCTACCCCTCCGTCTATTCTCCCTCACTTCCGGTCTTTTTCCGGATGTTAATACTACGGTCTAGTCTTTTTTTCCTATATATGACGGAAGTCAAAGCTTGTCTTTTGTCTTCCTGTGCTGCCGCGCGAACTTGGGCAGTCAAGCGTACTCGCTTGCCACGCGTTTCTTCACACCGCACGAGTAAGTTTTTAAATCCACACCTCTTGTTGTTATTAGAAGATTTCTAGTTAAACTGCGCTTCTAGGGTGATTTTTCACCCTGTTGGACCACAGGCTTATCATCGCATTTATGACGCTTTTAGCCTTTGCGTCTTGTGCGCCCAAGGCATCTGTTTATTACCAGATACTCGTGTGTTATGATATGCCGATCATTGCATTTAGTGTACTCATTGTACTATGAATCCTGCCTATTTTTAAGACTTTCTAATCATGTGTTGGTCTCTGGTAACGTTCTATTTTCACTTATTGCCCTGCTATCTTCATAGAGTGTCCTCTGACTGTATTTTTAAACGTTGTATCTTTACTGCCATCGCATTTATGACGCTTTTAGCCTTTGCGTCTTGTGCGCCCAAGGCCTCTGTTAACTGCCAGATACTCGTGTGTGTTGACAGGCCTATCGTTACATTTAGTGTACTCGTTGTACTATGAATCCTGCCTATTTTTATGACTTTCTTATCATGTGTTGGTCTCTATACGTTCTATTTTCACTCATTGCCCTGCTAATTTCATAGAGTGTCCTCAGACTGTATTTTTAGACGTTGTATTTTTGCTGCCTTTACCGGCCCTGCGCGCACTTTCATTTTAGTGGCCCCACAGACTTAGCTTCTTTTAATTAATATTTACATTTCCCTTCAGAGAGACCATTAGCCTTCGAGTTCTCGCGGGTTGCTGGTGGCCCCTCACTAGCCGCCCGCTTTTGGATCATGTCATCTTTTGACGTGTTTTTCGTTTAATCATGTAGTTATTATGCTGGGGGGCACCTAATTTCTGCCCTAGACTTCCCATTCACCAGTGGTTTTCTTTCCTTCAGATATAGCATCAGCCCTCTATTTTTCTACAGCTTGTCTTTATTGGTTTAGTTTAGTTTAGTCAGTGGAGCACGTGAATTTTTGTCTTAACTTCTATCTACATCTGGACTTTTATTATGGTCATTATACGTTTCAGTCTTTTCCCTTCTCCTTATTTTTGTCCTTAGTACTACAGACGCTGGTATTCACTACAGCATCAACTAATGTGCTATACTGTCACCACTCATCCTTATAGCCGGGACCGAATTACAACCGGCGGAGAGGTGAGCATCTCTCATTCTCTTTTTCCTTGTCTCTTCCATTATATTCTCTTTACCCTGCCCGATCACTCATTATTCTCTTTTTCTTTTTACTCTTTATTTTCTTCCAGATATTGTCTTTTTTCTTTCATATGTCCTTAGGTAAGGTTCACTTTTAGATTTTTTTCTTTACTTGAACGTCTTCTGGATTCCACCTACCTTCCAAACGCCTTGTTTTTTGCTCTTGTATTTTTGGGTCTTGGCTTTTCTTTTTTCATTCTATTATACACCCATTTGTGATATTATGTGGTTACAAATTACTTATGCATGGTTTTAATATACAGGCCATATGACATAGACCCACATTTGCAGGGTTTTTCTAACTCCGGCATTTGTGGACCGGTATTCATTATTATTTGTTTAGTATGTGACTCTAATGTTTTAAATACCAACACATGTATGCACTTATTGGTGTCTTTGTTGCTCCTAATGTTTTCATTATTAACAACTTTTCTTCGGTTCTAGTCCCATTGGGTGTAATTTGCACTGAAGTCACATTTTTATCGCCTATTCGGTCTGCAGTTATTTTAACTGCATGACACAGTGTGTTAACATATTGCTATTATACATCCTGTAGCCCTGAAGAAGTCGTGGGTTCCTACCCTGACGAAACACGTGTTGGCTGGGCATTTGGTCTGCAATTAAAGCACAAGAAGAAAATGGCAATCTGACTACTGTATATGTTTTGTATGCATGTTATTCGCAGTAATTATACTGTCAACACTGATCACGTGTGCACAGGCCTTCTATATCATTGTATCCCAGACTTCGGTCGACCTTGGGGGTTCAGGGTTATCCCCCTACCTGTAGCACCGTACTTAATCTTCCATTGCTTCTTACATACGTACACACCGGCAGGCGCCATCGCATACCGCATCACGCCAAACCCCTTTGTTTTCCTCGATTTCTGAAGATATGATTAATGTGCATTGTACACATTCAATAGTCAATTCGAAACAATAAACCTCAGATTATTTCGTTACTGCCTATTATTAGGACAAATCTACCGGATTCCCATTCATCCTTTTGGAATCAGTCCGAGCGCCAAGATCTATAGAAGAAGAGTGCGTGGGCAAGTATCCAAATCATATGTTTCCCTGCCTACCTCTCCATCAAGCATTTATCCGTGGATTAGCTGCCGTGTAGCTTTACATTTGGTTGATTTGTGCACTTTTAAGCTTGCTTCTTTGCTTTTGCTTCTCCTCACCACAGCCCCATAACTTTTAGCAGCATTCCATTCCTTTTCCTACTTTGCAAACAGAGTTACTTTTGCTTTTAGGAAGTGCAGTGTTATCTCTGTTTCTGGACTGGGGGTGGGATCGGGAGGGAGGGGAGAATAGGAATGTTTGGGAATACTCACAAACTTAAAATGCGTACAGGTGTGCAATTTGCATGGCTACCCCACTTTCATTTTACCTCTCATGCATGCAGAGCATAACTCAGTGAAGCAAAAAATCTGCAGGCGTGGAAGCTTAACGGCTTTACAAGATTCCATCTTTCTGCATCTATAATCACAGATGATGAGTCAGTTAATCAATATCTCACAATTAAAACCTAGAAGGCACCTTTATGTGCACCGTCATCCAACTTAGATGGAAAAAAAAGTGTGTCGATTGACACTCAACTCATATCGGACATTGCCATTGTCACCCTACCTAACGAGGGGAATAACTTAGGCTACAGCATTTTGGGGGAAACATATGGGAGAATGTAGGCAGCAACTTAATCCATCAGAGATCTAGAGGTGCACAGTCTGATTTCTGGGTACTGAATGCACGTTATCGTACAGGCATTTATGCCATTTCTTTAATTTGAAACATTACGGCCAATCGGAGAGTGTCTGATTAAAGAGCATCGTCTGTGGAGTGAATCGACAACTAATATACAAAGAACATTTTCACCTCATAGTTAGCATTAGGAACAAATCCTCCAATGTGAAGCACTACGGTTGGGAATCCTCTTTTCTATCCCTCAAGGCAGTTGCGCCAGTGAACTTGGCCCCCGATTCTTTTTGGACTGGGAGGTTTATTGCCAATAAAAGCTCGGCCAGTTTCTTGCACCACAAATCCCATACACGTTGGGATTCGGTTTCGAACGTGCAGCCTGCTCTGCTCGTGATTGGTCATCTCATAAAGGCTTCTGAGTGTAGAGGATCATACCTCATGATCTGGGAATATACAATGTTTTTACAACAGCTTGGAGAGCGTTGAACCATTCACAATGTTGTATTTGTTCGTGTACTTTAGCACATAAAGCATCTCTGCTTTGGGTTGCCCAGCAACAGCGTAAACAAGTAAAGGCCTGACTTTGGTCCCCAATCCAAAGAGTTTTATTTGCTTGTCTCCCCGTTTCCACTTCCTACGGGGTCAAAAAGTAATCCAAAGACTGCTGTGCTCAAGGCTTTTGAACCAAAGTGAATTTGATGTGGTGAGGGGTTTTTCCATGAATAGAATTCACAAAGTAAATCATTGTTTTCTGCCCTGTTGGAGTAAAATGTATTTTACATTGCCACCGGTCTTTCCTTGCATCATATGTATTTTTTAAAGCCGTCATCATGGCGAAACAGCTGCTTCCCAAGCAGCTACGGTATGAATGTCATGTTCTTGGCAACACATGTATTACATTTCCCCAAAGCATTGCCAGCTTTGGAAGTAGAGAACATATTAATAAACATGAGTTCTGTCTGAGATAACGCCCTGTCCCCCGAGTAGTGAGGCTGTGCTTGTTAACCACTGGGCGGTTAGACATTGACGTTGCAGTCAGAAACAAGAGTAGTAAAGTGAGAAAACAGCAAGACCTAGAAAAGAAACTGAGCACATTTAGTCCATCAGAGTATTCTCCTGCATAAAGTTGTTCTGTTAATTATTAGTTCAAAAAGACAGAAGTGGCGGGGGGAGTCAAATGGGTTTAGAAAAAGCACAGCCACTTCTTTGAATATTCAAGTTTCTTTAAGATGTGTGAACGTACAGTGAATGTAAAAATTTTCGCTGCCAGAATATGTGTGCACTCTCCTTGCCAGGGCTAATTTTTAGGTTGAGCCGAGACATGATGTATTCACTATGTGGGCTTACCGTCCGCCCATTGCCTTTTTATTCGTCCCTTCAATTGTCGTTCGTTAATCCTTCCTCTTTGTCCCATCTTTTTGTGTTTGGTTTCCTCCCACAGAGCACCGCCCAATTACTGTTAACATTACGCTTCTGTGTTTATGTGTTCATTCGGGGGACCATTTTTTTCTTTGATTTGTGCTCGTGTCACTGTTTGCCCATCTTCGGTGGTTCAGCTTCGGCACCCGTCACTTAATCTCCCCGTCCTGTTAAAATACTGAGATGTACTGTCAGACACTTCAGATTGCTGTTTTCAAGGGCTCATCTTTAATTTTCTCTGACTTTTTTATATAATGTGAACTCGAGTGACCCAAAGGTGATGGAGTGCTTTACAAGAGCGCTAGTCACATTACACAAGGTCAGATTAATTTTTTGGGGCATCATTATAGAGTGCAAACTCGAGTGACCCAAAGGTATTGGAGCGCTTTACAAAAGCGCCAGTTACATTACACAAGGTCAGGTTAATTTTTGGGGTTTTTAGGTGAGCGGAGATTAAGTGATGCAGACGATGTCCCTGTTTATTCATTATTTTCCCTCTACCTGACAAATGGGAGCATTTTGTTGTTGTTGCTATGTCCAGTGCTCCTATATCCAGGGGGCTGGGACAGAGGGCAGGGCCGGGGGCTTGCTGGTAAACAGATGGTGCAAGCAGTATTTGAATGAAAAACTCTGGAGAAGGGTGTCTGGTGAATAGAGGCCTGTGGGAAGAGGGATGTGACGTCTCCGGCACTGGAAAGTACTTCACTGCTTTTTATCATAGGCTGTTCAATACTCTAGTGATGCAGTTGCACTCAGAATGTCATAGTGCTGTTGACTTGCATCAAGCCACTTGCCTGTGTGTGCATTAAAAAGGCTTGGAATATGTCCATAAATGTTTCCTGAGGCAAGCATGTATTCCTGAATCAAACTGCATGACCCATTGTGTAGTAATTGCAAAGCTCTTCAATCCCTGGCGGCACAGCATCCAGGATAATGTGCTGCATGGTTAAACACTTATACGGTCCCAAAGGTGAGACCTATTGGCTATGCCAATGCTTGTTACATTTTTCCATTAGGCTGGTCAGCCACTAGAGGGTAGACATGTTGAAGTGGTGACTGATGAAGTCGTACTAAAAGAAACCAAATTATTAACCCAAATTAGGTCTTTAATCATATCTGAACTTCCACAAATGAGAACTGGCATGGTTGTCATTACAGCGTACCATACGGATGCATTTTATGTAAATGAATGCACCACCACGTTGGATCGCATATCCTCCCCTTGACACACCTCGATCAATTACTCAGGGCTCAGACAATTATGGAGTCATGAGGCACAGGGGTGTTTATGGGGGGTCTTATACTGGTCCTCCACCTCTCATTGGGCTGCAAGGGCACCAGGCAGCAGTTGACATGTCCATTTCCCCGATGCTCCAGGCACATGCAAACTCTGATGCAATAACTTTTGTAGCAGCACCGAACTCACCTTAAAATATTAAACCTTGCATTCACTACTGGAATTCGAAGAAATGTACTCCGATAACCCATAAATTAGGGGTCAAGGTGTGGCAGAGGGAAGGGGGGAACTCACTAGGGGAGGAGTCATGAGAAGGGGCACCTGCTTTTCTTAATGACACACCACAATGACCTGGCACTGTTTGTGATAGTGCCACACATGCAATAACGTGGAAGGTGGAGATTCATCTATTTGCTATCTCTTGCATCAGTTTATTTTGAGGACCTGAAGTGAATACAATGGAATTGTGATCACTGAAATGTGAATGGAACTGCAGAGCACTGGTGAGATGTTCTTGGCCTCCTACACAGTTTAACACCAAGCAGCTTATCACCTGTTTCCAGACACTGGCAAAAGCAAGTAAATGTAGTTAGTTGCCATACTTCCTCACAGTGGTTATAATGTTTTTGGCATTGTGAAGACATCCAGACTAGGTTACAGAAATGAGGCTTTGGGTTACTGGGCAGTCGCAGGATTCACTTTTGTCAAAGTACTGGGATGTTGTGGCTTACACACTTCAATGCACATTTCATTCCATGCATTCACATGGAGTGGAGTGCAACCTGTGTTCAAATGCACTTTGCTGCCTCATGAAGAGCATGAGGCTCTATATTAATGCAAATGTGATACAAAACTATTCCCTTAGAAAGATATACGTGAATGCACTCAACGTGTTAGTTCAATGGAAAGTCATTTTTTCCTTCGGCCACTTGAGTACTGCTGCCACCAGCAGTACTGGTTATAAACCACACCCAGGGGCGTAGCTTCAGGTGGGGGGGGGGGGTGTTTGGGGTGTTACCCCCCTCATAAATGTATTATTTAACAAATAGTTGGTTACCAGAGCTCTCAGTCGGATATGGTAAGGTGTCAGTCGGATTTCACCTGGGATTTTTAAATGCTCACTCAGACAAAAACACACATACACTCATCTCAGTATTGAAGGTCTTAGAACATGGTTATATTTTACAAAATACTGAGTTTTAAGTGCCCCCTCACAACCCAAACTCGTTTCCCTTTCCACTGGCCCTTACACCACCTCAAGCGCTGCTTCTCATATAATGATTAACATGATATGCCAGCGTGTCTGAAGGTCACACTCCCTCCAGTCTAACTGAGCAAGCTACACCCCTGACCATTCCCAGTGAGCAATGACGGCCATTTAGTCCATGCTTTCCTCACTTGTTAGCATGACTACTGTTAGATCAACTAGAATGCCATCTGATCAGTGTATATCAGCTGCAATTGGCAGTGGCAGTATCTGTTTTAGTTCAATTTCAAAGTCATTGTTATGAATTTTGTATTATTTTTTTTATATTTATACTGGGGTAGCTTTCTGTGATATGATGTCACCATCTTTTATGTCACTTTCCATGACATAATTGTTAAAAGAATGCTTAAGAGACCACTACGTTATTTATTTAGATTTATTGGTATCGAATTACTAATTTATCTTTGTCCCAGAGGGTGGCACTCCACTTTCTTTATTTTAAGCACTACTTTTTACACAGGGATAAAACATTTTATTTTAAATAAGTATTGTTAAAACCAATGGGTTTGGCCTTGGCTAGCTTGTACGATGGTTCTTTTTAAAATTTTTATTGCAAGCACATGTCACAAAACTAAAATGGAGGAAAAGAAAAATATAATGATGCCTAAAAGTGGCAGCCATAGGGTTGCACTAACATCTGTAAATATAAAAAAAATAACCATAGCAAATGAATCTTACTGCGGTAAAATGTTCTCTGATGGTAAATGCAGTACTGCTGGGATTACCCGCCCATCCACCGCTCATAGCTCTTATATGTTGCTGCATACATCGATAAACAAGGGCAAGCTTCTAGCCAATACATGCAGGCACACATAGCCACTGTAAGACATTGGATTATTAATTGGGGTGGGTGCCTAGCCACCTTGAGGAATAATCACAATCCTTGTCAGGGTGAAACCTTAAAGTCAATAAATTAACCTGAGCTCAACCTCTTGGTAGATATTGCACAGTGTAGACAGACTTTACTTAGTGCAATGTGAAAATAATTTTTGCAATAACAAAACAGTAATGAACTTGAAATGCAAAACAATAAAAGTCCCAAACTGAATTAGAAAAATAGAGTAAAATGTAATAAACAAATTGACAATACAAATGACAAAAATCCAAAGTTGAGAACTGGAGATATGGATTTTTAAAGTTTCAAGTAGGAATAGTGCCAAGTAGCACAAAGTGCCAATGATAGTCAAGGGTCACGTAGACTGGGACCTAGGCACAATTTGAGGCTGCCAACAAAGGAGTGCAGGTCAGATTCACCAACCAGATTTGCTCTGGTCAAATATTTTACCTTCTGATCAATTCACCACAGAAGTACACTTCAAAAGCTTCCCTGTGACCTCAGGGGAAGCACTTACATATTCAGAGAGTGTCAGACAGAGGCTAACAATTGGGCCCAGTCCAGGTTCCAGTTGCGACTGGTCAGCTGGTCAGGTGCAGGAAAGGCCTCTTGTAGCTTGTTGTATGTATCCCTGTAGGTTAAACAGGAGGTCAGCCTTATGACCTTTGAAGTCAACTTCTTTGTTCTGGGTACAAGAGGGAGCAGGTCCAGATCTTCGGGGGTCCTCTCACATCACAGACAGCAGGTCCAGTCCTCTTCTGTTCTTCCTCAGTTCCAGGAGTGTTCCAAAGTAGGTGCCTGGCACGAGCTAGTGGGTGGGAATGACTCCTGGTCACACCTTAACCATAGGGTTAAATGTTCCCAGGGGCATTCCTACCCATTTTGGGCATTTTCAAGATGGTGAAAGTCTTCAGCCACAATACAACATGGGTTCTGATGGCTATGGGTGTGTGTGGGGAGTGTGCCATGCTAATCATAGTGTCCTCCCACATCTAACACTAAAGTCCAGTTTGGGGCAACCACTGTACTCACAATAAACCCAGAGACTGATGTCTGGTAGAACAAAAGTAGGGTTTTGAAGCAACCAGACAATGGATACAATAGAATCGTTTTGGAATCCTGTTACCTTCCTTTCAAATTTGCCCAAAGTGTTATATGTAAACCCAGCAGAGCTGTTGAGCAGAATTTGAAATTCAAGCAGGATTCAACACTCTAATGCCAAAATGGATGCTCACAGCCCACATCCTGCATCATCATCTTTTTTTTAAAAGTATTTTTATTAATTTTGCTGGAGCCAGTTCTTGATACACAAATATAGCTATATAGTAAATACAGTACATGTCAGATCCATAGTAATTTAGTAAGCAGCAACATGTACATCTGAAGAGAGAAAGAGAGATAGGAAGGAGAAAAATCGGATAGGTTTACATACGGGTCATTCACCGACCCAATAGTGTAACTAGTCCAAGGGGAGGCTGGACCATATCCTTTTAAACATTTTAAGAGATCTAGGACCACTAGCCTTGGATGAGGCAGCCTCGGCTTCATAGGTTTGTCGCAGCACTGTCCACCATTCTGTCACTTTCGGTGGGGATGGGTTAATCCATGTTCTAGTGATACACAAGCGAGCGCTGACAATAATGATCGAGAGTACTGACCCTAAGTGGCCTACGCAGTCTTGCTTATAACCCAGCAGAATTTCTTTATTGGTCATTTGGAAGTCGGACCCTAGGCATTCATTTAGTATAGGAGACTGACCCAGAAATTTAGTAGCATGGGGCAGTCGCAAACACGTGTGATAAATAGGCTGCATAGCAGTTGCATTTTGGACAATATCTTTTAACAAGGGCTCGAGAGGCTGACCAGTTTGAAATAGATATAGGAGTGTAATATAGCATCCAAATAGTCCGAAAAGTGCTGCAGTTTAAGACTATCAGAAGCCACATATTGATCTACAATTGTAAGAGCCTCCTGCAATTCAATGACCGTAGTTCAGATCTAAGAAGCCGGCTCCATCTTGAGGCCATTTGCATGTTGTCATCCTGTACTAGTAAGATAAACCTCTGATAGAATAGACTAATAGAAGCTCTACCAGAGGACTGATAAAGATCGACCAGGATTTCTGATATTTCACATTGGATTTCCAGCTTCCATCTGAACAGTAAGTAATCCCTTATCTGCAGGTATTTAAAAAAGAAGTGTTGTGAGAGCCTAAATTCAACTTGTAATGAAAGAAACGTCTGAAACCCCTGATAATCATAAAGATGACCAAGACTTCTAATGCCCATACGTCCCCACGCTTTCCTCATTTTATCATGTAATATGTCTGGAAACATCAGGTTGCCCCATAAAGGAGTATGATGGTGAAATATAGGTAGAGAGTATTTATTACAAATTTCTTGCCATGTCCGAGCGATGCCCCTGATTATCTTGAATCTCACCCGGGAACGAAACCATGTTGTTGGTCTGATACTAATTCGTGCATGAGCAGAGCTAGACGATTCGACAGAAACTTGGAGAAGACTTTAGCGTCCGCATTTATCAATGAAATAGGTCGATACAAACCCCTTTCCTCAGATGGATTGCCCTTTTTTAAAAACACTACAATGTTAATCATCCCCCAAGATGCAGGTGCATCCCCCCATTAGCCACATATGTAATTAAATAGGCAAGCTCTGGAGCTAGGACATCCTTGAATACCTTGTCAAATTCCAGGGCAATCGTGTTGTCGCCTGCCACTTTCCCGAAGGGCAGTGCACTGATTGGATCTTCGATCTCCCCAAGCATTATATCTCCTTCAAGAGTAGCCATCTGTTGAGGCTCAAGCTGGGTTAGGCGACTCTCCTGCAAATAACCCATGATGCTAGTACATTCAGGACTAACTGGCTTGCTATAGACCTTTTGATAGAAAAACATGAATTGCTCAGCAATGGATTGAGGATGAATGTATGTCACTCCTCCTTTGCCTACAATGCGCTTATTAGTGGAACACGCCCTTTTGTCAGAAATCTGATGGGCAAGGAGGCGACCCACCTTCTCGCCACACTTGTATTGGAACATTTTATTCCTATGGTAGCGGGCAGCAGCTTTTTCGGCCAGTCCTCTATTAAGAATAAGCAATTTCTCAATGAGCCTAAGATATATCAATTGTTCAGTTGTGTCCCTTACAGATGTTTTTCTAAATCTAAGCACTCCTTTCGACATTGACCCAATTCCTGTAGGATGGACCTATTTTGATTTAGGATAAACTACAGTAACACCCATCTGACATGTTCCTTCATACAGGCCAGACCACTGTGACCGGGGCAGATCCTTTATTAATTTGTAAAAATTTGGCAAGACTACCTCTAAGATGTGATCTATATTCTACATTGGTGAGAAGATGACGTGAGAACGAGAATGGGCGATGACTTTCCCTACCTTCCTGTCCAGCCAGCACTGTCAGCATAGTAGGTTTGTGGTCCGATGTAATCTTGGAACATACCTCTATGTATGCATTTGCAAGAGCCGACCCCTTAATAAAAATCATATCGATGCACAAATATTGTTTGTGAAGTGATGAGTAGTACGCATACCCAGGCGCCTCAGGGAACAATGCCCTCCAAGCATCATCTAAACCATGTAGTTTTGCGAATTCATTAATTGAAGCATGGGTCTAAACCATCCTAACATGCGAATGCCTATTTGTAGTATTGATCCTATAATACATTAAGCAGTTGAAATCATCCATAACAATTAGATCGTCCGCCCAATCCAATAATTCCATATTTAAATAATCAAATAACTCAGCTTCTCCATATTTGGGCTGTAAACTATGCAAATGGTTAATTTTTGTCCGCCTATTGTCATCTGGGTTATGACCCACCTACCCCTAGAATCTGCAGAAGTCCTGAATAAATGAATAGTAAAATTCCTGGATTTCGTTATAGGTACCTCACGGATTGACGTTGTTTAGGAAGTACACAATATTGTATCATCCCTCAGTTGGTTAAGCCGGTCCTTATATGCCAGGTGAGTTTCCGTTAACCCTAATGTATGTGGATTGAGCACCTTAAGTTCCTCACATATTAGTTGCCACTTCCTGGGCTGTTTCAGGACCGCTACATTCCAGCACAGATATTTCAGATTACCCATCATTTTTTCGAAACTTTCCTATCTTCCCCTACCTCTACTTTGAGAAAATTCCTGTTCTTTCTAAAACATGATGTTCGAGAATGAAATATTGATGTGTCTGGCTCCGTTAACCTCCTCCAACCCCACCTACGCCCCCCCCAAAAAGTGAGTAGACCTGAAACATCACTTCCTTTGTACGCGTCCAACCCCCCCAAACACCCTACTCACCCCACCCTGTTTCTAGAGAAAGGAATCATCCACCCCCTTGCTGTCGGTGAAATGACAGCTTTCAGGGAGCATACCACCATGGCCGCCCCCGCACCACCACCGGCTATGCATCACAAGTGGGAAAATCAGAAAGAAAGAAAAAGTGAAAAAGAAAGAAAACAAGAGGAGAAGCACAAAGGGTGTATATTCACCCTCTCCTTTCAATTGGTCCAGCTATTTAGTCCCGATTCTAGGTCCTAGGGCTTATGGCCAGTGTTTACACATAAGAGAAGGAAACATCCCCTGTAGAGAGCCCGAATATATTAGTATCATATAATCTGGGCTAAGCCAGGGTTCCCTTTTACCTGCTACTTCAATTACGTAGCCCCAGATTGCCAGAAGTCCAAAGCCTACGTGACCTCCAAGTCTGTATAGAAAAAATGAGATCGCCCATCTTTGATGACCTTTAGGCGCGCTGGCTCCTGCAGGAAAGCCTGTGCCCCGACTGCCTTCAGGGGATCTATCAGCTGGCGCAGCTTCCATCGCCTGTCCATGGTGATGTTACACAAATCCGACCTCACAAAGATAGAAATAGAGTCCCCAACTATGGGGTAGGTAGGTCGAGCTTTTATAGAGATGGCCTGTTGGAGAATGTTGTGATTTTGCACGGGCTTCTTGATTTAAAAAGATTGGAAGTCTATGAGCCAGCTGAATTTGAGAATCCAAGTCCCAGTTCGCCAGTTCCGGGAATGCTTTTTGAAATAACTGAACCATGAATGCTCTGGGGTCTGACCCTTTTTTCCCTTTGGGCATTCCAAAAACCCTCAGATTGTTCCGCCGTTGCTGATTTTCCATGTCTTCAACTTTACCCTGTAGAAGTGCCAATTATCTCTCCTGAGTCTTAATTGTTTTAATCATGGCCATGCTGACCTCCTCAGTCTAAGCTATGCGCTGTTGTAAGTTTGTCATTTCACAGGTGAGCGATGCTACTTTACTGGTCACTTCCGATAGTGATTGTTGTATTAATAGGTTATCAGCTCTGACTTGTGCGTAATGATCCTGTGCCTCTGCTCTTTGGGTGTGCAGGAATTGAAGGATTAAGGACATTGAGGATTCTTTTGTATCAGCGGCATTGTTTAGTTTGGAAGTACTAGTTTCGCTTATCACTAGGGGAGAGGAGCCATCGGACAGAAGGCTTGCCGGAGAGTCAGGACGTTTTGTTAAGCTATCCGGTAAGTCATATACTTCTGCATCAAGAGTAGCCTTTAGGTCAGGGGGTTTGCCCCTCCCCCTGTGGATTGGCGCTCTGAAGCAGAGCTACTGGAATTTTGGCTTTCCTGATACCCAGTATCCTTTTTGAGGCCTCCTCGGGGGTCTTCACAGCTCTGACTTTGTATTGTTTCTAACCAGGGAGGCACCTGTTTTAGCATATACATAATTCAAGCTCACTGGCGATTCTAGGAGAGCTCTGCCTACGTCCAATGATGGGATAGTTGTTGCAGGGCTTATTGCACCAGAGTAAGCCATTACCCTGTCCTGATCCACAGGTTTATTACATAGTATATCCGTACCCGTTCCCATGCTCCAGCCTATAGGAGCCTCTTTTCCTACGGCCCTGAGCCACCAGTACCGTTTAGCCACGCTGTTTCTCCAGAAATTGGCTCATCTGGGCTATGGCCATCTTGCTCACTCCCCCGTCTCTTGTTCCTCCTGGCAACTTGCCCCCCCTGCTCAGTGTTGGAGACCTCACTGTTGCTGGAATAATGGCGATAGTGGCTGCGCAGGGGGCCATATCGCTTTATTGCAAGTGCTAGTGTCAGTAGTGTCAACCATATCAGACTGTAAATTCCGAACCAATTCATTACCTTGTTGCCGATCCGGAGTTTCCGCCACAGAGTTGACCTTTTTACACTGACCCCTGGCATCTGTGAGGGCCGGGCGTTCAGGGTGCCCTGAAGGTGGAAGGGAATCACTGCTTTCTCCCACCTCGTCATTCCCTGCCCGAACCGCACTCAGCAGGGTGTCCACCATTACAGACTCTGGAGTAAAATTCTCAGTGCACACAAGCCTGTAGCAAGTCCTTAGCCTTCCCGGATTGTACCAACTTTAAGATCGTCTTCCAAACCCGGGAGCCAGACCCTTTTCCTGCAGCCGGCAGTCGCCCACGTGTCTCATCGTGGGCTGCCACAGCATCTTCATTTATTGTGACCGCTGCTGCTGTTGCAGCGCGGCCCCCTCACACTCCTCTCTGAGCACTTACGCGCTGCGGGGCCATGTCAGAAGTGATAGCAAGACTCGGCCAATGGATAATAGAGTGATATGGGCAGATGAACCACTTTGCTGTCCTGACCAGATGCCAGTGGTGTCAGGGAATCCATGCATACCGCCCACACATCGGACTTCTCAAAACAAGGGGATACATGCTAAATCAATGTTGGATCAGATCCTCTCTTCTCTTATTTCATCATTTGACTATGCTTCGAGTGATGCAGCGTGATGTGTAGGAGCAGCTCCAGGTACGTGCTCACCGCAGCGGAGTCGATCCGCCATCTTCTTTTCTCCCTGCATCTTCAGTGAGGTTCAGTTAAGTCATCTCTGCTCATTCAGGTCAGCCTATTGTTTGTTACTGGGAAACATTTCACACCTTTTTCCCATCTCTTCAAAGGCTGCGAAAAATTTGAGAACAAATGCAAATTTGTCTCCAGGAACTTCAGGCAGGGAAAAGGTAACTTTCCAAAAGTTATTTTTCCTTAACATTTGATTAAAATAAGACTTTCCAACTGAATTGGGTTTTAATAACTATTAAAAATAGTTGTTTAATTATTTTTCTAGTTATTCCAATTCTCGAGATACAGTATTAGGATTTTTAATCAATACTCTGGTTTTCTACAGAGGACTGCTAAGCGTGTCACAGTGAAATATAGCTTTTGGATACTAGTCACTTTATGGACATGTTAACATTACATTTCTACAATGCATACTTTTAAATACCATGCATCCTGCCTTATGGGCAACAAGGCCTACATGGGATGAGTTATTAATATTTGAAAGGGAGGTTTCAACCTGTCAAAGGATTTATTTTGGAAAGTTGAATTGAAGTTTTTACACTGCTACCAGTCAGGCTGAAGCTACGTTTACACTGCCAATGTTGTGGATGGCACAATAGGTGCTGCAGTCCACTAGGGCTTTAAATTTCCAAGCCCTGGGTTCATCTGGTACCAACTACAATTAACATCTAGGTAAGTTAAATATACCAATTAGGAATATGCCAACTTGACCATTTTTAAAAGAGGAGAACAGGTACTTTACTACTGGTTAGCAGCAAAAGGGGAAAAATATGGGGTGGCCACAAAGAAAGGATGGATTTCCTACAGCCACTTATCTAAAGAGCAACAAATAGCAAGCAAAAAGCTATGTTGTGGACAAAAGCTCATTTTATGCTGCAGGAAAATGATGAGTTGGTAGCTAAGCATAACGTTTTCACAACACTATATATATGTCTTGGTATACATGCCGAACATATATTTGGCATTCTGGCAACTCGTAGTTATGAGATCACAAGAGAACAATGACTCCATGTATGCACAATACATAATGAATAAAAAAATCACTATTTACAAAATTGACACAAGGATATACTAAGAGGCATCATAAGTACCAGATTTATATTTTACAAGCAGAAAAAGGCTGCCACCAGTCACACACAGCTGTACATTATATTATGATATTTGAACAACAATGTTTTGGCAGAATCTCTCCTACAAACCTACAAAGGTTCATACCATATTTAAAAGTCAACAAAAAATATATAAAATATATTCAACAAAACTGAAGTTATAATCATTCTTTTCCCAGTACTGAATGCTGTATCTTCCCAATTAAGTCACATTGCTGTTATAAGATTAGATTCAACTACCTTTATTAGTGGTTTCAACATTATTTATTAATTTTCTGAACTGGTAACTAACACTATTTATTTTTAATAGGGTATTCCTTAGAAATATGAGTGATACCTTAAATAATTGTATGGCTATAGAAAAGCAGAGATCTATAAATAGCTGGGAAATGTCCAAAGATTTAACAAAATAAAAAAAATAAAACATTAAATTAGAAACAAAGCAAACAGTACTATTTAATTACCTTTTAAAGATGGCAGTGACAAAAAGAAAGATAATAGTTGTGGGAAAAGGAAGATGCCCTAATGTTTTGGCTGTATGAAGTGGGCTTTAATAAAAGAAAAAGATTAAACTGTCTTCAATAAAAAAGGATGGTTTTTCAATGTTCAATTTAATGTGCCCACAGTCAATGTGAAGAAAGCAGGCGAATAGCAAAAGAACATCTATGCGGGGTTTTTATTTAAAACCTTAGAACTGAGTGCAAGGAATGAGAACCATAGTAATCTTTGAAGATTTATTTTTCTTCTTTTCACTATGCCTTAGGGTATCATGCAGACTGCTCTGACTACAGGCAAAAATAATGCATCCTTTATTCCAGTCTCATTTAAGGCAGCAAATCCTCCATAGTCTTTTCAGGCCACCTGCATGAATGATCCTTGGGCTGTTAATTCTTTGAGCCAGAACAAAATCTTATTCTGTGTAGCCTCAGAAGGTTTGTGCTGTGTAAACTTAGGGATATTCGCCAAGAGAACATTCTGCATGTTCTTGATGAGAGCCAAACTTATTTTGTCCTTGATCATAGACAGATATATCGCTTTTGGTTATCATGGTTTGATCACAACATCACTGTGCTGCTGCTCTTTTACGTGGACCAAACACCTTTGGGTATATTTACTAATATTTCATGCAACGCAGTGAAGCAAGTGAAGTTGCTGCACTGCGTTGCGTGAAACGTAGAGAGCAGAACAGCACTATATTTTCAAAGATATGTTGCAGTTCTGCTCTCGGCTCACTTGTGGCTGGTCTAGCACCAATACAGGCACCCTTGTGTCATGGTGTAAGGGTTCCTGCGTATGGTCAGGTTAGTTTTTGAGCAGGAAGGGATGCCCTTTGAGCCTATTTCTTCTTTGTATATATTGTGCAAAATGCAGCACACACGCAAAGAGATAATATTGAAGAGAAATAAAAAATGTTCTCCTTGTTAAGCCATGATCATGTAATTGTGCCATTTTGGCACAAACACATGTTTATAAGTCTTTGTAAATATGAGTTTGCATCAAAACACATGGCTGGATGCATGGAAACGTCCATGCACCACCCATGTAACGCCTACCTGACACACGGTAAGGCAAGGCAGCTGGACTTGTGTGACTTTGAAAGTCCCAAAATGGATTTTGCATTGGGGCTGCACCAAAAAAGGATGCAACCCTGACACAAAATCTTAGCAATTCTGGACCCAGTTCTGTTACATTCAGGGCTCAGAGGGTCTGCCGGTAACTGCAGTTCTTCTTGGAAGGCAACTTGAGGAGTATGCCCTGAGGATTTGAGAAAGGGACTGGAGACGAGGCTGGACTGACTAATTTCTGGTTGCACTGTTCTGTTTTCATTTTGGGCCTACAGAATTATATTTGCCTTTCCTCCTCAACGTCCTTCAGATTTGTAGATGTAGAGTCAGTAACTGTGTTATGAGGGTTGAGTGCTTTAATTTATTACTAAGTGTACGAAGGTAGGTTCCTTCTGCATGGTTACCCCCATTTTTTTCCTGGTGCTGTGATGGCTTCTGACAAATCTGACTGGGATCCTGCTAATCAGGACCCCAGTCTCTGTGCTTCTCCACTAAATTGGTTTGGTAAGTACTTAGGTACATCCCAGGCTGGACACTGGTCTACACTTATCAGTCCCTAGTATATGGTACTAAGGTACCCAGGGCATAGGTACACCAGGGGTCCCCCACAAGCTGAAGCATGCATTATGCCACCCATGGGAGACCACTCAATTTGCAACTACAGGCCTGCCATTGCAGCCTGTGTAAGCTGGTGCTGGCACCACTTACAAAAGATATAGGTTTACCCATATCTAGGGTCACTACACTTAAAACCTATAAGTCACCCCTAAGGCAGGTCTTACAATCCTGAAGGCAGGGTGCTTGGTTCTAAGTGGGAGGGTACCTCTGCATGAGCAGGACACCCCTACAGCCTATGGAGCCCATTCTCCCGGGTTGTAAGTGAGGCAGCCATATGACAAATAGAGGGGCACTGCGTCATTACGCGGTGACCATCTCGAAATTGGCTGCAACGAATCCTATCATGTTTGGTCCGTAAAGCTCCTCTGGGAGGCCCTCGGTGCTCCCGGTACCAGTCTTCCAGACACGTTTCTGCCCTCCTGCTGCTGAGCCAAGCTCGGGCAGGGGAAGGCAGAACAATAGATATCTGTCACAGGGAGGAGTGACCACCTCCCAGACAGGATTTAGTGTATTAGGGCAGGGTGGGAGTGCTTGCCAGGGCCACATAGTCTGCGTGCAGGGCACACTTGGTGCCCTCCATGCATAGTCCAGTTCAAACCAGTTAAGGGAGCCGTTGGCTCCCACTCTGGCGCGAACCTGGACAATGGACAGGGGAGTATCCTCCCCCTTGTCCAGCCCCTCCTTAGGGAGGGACCCCTGTAACGTTCCAACCCTGTGGAGAGAATGTGGCCTAACGGCTAAGGCGGTCGACCTTGGAGCTGGGGAACCGGGTTCGAGTCTCGACTGGGACGCTCAACATTCTGTGATTCTGGGTAAATCACTTAGGGCCAGATGTACGAACAACAATTTTGCGACTTGCAAATTATGTCGCAATAGCGAGTCGCAATTTGCGAGTCGCAAAATGGGATGTTCAACAGTGTCAGAGACACTGTTTGCGATTCCCAATGGGGTCGCAAATTGCGAGGCTCATCAATATTAATGAGCCTCTCGCAATTTGCGAGCCCATTGGGAATGACAGGCCCTCCCAGGGATGGTGGCCTGCGGTCGCAAAACATTGGTACATGGCTTTGCGGTCGCTATTAGGAAGGGGCTTTACCGGGGGTTTTACCGAGTCGCAAATAATTTGCGACTTGCTAAATAGGCTTTGTACATGGCCTGTGAGGTTTTTGCATGCGCAAACGGGTCGCAAACCCATTTGCGCATGCAAAAACGGGTCATACATCTGGCCCCTAATCTCCCCGTGCCTAACAAAAATGAATGTGTCCGTCTGTAACGTAACTGGTGCTCATGTAAAGCGCTCTGATACCTTGAGGTCTAGTTCACCCTATATAAAACTAAACAAAAAAAAAAAAAAAACCTTTCCTTAGGGTACTTAAGGGCTTACCTGAGGGTGGGTCCCTAGATTCGTCGTGGGACAAGATACAATTCCGACACCACTTCTTCTTCGACCGTCTGGGCACTTAGGACTTCGCTAGACTTCGCTCTGGGCATCAAAGCTGCAACCGGGAAGACTCCTGCTGCTCCTGATCTCGTCGTCCTGCTCGTCTGCTGCAACGTCCGTGCCTGTGCACCGTACAGGAACCTTCCAAGGCTTGTGGGCATCCAAAACACCTGAAGGAATCTCCCTTGAAGCGAAGGAGTCACTTCCCTGCATCTGCAGGCACCGCAACTAAGCTGACCGATCTGCTGATCCTGAGCTCCCACGGAGTCCGAAAGGCTCAGCAACACAGGTGATGGTTCTTCACATCCCTCGAGGCCTGCCCTGTCTTCTCACCAAGTTTGAGGCCAGTATCCCTCATTGGAGCCGCAGGACCCGAGAACCCCTGTGCACCGCGTTGACTTGCAGTTGCAAAGGCTTGTTGGCTTCCTTCCACCAAGATCTTTGGGCTCCCAGTAGCCCCAACCTCAAGCATCTCCAGTGAACAAGATCTTCATCCTCACAGCATCTTCTTGCATCGTGGGCTTGCATTTTTGGTGAGCTGTTAGAGGTCCTCTTGCGACTCCAGTGCCTCCGGCCTGTGGGTCCTCTTGAGGGTCAACTTCATATTCTTTGTGCTCCTCTGTTTGTGGTGAGTCTCCTGGACCTTGCTGGTCCCGAAATTGCACCTTCTTCAACTTCCTCACTGGTTGCAGTTGCCAAGGCTTGTTGGTGCTCCCGCCGAACACCGACCCCTCAACTCTCGACATCCGATGTGGGACAGCTTTGTATCCGGCTCCTGGTCGTCCTCAGTGTTGCCTGGTCCGCAAAGCTGCAGTTAGAAGGTCACCGTCAGCTTCCCTGCAACACCCGACTTCTGTGGACATTCGCCTTCCGTGCGTCCTGGTCACTCCTGAGTGTCATAGACTCTGTCCCCTCTGCTTGCAGGTTCTTCACATCTTGAATCCACCTTTGGGTTTCACCGGACACTTTCACCTTCTCCAGCAGCGGCATCTTTCTGAAGTCCTCCATTGGGTTCGACGGCGGTTTCCGACGCCACTTCACACCTATGCACCCGGCTTCCCTGGGTCAGGTATCCTGGTTCCTAAGGTATCCACGGGTGGGGTGGCTCTCCAACCTTCTGTCTTCCATTGGGGTTTCTTCAGGGTCCGCTGGGAAGGGTCCTTCTTCTTTAAAATTGCAACCGCGATTTACCCATTGACTTGTATAGATCACGCGGTTGTGTTCCCACTTAGCACACGGCCTCTGTGGGGCTCCTAGTTACTTTACCTCGGGTGGTTCCTTGGGTCCCCGACACTTCTATGTCTTCTGGGTACAGTCTTGACTCGAGTCGTGGTTCGCATTCCACTTATTTAGTATATGGTTTGATCCCCCCCTGGTGACCGCTGTGTATTAAGTGCTACTTACCTGTTTCTATTGTCGTAAAGTATTGTGTGCATTGTGCATATCTCCGGGTAGGAGATATCTGTATATGTTAGTGTCTTATAATAAATACATATTTTTATAAATACACTGTGTGGTTCTTTTTCACTTAATATATACTTATAAGATTATGTTCTGGTAAAACAAGCTGCTTTACACTCCTTCTGGACTAAGCCTGAAGGCTGCTCTCTACAGCTACCACTTAGAGAGCTTTCTAAGGTTGTCTAAGACCACTAAAATCACCATAAGGGTTGTCTGGATTGGTGCACTGTGCCCACTTACATAAGTGTACACCATATATCAAGCCAGCTTCTCACACTAAGCCTGGTGAAATTTCCGTTATGCCACCGTAATCTCTTGTTTTTTGTGAATTTTTCAGTTGTAGTTCCTGTAAATATGCCATTACTCCGTGTGGCATAATTACTCAAGACAATATTTTAGCAGGGAAGTGTAGGAATGATGCAAATGATCAGAAAACAAGTGGCTGTGAGTTAGAAAGATGGCAACGAAACCAAAGCAAAGTCATGGTTATACACTACCACACACTGCCCAGAGTGCGCATGGGTCATGATTCATATCTCTCCTTTGTGACTAACAACAGGCACCGATATCTTTTAACAAGGATGAGGTTAAACTTTTTTCCCCTCATGGCAGGATACCCAGCTCTTGAACATTCATTAAACAACTTATCACTATGTCCCTGTGATGGCCTGTCTACCCAAACAATGTCACACATTTTATTCTTTTGTGGCTTTTATAAGACGGAAAGGAATCAGTACATCCTCGCTCTGATAAAAAAAACTGAGCCTATACTCTTATTCCTCATCTGTTACAGTTATTTATTCCTTGGAAACCCCCTATATTTGTTTCATGTTAGCGAACTTTTTATGCTCAGTCCTTCGGACTAGAAGAAGATCTACAGACAGGGGTGCGGTTTTATGTGATTATTTTTACTAACCGTCGTCAATTGTTAATATTTCTTTTAATTGAACTGCTGCTAGATTTTAAATACGCTAACTAGAAACTGTCAAAGAATAAGGAAATGCCTACGTGAGGGTGATACCATCGTAAATTGATTATTGTAAATATTCCTCTTATAATAAATAGCTGCTAGTTTTAGAAATGTGGATTCGTGTAAACTTTGATACTTTAAAAGGAAAATGTATAAAATTAATTTTTAACTGTTTTGAATTATTCTTCCATCAATTTGTACTGTGATAATTACTTGCACTTTTATGAATTTACTAAATGCGAATAAAGTTATTTGATTGATTGAAGTGGCTGTTGTTTGTGGCGCTTGGGTTTATTGCTTTATCTTTTTAGCACAAATGTGTCCTCACGTCCAGAATGGACACAAGAATGCATTTTCTCTAAAATATAGCGCAAAATACCCAGCTTGTATTTTGCATCTGTTGTACCTGGCCCTTTTTGGAGAGTTATCCCCAACCTTTATGCCTTCTTCCTCTTATTTTTTCTGACCTGTTTCTGTTGCCTTTAGGACTCTGGGCACTTTACCACTGCTAACCGGTCCTAAAGTGCATATACTCCCTGTACAAATTGTAATGGTGATTGGTTTGTCCATGAATGGCATATTTGGTTTATTAGTAAGTCCCTAGTAAAGTGCACCAGGTGTGCCCAGGGCCTGTAAATCAAATGCTACTAGTAGGCCTGCAGCACTGATTGTGCCACCCACGAGTAGCCCTGCAACCATGTCTCAGACCTGCCACTGCAGTGTCTGTGTGTGCAGTTTTAAACTGCCATTTTGATCTGGCAAGTACACCCAATTGCCAGGCCCAAACCTTCCCTTTTATTACATGTAATGCACTCCTAAGGTAGGTCGAAGGCAGCCACATGGGCAGGGTGCAGTGTATTTAAAGGGTAGGACATGTACTGTTGTGTTTTACATGTCTTAATAGAGAAATACTACTAATTTTGTTTTTCATTTTTGCAAGGACTATCTCTTCCATAGGGTAACATGGGGATTGACTTGAACTATCATTTAAGGGTAATTTTCCATTGGGATCAGATAGAGATTTGGAGTTTGGGGTCTCTGAACTCATAATTTAAACGTACATATTTTGGTGAAGTTGGTTTTTAAATTGCATATTTGAAAATGGCACTTTAAGAAAGCATTTATATAGAAATGGGTGACCCAGTGTACCCTTGTGGGGTTGGGTGAATAAGTGTCAGGTAATGGTACCTACAGGGATGTATTGGGAAGTATACTTAGATAGAATTCTTTAATTACTTGCAAGATGTCTAATCATGAGATTGAGAAACCAATTCAAAGCACTATAGTCTGTATTATTTAAAGAAAGAAATCAATCAATACTACCGGGTGTATTTCTTAATTCATTATATTTCACTCATAGAATGATAGTGTCAATAGAAGTTCAAAACAAAACAATACTTCAAAGGCAGTGATACAGAACTGAAAGATCCTTCACAGTTAGGTTTAGCTAGTTATCAATGCACAATAACCCATTTCAGATAGTATACAGTTTAAAGACTCTCCTAAACATAGGAACAAAATCTCCCAGATTAAATCTTTGCAGAAACTAAAAGGAAAGGGTCTTGTTGAAAGTTTGCTGGAGTTCCATAACTGACTGAACAGTTTAAATTCCTATCTAATGTCACCATTGAATACAACAACTGTATGATGAATTTTTTGGATATTACAGTTAAACTAAAGATGGTCGACTGTACACGAACCTATTTACAAAACAGACTACCACAGACACACTCATCACCTCAGGCCTTTAAAGACAATTTACGATTTGGTCAAGTTTCTCCGGTTGCGGAGAAACTGTTTCAAGAAGGAAAATTACTTTTTAGAAGCACATAAACTTAAAGATAAACTATAAGCAAGATGATACCCCATCAGATTGCTAAAGAGGTCAATGAAGAGTGCGTGGTACTACGTCGGTGAAGCCCTCCTTGAAAACAAATATTGTCCCAGAAATGCACAATTAGTACATGTATCTACCTATTGTACTCTGTCCAACAAAATCAAAAAGATAATTGGCAAACATTGGGGTCTTGTAAAACACCTCCCGGAACTCAAATATAAGCCGCTTTTTGTCTTCAAGAGAGGTTTGAATATCAGGAATAGACTTGTCAGGGTACACGATGAACCGAGACCTTCAAATATACAGAACATGCTGCAACTGAACTGGATTGTAGGTCTTTTCAGATTTAACAACTGTGTTGCCTGCCTCATAACTAAAACTACAAAGGATGTTAGCATCAGTGGACAGAGATTTGAAATAAAAAATGTCTTCAATTGCAATACACAGAATGTTATATATTGTATCGAATGCCCTTGTGGTCTTCCCTATATTGGCAAAACAGCTCAACAAATAAAGAAATGCATAGTTCAACACCAGTCCAGAATTTGATGCAAGGTTGAACATGCTCCACTAGTGAACCACTGTAGTCAACTAAAGCATTCAGAAAAGGACATGGTATGGTGGGTCACAGACATTGTCAAACCTTCGAAAAGGTCAATCAATGTAGACCATGTACTGCCAATGAAAGAAAATCATTTGATTTATAAGCCCGATAATGTAAACAAGGGTCTGAACATGGCTGTTGAATGGCAAACCTTAGCGTCTCTGTGCTAAGGCTCTTGCCATTGTGTATCTGTATATCTTTTATACTCTCCTGTGAAGAGCTAAGTAATATTCACATAACAATGATCATTAAATAATGTCTACCATCCCATTGTGAAAAGTTGAAAGATATAAACATATCAGAGATAATTAGAAAATGTTTGACATTAAGAATGATATCATACTATTGTCCATCAGTTTTGTTTTGTAACGCTGAGGCCCTACATCAAGTTGTTATAAGCATATGTGGTTTACCTTTGTAGATGCTCCCAGAAGTTCGCTCGGAAGCTTCAAGAACTCCTTCTATTGTGATTTGTGTGGTTTTTGACGTGACAAGGAGAGTGACGGGGCATTAGCACCCCTTAAGGTTGCCACTTTTCAAATTACCTTCTGCTTTGGTCAAGCAAAGACTGTATACAAACAAGTCCATCAGTCCTAGAGAAACTGAACAATGAAATATATGAACCCTTACAACAGCTCTATATCATTTGCCCTCTTCCTCAGCATCTTTTAACATACTTATTATTAGGCCTGTCAGCCTCAGGGTGGTATTCCTCCAAATGTTTTGCCTTCTCCTCCATTTTTTCCTTATCTTGTTTTTGCTGCTATTTCGACTCTGTGCACTTTATCACTGCTAACCAGTGCTAAGGTGCATGTGCTCACTCCTTAAAACATGGTACCATTGGCTTATCTCCAATTGGCATATTTAATTTACTTATAAGTCCCTAGTAAAGTAGTACTACATGTACTCAGGGCCTGTAAATTAAATGCTACAAGTGGGCCTGCAGTACTGATTGTGCCACCCACATACGTAGCCCTTGAAACATGTTTCAGGCCTGCCATTGCAGCCTGTGAGTGTAGATTTAAACTACCATTTTGACCTGGCAAAATAAACTTATGCCAGGCCCAAATCTTCCTTTTTAATACATATAAGTTACCCCTAACTAGGGTAGGCAGTGGTTAACCCAGAGGGCCATGTGCAATGAATGTAGTTAAAAAGTAGGACATGTGATTTTAAGTTTTACATGTCCTGCTAGTGAAAAACTCTTAAATTTGTTTTTCAGTAATGCAAGGCCTACCTCTCACATAGGATAACATTGGAGTTACCTTATAACATTTAATAAGCTGTAATTTCCAAATGGAAACAGGTAACCAGTTCATGTTTGGTGTCTTTGGAATTGAAATGAAAAAGTCTCTTTTATGGTAAGATCTGATCTTAAATTACAATTTTGAAAATGCCATGTTTAGAAAGTTAATCAACACAAAGGAGTTAGGCCCAAATGGACAAAGTGCAGGTAGGGCCATATAGTCAAGAAGAAAAGGGGTTTGACCTGAACCTTGTTTCACTTTCAATACACTTATGATTTACCGTGATGATCAAAACCAATTATTTTATTTGACCAAGTTTTTATTTTCCTTTTTACTTATCTAAATTCGTTTTGTTTTTTCGAATATTCATTCAATTACAAAAAAGGACACCCAAACATATTACCAACTTTCTATACAAAAATCATAGAAAATCAATCATGAAATCAATAATACATGAATCAATAACATTAATGACAATAAACAATACAACAACACTACATTACTAGCAACAAAACAACAACAAAAAAAACAAATATTATGTGCAATTAATTAATCAGTCAAATGATCAGCATAGCTTATAATCACAAAGGGAACAAAACATAATGTCCATAACAGGGGGAACAATTTTTTAACCCTCCGTATGACGTATTGATTAAATCTCAGTTCCTCAGTGTCAAGGAAATGCCAACGCGTTTCAAGTCCTAGGCTACAAATACAAGGACTCTCATCAGGGCTTCTTAATTCATTGCACTTAGCTTCTGCGTGCAGTGGTATTATCTGGCGGGAAGATATCAATTATTCTTCGGGCAATTTGGAATCTTTTTTGGAGAAACCTGCAGAGATAAAATGTATTCCCTGCTTGAAGAGACCAATCTCAGTACCATCGGTATACAGCAGTGTCTGGCATGAAGAATGATCGATCACGATTTATTCTGCCTTTATGTGTTCATTCGATTTCTTCAAATATTCTCTATTTAGAAGCAGCTCCTCTCCGTGGCTTATTCGAAACCGCGTGTCTTTGTTAAACGTAGCCTCTCAATAGTTTCTCCCTCCAATTGGTGACTGGCAGTGAATCACCAGCCACGTTTAGAAAGTTGGCATTTTCCTGCCTTAGCCATTTAAGTGCCTGTAGCCTGCCTCTGGGTCACATGACTAGGTATAGCTGACAGTTGGGCATTGTGTATTCCTCCTAGACAGCCATATACAATAGAGAGCTCAGGTGTTCCTTTGATGGGCCATCTCTGGCAGGATGGGAGGGAGGAGCTAGGCACAGCCCTACTTACTCTTGAATAGACTGCATACCCCCTGTAGTTAGTCTGGAGTCAGGGCAGGGAAGGCAGGAAGCCTGTGGACTTCAAAAGTAAACCACTAGAAGCTTGTCTCACTTCAAAGGCAGAACTGGGTTTAAATATAGAACTAAAATACAGAATTGTGCAGTTCCTTAGACAAAGGTGAAGTACTAATGGAATGTCAAGTCAGTGGAATATTCTTCCGATTCTGGAAGTAGATCAGAGTGGACCGTTTGTAGATGCAGAGGTGAACGGGTATCCTGTTACCTTCTTGTTAGATACTGGATCTGCGCGCTCCACAGTAAGAACAGAAGTGGTTCCAAATTTGTCCCTTTCGGGACAATCGATTCAAGTGGTGGGAGTTACCAATCAGAAAATGACTAACCCATTGACAAATGAGTTGCCTGTGAGTATAGGACCGTTCCGAGACAAACATCAATTTGTAGTATGTGATTCAAGTCCAGTCTGTCTCTTGGGACGAGACCTTTTGTGTAAACTGTGAGAAGTTGGCCTGGTATATGCTGTCCACTAATTATAGTGGGCAACTTGCACCAGTCCAAACAACCCCTTATTGGAGATAGGTTAAAGACAACCTTATTGAAAGCTATCCTAGTGGTAGCTATGGAGAGCAGCCTTCAGGCTAAGTCTTGAAGCAATGTAAAGCAGCTTGTTTTACCAGTCTATAATCTCTTGAGTGACCAAATGAAAGAGCACCACACCAGGTATATATTCAAAATATATGTATTTATTGCTAAACACACCCCTCTAGTCTCTTTATGAGGCTAGAGTTCGAAATACATAAGTTAGAAGTTATTTAAACACAGTAATAGCACAAATATACGTTTGGGCCCTAGGGGCGTACCAAACCATATACCAATAAAGTGGTATAAGAACCACGACTGAACTAGACACTAGGCCTAGAGCCTCTAGAAGGGCTTGGACCACAAGGAACCACCCAAGGTAGTGACACAGGGGACCCACGGGGGACGCGTGCAGTGTAAATACACAACCGCGATACGCCGTTGACTTCTATGGAGAAAGTCGCGATCAGGAAATTAAAGAAAAGGGACACTTAAAGGAGGACTTGGAGCAAACCCTTTGAGAACTAGTACTTTGAAGAGTCTCTACCCACGGGAGCACCGGAGTACTCGTGTTACCTCACCCAGGAAGCCGGGTGCATAGGTGCCTTTCGGGGTCGGGTTTCGTCGTCGATTTGAATGGCGATCTGCTGCAAAGTGCTGCTGGCGACCAAGTGGAAAGTGTCCGGGTGGATCCAAGAGTGGATCGGAGATCTGAAGAACCTGAAAGCAGAGGGGACAGAGTCTGGGTCACTAGCCAGTGACCAGGAAGGCGATGGACAGATGCCCACCGATGTCGAGTGCTTCAGGTGCATTGACGGTTGTCTTGACTCTTCAGCCACGAGGTCCAGGAGGCGTTGTCGGCGACCAGGAGCAGGATTCGGGCTAGTACACGATGTCTGTCGAGTGCTGAGGTGTCGGCGACCGGATTGGACCCAACAAGCCTTGGCAACGGCAAGTCTCGATGAAGATGAAGATCGTCGATGGTGCAGACCAGCAAGGTCTGGGGAACTCACCCAGCGAGGGTAAGTGAGGGCAGGCCTGGAGCAACTAGGACGCCCAAGAAGAAAAAGATTGGCCTTCGTTAAGGGCTACTAGCCAATGGGCTAGCGACCGCGAAGGAGCCTCGAGACGTTGCATGTGGATCTGGCTCACAGGACACTCGTGGAGTGGAGGCCAGTGATCTTCGGTGCAGTTGGTGCTGGAGGCTAGGGCTACTCGGAGCCCAAAGCACGACTTCGTAGGAGACCCAGAAGAGGATGCACTTGCAAATGTGCTCGGTGTCCAGGGGTCACGGTCTCACGTTACCCACGATAGCTACGGGCCTCAGCTTTGCTGGGGACTCAGGGTAGCCTCGGGAAGTCTGAGAATCCACCTCTGGTGATGCGAAGACTTCGGCGTCCGACGGGAGCTTCAGAAATGCAGACCGGACAGATGCGTCTTTGGTGCCTGCCAAGCAGGGGAGTCACTCCTTGACCCCAAGGGAGATTCTTCTGTCCTCTAATCTTGAGTAGAGCGTCGAAGGTCCAGGATTCTGTTTCAGAGTTTCGTCCAGGGATAATCTAAAGTCCTAAGGACTGGGTTCCTATACTTATACTAAGTTTAGGGGTTGGACTACTCTGTGGCCCCACCTATGGGTGGGTCAGGGCAGAGGGGTGGCTACACCCCTTTCCCTTTGTCCAGTTCACGCCAAAGCAGGGGCTGCAAGCCCCTGATCCGGTTTGAACTGGGGTATGCACTAGGGACACCAAGTGTGCCCCCAGTGCAGGACTTCAAAGCACCCGAAAGTGCTCCCGCCCAGCCCCAATACACATTATCCTGTCTGGGGAGGTGGTCACACCTCCCTGGGATAGGAAACCTATTGTCCAGGCCTCCCCTGCCGGAGTTTCGTCCAGCAGCAGGAGGCCAGACTCGTGTCTGTGGCAGCAGCATCCATTTTGTGATGCCAGGGCTTTGGAAAGAAGTTACCGGGCTAGCCAGAGTTAACATGTCTTTCCCTCTAGAAGGGTGGAATGCTACCCCCACCGCCAGGATTGGCGGGGGGTAGTATTCCAAGATGTTTGACACCAAACACGACATGTTTAGGTGCAGCCATTCCAAAGTTAGCATTTAACGCGAGGTTATAATGCGCTTAAGAGTATATGGTCAGGCTGCACTACAAACAGCATCAGAGAAGGGTCTCCGAATGCTGCAGAGGGGCCCTGCTCATGCAGGGGCACCCTCTCACATAGGAACCATGCACTCTGCCTTCAGGATTGATAAGGCCTGCCTTAGGAGTGACTTATAGGTTTATATGTGTGTATGTATTTAGTGATATAAGTAACCTATATCACAGTAAGGGGTGCATGCACCACCTTACCCAGGCTGCAGTAGCAGACCTGTGGTGTCAGTTTGGATGGTCTTCCAGGGGTGGCATAATACATGCTGCAGCCCCTGGTAGGCCTCTGAGGTACCTATGCCCTTGGTACATAGTATACCATATACTAGGGACTTATAAGGGCACTCCAGATTCCAATCAGTGATGTGCCTAAGGCACATGGAAACCATTTTAGAGAGGAAGCAGCTAGGCTGGGGTTCTGATTAGCAGGGCCCCAGCCAGACTAATGTCGAAAAACAGTGAAGCATCAGCAAAAAGTGGGGGTACCCATGTGAAGCAGATCCTACTCTCCTACACAACCCTCCCCAAACATAGGGACATTAAACTAACCTTGCCCAGTTAAGTCTTCATGTTCTAAGTGGAAGTACCTAGAGAGTCCATCTGCATTGGCATGGTTACTCCCAGGTCTATGTTCCACTGTAAAGTCCATCCAGTGTAGGGAAATGGACCACCTAAGCAGTTTGGGGTTTTCACCCTTCATTTGTTTTAGCCATAAGAGGGGCTTATGGTCTGTCTGAACCAGGAAGTGTGTACCAAACAAGTATGGCCTCAACTTCTTCAGAGCCCAGACCACAGCAAAGGCCTCCCTCTCTATGGCTGACCAACGTTTCTCTCTAGGGGTCAGCCTTCTGCTAATGAAAGCTACTGGCTGATCCTGACCTTCTTCATTCAATTGTGACAGTACAGCCCCTACCCCCAATTCAGATGCATCAGTTTGAACAATGAACTTCTTGGAGTAATCAGGACTCTGTAGAATGGGAGCAGTGCACATGGCCTGCTTCAGGTCATCAAATGCCTTTTGACAGCTAGCTGTCCACTGAACCTTTTTGGGCATTTTCTTAGAAGTTAAGTCATTCAGGGGTGTCACTATTGATCCATACCCCTTGACAAATCTCCTATAGTACCCAGTCAGGCCTAAGAAGGCTCTCACCTGAGTCTGGGTAGTTGGAGCAGTCCAGTCCATGATAGTCTGGATCTTGCTCTGCAAAGGTTGAACCTGGCCTCCACCCACAAGGTGGCCCAGGTACACAACCTGACTCTGCCCTATCTGGCACTTAGTGGCCTTGATAGTCAGGCCTGCCTTTTGCAGGGCCTGTAAAACATTCCTGAGGTGGACCAGGTGATCCTCCCAGGTGGAGCTAAAGACAGCAATATCATCTAGATATGCTGCACTATAGGCTTCAGACCTGTGAGAACTGTATTCACCAACCTCTGGAAAGTGGCAGGTGCATTCTTCAGACCAAAGGGCATCACCACAAATTGATAATGCCCACTAGGGGTTGATAATGCTGTTTTGGGCTTTGCAGTATCAGCTAGTCTGATCTGCCAGTAGCCAGCTGTCAAGTCAAATGTGCTGAGATATTTGGCTGAGGCCAAAGTATCTATGAGCTCATCTGCCCTTGGTATTGGATGGGCATCAGTCCTAGTGACTGCATTGAGACCCCTGTAGTCCACACAAAACCTCATCTCTCTTTTTCCACCACTGGTGTGAGGTTTTGGCACAAGGACCACTGGACTAGCCCAAGGGCTATCTGAGGTTCAATAACTCCCAACTCCAACATTTTCTGGACTTCAGTCCTGATACAGTCCCTGACATGGTCAGGTTGCCTATAAATCTTATTTTTAATAGGCAGACTGTCCCCAGGGTCCACTTCATGAGTGCACCAGGTGGTCTGACTGGGTGTCAGTGAAAACATATGTCTAAACTGATTGAGCACCTGTCTACAATCAGTTTGTTGCTGGGTAGTGAGGCTGCCTGCCAAGGCTACACCATCTACTGACCCATCGTCAGGGTTCTGTGAGAGCAGGTCAGGGAGTGGGTCACTCTCTTCCTCCTGCCCTTCATCAGTAGCCATGAGCAAGCCCATGTCTGCCCTGTCCACATATGGTTTTAACCTGTTGACATGGAGAACCCTGTGGGGACTCCTGGGTGTTCCTAGGTCTACTAAGTAGGTAACCTCACCCTTCTGCTCAACAATAGTGTGGGGTCCACTCCATTTGTCTTGGAGAGCTGCTGGGGCCACTGGCTCCAACACCCACACCTTCTGTCCTGGCTGGTAAACAGTCAGGACAGCCTTTTGGTCATGCCAGGCCTTTTGAAGTTCCTGGCTAGCCTCAAGGTTTTTGGTTGCCTTTTTCATATACTCAGCCATCCGGGAGCGGAGACCAAGTACATAGTCCACTATGTCTTGCTTTGGGGGCTTGAGAGGTAACTCCCATCCTTCCTTCACCAAGCACAGTGGACCCCTCACAGGGTGGCCAAACAGAAGTTCAAAAGGGCTGTAACCAACCCCCTTCTGAGGCACCTCCCTATATGCAAATAAAAGGCAGGGCAAGAGTATGTCCCATCTTCGCCTAAGCTTTTCTGGGAGCCCTTTAATCATGCCCTTCAAGGTTTTGTTGAATCTCTCAACTAAACCATTGCATTGTGGGTGATAGGGTGTGGTGAACTTATAAGTCACTCCACACTCCTTCCACATTGCTTTTAAGTACCCAGACATGAAGTTAGCACCCCTGTCTGATACTACCTCCTTAGGAAAGCCCACTCTTGAGAAGATTCCCAGGAGGGCCCTTGCCACCACAGGTGCTGTAGTGGTCCTGAGGGGAATAGCTTCTGGGTACCTGGTGGCATGATCCACTACCACCAGGATAAACCTGTGCCCAGATGCTGTTTGGGGATCCATGGGACCAACAATGTCAATCCCTACCCTTTCAAAGGGCACCCCCACCACAGGTAGTGGTATCAGGGGGCCTTTGTAGTGCCACCTGCCTTGCCACTGGCCTGGCAGGTTACACAGGAGCGACAAAACTCCTTGGTGTCTTCAGACATGTGGGGCCAGTGAAAGTGAGGGACAATTCTGTCCCAAGTCTTGTTCTGGCCCAGGTGACCTGCCATGGGAATATCATGGGCTAGGGTCAATAGGAAGCCCCTGAACTTCAGAGGTATAACCAACCACCTGGTAGCACCAGGCTTGGGGTCTCTACTCTCTGAGTACAGGAGTCCATCATCCCAATACACTGTATGGGGACCACTAGCTTTCCCAGCAGCCTCAGCAGTAGCTTGCTGTCTGAGGGGTTCAAGGGAGGGGCAGCTCTGCTGCTCCTGGCTCAGATCTGCCCTAGAAGGTCCCCCTGTCCCCAAGAACTCAACCTGGTCAGGTTCAAGTTCCTCTGGGACAGTTTCTTCTTCAGGACTGAGATCATCCCCCTCAAGGGACTGATCTTCCTCCTGAGCCAAGGGGAAGGCACTGCCTTAACCCTACTACTCCTCCTCTTGGAAGGCACTTGGTCCATTCTTCCAGAATCCAAGGCCTGTTCAGTGCTAGACATTTTGGCTTGTGACCTGGTCACAGCAAACACATCTGCAGGGATCCCCAGCATTTCTGCATGGGTCCGGAGCTCCACTTCTGCCCAAGCAGAAGTCTCTAAGTCATTGCCAAGCAAGCATTCGACTGGTAGGTTTGCACTCACCACAACCTTCTTAAGGCCAGTTACCCCTCCCCAGGAGAAGTTAACAACTGCCAGAGTATGGTCTGTTCTGACATTGCTAGCATTGGTCACTTGGTACATCTCACCAAGTATAACTTGCCCAGGATTCACAAGGTCTTGTGTCACCATTGTGACACTTGCCCCTGTGTCCCTAAATGCCAAAGCCTCTCGTCCATTAATTAAAGGCTGTTGCCTGTACTTGCCCAGATTACTAGGACTCATAGAGGAGGGCACATCCATGCCTCCATCACAGACTAACACAGCCTGAGTCAGTTCTCTGACTAGGTCAGAGCCCAACTCAGTACCCAGGGTGAACCCTACTAAACCCTTGGCTGGAGCACTCCCACCAACTGTAACTGTACTAGGGGGAACAGGTGCCTTAGGGGCATTGGTGGGTGCTGGACTTGAGTCTTTGGACTTGGTGCAATCACTGGTCCAGTGGGTCTTTTGCTTACAGACCTTGCACCATGGTTTTCTTTGGCCTTTCCCTTTTGTAGACTGTGAATCCCCACCTGAAGAAGATTTTTGGGGGCCTGATGAAGACTTTTGATCTTTACCCTTCTCCCCACCCTTTTCAGAGTTCTTAGCATCTTGCTTCTTGGTGTCCCCACCTTGGTTCTGTACCTTCTGCTTCACCCTGGTTCTGACCCATTTGTCTGCCTTCTTTCCCAATTCTTGGGGAGAGGTCAGATCAGAGTCTACCAGGTATTGATGCAACAGCTGATTTTGACAGTTATTAAGAATCTGCTCCCTCATTATCAGATTGTACAATCCTGAGAAGTCACACACCTTACTGCCCATCAACCAGCCTTCCAGAGCCTTGGCAGAACAATCCACATAGTCTACCCAGTCTTGAGTCTGTGCTTTTTGGGTATCTCTGAACTTCAACCTGTATTGTTCAGTGGTTAGGCCAAACCCATCAATAAGAGCACTCTTCAAGACCTTGTAATTATCAGCATCCTCCTCTCTAACAGTGAGGAGCTTATCTCTACCTTTGTCTGCAAAGGAGAGCCACAAGATTGCTGCCCACTGCTCCTGAGGGACCTTCTGTACTTTACAGGCCCTCTCTAGAGCAGTTATCCACTTGTGGATGTCATCCCCATTCTGATAGGGAGGGACAATCTTGCTCAGGTTCCTATGGTCATAGGACCTTTCCCTATCTCTAGGGACATGGCTGCCACCATGGGACTCTAGTCCCAACTTTCTTTTCTCTCTAAAGAGATCTAGGGA
Source organism: Calotriton arnoldi (assembly GCA_963921515.1). Classification (NCBI taxonomy): domain Eukaryota; kingdom Metazoa; phylum Chordata; class Amphibia; order Caudata; family Salamandridae; genus Calotriton; species Calotriton arnoldi. The sequence continues at coordinate 852,736 of CAWUFW010005246.1, read as the reverse complement.
TTCCCTGTCTAAGGCTACTTGCTTCCTTCTGAGTTCAAGCTGAGCTTCCTCATATTGAATCAGCCTCTTTCTTCTCTCATGAGAGGATTCCCTCCTATGAGATGAGACAGAGCTCCCTATTGAGGTGCCAGAGTGGTTGGACTCCTGAGAAGGAGATCTAGACTTTCTGGGCACACTCATAATCCTTCCTGGGGGGACAAAGAGGGCATCATCCTGATCATCCTCTTCATCTTCCACAGGAGGGATTGGGTTATCCAGGTCAGGGTCATTGTCACCCTCCTGGCCAGTTTCAGAGGGGGGCTGGGGGTATTGGTACCCCTGGTCCCTTCCTCTTCTTCTGCCCCACCCTCAGCTCCTACCCCTTCAGTCCCCAAGGGCTTACTAAGGTCATAAGCCACCAACAACTCTTTAAGGTGTTGGGTGGTGGGACTTTGGCCTGTCCTTAATTTCCTCAAGTTACATAATGCTCTCAATTCCAAGAATGGGAGGGTATCATACTTGGAGGGAAGAAGCCCAGTGGCTTCTGGTAAGGATTCTCTAGATCCTACCTTTAAAGACATTACTAGTGTGGTGTGGTGTATGCACTACCTACTCTAGTGTGGCCTACTAAACTCTCTTGAGTTGTAGAAAGGGTGTGCTATCCCTTAACACACAACTCTAAGTTCAGTAGAACTTACTGTATTCTAAGCTTAAATTATATGTACCTTAGGTACCTTTAGTGGTTTTCAGTTGATCAATTCAATTGAGATTATCTGGTAAAACAATAGCAAGCTGGAATCCCACACGCTGCACACCAATGTGAGAAGTTGGCCTGGTATATGCTGTCCACTAATTATAGTGGGCACCTTGCACCAGTCCAAACAACCCCTTATTGGAGATAGGTTAAAGACAACCTTATTGAAAGCTATCCTAGTGGTAGCTATGGAGAGCAGCCTTCAGGCTAAGTCTTGAAGGAATGTAAAGCAGCTTGTTTTACCAGTCTATAATCTCTTGAGTGACCAAATGAAAGAGCACCACACCAGGTATATATTCAAAATATATGTATTTATTGCTAAACACACCCCTCTAGTCTCTTTATGAGGCTAGAGTTCGAAATACATAAGTTAGAAGTTATTTAAACACAGTAATAGCACAAATACACGTTTGGGCCCTAGGGGCGTACCAAACCATATACCAATAAAGTGGTATAAGAACCACGACTGAACTAGACATTAGGCCTAGAGCCTCTAGAAGGGCTTGGACCACAAGGAACCACCCAAGGTAGTGACACAGGGGACCCACGGGGGACGCGTGCAGTGTAAATACACAACTGCGATACGCCGTTGACTTCTATGGAGAAAGTCGCGATCAGGAAATTAAAGAAAAGGGACACTTAAAGGAGGACTTGGAGCAAACCCTTTGAGAACTAGTATTTTGAAGAGTCTCTACCCACGGGAGCACCGGAGTACTCCTGTTACCTCACCCAGGGAAGCCGGGTGCATAGGTGCCTTTCGGGGTCGGGTTTCGTCGTCGATTTGAATGGCGATCTGCTGCAAAGTGCTGCTGGCGACCAAGTCGAAAGTGTCCGGGTGGATCCAAGAGTGGATCGGAGATCTGAAGAACCTGAAAGCAGAGGGGACAGAGTCTGGGTCACTAGCCAGTGACCAGGAAGGCGATGGACAGATGCCCACCGATGTCGAGTGCTTCAGGTGCGTTGACGGTCGTCTTGACTCTTCAGCCACGATGTCCAGGAGGCGTTGTCGGTGACCAGGAGCAGGATTCGGGCTAGTACACGATGTCTGTCGAGTGCTGAGATGTCGGCGACCGGATTGGACCCAACAAGCCTTGGCAACGGCAAGTCTTGATGAAGATGAAGATCGTCAATGGTGCAGACCAGCAAGGTCTGGGGAACTCACCCAGCAAGGGTAAGTGAGGGCAGGCCTGGAGCAACCAGGACGCCCAAGAAGAAAAAGATTGGCCTTCGTTAAGGGCTACTAGCCAACGGGCTAGCGACCGTGAAGGAGCCTCGAGACGTCGCACGTGGATCTGGCTCACAGGACACTCGTGGAGTGGAGGCCAGTGATCTTCGGTGTAGTTGGTGCTGGAGGCTAGGGCTACTCGGAGCCCAAAGCACGACTTCGTGGGAGACCCAGAAGAGGATGCACTTGCAAATGTGCTCGGTGTCCAGGTGTCACGGTCTCACGTTACCCACGATAGCTACGGGCCTCAGCTTTGCTGGGGACTCAGGGTAGCCTCGGGGAAGTCTGAGAATCCACCTCTGGTGATGCGAAGACTTCAGCGTCCGACGGGAGCTTCAGAAATGCAGACCGGACAGATGCATCTTTGGTGCCTGCCAAGCAGGGGAGTCACTCCTTGACCCCAAGGGAGATTCTTCTGTCCTCTAATCTTGAGTAGAGCGTCGAAGGTCCAGGATTCTGTTTCAGAGTTTCGTCCAGGGATAATCTAAAGTCCTAAGGACTGGGTTCCTATACTTATACTAAGTTTAGGGGTTGGACTACTCTGTGGCCCCACCTATGGGTGGGTCAGGGCAGAGGGGTGGCTACACCCCTTGCCCTTTGTCCAGTTCGCGCCAAAGCAGGGGCTGCAAGCCCCTGATCCGGTTTGAACTGGGGTATGCACAGGGACACCAAGTGTGCCCCCAGTGCAGGACTTCAAAGCACCCCAGCCCCAATACACATTATCCTGTCTGGGGAGGTGGTCACACCTCCCTGGGACAGGAAACCTATTGTCCAGGCCTCCCCTGCCGGAGTTTCGTCCAGCAGCAGGAGGCCAGACTCGTGTCTGTGGCAGCAGCATCCATTTTGTGATGCCAGGGCTTTGGAAAGAAGTTACCGGGCTAGCCAGAGTTAACATGTCTTTCCCTCTAGAAGGGTGGAATGCTACCCCCGCCGCCAGGATTGGCGGGGGGGGGGGGTAGTATTCCAAGATGTTTGACACCAAACACGACATGTTTAGGTGTAGCCATTCCAAAGTTAGCATTTAACGCGAGGTTATAATGCGCTTAAGAGTATATGGTCAGGCTGCACTACAAACAGCATCAGAGAAGGGTCTCCGAACGCTGCAGAGGGGCCCTGCTCATGCAGGGGCACCCTCTCACATAGGAACCATGCACTCTGCCTTCAGGATTGATAAGGCCTGCCTTAGGAGTGACTTATAGGTTTATATGTGTGTATGTATTTAGTGATATAAGTAACCTATATCACAGTAAGGGGTGCATGCACCACCTTACCCAGGCTGCAGTAGCAGACCTGTGGTGTCAGTTTGGATGGTCTTCCAGGGGTGGCATAATACATGCTGCAGCCCCTGGTAGGCCTCTGAGGTACCTATGCCCTTGGTACATAGTATACCATATACTAGGGACTTATAAGGGCACTCCAGATTCCAATCAGTGATGTGCCTAAGGCACATGGAAACCATTTTAGAGAGGAAGCAGCTAGGCTGGGGTTCTGATTAGCAGGGCCCCAGCCAGACTAATGTCGAAAAACAGTGAAGCATCAGCAAAAGTGGGGGTACCCATGTGAAGCAGATCCTACTCTCCTACATAAACTAAATTGTACCATATCCTGCACTCCGAGGGGTGTGGAGTTGCAAACCTATGATGATGATGCCGATTTTAAAATGGCCAACACGAGCTTGTATGCAGAAATGTTTGTGGTTCTCACACTAGAGGAGTTGCCACATGATTTGAGGGACTCTGTTTCTCCGAAAGTGTGGGTCTTCACGGGAGAGGAGATAGGATTGATTCGAGGGGTTGAACCTGTTAGAATACAGATCAAACAAAATGCAGAATTTCCACGAACTCCGCAGTATAAATTAACTTCAGAAACTGTGGCTGGAATAAGACCTGTAATTGAGTCTATGATTGCTCAAGGCATTCTCAAAGAGATACGAGGAAGTCCTTGCAACTCACCTATTATGGGACTGCAGAAGCCTAGCGGCAAGTACAGAATAGTACAGGATTTACGCAGAGTTAATGAAATCGTGATTCCATGTTGTCCTGTGGTACCGAATCCAGCTGTTATTCTGTTCCAAATACCATGTGAAGCAGAATGGTTTACAGTCATAGATTTATGTCAGGCATTTTTCTCCATACCGTTGCATGAAGACAGACAATTTTTATTTGCATTTAGGATGGACGATTGTGTGTTACCGTGGTGTAGAATCCCTCAAGGGTATACAGAAAGCCCCTCTATTTTTAGTCAGAGTCTGAAGAAGAATCTTGAAGGGCTGGTGATGCCCCAGAACTCAGTCCTAGTTCAATATATTGATGACCTTTTGGTCGCTTCAGAGACAGAGGATGCTTGCAGAATTGATACTGTGGCTTTGCTGAATCATTTGGCAGACAATGGACACAAAGTGTCCCCGAACAAACTCCAGTATTGTCTGAATGAAGTTCAGTATCTGGGTCACCGGATCGAGAAGGGGAAACGAAAGGTGTCACCAGATCGCATAGAGACGATTCTGCAAATGGGAACTCCGAAAACACAAAAAGAAGTCTGCATGTTTTTGGGAATGGTCGGCTATTGTCGACAGTGGATCCCAAATTTTTCCTTGCAAGCAAAGCCACTGTTGAGATTGACTCGAAAGGACATTAGCGATCCGGTACCATGGGATGATGACTGCCTGAGAGCCTTCCTCGAGCTGAAAGAGAGCCTATGTCGCGCTCCAGCTCTGGGAATGCCGGATTATAATAAAGCGTTTTCGCTCTTCTGCTGTGAAAGGGATCAATCAATCAATCAATCATGTCACTTATAAAGCGCACTACATACCCGCGAGGGTCTCAAGGCGCTGGGGGAAGAGGGGGTGGTGCTGCTACTGATCGAAGAGCCAGGTCTTGAGGAGTCTTCTGAAGGCCAGTAGGTCTTGGGTCTGTCGGAGGTTGGTGGGGAGGGTGTTCCAGGTCTTGGCGGCGAGGTGGGAGAAGGATCTGCCGCCGGCGGTCGTTTTCCGGATGCGGGGGACTGTGGCGAGGGCGAGGCTGGTCGAGCGGAGCTGGCGGGTGGGGGTGTAGAAGCTGAGTCGTCTGGGAAGGATGTGCGTTAGCGGTCCTTGTACAGACACATGGAGATGCTCGTAGACCAGTGGCTTACTTTTCAGCTACATTAAATCCAGTAGCTTCTGCGTTGCCCGGATGTCTCAAATCCGTTGGGGCAACAGGTGTCAGCATTGAGAGATGTGAAGGCATAGTGATGGATCATCCGCTTATTGTTTATGTGCCTCATTCAGTAGAGCTGTTAATGACAAGAACTAAGACACAGTATTTAACGAATAACAGACTTACAAAGTATGAGCAGGTTATATTGGCTTCTGAAAATGTCACTCTGAAACGTTGTACCACCTTGAATCCTGCTACATTGTTACCTCTTCCGCAAGAGGAGGAAGAGGATTGTGAAGAGCATGACTGCCTGGATGGTACTGAGCTATCTACCAAACCCAGACCTGACATTGTTGATGAACCTCTGTCTGAAACTGATTTGATTCTTTTTGTTGATGGTTCATGCTTAAGAGACAATGAAGGGTGTTTGAGAGCAGCGTTTGCTGTGTGCACCATCCTGGGGGTGGTGGAAGCTGCCTGTCTGAAAGGAGTATACTCTGCTCAGGTAGCCGAAATTATTGCTTTGACACATGCCTGTATCATTTCAAATGGTGTCCGAGTGACTATCTATACGGACAGCCAATATGGGTTTGGAGTGGTTCATGACTTTGGCCAGTTATGGTCACAGAGGGGATTTTAACGTCCTCAGGATCCCCAATCCGTAATGGAGAATTTGTGTGCCAATTGTTGGAAGCTTTGCAGAAACCCAAAGAGATAGCTGTAGTAAAATGTGCAGCTCATGGAAGGGGAGAGGACTTTGTTACAAAAGGAAATAACTATGCCAATGAAGTAGCGCGTTTTTGTGCTATACATGCTTGTGTTTTCAATGGAACATATGTAGGAGAGAGCACAGAAGAGACTGAGCTCAGCATGATGTTAGCTATAGCCGATACCTGGGATGAGGTAAAGCGACTGCAGGATGAAGTCCCAGAAGAGGAAGTTGCATCATGGGTTAGAGCAGGCTGCGAAAAGAGAGAGGATGGCATTTGGGAGTCGACAGATGAGAGAACAGTATTACCTAACTGTTTATTGAGCCCAATGGCAAGGCAGATTCACGGAGTAGTTCATCTAGGGAGAGACACCATGGTGCGAGTGTTCAGGCAAACTTGGTTCAACCCACGATTTCGTGTGTATGCTGAGGCTGTGTGTCACAGGTGTGTGACATGTCAACAAATGAATGTTGGAAAGAGAACTGTGGTTGCAATGAGTCATATTGGAAGATCAGGAGGGCCTTTTAATAGGATACAGTTGGACTTTATCGAGATGCCTAGGTGCAATAGGCTGAGATATGTTTTGGTGGTAGTGTGTATCTTTTCACGTTGGGTTGAAGCATATCCAACTAGACGATGTGACAGTCTCACAGTAGCAAAACTGTTGTTAAGGGAACTGATACCACGGTTTGGATTTCCGACCTCAGTGGAGACAGATAGAGGAACACACTTCCATAGTGAAATCATGAAATTGTTATGTACAGCTCTAAACATTGATCAGAGATTGCACTGTAGTTACAGGCCTGAGGCATCTGGCCTTGTGGAGCAGATAAATGGCACAATCAAGATGAGGGTGTCAAAGGTTTGTTCGTCAACTTCATTGAAGTGGCCAGATGCACTACCATTGGTATTGATGAGTCTGCGTAGTACTCCTGATAGGAGGACAGGACTCTCTCCCCATGAGATATTGATGGGAAGAGCTATGCGATTGCCTATGGTGCCAGCTACAGCACTGATAAACATCACAGATGATTTGGTTTTGGATTATTGTAGAGGACTGGCTGACGTGGTTAATTCTGTGTCCCATCAGGTCGAGGCTGCGACTGCATCTACCTCGAGAGACCTGCTGCATGATCTTAATCCTGGTGACTGGGTGCTTGTTCGAAAGCATGTGAGGAAAAGCTGCCTTGATGCTCGCTGGCGAGGACCATCCCAGGTGATCTTGGTTACAAGTACAGCTGTGAAGTGTGGAGGATTACCAAACTGGATCCACGCTTCGCACACTCGCCGCGTTCCAGAACTCGAGGAGGCAACGATTCCTCTTGTTCCGAAAAGTACAACTGAAACGGACACAGAAAATGAAGGAACAAGTCAAGTCGTAAGAATTCCTAAAGGGGCTGAACAATCAACTGAGCAAGAAAAAGAAGATCAAGCTGCTCCAGAGTTGAGTGCAGATCATGAGATAGATGAGATTGCAGAAGTGAACTTTGAACCAGATCAAAGTGAACGGCCTGGTGCAGAAGAATCAGATCAAGAGGAAGAGAGGAGACCAGGTGCAGAAGCAGAAAAGTGGCCAACAAGAAAAGAAAGGCTGAACATAAGGCTTGCATCTGAGAAAAATCTCGCTCCGATTCCTGAAACGTCTCAATCAGATCAAAGTGAAACTGAGGAGAGACCGAATGGTCTAAGACGATCCAGAAGAGAGAGGGTACCGTCTCAAAAGTACGCCTCTCCTGAGTGGACGTACCTGGCTGCAAATGCAGAGACCGAAGAATTCCGGAAGGTTGGGGACTGGTACAGTGAGTTACGGAGGGGACACCCTGTCGATTGATATTCAGCTGTTAGTCCCTGGAGTTGAAGCTTTCGGAATCCTAACTTTGACAGTCCCCGACCCACCAAGGCTAAGTGGTTTGCGCTTTTTGATCCTTAACCAGGTTGCTTTCCCCACATTTGGTCGACAGCCCACTGCACAGGAACTGGGATAGATTCGTGCAGAAATTCTGCAGCTTGTTCTTACCATACTTGGATCTAATATCATTAATGATGAAGCTTGAACTTTGAAAGAAGAACTCATTAGGCTTTAGAAGGAAGATAACATAGGCCCGAGTGGAAGAAGATTTAAATTAGGGACTTTCAATAGAAGAAGAACTGAGGGCTAGGGCTGACTACACCTCTACAATAGGCCATAGATACTGGACTGAATATTGAAATAATCGAATGGGAAAAGGAAAATAAAAAGACATTGTAAATACCAAAATAAGGCAAGAAAAGAGACTTTGATTCGTTTTGCGCCTTGAAACCAAAGGTGGTCCAAAATGGAATCTGGAAAACCAGGACGCAAGCAGAAGTGCATAATTGGTACCCTTATTGTTGTGGTCCTTATTGTGCCACCTGCTCCCCCCCCCCCCCTTTGCTACGCCTCTGATCTTAGTGGAATAAAAAAGAAACATTGTGAAGGAGCAGGTCCATGGAATCACTGTCTGCTTTTTCCCAATGCCCCCAGATTGCATAGGCAGAGTGAAAACTGTGAGGAATTGTCAGCTTATACTGGAATAGTTAAGGCCTTACTTTGGCAATCTGTAACCATTCCATGCACTGAAAATGCAAGGGCAGTAACCAAGCATTTGTTTACATTACCATGCGGGGAGAACACCTATTATTTTAAGGTCTTCTTCCATCTGTGACTCAGAATTGTTCGAAATGTATGCATTGTAAGTCCCAAAGACAATTATGAACTGCAATGCACTCTTGTACTTTGTAACTTGGAAATTTGCATTCGCAAAATTAGTTCTATGACACAATATTTTGGACAGAAAAATTATCGAAATGTTCAAGTTACACAAAAGTGAAGTTAAGAAGGTATATAGACGTGGGGTTAAGAAAAGTAAGCCTGCACATGCCTGTGAAGATACAGTGGGAGTATATATTCTGGAGTCTATATTTCTGCAGGAGGACATTAAAATCTGATTGCATAGAACATTGTGAAGTTAGTTGGGTTATTGTGAACCTGCCCAAAGCGTTTTCAGGAAGCTTTTGCTGAGCACAGTTGTTGGGCTTGCGCTCATTATATTTGCTGTTAAAAGTGATCTCAAAATACGGATGGGTAGATTAAAACACTCTACTGCATTTTTTAAAAGAAGTGCTAATTTGTGGCAAAATGAAGCTCTCTGCCACTGCAAATGTCACTCTATTTTTAAGCTCTGTCCGCACACAACAGATCTGTTTACAGCTAACAAGCCAAGGACATGGGGTTCCTGAAGGAAAACGATCACCCAAAGCCCTTCTTCGCCCCCTAACTCATCCTCCCTCCTTCAAGGCTGTCCTAGCACGAACACTGAGCACGTCTGTTGACAAATTCATGCGCTACAGCTAAAGGCATTTTCGTGCTCTCTCGCCCAAAAATTATATTATGGTCCCGGAAGCGAAGGAAGCGGCAGTACACACACATACATGGTAGGACTATTATGTGTAGAAGAGTGTTTCCGCGCTAAAGAGAGGCTGCTGACTGCAGTCCAGCCATCCAGGGACAGAGGAGAAGTGTGATTGGCTGGACTCTGACCACTCCGTGAGCAGCCCCTCCGTGCGCGCGGTGTTACAGTGAAGAGCTCCTACGCCTTATCGCCTTGAAATTCCAAAACAGTTTGCCGACAGACTTCGCCTTGGGGAAAGGGTAGCAGAAAGGCCTTTTTAAATAGAATCCTTTATCAGCAGCCACGCAGCCTGGACGGGCCCAGAGCTTGAACGGATGAGGCCACTTCTGTTATTGCTTCCCTCTGCTATGTAATACGCATTATACCTAAGACTAACGTTTCTTCTCTCTATTCCTGTTTGCGTTTCCTGTAGATAACAAATGGCAAAATACAGCAGGCCCTGGTGGTCTGAACCTCCAGAGAGAGAGGATGCTTGCTATAGATATGAAATCAGACTCCATTTCTAAAATAAAAGTAGGCATTGACAAACACAGAAGGCCTTACAATATTTTATGCTATTGCGAGTTCTGCTGTTCCTATCGCAGGCTGGACCCTTAGTCAATTGATGACGTCCTGCTGTGGATATTGTGCCCGCCTTCTGTTCTCGCTTAAGTGGCTAGTCTTATTTATTTGTTTTTTGCTGTGTGAATGCGATGATTAAGGTCTGTAACTAATCGGCTTTGCCAACTGCTTTCACATCTTCAATATAGTAAGAGAAGCCCATGGCTTGGCATATGAAGCTGTGTGTGTATGGAGTGTTTGGTGGCGTGGGCAGGTTGGGTACAATGATAGCCTGCTCCATAGCATATCTGGGCCTTGTTGGGTATATGTTGCTGTATGCTGGGGCTCTGTCTAATGTGTTTTTTTGGGTGGTGTTTGTATTGACAAACCAGAGAGGAAGAGGTGTTATGAGCTCTGAGATAGCCAACCACGTGATATACCTAGGTCGTGTTGGACGTATGCGAGGTGTACTGCTAAAGTTTTCTGTTGGAGGCTGGTGTGTGCTATTATAAAGCGGTTAGTGTTGTTGTGAGCCATGCAAGAGCGTCATGGCACACATAGTCTGTGTTGGAATACGTAATGTGTTTTGTTGGGCACTGGAATGCCCCTTCTAAGCAGAGCAAGTAGTATAAGATGTATTTTTTACATGAGATGGTTATCAATAACTAAGATGATCCTTTAAATAAACATCCAGGTACCGTGCCATAACCTGCTCATGGCAAAATACATCATATAGATGTGTTAGTCAATATAGTTGTTTTTGTTCCACAGTCACAGCATATCTCATTTCATTGCAAGAAGTGTATTGTAAATAACTATTTCGTTTTATTGCTAGTTGCTACTTGACATGTTAACTTGTTATCCTGTGTGATAAGATGCCTCATTTTATTCTGGCAATGTGTCTCAGTGATCAAGGATCACAATTGCTTCAGTGATTTATCAGTGGTTACTTTATGTTCCTTCCTTTTCGTATGTTCAAATACTGTTGGCTTATTTTGTGTTGTCTGGGCCTCCAAACACCTAAGGATTCTAATGTTAGTACAAGAGTGAATAGAAGTGGGAGAGGATGAACATAGCCCAACGTGGTGAAATAATTTGTGACCGGAAATTTACAAGTATTTGCAACTCTTTGTTTAGCCAGATGTGTATTACTAGGTATCCTAGGTAAGGCAAACACAGGTGTAGGTCTGCGTCATTGCGGGGCTAATAGAGCTGAATTATAAGAGGAAAAGAATGGGAATGATGAGCATATAGTAGATATTTGCACTAGCATTGTCATTGACATTGTGTTACTTATGGTTTAAACATTTTCTTTAGTTAAACAGTACACTGTGACATTTTCAATTATTGTGCTATATACTTTTAAGTTTGTATGTTGTAACAAATACTGTATTTCTTTCAAGGCATTTCTTATTATAAGGCCCGGTGCCACTGCACCTGCTGCAGCATTGAAATCATGACTCTAGTGCCTGCACTTTGCCTGTTTTACGAATGTGCAGTTGGTGTTCTTTATATTATATAACAACGAAAATACAGGAGGCTGTTTAAATTACTTTGAACAACTCAAACACTTTTAGCAATTATTAAGCTAAAATACCAGGCGTAAAGCGAGCTAAATTAGACAAAGTGTCTGCCTGTTTTAAGAATGTGCAGGTAATGTTCTTTATATTTTATAAGAATGAAAATACAGGAGGCTGTTTAAATTACTTTGGAGAACTCAAACCCTTTTGAGCAATTATTAAGCTAACATACCAAGCGTTAAAAGTATGCAAAAAAATATGAATGTATTTTACATCCACAGAAAGATGAACAACAAAATTCTCACTAATAGGAAATAACTCCTGCCTCAGTTTACAGAGTATCGCTCAATTACCACGTTGCTTAGTCATATAGCCAAGGGAAAATAGAGCAAAAAATATAACAGGTTTTTGGTGCTAAAACAATAAAATTTGCACAGTAATGGCCAGTCCAACAAAAAAGCCAGTCTTACCAACTACCTGCTTACTAAGCTAAGCGCTTTGTGTTAAAAAGGTGGAGCACTCACACCAAAGAATAAAAAACAGTTTTTTTAAATGTAAAAGTATTCTCAAATAATAGATACATTCCGAAAAAAGAACAGCAGCACAAATCCCATACAGTTACCAAACACGCTTGCTCACAAAGACAAACTTTAACACAATGCGACAACAAGGCCCAGCAGGTGGGATTTTCGAATTAATTGCTCTTGAAACAATACAGCCTCCCTTCCCAACCAGTAGAAGGAACAGGCTGCAATCACAAAACTCTAGGAATACTTTTAGAACATGCACATGACCGTGTTTACATTCCAAGCGACTGCAGCAGTTGTTTGGCACTGTAATGTTATTGAGAGACAGTCCCAACCGATAAAGGAGGTTAAAACATCCCTTCAGAGCACTACGGAGCATGCTCATGTAAAGTACTGCAATCACTTTGGTCGGGTTTACACTACATAATGCATCAACAACAAACACATGACACAAAAAAAAAACAATTTTATTAGCGAACAATATTATAGAGAATGTGAAAATGTGTTAAAAGTTCCACCTGCTAGAGCAGAGTTAAACAAGCACGTTTTAAATGTGTGCAGCCAGGGGAAGATAAGTATTGGTAAACAGTAAACACTGTGCAGCCTTAACGTAGGAAAAAAAGTTTCACAACTTTTGGGCCCGGTGCCACTGCACCTGCTACACCATTCAAATCATGACCCTAGTGCCTGCAAGATAACTGTACTTGTGACTGCCTGTTTAGTTGTAAAATATAGCAATAATCGGTGTTTAGTGGGGTGCCAAGAGCTTTTGGTTCTGGTGCCACTGCACTTGCTGCACTTTTGAAATCATGGCCCTAGAGCCTGCTAGATAACTGCACTAATGACTGCCTGTTTAGTAGTAAACTTTTGCAATAATCTGTACTTAGTGGGGTCTATAGAGCTTTTGACCACGGTGCCACTGCACCTACTGCACCATTCTAATCATGACCCTTTTAACTGCAAGGTAACTGCAATTGTGACTGCCTGTTTAGTAGTAATATATAGCAATATTAGGTGTTTAGAGGCATTCTGACAAACTTTGGGCCTGTTGCCACTGCACCTGCTGCACCATTCAAAACATGACCCTATTGTCTGCAAGGTAACTGCACTTGTGACTGCCTGTTTAGTAGTTAAATATAGCAATATTTGGTGTTTAGAGGAGTTCTGACAACTTTTGGCCCAGGTACCACTGCACCTGCTGCGCCATTTTAATCATGACCCTATTGCCTGCAAGGTAACTGCACTTGTCACTCCCTGTTTAGTAGTAAAATATAGCAATATTAGGTGTTTAGTGGTGTGCCTAGAGCTTTTTGGTGCTGATGTCACTGCACCTGCTGCACCATTGCAATCATGGCCTTAGTGCCTGCTAGATAACTGTACTTGTGGCTGTCTGTTTAGTAGTAAAATTTAGCAATATTCTGGGTTTAGATCAGTCCCTAGAACTTTTGACCATGGTGTCACTGCGCCAGCTGTACAATTCAAACCTAGCCCCTTTTAATTGCTAGATAACTGCAATTGTGACTGCCTGTTTAGTAGTAAAAAAGTAGCAATATTAGGTGTTTAGAGGGAAAGATAAAAAATGTAAACAGTAAACGGTATGCAGCATTAACCAAAACAAAGAAAGTTCGAACCATCAACACGGATGGGAATGAGTAGTTAAGCCACGGGAAACTGATAAGAGAGACACAAAAGGGACAACAGGCTACAACCAATAGAAATGAAGGAAAGTAAACTGGCAAGCATACGGACCAATAAAAAGTGAAGTGGGAAAGTAAGTTCATTTTAAGATATATTACAAACAATACATTTCACAAGCACATCGCAAACGCTGTGCAGGCGAAACCTAACAAGGGGCAAAGGAATAAACATAGCACAAATATAATAATGTTAGTAATAACAATGTTAAAGATGCTACCCATCAAAGTCAGATAAAAGTGCTTTTTGAATAATTAATTATAATCGAGAGACAAAAATTAGCAACACCGTCAGCCAAGACCCCTGAAACTCATTGGACTCTCACCTCAGGCTAGCATCCTTCAAAGGAGTAATGAAAAAGTCCTTTATAAGGCTTTCAGTAGGCAGCCAAGCACTCTTTTAATTAGACCCCTTCTTCCCTTCGAAGGGGGAATCATGAGGTCTGAGAACCCAGCACGAATCCCAAGCACTGACAACAGTGGTGCGCTAGGTCAGTTTGGGGTGGAAATGTGTTTTTCAAACAATGCAACAGTGCAGCTCAATTCAAAATCAATGGATAACCAGTGTATAGTTGACTGTGTGTACTCATTGCTGAGTATAGTTGTAACTTGAAATTAGGGACATTTAGATTTAGAGTAAAGTGTGTGACATCTTCCAACTCAGAATAAGATGTAGGGAAACTGAGAATTGTGCCTAACAACAAGTGCAAATTTGCAATGATATCACAATTTTCCTGAGGGTTTTTCCACTTTAAATAGTGTGCTTTTACGTTTTATTGCTCTGAATCATGTTGTTGATAGGGCTATGCCCTGGTTGATAGACAGTGTCATTGATTCCCATCTTTATCCCACATCTCCCTGAACTGATTAGAATTAAAGCATAAATCTACTGGTACAGTCCATACATTTAACCTACACTGCTTTACATACTGAGAACAGGAAATGCATTCTAGGAAAAATTACTGCCTGTATAGAATTTTTGAATGAAATACTTTTTAAATGTGGAATGGCTAGTGTTGGCATCTAGGGGTTTCAACTGTAATACTGAATTGTGAGTTATTAGCTATAATGTATTTTTTAGTGTCTAGTACTATATCCCATCTCCCTGCCACCGCTGTTTATGATTCCTGTGATAAAGTACAGAGAGCTGAGCAGCTATTTATTATGAGAGGACTGCACAAATTGCAACCACTAATTTGATTCCTCGTGGCGACAGTTTACAAAGAACCCAGTAGCTATTTCACTTAAACAGAGTTTATTGAAAGGCTTCCAGCACCATGATTCTTGATTCTATACCTGTTCGCAGTGGGTGTCATCCGGGACCCCTCATAATATGATTATATGCCACGGCAAACAGCTGAATAAATCTTTACAATCTGTCAGTACGTCTTTTCTGCTTCATGCTATGATTATAACAATAATATCTGAAAAGCAAATGATAGCCATTGTATATAATCCTGGCACGGATTGTAATGTTTGAATAGAGAGCGCATTTAACTAGGAAGGTGTGCCGACCTCTTCTACTCCCTTACTATTTACTGCAAAATATGTGCTTATTTGGACGTTTGTGAAGCAGAATCAATCGGAAAAACACAAGCATTTTCTCAGTGCCCTAAATTTATATGTTGTACACATACAGGCATTTTACGTGCTGTGATATTAGTGATGACTGGGTCGAGGACGAGGGATGTAGAGGTAATGGTTAAACTTATATGTAATAATGTAGTGTTTTCAAAGTTTTATATGTGTATATATGATGTGCTCCTTATAACGAATGGTTTCATTTAAATTCTGGGAGTTGTAGCCTTATTTGTTCCATTATAAAAGAAGACTAGAACACTCATATTTAAATGTGGAAAGTATGCACTGTAGCTGTATTTGAATTATGAATCTCTCAAAGTTGATAGCTATGTGTTACATGCATGATGATATACATGTTCATAGCTGACCCACAGGGTGAGTTGTACGTCACAAATTAAATCCTGACAAGTCAATTCAGCTTTTCAATCTTTTATGGTCGGTAAATTGATTAGAATTAAGTTGGGTAATAGTAACACATGGTTTTATACCGTTGTGGGTGATAGTGCAATTTACAAATACAAATAACATTTATAATACTTAAAAATGGGAGAAGTGCAGTATGAAGCCCTATGTAAAATATAAAACGACTATTAATATAATATAGTGTAATATAATATGGATAAATTACCTCTTGCTATACATTATAAGGATGCTGCAAGTCACTTAGGAGTTCCAGAACCATACAGAGGAATGAGGCCGAAGGCCGACTTCCTTTATAAGGTTATGGAAATCCAAGGTGACTTGCAATGTCCCTATCATGTACGCCACAGGGTACTTTATCCCATATAATACGTGGTCATGCCAACAATTTTCCCACAAACCACTTAAAACCTTGGTGCATAGCTCTTTCATATGAAAGAGCAAGCATGTTTGCAAACATGAAGAATAAAAATAAAACGTCTGTGCAAAATTAAACACACCAAATACCTGTTAAATATTTGTTGCAAATAGATATTCAAAACAGTTCAATATGTCAGTTTAAAAAAAAAAGAACATCTGCATTAGCTCTGAATGTGTACAAAATATGCAGAAAGATTCTAGATTTTCTCTAGCTAAGGAGTGCAAAAAATAAACATTCTCATTATAAACTATTTACCTAGAGTAGAAGAAAGAAAAGCAAAGTTCAGTTTTCATTTCTTTAAACAACTGCTTCAATTATGCTCCTGACCTGATGTGTGCCTTTCACCTTTGCTGCTGGCTCTGGCAGCAGGCATTGTAACATCAGAACTCGACTGCAATAACTGACACATTTTCTTTACAATTACTGACTGAGTCCCACTAGTCGCCGATTTTAAGGAAATAAGAGACATGCATTTATACAGGGATTAAAGAATCCCATGTTATATAATATAATATAATACATGAGATCCTGTTATCCCTGTATGAACAGCAGTTACTAATTTCTTTATCATTTTTATAATATAGTTTTACTACACTGATATTTTTTATGGTGATGGATGGCATGTATCACATATGTTTTAAATACACATTTGATGTTTGTTATGATTAAATAAAGCCTCGAACGATATTAAAAAGCAGTTATATGTCAGTTAAGTAAGAGATGGATTGCTTAACTGACATTCTTCAGATGCTGCCCTTGGTCAGCAGCACTTCCTTAAAGTGATCGACTGATGAGCTCTATTTAGATGATTTTCTTAAAATGCATTTAGTTCGCTCTGCCCTGGGCGATATTCCAGAGAATTCCAGAGTTTGGGGCACCACATCTTTAATGATCAGCTACCATGCTTCAGACTTTTTCAAGATCACTGCTGGATCAATTGTGCAATGGCTGATCAGACATTTCTGACAAGTGTGTAAAGGGGCACCATCTTTTGCATGTAACCTGTGTGTTTATTTCAGTAGGTGTTGTGCAGAAAACACAGAGTTTCCAACTTAAACCATGCTGCCATTATGGAAAATGGATGGCTTTTTGGGCTGGTTCAGTACAATATTTTCTCCACAGGTTCAGACATTTCCTGGAAGCCTCATTTTGAAATCTCTGCTTTCCAACTGTGATCTCTAAAGGCAGTTTTATACATATGTAGATTGTTCATATTCAATATGTAGCTCAGGGCTCTCATATTACTATTCAGGTCAGCTCATATACTGTAGCCTCAAATCAAACAAGGTTAAGTGATTTCTACTCACGTCGGGGCTTATTTACAAGCCCTGTGCGCCCCCGGAACATCACTTTTTGAGAAGTTATGTTGGTGTATCGGGCTTAGCCATATCTACAAGGCCACGTAAAGCCACCCAGCGTGGCCTTTCAAGGCCTTGTAGATATGGAGTAAGGCAAAGCAGCGCAAGTCTGCCTTGCCTTACTCTGAGTCAAAGAGGCGATAGATGGGTGTTGCGGTGGGTGTTCCCACGCAACACCCATGGACTCTAAAGCTGCCCCAGATTTACAATATCTCGGAAACCTGGAGCAGCGCCAAAACCTTGTGCCTCCCCAGAGCAGGCATAACGAGGTGTCTGAGGAGAAATGTTAACATTTCTCCTCGTTTTTTCTCTTTCCACATGTGCTGCAGGATAAGGAAAACGCCTCCAATGATTGTTCTTGTGCAGGAAGGTCTCCTCTCCTGCACAAAAACAATCCTGCCAACAACAAGCCACCCTTGCACCATGGTGCAAGGGTGCCTGTGTTGGCGCACAACTGCTAATTGTGCGCCGGCTGAAAGAACAGGAATGCACTGTATCTTGTAAATACGGTGCATTAATGCACTCTTGAATTGGCGTAGGGCAGTGCAGCAAAATGACTTGCGGCGCTGCCCTGTGCCAATTCTTTGTAAATATGCCCCTTGATGTTTAGCAACAATGCTAATGATTTTCTCTAGGGATGTTTTGCAAAGTCTAAAAGGTAATTAGCAGAATAGGTAAGGTTCAGTATCTGACTGTGAAATGTAATGTTGCTCTTGTATTAGTCAACATCAATCGGGAGTATACCAGGACTTTGTTGTCCTGGTCGAATAGATGATCACAAATCCTCCTTTCTAAGAAATCCCCTTTTCAAATTATTTGAGAAATTACAGCATTTCAGATGTGGTGGAGTTCTTATTAGTCACCACTTTTGAGCTAGGTATTAGGTTTCTCACACTGAATGCCACCTTTGTTATGTATTCTTTTTAGATGTCTAATGTACCGCCCCACTTTGAAGTACTCTCTTCAGAGGCTGTCTGTCCTCATCTGCAACATGGCTACAGCATTAGTATACAAAGGTTCTTTATTTATTTCATCTTTTGAGACTTTTGTTGTTTTACGTTTGGTCTTTTTAGATGTCTCACATGCTCACTCCCATAACATGTTTTGTTTGCCATAAGCACTAATTTATTGTATATATGTATAGAATGCATAGTTCTGGCTAGAGTCTCGTAGCACAGAAAGTTCACAGTTCTAAAGAGCATGAACGAATAGGTTCCACCTCATAGGTCGTACGGTCAGGTTTTAAGTAACTTGAGGAAATTGTAGTGAGAAGACTCAAATGGAAT
This sequence comes from Calotriton arnoldi, assembly GCA_963921515.1. NCBI lineage: Eukaryota > Metazoa > Chordata > Amphibia > Caudata > Salamandridae > Calotriton > Calotriton arnoldi. The sequence goes on along the minus strand of CAWUFW010005246.1, from coordinate 834,153 downwards.
GGACAATGATAAAGAGTGCCACAGAGACGATCCCAGATCCCCCACCCCATTTATGGAGTTTACATTTTGGAACAAAATGAAGTAGGTAGGAGAATGATGTAAGGTGGTGAGGGGTTTTGTTTGCATTTTTTGCCAAGAACAATGCAGATATAGTGCCACAAAAAAACCTTATGCATGAAGCAAATAACTTTAAAATTAATGTGCTTCATGACTTCTAACCATTTAAGTTGGTTGTCATGTTTAGAGATGTCAACTTTTTAAAAAGGAATACAAATCTAACAGTTGCATTCTGAAGTTTTTGGAATAGATCTAGTGCCATCTTAGACAAACCGAGATAGAGTTGCCATTGTCTAATCTAGATTAGAGGGAGGCACTGGCAAAAATCACTTTGTAAGAGAATGATAAAAAAGGGAAGGTCCTATCTAGTTATTTCAGCTGAAAAAGACACTACTTTGTTATAGCTTTACACTGTATCTGGGTAACCCCCAAGAGATAAAGGCCAAAAAGATGGATGGATGTAGATCTTATTAAAATGGGAAGGATTTTGGTCTTACCTGGATTTAATGTCAAGAAATTCAATTCCATCTATCGTTGAGCTAATTCAAGATCACCCATAGGTTTCATACCTGTTGCCACCACAAAATGGAAGTAAGATGAAAGCAGAAAAAATAGGAAACAGGCTACCTCTTAGAAACATGCCAAGATTGTGATAAAATATTGTGTTTTTTTTTTTATTCAGTTCTGCATGTTCCTGAAAGCTGGGAAGGTGGTGATTTTAGCACAGCATACCTTTCATTGATGCCATTTTAGGAAAATAATAAATGTTCTGCCTAAAAACCCAAACGTTAGATATATTGTGGCCATTTTCTCTGTCCCCTCCAAGAGAATCCATAAACCCTGGGCACCCTACGATCGCTATGATGTTGGGAAAAAAGGATGCAAATTTGGTGTGGATACCTTATGTGAAAAAAGTTATGGGGACATAAGCGTGAAATAGCCCAAAAAGGGATCAGCACTTGGGTAGAAAAGAATCAGCAGATAAGGGGTTAAAGTTGTCTATTTTATGTATCCCAATTTCTATGATGTTGATAGGTTTATGTCATGTATTTTTGTTAGTACAGCCCTATGATACCACTTAGCACTATGTCAAATGTGTTGTTTTTCACTTTTCTGAAATTACGAAATATGCTCTTTCTGTGATGTGTGTCAGAACTTTCCTTGGCTTTGTCAGACTATTATCTCACTTTATAAATACACTTTTTCTGCCTCTCTTACCGAGCAGTCTTTATGTTGGACTATCCTCTGATTTATATTAGACTCTGACTTGACTCATGAACTGAGTAGATTTATGCTAGTTCATTACTGAACTATATTTGCTTGGATACCTTCTTTAAGTTATGGAGATATGACTCTCGCTATTGGATTATTTTAATGCATTAATGATGCTCATTTGAATCTGACTAAAAAACAATCTTTTGCCTTCTGTAGTGATTCCTAATTTTGAATAAACCTTTATGGTTTTGCCTTTGAATATTGTCCTATGAAGGTTTCCTTTATTTGTCCTAGGGCCCCCGTCATTTGGGACGCACACAGCCCGGAACCTGTGCATCAGCCCCTTGAATTTATTAGTTCAAAGCACTGACACCTTTGCAAATGAATTCAGGAAAAGCTAGAACTATCTGTGTTGAAGTTGCTGTGTCAATAACTTAAAAAATGATTGGTTTTCACAAGTTTAATGTAAATTAATTATTATAGTTCTGTTGTGGCCGTGTGGAGGAAAGAGTACACAGCTGGTGTTCTTTTTTAAAGGAAAGCTGTAGTTTATTATTTACTTACTTATCACTTTTATATAGTGCATGCCAGATCTAAGAAGGTGAAAGAGCACTTCACTTATAAAAAAATATAGATGGGTAACATTCAATAACAGGGATGTTTTTCATCAAGAGTTTCTGGGTAATATCAAATAGACAACGAAAGTCACTTTTTTAACCATGTATAAATTTATGTTATTCATGAGCTCCAAAATCATCTGTGCTGGCTTTAAAATGCTACCCGGGGGGGGGGGGGGCATATGCTTAACGGAGGAGCCACACTTAACAGAACATACTTAACATGGCCTCTCCCCCTGGTCACCTGCCAGCCACCTTCTTTGCCCTTCCACCTCCTCCTCTTCTAAAAATGTGTCTCTGAACTCACCATCTCCTAAACCTTCCAAACGCTGCACTGACAAGCTTTCACAGAGCCCAGTTAGACCAGCTTGGAATTCCTTTATGATGTGGCAACAGTGGGAAACAATTCTGTTTCCCACTGCTGCAATATCATTGCAGTGAATAATCAGATTTATCATTTGTGTATTCGCGATAGAGGCTCTCGGTGACAGCCATGCATAGCATGTTAATAAATGATTGGTTACAGAACAAAAATGATATCAATGAAATATGATAATATATTTTAGCAGCGAAATACAGTACCAGTGACAAAGTATACATCAATGAGGAAAAACTGGATGGGGGATGACAGAGGTAAAATATTTGCAGTCGTACATTTAGAGCGGGGTCATACTGAATAGAAGTGCCACGGAAGTACATTATAGGGGGAGTGGTGTTGCAACAGTAGGTTCTTTAATTCCTTCTTAAAGGTTTCATAAGAGGACAGTGTTATGATTGAAGTTGGAGTTCCAGACCTAGGGTGTACTTCCTGAGAATGACTGCTTCATGTTGTTGCTTCCTGCATGCAAGGGTTCCTCACAGGAGAGTGTTTGAATTAATTTCCGAGAGTGTGCTGACAGAGCGGATCGATTTGTGGATCAGTTATTTTAGGGTTCCTGCGTGGGGAGCTTTGTGAGTGGTGCTAGTTTGAACAGGCTTCAGACGTCTATTGGCAGTCACTTTAGTATGAGTTTGAGAAGAGTTGCTTGACCATATTTCCACTTTTAATGTTAATGTAACGTTGCAAAGGAGCGTAGAGCATTTGAGAAGGAATGGAACTGACACTACTGGAGCTCTACCAACAACTTTCTTTTGAAGCCATTTAGGTGTCTTACTAAGGAATACCATTGTTGTTTAGTGAAGGTACCAGAACATGGAGGTAACATAACTCTTTTTCCGAGAAGGTGTGACAATGATGTTGCCTTACTATCTGTTCCTCTAAGAAAATGTGTAAATCTTTAATGCATTTAACTAATTGTGTATGTTTTTCTATCATTCTGTTAATAACAACTGAAGCGAAGCATTGATGTCCTTAAGAGTGGTGGGATTTTTATAGATTTACACTGTAGTGAAAACCTTGGAATTAAATTTGGGGCCAGTAAAACGAATGCATCAATTATAATCCCTAACTTTATTTGGTAGAGGACTTTGTTGGCAAGTTAGCATTGGAAGAATGGAAGGGCGGATTCTCTTGAGAGGGGAAGTAACAAAAATGTTGCTTTATCTAATAAGAATGTGAATTATTCTCTCAGGAACCTTTCCCAGCATCAATCCATGGAAGTCTGTTGAATGGTACTATTTTTAATACCATGCTACAGAATTCTATGTGGCTAAAGCCTACAAATAGCAAGGAATTGACTTTTGGGTCAGTGGGAGACTTAAAGAAATGTTGTGTTCTTTTCAAGATGTGTAAGAAGGAAGATGATAGCGCAATGGAGAGCAAAAAAGCCAGGCAATGGGTTGCATTATCTCTTGGTAAGGTTAAGTTGACATTGACACCAACTGACACACATCCTAAGTTTGACGTCAGTGAGCCAGCCTTGAAGTGTAGCATTGTGAACAACTGCTGGAGGCCATATTGTTTATGCATATATGTGTGGAAATATCATGTTGTGTATCAAGTCAACAATGGGCAGAAAAGGTGTGTGAAACTTAAAGAGCTATTACACAACATGGTGAGTACTAGGCATTTCACCTTCTAACCACTGTTCTTTTAAGACAGTTGTGAACCAGCTTTTACTGACGTGGCGGAATGTTTTATTTGTATTTGCCGATTTTAAAGCAACAACTTGACTTGGCTGGCTAAAATAAATGTCACACTCTCATTAATCCATAGTTCTCTCTTTACTTCGTTAAAATACCAGGATACATAATTGTGAACTACTTTTACATGTCATCAGAAACATCTTGTCCATTGGAATGACGATAAAAAACACAAAAACCAGCATTTTTCAACTTCTGCACATGACGTAGCATGGCAAATTAAGGCCCATATTTATCAAGGTTTCGCATCGTCCTTGCACCAAACAAGGGGGCGCAAGGGCAACGCAAAACCTAAGTGATATTTATCAAGCCACGCAAGGTCACCTTGCGGCTTCTTTGCGTTACTCTTCGGCAGGGAGGCATTCCATGGGTGGAGCATCAGTGTTCCCACGCATCCACCCATGGATTCCCAGTTTTACCATTAGTGGGAGACCTGGAATGCTTCAAAATACTACACCTCCCCACGTGAGGCTTAACGAGGAGAAATATCCTTATTTCTCCTCGTTTTTTTCCTCTTTCAACGTGTCCTGCATTCTGCAGCACACATAGGAAGAGAAAAACGCCTTTCAAGATTATTTTTGTGCAGGAAGGTGTTCCTTCCTGCACAAAAACAATCCTGCCTAGAATGCAGGCACCCTTGCAACATGATGCAAGGGTGCCTGCATCGGCTCTAGTATGCTAAAAGTGCACCAGCGCTAGGAAAGGACAGGAATGTGCTGTATAATGTTAAATACGGCGCATGCCTGCCCTTTCCCTTTCTCACAGTGCAGCAAGGTGGCTTGCTACGTTGCGCTGTGTGAAAGATTGATAAATATGCCCCTAAATAGTGAACCCCTGCTTATGGGGAATAGCAGACATACTTTCATCTTACCAGTAACTTGTGCGCGGTTTAATATCTTTATACACTAAGCCAGAAATAACTTTGAAAATAAACTTCTACGCATATAAGACTGTATGGAACATGCAAACGAAAGAATGCTCATTTGCAAATAAATAAGTGCCTATATATTTTTTCACATTATGCACATTTTTTATTCTAGCCGGATGAGCTTCTTTTTTCAGTTTTGGAACATCAAAAACTTACTGCCAGAAAGGAAAACGTGTTGGCAAGCAAACTGACTTAATGATGCGACAAAAAGCAACCTGATTACTGAAAGCTACCATACAACGAAAATAATTGGCCAGAATCTCTTTACATCTTGTAAGGCGCACAGAGGTGTTCTACACTCACTAGAGAAACCATTTTTTTATGCTGCAGCAACACAACTGAGCACAGTATTGTGTAGCTTCCAGAGATCAAGAATGATGAATGTCTTTCCAAGAAGAACAATGCCTTACTTGCATTATTACAGTACGTAAAAACCCTATGAAACACTTCCAATTTTAAGTACAGACAATTACCCCCAGGTCCCTCCTGTCCTCGTCCCATTCCTTAACAAAGTGGAGATGACCATCTCCGCGACAGAAAAAAAGAAAAGGAGCATGCTGGGATACCCAATCCACTCCCTCCCACTGGGAGTACATAAGCGGTACCAGTCCAGCATGCACCCTGTTCTTTTTTTCTGTCTTCCGACAGAATGGGACGTGTTGGACTTACCTGCTGGTTGCTTCGCTGGACGTCTCGTCGGGGCTGCTGGGCTGTCCTCGCCGTCCTCTTTCCGCGTTCTCCTGGCATGCCGGGCTTGCCAGGAGTCGCGTTGGATTCCGCCCGGCCCTTTGCGGCTGGGGCGCCGTTCCTCCCGGTCACTTCCGGGTTGCAGTGCGCGTCTCCCTGTGGCTTGGCCGGTCTGGGGGACGCGCGGCTCCGGCTGTTTGGCGGGTCCAGGGACTCTGCTGGGCGGTGTTCCTGGTCCTCCTGCCTGGCGTTTGGTTTCCTGCCGACCTCCTGGTGCCCCTGCTGCTCGGTTGGGTCGCTCCAGAGCTGGCCTTGCTGTGGCCTCGGCGGCCGTTTTGACGGCATACTCCTCCCGGCGCTGGTTCCTTGGTGCACGCCCGGGATGGCTGATGGGGGGGCGGTGAGCTGGTGGTGCGCTCTTCCTGCCCCCTTGGTGAGTACCGCAAAGCGGTTTTCGTTTTTCTTTCCCACTTCCTCTAGCTCGTTGTGAGTTACGTCTTGTCGCCTCAGAGGAGTATTTCAGGCTTTGGGGCACTGACCTGAGAAGCACTGGTGGCAATTGGATGGTGGCATGGGACCTTGATAGGAATGACGGAACTTATGGGAGTCCTTACTATGCACCCAGCATCACGTACATCCATTTCACGGTGTGACGGCTACCACCGCTTCCTCTAGCGCCTTGTGCCTTCCATCTTCTCCCCTCACAGGTGGATTTCGGCCTTGGGGCGCAGACCTTCAGCTGCATTGATGGTGCCTGGGTGGTGGCGTGGGCCCGTGCCTGTACTGCCAGGAGGTTGTGGGAGTCGTTGCTCCGCACCCTGCATCCCGCTCATGCATATTCGAGTCCTGCTTCTCCTTACGTTCCTGTTGCAGGTCCATATGCCTCTTTTCTGCAGTTGTTTGTTCACCCTACGACCATTCGGGCCTGTCCGCTCCTGTTCTCGTCTGGTCTCCATAGTTGGTGTGCTTCTGTCCTGGTTGGTGCCTTGATGGGGGACCTCCTTGGGGTTCCTGGTGCTGTTGGTGTCCGGGTGCTTCCTTGGTTGTCCGGCATTCCTGTCTTGACTTCCGGTACCTCCTTGTGGGCCCCTGGTTTTGTCTGCTTTTGATGGTGGACGGGGTCCGGTCTGGCTCTTTCCTGGTTGCGAGTTCGCCTGGGTGTTCTTGGGTTGATGGGCTTTTGCTCTTTCCCTGGGGTTCGCTTGCGGCCCTGGCTGGTATGTCTTCCCCCTTGCTTCTGGTTGCTGCCGCCCTGTGCGCCTGGACCTATGGGGGTTGCCAGGGTTTGGTCCCGTGGGCCTCCTTTTTGCGCTCCTTGCGCTCTGCCATTGCCCTTGTGGGTTCCTTGCTTTCTTCCAGTGCTGTTGGTTCCCATCCTCCTCTGGTCTCTCCAGGTGCTGGTGGGTTCCTGTGGGGGCTTCTCTTTGCTGGCTCCTGTTCCTGCGTGCTGGCCCTCTGTGCTTGCTGGTTGCGTGGGGTATGGGTCGATTTTTTTTGTCTCGGTCCGGGGCCCTTGCTGTCTCCGGCCTGTTTCTCTGCCTCCGCTGCCCTGCTCCTGGATTCCTGGCAGTCCTTGGGCGTCTTCGGCTGCCTGTGGCATGGGCTCCCCTGTCTTCCCTGTCCTGTCTTGGGCCGTGGTTTCCCCTGTGTCACTGCCCTCTTTTGTTTTTTTTTTTGCCTGGGAGGGGGGTCCTTCGGGGCTTCCTCCATGGGTTGTGTGTTCCCGGGTTTCTTTGGCTTTCGCTGGCTCGGCGCTTGTTGTTGGTTGGCGTCTGTGCTGGGGGTCGGTCCCTTTTGGAACTGCTGTTGGCCTGTCCCCTTGGTGCTTGCCGCCCGTGGGTTTCTGGCTTGCTGTACTTTCCTGCTGTGCTGGCCTGCGGCCTTGGCTTCTGTTCCTCCTGCTGCCCGCCCTGTGGTTTGGCCGGGTCAGTCCTGGTTCCTCCCGGGGTGGTGTCTGCTTGCTGGGCCTTGACTCGCTTGGGGCGGTGTCTCCCAGGGTTTGTTGGCTTCTTCTTGTGGCCTCTTTGCTCTGTCCTCTGGTCCTGCCCTTCAGGCTTGTGTTGTCCCTGGTCGGCCCTGGTTGGTGCCTGGTTTGGGGTACTTCTGGGTTTGCCTGCTGCTCTGGCCTGTTCTGGTCGTCCCTGGCTATTTTTTTTTGGGCCCTGCTGTCTTGCAGTTCTTGGGCTTCTTTCGGCTGCCTGCTGCCCCTGCGCCCGTTGGTTCCTGCCCTTTGTGGGTTCTGGCCTGGTGCGTGGGTGTCTGCTGAGTCTCTGTGGCCTGGTGGTTCTGGTCTCTGGCTCTTCCTCGCATCCTGGTGTTTCCATGGTTGTGGGTCGTCCGTCTTGCATTGCGGCTTTGTGTTTTGGCCGCCTGCGCTGTTGGGCGCTTGTTGCTTCCTTCCAGGTGTTGTTGCTTGCCCCCTGCTGGGGGGTTTTCTGCCTTCTGTGGGTTCGCTTGGTCCTCCCCCTGGTTTGTTTTGGGGGGGGGCTGTTGTGTCCTGCCTCTGTTCTGGTGGGCCTTTGGCATGTTGGCTTGTTGGGCTTGCCATCGCGCCTGCCTCTCCTTTTGCTCCTGTGGTGGCTGGGTGTCGTTGGTCTTCCTTGGCCTTTGCCTTGGGTGGCCCCTTGTTCTTTGGGTACCTGGCTCCTCTGCCCTGCCCTGTCTGCTGTGCCCTTTCCCTCCTTGTGGGTGTTGGGTGTCGGCCTCCCCTGGTGTGTGGGCCGCTTTGTTGCTTCCCGCTTGCGGTTGGCTTTGCCTCGGGTCTGGGGCTCTGGCCTTTTCCCTTTGGGGTTCTGTTGTTGGGCCTGGGCTCCTGGGGTCCTCTTTTGGTCCCTGCTTGGGTCCTTGCCTGGCCTCTCGTTCTCTTGGATTTTGTAGCGGTCCTGGGCTGGTCTTCTGGCCTTTTCTGTGCTGCTCCTTTGCGGCTGGCTGGGGCTCTGGATCCGGTGTGTGGGCTGCTGGGCTCCCTCCCTCTGCTTCTCCGCTCTCTGGGAAGCCTGGCTGGGGTTGGCTGCTGTGCCTTTCCCAGTGCCCCTTCTTGGTTGGGGGTTCTTTTTGCCTCTTCTTTCGGGTCCTGGTGGCGCCGTGTTGTGTGCCTCCTGGCTGCCTGGCCTGCCGGTTTCTCCTGCTGGCTTCTTGGGCGTTTGTGGGTCTCCTGCGGGGTTGGGCGGTTGGCCTCCTTGTTGGTCTTTCCTGTTTGGCCCTTCTACGGCTCCTCCTGGGGTTCGCCTTCGGTGGTTCCTTGGTGTCTTCCTTTCTCCTCCTGGAGGTTGGTCGGCTCTTGGTTGGGGGTGTTTCCTCCTTTCCGGTTCTGGGGTTTGGTTTCCCGGTTCTGTGTTGGGCCTCTGTTGTTGTGTTTCTTGATTCCTGCGGCTCTTCGGTGTCTCGGCTGGGGTTGGCCTTTGGTCGGTCCTGCCCTGTGGCCCGGTCCTTCTGTGGGTTTCTGGCCTCCGGGTTCCCTGTTGCTGCTGCTTTCGGCTCGGAGGGGTGGGGCCTTGCTTTGGTTCCCTGCCCTCTTCTCTTCCTAGCTGTTCCTCTGGGTGGGTGCCTGTTTGCTTGTCTGGTTCTTCCCCCTTTGCGGCTCTGCTGTTGGCTTCCCCTGGTGTCTTGGGGGGTCCTGTGGTGGTCGTGTCTTTCCTGGCTCTCTTGCTTGGCGTGCCTCTTCGGTTTCGTCTTCCTTCCCCTCGCTTTTGGGTGTGGCCCTTTGTGGGTTCCTGCGCCTGTGGTTCGCCCTCTTCCCTGTCTTGGGGGGGGGGGGGAGTTCGCTCTCTGTCTTGCATCTGCTGTGTTCCTTCCTGGGCCTTCGGCCCTTCCTCCTTGTGCGGCCTGTTCTCCTCTGCTTGGCCGTTGGGCTGGGTTGGCCTGTTTGGTTCCTGGTTGGTTGGCTGCCTGGTGGTGCCTGGGGCCGTGGGCTTCGCATGTGGGGGTTTTCTCCCTGGTCGGTTGCCCTTTCTGGCTCCGTTTCTCCATTTGGGGCGTGCCTGCTTCTCCTGGACTTCCTTTGGTCGTTCGGGGTGGGGTCTTGGTTTGGCCCCTCTGGTTGTTCCCTTGGGGCTTGGCTTTGCGTGTGTGGCCCCCTTCTGGCTTGCCTGGGGGGCGTTTCTTGTGGGGGTTTTTTCTGGTCATCCCCTACTGGTTTTGGGGTCTCGGCTCTGTCCGCTTGGTTGGGAGCTTGGTTGGTTGTGTGCTCCTCCCTGCGTTTTTCTCTTTTCTTGTGGGCTCTTTTGCCCCTGTGGGATGCCGTTTTTCGGTCTGGTGCCCCTGGCATTGGTGGGGTTCCGGAAGGCCGGGTTTTCTGCTTTGGTATTCTCCACTTTGTTAAGGAATGGGACGAGGACAGGAGGGACCTGGGGGTAATGTCCTGTACTTACCGGTAATCTTCATTACTCCTGGTCCCGTTGTCCTCGTCCCATTCCTTACATCCCTCCCTCCCTCCCTGGCGGCCGGCCTTCCGGTTGTTGGCTTGGTATTTCAGGCTGCATGCTGGGCTGGTACCGCTTATGTACTCCCAGTGGGAGTGGATTGGGTATCCCAGCATGCTCCTTTTCTTTTTTTCTGTCGCGGAGATGGTCATCTCCACTTTGTTAAGGAATGGGACGAGGACAACGGGACCAGGAGTAATGAAGATTACCGGTAAGTAATAGGACATTAACAGAGCGTTTTCTGCGTGTGAGCCAGCAAGGCTCAAACACATAGTGTACATTCTGACAGGAAACTGTGACGTGAGTCACAGCCATTACATAAGGGTAGTCGACCCCTCACAACCGTGCTCCTCGGTGTTACTGCACCTGTTGCACGAATGACGGCTAATCCTTGCCAGGAGTCATCAGGGAAATGGAAAGGAAATCAGGCGAACGCCAATAGAGTATGGGCATTCGCGAGTATTTGCAACGTGTTTCCCACGTTTATTCCCAAGGCTGGAGTTGCACTTATCAGAAAGGCAGGAATATGCACAGAAGACACGTTTTCCTAGGATAGGTCAGGACATCACATGGTAAAAAGTGTTCCAACTGCAGCAAAAAAGACAAAAAAAATATGCATGCATAATTATTTTCTGCAATATAGAAACTTCATGCTGGTAGGGTTCGGAAAACTTGGGGGCATATTATCAAGAAACGGCGTTAAAATTATCGCCGCTTTAGCGGCAGAAAACTGCCGCTAAAGCGGCGATAATGGGCTTGATAATATGCCCTTGAGAATTCCAATAGAAGCCCATGTTCTGGTGTCAATTTTAACGACGTTCTTGATAATATGCCCCTTGGTGTCCAACAAGAAAATTCTGAAATTTTTATTTTCTCCTCAGAGATGCCTGGCAGTTCTGTGAATCAGTAATAAAGCAGTCAATCTCTCCTAAGTATATGTGTGTGCTATAAATCTGACAATATATATATATATATTTTTTTTTTTTACATTTTGACGTTAGACCTTAATTAATGCGCCGAAATTGGTACCACGCTGGTAATAAGATATTAACCTCATGAATATAGTACAAATGACCTCTCTGAACCAATGCACCACATCTGATGGAAGAGCAGTGGGAACTGTCCTGTCCCCTACATACAATTATGACATTCTTTGATGCAAATGAGCTGAAATGGATGCAAGTAGTGTATTATAGCCTTCATATAGGTAAAACGTATAGTTGAATTCTTTACCTTGTTTTGGCTCATTAAGCTCTCTATGGTTCAGCATTGCCTGGAGTACTCTATATGATATTAGAGTTTCTCTGAATAGCTTTCAACCTAGCAGCATTAATGGGTTCAGACCTCGATTCAAGAAAGCAGTAGTACCTAACAAACACACCTAATAAATAGCTCTGAAACCTGTGTAGCCCCAAGTTCATATTTTGACTTAAAATCTTTACTTTGGTTTATAGACAGATTATTACCACCATGTCTGCCTTTCTTCTCAGACACCCATTCGGAGGGACCGTATGCAAGATGGAAATTAGCAATAAAACTATGAGAATGATTTGGAGAGAAAGACTCAAAATATACAGGAGGCACAGACATGCCAAATGACAGGATTAAACACCAAAAGCATAATGGGGTGAACTGCCTTGAAATGGGGGGTGCAGCACCATGACGTTTTTTCAGGCAGCACTACTACATTTTAGACCTGTACAGTTTGCATAGTCATTACAAAACAATTAACACATTCAAGGCAGATCCCTCACAATGCGTTCACAAACATTCTTAATGACTTATAGTTGTTAATTATTATTAATTATGAGAGGAAGTCAAACGGAACTTATAATGATTCCAAATTAAACAAGTACAGTGTCAATCATTTGGAGAATCGCATTTAATAAGTTGGTAATATACCATTGGAACACAAATAATTAATCAGTTAGGGGCCGATTATGAGTCTGGTGGTCCGCGGACCACCAGACTCGTGGGGGTGCAGCGACGACGGTCTCCTGAATGCCCAATAACTATAAGGAGGGTCGGACTGCCATTGCCCCACCACAGTCGTTCCCTGGCGGTGTTGCTGCCGACTCGCCAAGCGTATTACAAGTTTCCTCACCACCGGCGGGGTCCTACTCCATGAACACCGTGGTGGAGAGGAACAAAGGGGGGCCTGCAGGGTCCCCTGTGCCACCTCCGCATGGGGATGCTGTGTGCATGCACCCCAGTTCCTGCACAGCATGGACTTTTCAGTCCATGCCATGCAGGAACTGTTTTTGGTGTTTCCTTTGCAGTGCCTGTTTTCTGAGACCCCACCATGGGAACACCAAAAACCAGCCCGCCAGACAGGAAGAAACTCCCAATCTGGCGGGCTGTCTGACCATGGCATTGGCGGTGAGGCTGCGGGGCAGACCCAGCGATCCACCGCCATAGTCGTATTTAGGCCCTTGTAGACTCCAGACCCATGCAAATGGCATATGTTGTCTCTATAAGGCAAGCTCTTGCTCTGTCATTTTCTATCGGGCAGGAGTTTGGAGTTTTTGTAACTCATCTCGCCTGCAGGCTGTAAAAAACTCTTTTCTTAGACGTTTACTAGCAGTTCCTATTAGTTTGCTGATTATATTATGCCACATGGAACTAGGTTTGACCCCTCTAACTCATCGTATACAAATTGCACCAATCATGTTGTGGCATTCATTATGGGCAAAAGCTGAGCCTGTACTTAATTGTGCAATAATATTGTATTGTATGAGTGTAGATCATATGCAGAAAATGCCATGGCTCAGTTATGTTAAAAAGCAGCTTGAATTAGTAGGGAGAGTGGACTGTTTTTGAAGTCCGCAACTTATTGCTAAAGTCCCGAAATTTCAGCTGAAGAGGGATCTTTTATCTATGTTAAAGGTGAACAGGGAGCGCATGGAGTCGGGAGAGGAGAGAAATATTTACCTCTTGTTTGTACTGAACATTCAGAGCCTTATCTTTTGTTTAATTTCTGTCACTCTAAAATGTTTTATCTTATTAGATTTAGGTTCAGTATTGCACATCTGTTGGTTTCTTATCCTCGTAAGCATACAGTGATTCTGAGCTTGATTTATGTCCTTGTGATTCCAAGTCTCCTCAGAACATGTTGCATCTTCTATCTTTCTGCCAGTTACACTCCAAACCGCGGGAGATTTGATCATTCCATTATTAAGGGTCTTGAATATTAGGAAATGTCGGCCGGCCCTGTATCACCTTCCACTCTTGAAAATTGAATATATCTGCCAAATGGTATATAAATTCATTTCTTCAGCAGTCCGATTACGGAATTTAGTAGGTAAATGAACATTTTTTTACATCGTATGGCGATGAAGTCTGCATTTTTAGCCTGCACAACGCACTTTGATCTTAATTTCGTGTGTTTTTAATATGTTTCATTCATCCAATAGGATGTTTATTTTCCACTGGTAATTCTTGGTGGTATTAATTAAATTTACATATTGTATACTGTCTTTAGTATTTGGATTTTATTGAGACTTAATGAGCTAACTTGAATTTCGGTGGTAATATACAATGGTCACTTGAGGTGCCTCCAGTAAAACTTATTAATGCTTGTTCGTTGGCATTTTCTCCTTTTTAATCTTTTCAATTTTATTGTGACTTGTTTAAGACATATTTAGCATCTATTTATTATCTATTTACATGTTCAATGTTCTCTTTTATGGTTATGAAACACGGAATAAAGAGTATTTGTCTGACTGACTTACTGATGTAGAAATCTTGTGTCTGACGTGTCTCTGACGTGTGTACTCATGTAAGAGGCACACATGTAGTTCACTTTTCAGAAAAAGTAAGTACGTTTTGCTCTTTTGTCCCTGCCATGCATGTACTTCGAGAGAGCAAATGAGCACAACCTTTTCATAATGGGGACTATGTGAGCCTGTGTGGTATTTTAATCATTAAATTAAGTTTCGGATTTATGCTGGTATACAAAACACCATGAATAAAGAATAGCCTTTGAAAAAAAGCTTAGCAGTTTGTGTTTCATGTGTCCATCTTTGGAAGGTGGGTTTGAATTGATTAGATTTTTTGTTGCAATGAAAACCATGTATTTTTCATGCGTTGGCCAGCCCCTGTACACAAGATTGTTTACCCATTTGTCCTTTGCAGGACTGGGTGGATTTGAGATTTCTGCTTTCCGGTTCACAGTTACGACTCCCTTCTTAAACATGCTTTACTTTCCGAGTGATAGTAAAAAAACTTTAGAAATGATGCATTGGATGAGATGGATGTAAGTGTATGTTTTAACGAGTTTAATATACTTTGACTTTCTGTTTTACCCATGTAACAGCATTAACTCACACATTTTTGCTTAGCTCTGTGTAAGATGTTCCTTTTCAAGTGTTGCTTGTGTAAATTGATTTTTTTTCTTAGCACAATATTTCTAAACATTTATGTACTTTTACAAATAATGCCTTTAAAACATTTTTAATGTGTCACCTTTTGCCGTGTGCTTAATCCTCATGTGTTCACTGAAGCCTAGCTTTAATTTCCAGGCTCGCGGGGCAGTGGCTATATACAGCGGAGAGTGCAACATGAGCTCAGGACATGTCTGTAGAACCCGTGTGAGCTGTCATGTCAAACTTCATATTTACCATCTGCCCCAACGAGAGGCAGCCTGAACCACCCACTTTCAATTGATGCTGCAAAGTGACTAAAAAATAGTGAATTTATAAAGGTCCTGCAAAAGTATTCTGCCATTAGGCAAATCTAGATTTCATAGCAGAGGTACAAAGCTCACACTATAAAGAGCCAGGCACCAAGTGTCCTACGCATGGAGCATCATTCCCATTGGAGCCTCCTCTCTGCGTCTATAACTGGCAAAATAATCAGGCACCTTTTCACAGATGACTGGGAAGGTGGGTGCATTGAGTGCTTGTGCACTCCGGGGGGGGGGGGGGGCACAACAGGCATTTGTGCCTACTTTTTGCAACTCCAGGCCATTTTGTTATTACACAATGGGCCGCAGAGGCTTTGGCAACCCCTTGTGTAATGCAGTTTGTGATCTCAAGGGGGTGTAGCCTCATTTTCATGGGGTTGTGGCTACATGCAAATGAGGAATGCTTTGCCTTTGTGCGCCTGCCATGTTAGAGGCAGAGGTAAAGTGCCGAAGAAGCTGCCAGGAGGTGTACTGACTGTGTACCACATAGAGGCGGTGGACTATGTGGTGCAGAGTCAGTGCGCTCCCTGAGGACACCTCTTAAACAGGTGAAAAAGAGAGGTCTCAGGGACCCCTTCCAGGCATCTTCCCACTGGTGTGTGAAGTCACCCATAGCACCCACTCGCGGAGGGATTTGTTCCCCACTTAGAAACGCAGGCCTGGTTGGGATCTGCACAGTGACAAGTAGACTGGAGGCTTCAAACAGCTGGCGTGTCTTTCACTATTGTGCTATTCCTCGTGCAGGTGCGGGTTTGTACATGCACTGGGAAAAGCACATTTCCTGTGATACAGTGCACTGTCCCAGTCTGAGCCAGGTGCACACTATGCAGCACAGAGTGGAACTGTGCATCGTATTTATACCACATGCCCAGGTGTCCACCAGTAACTGTGCATAACATGCTTTTCTAATTTAAAGTGGACAGCACAACTTGTCTTTTCACCTCACTGCTGCTCTTCATTGATTCTCCCTGATCAGTGTTAAAATGGCTGAAGTCCAGTGCCTGCCATGATCTCCTTACTCCACTGCCATAATCCTCACTTTATATTCAGACAGATTCACTCTTTTGTCTTGTACTGGATTCCGAATCAGCTCCTCCTTCTTGAGTTTTATGTATCTCTCTTCTGTAGCCTTGACTGCAGAGTCTGGCCTGCTCTGCTCTTCCTTCACAAAGGCACGACTAGACCTGGACATGCTGCTCCTCCTCTTCACTGTGCCATTGGAGGCAGGGTCCCATCACTTCACTGTGGGACTTTCCTGAACTCCCCCTGGTTGCACTGGATGTAGAGCCCGGCCTTTTAGGGCTCAAAGAAATGACAACTCTAAGTTGCCACTGCACTGAGAGAGTTTATATATGGTCTCATATATATGTCTACAAATCAGATGGGAAAGGGCTTAGTTGGAGATCATGGATCAAGGCTTAGAAAGTAAAAAGAGCAGAACTGCTACCTAATTCCTATAAGTCACTAATAGTGCATTGGCTTTTATGCACAATTGTGATTTATTTTTAGGTCTATCATTGGAGCCGCCCTAAAATGATGATGGTTGTATTTTTTGATGAGATGTTTCGAGGTGTGATATTTTGTAGGACATGTGTCAAAGACTGCCAATCACGGCCACTCTGGCTCATGTTTCAAAATCATTACGTTTGTTGCGTGTATTTGCTCTTTTTTCATACATTACGGGAGTCGTTTCTACATAATCATACTTTCTAACCCTCGTTCCTAATTTACCTTGAAGCTTTAATTAAGATTTGCTTCCTTGCACAATTATCTCCTTTCTGTAAGAATAAAATTTATGTGACTGGGCAAGTACAGTTTTCTGACAACATACAGTTCAAGCCAGCATCAACCTGAAGGCTCTTAGATAATATGGAGAGCCTGATACCCTGATATGGGCGTCTGCACCATTAGCATTCTTCATGTTCTTTCCCTTCTCACAAAAGTGTCACAGAAAGTTAAAGGGCAGGCGTCATGCACGCTCTTCATTTGTGTAAACGTCGCTTTGACATGTATGAATGATCAACTAAACCCAAAACATGCTAAATGCAGAGGATCCAACTGGCGGAGAGCAGAGAAAAAAATAGAAAAAGAAAAATGAGCTTTTCCAGCTTTCAGATAGGCATGGGCTTGAAGCATATTGTATCTCAAAGTTCACACATTATGCTGCTTGACAAGATTCACACGTCAGTTGCAGTAAAAGTATGGGGTTATCCTAAAACACAAGGGAGCAGCCAGAAAATGAAAATACCTCCCTCTTTGAACCAAAATTCTTATCGCACAAAGGAAGCAAATCAAGTCATTGCAACCCTCCCCAGAAGAGCTCTCTTGTCTCTTCCATGCAAGCATCTATCCATTCATCCTTTCAGCCTTACATCCAGCTGCTGATATCCACTATTTTAACTTTACCTTATGTCCCCATTCTTCTTTCAACCATCATTCAATCTTTCACCATTCCGTTCGTCCACCCATCCAAATTCAAACCTATCCATCCATCCATCTACAAACCATCAAATCCATCCATCCTTTCACTAATCCATCCATTCACCCATTCACTCCATTGATCCATCCATTTCACTCCATCCATCCATCCTCCGTTTCATCCATCCAGCCTTCCAGCCTTTCACTCAGCCATCCACCCTTTCGCTCACCCATCCATCCTACCACCATCCAGCCATCATTCCACTCATCCATCCATCCAGTTACCCTTTCTCTCATCCATCCATCCATTTACCCTTTCTCTCATCCATCCATCCATCCATCCATCCTCCCTTTCATCCATCCAGCCTTTCACTCAGCCATCGACCCTTTCGCTCATCCATCCATCCTTCTACCATCCATCCATCCATCATTCAACTCATCCATCCATTTACCCGTTCTCTCATCCATCCATCCATCCATCCTCCCTTTCATCCATCCAGCCTTTCACTCATCCATCCTCCCTTTCGCTCATCCATCCATCCTACCATCCATCCATCATTCAACTCATCCATCCATCCATTTACCCTTTCTCTCATCCATCCATCCATTCATCCATCCATCCATCCTTTTGCTCACTCACACCCACCCTTTCACGTTAATTATGAACCTTGGTCTGCCGAGTTCCAACCCGCTGTAGCTGCTAAAGCGGAGGGGTGGGATGCGGGGCGCGGGGGGGGGGGGAGGAGGGTTCACGTCGCCACTGAAACATAGTGCGTCAGTCATAAAAAAAAATGCAAAAGATCCTTTCAAGATTTCCTTTCCCGTTTGTACAGGCTTTTGCACTTATTTTAAATTCACAAACGTTCCCAGGCCTACATGTAGAAAGCAGCACCAGTTGCAACTTTCTAGGCATACTACTGTGAAACCCACATGGCAATTTATAACACAGATTATTTTACAATGCAGCTTAGTACACATAGCACAAATCTACATTGGTGGAGGTTAGTGCCTATGAACAATTGCACATGGTTTTTGTTTTTTCCCAATAGCACCATTTTACTAATTGGAAAAACAGTCATCAAAACCCCCAAAAGTATGGTGAAGTTTCTGTTCACCTTCTCAAACTGGAAATTGATTTTCTCAAGCCATTTGCAGGGGTGAAGCTCCAACTATTAAAGTAGGAATGGGTCAGGCAGAAGTCAGTGAATGCTCACACACCCAAACATATTTACGTGCGTTCACAAAGTCACAAGGTCAACCATGCCTTAGAATGCCTCCTTCAAATCCCCTCCCTCCCCCCTCCCCCGGGCTGTGAGAGTTACTCCTGCATTTGTACACTGTCATAGTGAACAATTACGTATGGGTAAATGGATTCATACCTGCCATGTATTATCTTGTAACTGCACAGTAGGTTAAATCCAGGCATTTTCAAAAGGAAATGTATGCTAATGGGCAAGGATACATATACAATACGTGTGGGTTCTTTTATAACACACATTGCAACAGTATAAATACATATTTGACAGGGAATCATGAAACATGTCAACAATGTTGCTGTTCCCCATAAAATATGAGTTTCAACAATATAATGACAGCCCCAAAGCACTCTGGAGAGGTTACATTGTCAGGACTAAAATGATTTTGCAGGGGAAAATTCTGCAGCAATGCTATCTAAATTACCTAGCAAATTATGGAACACATTCTCTTACATTATTATTTTCATCCATTTGAGCTAGAAACAACCATTTAAAAAAAAATCTGCAAATTATGTGGTAAATATGCTAAATCCATAATTAGGTGTCAAATGCTGCAGCAAAAGAAGACCATAAATCCACCGGCCCTTACCATTATACATTACTTTATCATACATGTATTACTGAAAGGTAAACACAACCTACACATTCTAATTTTTATCAGTGCCCTTTGTTACCTAAGAAAATCTATGCTGTATATATTTATAGGCCTTTTACTACCTACTTTGTTTTTGTTTTAAATTATCAAACAGTTTATAGAACTATTGAGGAGTAGTAGTGTGGATAATGTCAACAGTGATGTCATCAATGATGTCATTGGAGATGGCTTCAGTTATTTCATCAATCATGTCTGTTAACATGCTGTGAGTGATGTAGTATGTGAGGTCGTAAGCCATACATGGCAGAGGCCCAAGTTTTTGTTAGCTCAGTAAAATAACTGGTGAATTTCAGTGTTTTTTGGTTTTCAAAAGTTAGTTTTGTATTATTTAAACATCTAATTGTAATGTCACTTTAAACTTTAGTTTTTCAGTGAATTTCTAGAGTGTTTTTTTAACATAAGCTAAACTCTTGATACCTTACCTAGCTATAAAGTTACTATAACCTTTGGTATTTCAATGTATTTCTGAGATATTTTTTAACCTAAGGTAAGAGTTTTTTTACTATACTTTACAATACGGAACTGTTATGTCACTTTAACTTTCCCCTTTTTCATTGAAAATATATATATATTAGGATCCACATTTTTGGGATCCTCAAAATCATAATTAATTACTCGCCCATGCTTCATTTATGACCTGTTGAACCTCACTGAGCTGGCAGATTAAGGCAGGAACAAGATAACAGCAGAGGAGTTTTGTGGCAAGCCACCAGGGCCGGACTGGGAACAGCAACCAGCCCTGGCAATTGCTGCCAGACGGGCCCTGGGAGCGGGGGGAGCTAGTGAAATGCAACACTTCCGCTTTTGTTACAGGGGGCCGATATTGCAGCACTGCTGCAAAACTGGCCCACTGTAACAAACCCGTCCCCCACTGGCACAAAACCAGCCCCACCCCTCCGGCCCGCCAGGGAAATGCCCGGTGCCCGCTACGGTCAGTCCAGCCCTGCAAGCCTGCCTCACTTGAGGGGGCCTGGTGATAACTGGTTAGGCAAAGCGAGCACTGATAAGTTCAAAAGCATATGTTGGCAACTCCCCTATCAAAGGTTGCAGAAGTTGGATAATAATATATTTCCATGAATCCATGTTAAATACAGTATACCCCACTGGTGGCAGGTCCAAACAATACAGCAAAGGGTCACAAATTAGATACACAATGTGGTTCTTGATTTGTATTTTGTATAAATGCATTAATGCCATAACTGTGTTACGTACACCTTGCAACTTGCGCATGAGAATGTTTGATTATACGTGGCTGCCACTGAGTGTGATAGATGTGGATAAAAAACATAATTCAAAAATAATAGCGTGCCAGTTTGCCTGCTCTTGAAAGTATTACGGGTTTGCATTTTTGCCGAGTCCAATACATGCCAATACCTAACAATTGCAATAAATGTGCTATATCCAAAAGTCCATTTATTTATGTTTGCTCTAATATCACTATGAAGCAAGATTTCATTCCTGGAACTCATTTAATTCACACTAGCGCTAACACTAGGGATTTCAAAATATGCTAAATGTTTCTGAAATGTACAGAGTCAACACTTCTTAAACATTATCTATGTCTGAGATATCTCATGGGTTCTTGGGATTAATAACCGTCTTTTTTGTCATAAAGCAGGAACGATGCCATGGCTTGTTTTCAACAGCAGGAAGAGAATTATTATTCTAGAACATTTTATTTAACTTTTTATAGATTTTTACCTTCAGACAGCGGTAAGGAATGTTGCCAGTTTAATCTGATCTTATGAAATTAGCTGAAACATATATACTGGCTTAATGGATAATGTATCTAGAAGCCAGGTATTTAATCAAGGAGAAATGTTTATGCATTGTTCTACTAATAGATATTATGTGCTCTAAGCCATTACATAGAATATCTCATCTCTTACTAGTTAGTGATATCTGTAAAATGCACATGCGGGATAAACCCAACTGTCAGCAATAGTTACTGCATACAAAGTATGTTTGATGTTGAGATGTTTATCAATTCTTTCATTTCTAAATATTTTCCATCTACTGCAAACCAGCGGCGGATGGCATCCTAAATATTTGGTGAGGCAACCACTGACCAGCAGTGACTGGTCAACGCCAAAGCTGTCAGTCATGGTTTGTTATAAACAGACTTTATAACTAACCACGACTGATAACTCTGGCGTTGAGGCTGAAGGCGGTGTGAACCTTACAGTACATCAGTGGGTTAAGAATAATAGAATAAAAATGTGCTCACCCTTATATGGGCTTGCCCGCGTCCCGTCCTCCTGCTTCAGTCCCTCGACACTGGTCTAGTCTGCAGGCTGCAGCAGTTCTCCACACCAATCTGAACGCTGCTCTCATGCTGCTGATGTTAACAGCATGAGAGCAGCACCAGGATTAGCTGGAGGGGGGCTGCCTCAACAATCCCGCAGGTGCTGGGGGCCTGTGCCTGCTCTCCACCCAGCTGTCTTAGACAGCTGGGTGGAGTGTTTACACTGCGCATGTCAGGCTGGCCGTCGCAAGACAGCCGGACAAAGTGGCATGCACACTGTAAACTGGTGGAGTGAGCACCACTCCCATGCTGCCAGCCAGCAAGAGTGGCCCCGCCCCCAAACACGGCTCAAGCTGGGGAAAGGGAAAAATAAAATGGTAATAAATTAAGTTTCACCTTGTGAGGCACTGGCAGCAGGGTGGGGCGAAACTCCTCTGCCCTAATGGAGGGGGCACCACTGCTGCAAACCCATTTACCATTGTGACAATGTGTGCAAAATATTTATTCTTCACGTTTAAAGGGATAGTCGTAGGTTTATGGACCTGAAACAAAAGTAGTAATCTGAAGCTTTAAAGGCATTCCACTAAATATTGAGGCAATTTGAGCTGTCTCTTTTTCCATTTAGAATCCTCCATCTTTTAAGCTGAGCAAATGGGGCAAATCAAGTTATTTTCACGCTCCTACTTAAATTAAGCACATTCAGTTTTAAAATACGATGTCTGTCATCAGTTTCTATCAAATTTAAGATTTCCATTAGTGACCTGAATCATAGTTGTTTGTCATGCACACAATCAACACTTTAATGACATTAATTCCAGAACTTGGATTGATGGAATTTTACATTCTTAAAGTGCACATTCCAGTGAAGCTGAAAGCTCACCTGCACATCCTCTAGGCCATCCTTAGTCTCAGGATGAAGTTTGGGTTGAGGTCCACATGGGACTCCAAGAACTTAGATGCCAACAGGAGTAAAGCCATTGGGCATATATTTGGACATGGCCAGGTGTTTTTAACAAGGACACTGTCAAGGCATTGGATAGGTGCGGTGTTCATTGCAGGGTTTTACGATATTAAGAACTTATTGGGGGAATCAATCATAGTCCCATTTGTTCCCTTCACCAGCATTCTCAGATCACAAAACAAAACAACCCTCATAACACAAACTCTTGTCAAGTAGGACGGACTGTAATCACCCAACACAGAGGCAAAAGGAAGAGAACCTCAGTGTTGTGAACTAAGCAGCTGGAGCTCTGTCTCACCCTCCCATTATTGATGCGGCAGGCCCGTGTCTACCCATGAGAAACTCTTCTGGGGTTTCGGCAGCCATCATTGGTGGGGCTCAGAGATGAAAGCCCACCCAAGGGAACTACCTTTGCCTTCACTAATGATGCTTGGTGTAGCAGGAGCGTGTTCCAGCGAGTGCTCCTGAGCTTGGTGGCATTTAAGTGGCCACTGACATATATCACGGCTTTTTGATGTTGTATACCGTGCAATGTTCTACGTACAATAATCAAATTATTCTACACACAACTTAAATATCCCTATAACACATTCTCCCATATATATGAATTTATATATTCTCAATTTCATGAACAGAATTGATGACAAAGCTGTTGCTACATGCACAAAAGGCCACTGTAAGACAAAGATGGCGGGACAACCATTTATATTTGCACTACAACAGTAAACTGTTTAGGAGACGGTTCCTGGGTGGCAACCTGCTAAATGGTCTGCATCCAAACTGGAAAATATAGAATTTTTATTGCAATGTGGGGTGGGCTGATTTTCACTAAAAAGAAGCAAGAGCTTTGGTGTGTGCCTTTGCATTACTTCTGTAAAGCTGTCACCTTTCATCATAAAATAATACTTAAACAAAAAGTGCATTTTTGTAATCAATGTAGCATTTTCTATGTAATGTACATTATTTGAATTATCATTTTTTGTACTAAATCTTGGACTGTTGCAAGAGTATCAGAAATTATTTCCATATTACAAAACATGTTTCCGTTCCTTATCAATTAATTATTTTATGTGGCAACCACACAAATTAGGAAGGGGAAAAGTCCAAATTGTTCTCTTTAGCTTTACAGACTACTACTTGAAGATTGTTAAAATAATTCAAGAATGGCGGTAAATCTGTTACCAGCAGCTTCTGTGTTACAAAACGTACCTCATCACAAAGTCCACCTAACTCTGCAGGTTGCCGGAAATTCATGAGGCCTTCCGTTTATGAGGTCAGAAGAAGGCGCCGCTCCCGCTCTCAAAGAGACATCTCATTAGTGTTCTGAAGGTTAGAAGCGTCGCCTTTGCCTCGCAGGCGCGACATTCACAGCTCCTCATTAAACACATCCTTAACATCATAAAAGGAGTCTGCTGCAGGCAGAATTCTTTCATCACATGCACTCTTTAGCGCCGCTGTCAATCAGACATTTGTAGTCATAATGTTTACTCACTATATACGGGTTAGTGTAATAGTGCTGCCTTTGCTGAAGGTATCATTGGGGAAATATCACATATATCAAGTAAAACATATGAGAGTAATGTAATACAGATACTGCATTTTGACTAAGTAGCAGTCCCCAGCAACTACATAGCACAGGCAGGGTCACTGTGTACACATTTGGTACGAGAATATTAAGAAAGTATGTTATATAATGAAAACAGAATTCTCCTAGTGGACAAGATGTTTAACAAAAAAAAGCCTTTAAAAGTTACTAAATCCTTAAGAGGGATTCACTGACGCTGTTAATATTACATCATTGTGAAAGACCACGGTAGTGTTGTTAATTATGATTATTATTATTAGTAGTAGTAATAATAATAGTCATAATAAAAATATTAATAATAATACTTGAGTTGGAGGTTCTAGCACCTTCATTTGACTACTCCAGAGCATCCTACCGGCAGGAGTGCACAGAGCCAGAAACTCTGTGTGATGAAGGGAAATAGGCTCAGCATTGATTGGTGCTGCAGTGACAATCCAATATGGAGGAAGACTCATTCAGGACAAGCGAGGGCCTCCAAAAACAGCTTTTATCTTGGAAATCGAAGGCAGGATAAACGGGGTTGCTCTTTCTTTAGAGCTGAACATGCATTCATCTGATATAGGTTTCACTCCCTCCCCGTGGTGAGTAACTCGAGCACCTTCTTTAGATTCTGCAGTCGGGTGTTGACATCATTGTACTGCAGTGCACCTCCAGCCTGCTTGCAATATTTCTGAGCTCGGGTGAAGTCTTCTGGCATCAAACGGACATCTCCGTTAGAACTAGAATTGCAAAGTGAAGAATCAACAGCTGAGAAAAACTGTGAAATGTCTCCTCAATATAACACTATGAAGCACAAAAGAACTCCTGGGTCTGTAATAGAAGCAGAGACGGAAGGTAGAAGAGAAGGACAAAGAAAAAGAAAGACCTAGCTCAGAGGAAGTGTTTCTTTTAAAGGATGATTTCCCTCAGCCATCGTAGGTGGCATGCTTCATCATTGGGAACCTCCTCACACCGTAATGCCTAGTCACGGTGAGGGCTACAACCCCCTCACTGAGAATGAAGAGCTCTGCTGATGTTTTTTGGGAGGTATAATAAATACTCTATAATGAGCACAGGGTGGTGAGGTCAGCGGAGCATAAACAAAGAAAAAATGTGAAGATAAAACTGACTACACGGTACGCAAAGATCTTTTTTATTGCGTCCCTGGGCCAAGATTAAAAACAGGACACTGAAGGAAAAAATAAACCTGCTTACTCATGTCACTAGGGGAGGTCAACAAGTTTCTCCCTATAACCCCGAAAGAGGTGTTGTGGCATTCATCAGGACCCATAGTGATATTGCTGCTGCTACATTTGTGCTCATAAACAAGGTTTAGAAAAATGTACAGTATAAACAAAACCATCCAGTGGTCCTTTCAGAGTTCAAACGGTGGCAGTCACCTGTAAAGAAACATCTGTACATTTTGTAAACATAACGGCTAGGTCAATCTTAATAAGCTCTAGTGTACAAAAGTCACCAGGCTCAGGCACCAGGTGAGATCTGCATTCAGGTATAATTGTTTCATGGAATGTTACCAGGTATATATGTGGAGACGATGGGTAAGATGCAGAAGGAGGCTGACAAGCCGAGTTACTTTACTTACTTTCATCCTCATAGCCTTCCATTCCTACAGGTCCGTCCTAAGGCGTTTCTCCATTCTTAAGTCAATTTTGAATATATGCTGCTTTTCAAATGGCATACTGTTATAACCTCAGTATTGGCCTCTTCCCACTCCCCCTCCCCTTTGTCTAACTTGGCCTCCTCCATGGAACCTTCACATTGGAGGCGACTTAGAATGTTGAGCCTGACAGAGTTTGTTCTGAGCTGTCCTGGCAAGCTGAAGATGTTTCTTATATGACTGATCACGACATCTTCACCCTGTTGACGTACATCTTGCCAGAGACGAAAGGTTCAAGGTGAGACTTGCCCTTGGCGTACCGCTGTGGATACTTTCCATCCCACTTCCATTTTGGCAAGATTGAAGTTGTTAGCTGACAAATGGTACCTTGAACCATGGAGTGCCTCCAGTGACACCTTTCTTCTGTTTCTGGGTGCCCCGCCACTAGTGGTGTCACCGTTGCCTATTGCAGGATCCTTCCTTCCCCGCGAGTCCCATACAGTGGTCTGGCACATTTCAGCTGACTCTCTTCGTGTTGAAAGAGACGCTGATTTGTCTCCGCCAGCATGCCTGCAGCACAAGACAATGCTGTCTCGCCCCCTTACACCGTCTCGTTGGAGGTTATCTTCGTAGTCCTGGTTGTATCTGGTCTAAGCTGTTCCAAGGAGCCCAGTGGCGCTTGTTCTTCCCCCGGAGTCACGTTACATTAATGGTTGCCGGCCATTGAGGATAACGTTGCGGGTCGTACTGCTCTCCGTCCGAGTATATTTTCATCCCGTCACGGACTACCGGCTGTTGTGGCAGTGGTCGGCGATTTCGCTCAGGCAGCTTTTCAGAGTGAAGTTCTACCTCACACAAAGCGGCGCGGGGGTCTATACTGGCTCTGGTTTCAGCCGCTTGAGGAACTTGACGGAATTTTCTACTCTTCGCCTCATACGACCAGGGCCGGACTGGCCGTAGCGGGCACTGGGCATTTCCCCGGTGGGCCGCTAGGGTGGGGGCCGGTTTTGGGCACCTGGGGGGGCCGTTTTTGTTCCCGGGGGTCAGCAATATCGGCCCCCTGTAACAAAATCAGCCGAAACCGGCGCTCGCAAACTGCTCGGCTGCACCCCCCCTCACCCCAGGGGGGGCCGGCCGAGCAGTTTTCCAGGGCCGGTTTCGGTTGCCAGTCCGGCCCTGCATACGACACGCTAGGCTCCAGTGACGTTCGATCTCCTGAGGCGTCTGGCCGTCAGCTGCTACGCGGCGAGGAGTTACCAGCCCAAGATTTCCCCACCCAGCTTTATTCATCGAGTCTGTGGAGAGCAAGCGTCGGGGGGTGTTTTCACTTGATGGACAACGGTTGTTTTTTCCATGAAGAGTGAAAGAGGACTTTTCTTTAACAATTGAAAGAAAATTGTAGTTTGCAACGTTTTTTGAAGAACTCTTTTGACTCTTGCTCATATTTGTTCCCTCACGCATCCTTTTCTCTTTCCCACAGGTTATGCTTCTGGTATTTCTTCGTCACGAACATTTTATTTATTTGACTGTAACTTATATTGCAGTTTTAATGTGATTTAGCTCTTGGGTGTTTTACATTTATTAATCTTCCTCAGCACAGCTCTTAGCCTGTCTGTACCAGAAGGGTTCATTATGGCTGCAGCTAGTATGAGTCAACCATCACCTTTTCTAAATAAACTAGATGAGCCAGAGATACCCTGGCACAGATGGTTAGGCATTTTCAAATCTTACGTCATAGCTATTGGTGGGGGAAATATTTTGTCAGTTAGGAAACAGCATATCCTTTTACATAATTTAGGGATTCATGGGAGGAAAGTTTACGAAGATATCACTGGTAGAGAGGTTGATGAGGAGATAGAAGAAGAGGAAGCAGGAGTGGATGTCTATGAGTACACGTTGAGGAAATTAGAGGCACATTTTATGTTTAAATGTTTTTATTAGGATTTTCAAGAAACTCACAACATACAGAGAGAGCATTAGAATAGACATTGTGCGGGGCCGGGCAGTCGGCAGATTGAATCGCAACCTGAGGGAGACTGCTAAAGGGATGATGCATATAAAATATCGCACTGACTCTCCCCCATGTGGAGGCCACGTCCCCAAAGAGCATACTCTGTGTAAAACCAAAAACAGTAACACCCACCCCCACCCCGTCCGGTAGTTCTTGCGCCCTGAAAAGGCCACCATGTGGCTGGTGCTGCTATGTTGTGAGTAAGTTGCCTGTGCGATCTAGGGAGGTCTCCATAGATCTGACAGCCGTAGCACCCGTAGGTATTTGGGCTGTGTGATCTCATTAAATTCATGCGATAGTAAGTGCAGGAAGGGGGCCCAAACCTCCTGGAAAGAAGTAGTAGAGTTATTCAGAGTGGCAGAAATGCGCTCCATGCCGAGGATAAACCAGAGCCTGTGCAGCCACCCCGTGTGGTTTGGCAGAACAGGGGTGCCCCAGTGGGTCAGTATGGTTTGTAGTGCTGCCCCCAGTGCCATCCCCATTTGTCGTCCCCTCATGCTCCGGAGTGGGTACGTGATGGGATTTGGAAGCCCCAGGACCACGTACACCGGGAGCCTCGGGATCTGCGTGTTAAAAAGCTCATCTACTGTATCAAGAATCTTGGTCCAGTAGGGGAGAGCAGTGGGCAGTCACATAGGATATGGAGTAACATACCCTCGCCGCCACAGCCCCTCCAGCAATCTGAACTCCTCTGGGGATTGCCCCTGTGTAAGCGTACGGGGGTCAGGTACCAATAAGTGGCGATTTTCATGGCAGTTTCTATGCTAGCTACATTTCGGCCTGTGTGCCTCGCCCTATAATAGATCCCATCCCAGTCTTTCTGCGTAAGTGCGCCCCCCAGCTCCCTCTCCCACCTTTTCCTACTCAGCGTGTCCTGAAGATGTGTGTTGTGCGTGAGCATTTCATATATGTTGGAGATCATACCCTTATCTGTGGTCTTGGTAATCAGCCACTTTTCAAACTTGGTCAGCAAGCGACCCCCGGCTGCCCTCATTTCTGGTTGGAGCACCCAGTGCCTTAGTTGCAGGTAGCGGAATCTTTCAGTTTCAGGAATCCCATAGTCTTGTTGCAGCTGAGTGAAGGGAATGATCCCGGAAATATCAAAGAGATGCCCTACTGAGCGACAGGGGGTGTCTTGCCATGCTGTGTATGTTTTGTCTGACCAGCCCGGCGTGAAATCGCTGTTCCCAAACAATGGGGTCAGAGGGGAGGGAAATGTGGTAAGTTTTCTGGGAACTGCCACCCCGTCCCATACCGACATCACCGATCTGGTGATGGGGGGAGCGCATGAGTCCAGGTGGGCGCTGCGATTTCCGCAGAAAGGGAACCTTCCAGAGAGGTACTCCTGCAAGAGCCCTGTCCTGGAAGAGCCACCTCTTCTCTGACTCCGGCCTGGCCCATTCCACCAGGTACCGCATCTGTGCGGCCTTATAATACCCAAGGAGATATGGTATCCCCAGCCCTCCCTGTTCCGGTCGTCTGTAACCCAGCGCTTTGCTCATGCGTGGTCGAGCTCCCGCCCAAATAAACCGATTGATGTCGCGTTGCAACGAGGTTATCGCCCCTGTGGGAGGTAGGGCTGGGAACGTTTGAAAGAGAAAAAGTGCTTTGGGCAATAAGGACATCTTGATCGCCGCTATTCGACCAAAGAGGGAGAGCTGATGCTTGCTCCAGGTGCCCAGATCTTTTTTTGCCTGCTGTGCCAATCGTGAGTAGTTCAGGTGGACTGTTTGACTCACGGACGGCGCTAGTTCCAGCCCCAAATATGGAATAGAGTCTACCACTCGGATGCCACACGTGTCACCCTCCCGTAGTTTGAGCGAGGTCGATGCAGGGTTCAGATCTAGAATAAGCGATTTCCCCACATTGACTCGGAAGCCAGACACCTTACTGAATGTCTCCAGTTCCTCCACGAATGCCGGAAGCGAGACCCTAGGCTCCGCCAGTGCCGCTATCACATCGTCGGCATAGAGACTGATTTGATGAGTCTCTCCCCCGAATGGTATACCCCGTATGGTGCGGTTGTCGCGGACTCTCTGCGCGAGGGGCTCGATGTACAGGGCGAAGAGCAGAGGGGACAGCGGACACCCCTGTCGCGTTCCCCTCTGAATCGTGAAGGATTGCGAGGTTAATCCATTCACCCTAATGTGGGCAGTAGGACCGGTATAGCAGCAGCCCACCCATTCCCTGAATTTCTCCCCCAGGCCGAATTTCGCCATTGTGTGCCCTAAAAAGCGCCAGTCCACACGGTCAAACGCTTTTTCAGCGTCTATCGTCAATAAGATCGCGTCTAAGTGCGTCTGATGGGCTTTATCAATGAGATGTAATATTCGTTTCGTGTTATCCCCGCATTGTCTGGATTGGATAAACCCAGCCTGGTCCGGTTCTATCAGGTTGAGCATGCATGGGCACAGCCGAGTAGCCAATATGCCAGCGAATATCTTAAAATCAACGATAAGGAGTGATATTGGGCGGTATGAGCCACATTGCTGCCGATCCTTGCCTGGCTTTGGCAGGACCACTATGGCCGCCCCCAGCATCGTGGCGGGGATCGGAGTCTCCCCTCCATAGGAATTGAACAGTCGCACCAGTAGTGGAGCCAGAACGTGACAGAATTTCTTGTAATAGAGGGCCGGAAACCCGTCGGGGCCGGGAGATTTAAGCCCCTTAAGACGTGAGATCGTGGTAATGACTTCTTTGATGCGGATGGGGCGTCCAGCTGCGCCGCCTGGTCAGGTGTGAGTGCGGACATTTCGACAGATTGAAGATAATCTAGTGACGCCTGTTCTGTAGACTCGTCAGCGGAGTACAATTTCTGATAAAAGTCTCGGAAGGCCTTGGCAATGTCCTGATCCCCCGTTATTTCCTCTCGTCCAGTGCCACACAGCGAGGGCACTTGAGTTCGCTGCCTCTGAGCCCGTAGCCTAGCAGCTAAAAGGCGGCCTGTGCGGTCGCCCCCGACGTAGTAGGAGTGTTTCAATCTGACCGCCGCATACTCCGCCCTGTCGAGGTCCAGGCCTGCCAATTGCGCCCTAGCAGCTTTAAGTTGTCGCAACACCCGAGGTGCCCCAGTCCTGCTGTGGACCCGTTCAAGCTCCCGCACCTGGGCGGTCAGCGTTGCGCGGAGTTCCTTGCGCTCTTTGTTGTCCGCCGCCGCTATAGCTATCAACTCACCACGGACCACCATTTTCAGTGCCTCCCAAAGGATCGTGGGAGTTATATCCGGCGTGTCGTTGAGGGCCAGGTAGTCCTGGATACATGTAGTGATTTGTTGCTCCACAGCCTGTTTGTGTAGCATCGTTTCTCAGAGCCTCCACTGGCCTATTGGACGGGGGCCCGTAGTGAGCAACATGTTCACCACCACTGCCTCGTGGTCTGATAACGCAGCCGGTACGATGTTCACCGATCCCATCACCCCAGCGAC
Source organism: Calotriton arnoldi (assembly GCA_963921515.1). Taxonomy (NCBI): domain Eukaryota; kingdom Metazoa; phylum Chordata; class Amphibia; order Caudata; family Salamandridae; genus Calotriton; species Calotriton arnoldi. The sequence goes on along the minus strand of CAWUFW010005246.1, from coordinate 803,310 downwards.
CTCACGCGTGCCGAGAAGATAATCAATGCGGGCATAGGATTTGTGCGCATGTGAGAAGAAGGTGTATTGGTGGGAAGTCGGGTGTGCCTCCCTCCAGAGATCTACTAGACCCATTTCCCGCAGCCATTGTTTCCCATCTCTCGAGATTTCCCCGCTCGGTGAATATGTGGTTTGGGTTCTATCTTTGCTGGCATCCATCACCAGGTTCAAGTCGCCCCCAATGAGAGTCATGCGGTTCTGGGAGGCCAGTGCGTCGGCCAGGGCCTTCTTGAGGAAGATTACCTGCCCGGAATTGGGGACATACATAGAACCAAGCACCATGGTATGAGGGCCGAACCGTATTGTGTAGACTAACAATCTCCCCTTTATTTCTGCCACCTTCTCGAGCACCACCCCTGGACAGCGCTTAGCAATAAGTATAGCAACCCCTGCCTTCTTCTCCCCGGAAGAGGAAAAATATTGGTGCGGAAACGCCCTCGTTCGCATGCGATGTTGATCTCCGACTAGGAGGTGGGTCTCCTGTAGAAGACACACGTCTGCCTCTGCATGTTCCAAGTAGTACAGTATGGCCCTTCGTTTTACTGGGTTATTAAGTCCCTTGACGTTAAGAGTGAGGACTTTGACCTCCCTAGTGGCCATGATCTATGGAAGCCCTGCACGCTGTTGTGTCCCCAGGAGTGTGTCCCCCGCCATGGTCCCCAGCTCATGAGGTGAGGACGAGTGATCAGGTGGGGGGACCCAGGGTCCCAAAGGATGCGACTGCAGACCAGCTTTGTATTCAGGTCTCCATCGTGACAGAGCTCAGGTGCACCTTCTGCGAAATCAAGCAAGCGAACTACCGGACAACCAACCCCCCCCCCCGAACCCTCCCTCCCTCAAGTTCCAACAACCCCCCCTCCGCAGACAGCCATCTGCGCTGTCCCCGTTGCCCCCTCCTCCCAGGAACCCGCCCCGTCCCTCCCTAACCCCAACCAAATAGTCCCAAAGTTCAGACAGTGTCCCGTGCCCATCATCCGAAGATGGGGGCATGTGGTGAACAAGAATCGGGGTGTACGTGTGGTCCAAGTAGCCCGAGCCCCCCGCCCCCAGGCCCCACCCCCAGCCCCTGCTATATCAATGCCACATTGTTCCCCCCCTGCGTACTCAAGAGGGTGTCGCGGGAGCAGTGTCCTTTAAATCCGCCTCCACTGCCGCTTGCCTCTCATGTGCCAGGGCATCCTGGTCCGGGCATATCTCCAAGCCTGGTGGGCGCTGTCGGCCCACTCATTGCCAGCCCTCCCCAGAGGACCGCTGTGTGCGCTTCGGGGAGCCCTCCGGACTCCGGGGCTCCAGGCCCAGGATCTTGCAGGAGTCTTGGAAAGATCGGAGCTGGTGTAGCTTGCCATTCCACTTGAATATCAGGCGAAAGGCATGTCCCCATGAGTATGCCACTCCCTGCTCCCTCAGGTGCGCGGTGACTTCTTTGAAGGCCCTTCTCCGTTGTAAGGTGATGGATGCCAGGTCTTGATAGAGGGCCACAGAGTGACCCTGGAACGTGAGTGTCGGTTTTGATCGAGCCGCTCGCAGTATGCGCTCCTTCAGGGGGAAGTCGGGGAGGAAGGCCAAGATATCTGGAGGAGGGGCGGGGGATCGCCTCTGCAAGCCTACTCGGTGCGCCCTGTCGATGCGGATTTCAAACTCCGACGGTTCGCCCAAGATGTCCCGGAAGAGATCCTGGAGATATTGGACCACGTCCGCCCCCTCCGCCTTCGATGGAACCCCCCTGACTCGAATGTTATTCCGCCGTGAGCGGTTTTCTAGGTCCTCCGCGTGGGCCTGTAGGTCAAGCTGTTGGTCGCGAAGGCGGAGGACCTCTTGTTGAAGCTGCTCGAGTTCTTCCCCTTTGGTCAGCTCACGCTCCTCGATCGCCGCAACTCTTTCCCCAATTTCGTCGACGTCCCGGCGGATCTCCTTCACTTCGCCCGCGACTTCGCTCTTGAGCGATTGGAAATCTTCCCGCAGGACATTGAACAATGATTCCAAAAAGGAGCGGGTGATCGGGACATCCCGGCCCTCCGCGCCCCCGGGAGTCGTCGAAGCCGGGGGCGTGCTGCCGCCTCGGTCCCCAACCGAGGCCCCCTTGAGCAGCATCTCTTTCAGGGACCTCTCCCCTTTCCTTCGAACTGAAGCCATCGTGGGGGCGCTCACCGTAGAGTGACTCAATGTGGCTCCTGTCTTGTGCTGGGGCGTGTGGATGACGCCCCTAGTGGTAGATGTCGGCGGGGAGAGGGCCACTTGTCAATAGTCCTCCAGGTTAGTGTCCATTGGCCTCCTCTCGTGCACTACCACCACGCATGCTGGGGCATCTAATGGAGCTCCGGCCGGGATGGCACTCCGGGAAGTGTCCGGTGGTCTTTGGGGTCTCAGATGACTCACCAACCGCCCAGTCAGGAAGTGGGAATGCCGGGCCTGAAGTTGCGTCTCGGCCCCTCCGCAATCCGCCCCTCGATGTCCTCTGCCCGCAGCTGTTCAGATGGGGCCGGGGCCCTCTGACTTCTCTCCACTACCTCAGCTACCAGCAGCGTGCGGGCGCCAAAGCTGGCGATTCTCAGGGCCGCCGTCTGCGGGACATGGAGATGTGGCTCCCCTTAGCTGGCGAACTGCTCCCAAGCACGCCCGCACGAGGGCTTATCTATGTGCCGCCTCAGGCCTCCCTTGTAAGGGCACCTCTTGGAGCTCCTGTGGCGTGGGCAGGCGCGGGTCCGTCGGCTCTGTCCAGCACCCCAGGGCCTCCACCGCCCCCTGTCGCTAATGGAAGCGTGGCCGCCCGCCTCTCGGTCGTTCTCAGCTAGCACGCCCCAGGCTCCCTCCGGCGGATATGCTGATGGGCCGCGCCGCGCGGCTGGAAGGGCTGACAGGGCGGTGAGGTGTCTTCAGCTTCTGGTCCCGGGGCCTAGCGCCGCTCCTCCCTCTTACCTCCTTCACTGAGGTCTGTCAGGGACTCGCGCTCCGCAGGCCTCAAGGCCGCGCTCTTGGTTGATGGGAGGTCCCGGGCGCAGACCCCCGCGACACCGCTCCACTGCACGCCGCCGCCCCCGCAGGCGTCTCCGCTGCCCCTGCGGTCACTCACAGGTATGTCGGGCGTTGCTCTTGACCGCCGCCTCTCCTCCGCTGCCAATGCCACTCAGCGCGCTCGGCCGCTGTGTCGCATCGCCGGTCCGGACGCCATTGTCGTCGCTGCCTGCAGGTCCGTTTGGCGCCGCTCAGTGAGGTACAGCAATCGCCAGCACCCTCGGGATTGCCGCTATACGGCGTCGGGGTGTACCCCCTGGAGGCTGCTCAGCTTTGGGGGGGAATTGCAAATGTCGAAGGCCGGTTACAAGGGCCGGAGACGAGGAGCTCTCGGGCTATGCGACCGTTTAGATCGCCATCTTGGCCACGCCCCTAGAGGCACATTTTAGAGAAAAAATTAATGTTGTGCTAGAACGGCACAAATTTTTCAAAAGAGTTCAGAAAAAGGAAGAAAGAGTATCTGCATATGTTGCAGTATTAAGAGGTTTGTCAGCCACATGTGAATTTGGTGCCCTCACAGATTCCCTCATAAGGGACCAATTAGTTAGATGCACAAATGATCAGAAGATACAAGAAGAGCTACTTACAAGGAATCCTGATCTGTCTGAGGCCATCAACATAGCTAAAGGAATAGAACATACTGCCTTATGCATCAAGGAGATGAAATCAGGTACTAGGTTTAACAAAGAGAAAGAAGAAGTGAAAACTCTGGTGGAGGAGGAGGTTGTGTGTAAAATTAATGAAAAAAGTCAAGAGGTTTCTCACACCAAAGCGGACAACATTCGTTGTTACAGATGTGGTAATCATAATCATCTAGCTAATAATTTGAAATGTCCAGCAAGGAGCGTAGTATGTAGGAAATGCAACAAAAGAGGGCATTTTGCAAAGGTGTGCAGAGTAACAAGTGACAAGGTACACATGCTAGCTGAGACAGATGCCAAAGGGGAGGAAAGTAAGGCTTACATATTTCAAATAAGGCAGGCTGAGATAGAAGAGACAGTACAATACCCCACATGCAAAATTAGTCTGGACGGAGTGAATGTTCAAGTTTTTGCAGACTTGTGTTCACCATACACCTTGATTGAGAAGAAATTATTTGCTGAAAAGTTTTCTAAGCATGATTTGGTTTTGGAAGCACCAGACATCCAACCGGGAGGGTACAACAAGGAGCCCATTCCCTTAGAGGGTATGGTGAGAATGCGTATAGCATTTAAGGACAGACACACAGTGGGAAAAGTTTACATCACAAAGAGCAGGTCAAGCTTACTGGGTTGGAAACACCAGAAAGAATTGGGCATCACCTTAGATCCCAACAATGTAGATCAAGTCTTGTTAGTGGAACAACCAGAGGTAGGCAGCAATTTGACAAAGGAATTCCCTGAGGTATTTTCGGAGCAACTTGGGAAGTTAAAAAATTACATGCACAAAATTATTCTCAAAAAAAGTGCCCTCCCTGTTGTTCACAAAACCAGATCTGTACCTCTTTTAATGAGGGAACCTTTAAAGTTGGAACTGCAGAAACTTGTAAGTAAGGGTGTCATAAAAGAAATAGAGAGTTCAGAATGGTTGGCACCCATCGTCATCACAACCAAGGACAATGGCAAGAACATCCAGCTATGTGTAGATTTAAGGGACCTTAACTCAAACATCTGGGTGGATAGACATCCCCTCCCGAGAATTCACGAAATGTTAAGCACTATCCAAGATGTCAGGTATTTCAGCGTACTTGATTTATCCTCTTCATACACCAGGTCATCCTACACCCAGATTCTCAAATGTTGACAGCGTTCATCACTCCATTTGGTAATTTCAAATTCCTGAGAATGCCTTTTGGGCTAGCTTCAGCCGCTGTGGCATTTCAAAGGATAATGCTGCACATACTTAAGGATTGTGAAAAGACAATGTGTTTCCAAGATGACATATTAATATATGGGGCAAGTGAGAGTGAACACAATTGCAATGTAAGAAATGTAATGTGCAAGGTAAAAAATGCTGGTTTCACCACCAAAGAATGTAAATGTAAACTAGGAGTCACCTCTGTAGACTATTTGGGACACACAATATCAGAGGAGGGCATCAAACCCAAGATGGACTTGGTTGAATCAGTACACAGGGCTTCCACTCCCACTTTCTTGGGTTTGGCGGAGTACATGGCCAAATACATAAGGAATTTCTCTGTGTTGACACAACCCCTTAGGAATTTACTTAAAAAAGGTACCACATTTTTGTGGGAGGGGGAGCATGGTGCAGCATTTGATGAAATAAAAAAGGCTATCGTGACTGCACCTTACATAGGTAATTTTCATGTGGAGAGAGAAACCATTCTAACAACTGACACCAGTAACAAAGGCATAGGAGCAACCCTATCTCAGAGAGTTAATAACCAGGAGAAAATTATGGCATTTGTCTCTAGGACTTTGGCTGGTGCAGAGTTGAATTATTCAACAGTGGAAAAGGAGGCACTCGCATGTTACTGCGCCATTAATCATTTTAAGTTTTATTTGTGGGGTCTACCCTTTGAACTCCGCACAGACCACAAACCTTTGCTGTCCCTGTTTGCAAAGAAAGAAATGGAGAATACCACTCCCCGCATAGCTAAGTGGGTTTTGGGAATTCAAGGATTCAACTACAGGGTGGTCTATGTTCTGTGTTCTAAGAACTGTGTGGCTGATTTCTTATCCAGGGCCACAGTGGAAAGGGGGGAGGTAAGAGGATTTGAACGTGATGCCGTTTTGGAAGTTATAGTTCCTGCCGTTTTGAAAACCCAATGGGAATCCCAGTTAGACAAAGATCAAAACCTTAAGATGGTCAGAAACTTCATTGTGAGTAGTTGGCCCATCAGGTGCAAAAACTTACCAGAAGAGTTGCAATCTTTTTGGAACATAAGAGAAGAATTATCCCTTGAAGGGGATGTGATTTTAAAATCAGGAAAAATCATGCCACCAGAGGGGTTAAGAGAACAAATAATTAATTTAGCGCATGAAGGACATTTGGGGAGGAATCTCAGCAAAGCCAAGTTAAGAGCTGATTATTGGTTTCCCCATATGGATCACTTAGTGGAGGAGAAGGTCAAAGATTGCTATGCCTGCAGCCTTAGCGATAAAACCAAATGTCTTAGACGTTCTCCTTTAATTCCGGTTGAGGTACCCACTGTTCCGTGGAATAAGTTGGGATTAGACATAGCGGGACCCATTCATGGTATGGGCACACAGGAGAAGTACATATTAGTGCTCATAGACTATTACTCCCACTGGATTACTCATAGATTTGTCAATATGGTCAACACTAAGACTCTCACTAATTTCTTGACGTATGTATTTACCAAGGAAGGAATTCCGGCTACTCTTATTACAGATAATGGGGTTCAATTTGTGTTGGAAGAAATGAAGAACTTTCTCAAGGACCTTTCCATTTCTCATGTTCGCACACCCTTGTATTGTCCCATGGCCAATGGCAAGGTGGAAAGAGCCAATAGAATGATAAAAGAATCTATCCAGATGGCGGTAGCTTCAGGCAAACCCATAGAAGGTCCTGTTAGGGATGTGCTGTGGTCCTACCATACCACACCCAATGTTACCACTGAGTTGTACCCGTTTGAAATGTTGAGGGGAAGGAAAGCAGGCTCCAGATTGTCTCCCAGCTGGCTTTTTCAGAACAAAGTTGTCTCTATTGATCCGGTTGAGGTGCGAGAAAAAGTTAGGAGACAACAAACTGTGTACAAAGACAAATATGACAAGAAATGGGGCACTAGGAGCAAGGAATGGAAAAAGGGGCAGTGGGTCCTAGTCAGAAAGCCCTATATTGCAAGCAGTAAAGGTGATAAATTCTATGAACCGGAAAAGATAAAAGAATTCAAAAACAATCGGGTTATTCTGGAAAATGGTGAAATGTGGAGCATGGATATACTAACAAGTTGTCGTACCAACATGACACCAGTTGAGATATCAGAGAAGGAAATCAACAACTCACCAGTCGGTTTGGATCTTAGTAGAAGGATGAGTAGACTATCTCATCCTCCAAGTTGGCACAAAGATTTCATGATGTCTTAAGGCTCGTGCTATGTATTTTATCATGGACTGTGTTTTCTTAGTGTTCCTTCTCTTGCCTTCCCTGCTCTCTTTCCTAGTCCCGTTCACCACTTCTTGAGCTTTTTTCTTTTCTTCCACCCATCCTTCTTTCCCCTGTTTCTACTTCGCTTCTTCTTCTTTTGCCCTTTCCTTATCGGGGGGCAGATGTGTTATAACCTCAGTATCTGCCTCTTCCCACTCCCCCTCCCATTTGTCTCACTTGGCCTCCTCCATGGAACCTTCACATTGGAGGCGACTTAGAATGTTGAGCCTGACAGAGTTTGTTCTGACCTGTCCTGGCAAGCGGAAGATGTTTCTAATATGACTGCTGAAATAAAGAACTTGGACTTACCTGCTACGTCCTCGCTTACTTCACATACTTTCTGTAATGAAGATTTTCTGTAGAGATTTCCAAAACTGATAGACTGTCAAGCAACAGGCTTCTTGTGTAGAACAACTTTACCGTAGTCTTGTGAAATCCTGCTAGGTCTTCATTGTCTGGATTTAAGAACATTTTTAATGCGTACTTTCCACATGTGCACTCCCAACGACTTTATTGGGGTTGGTGTCACTGCCCCTAATCTGTTTTTTCAAAGATTCCAATTTATCCATGAGCTTTGACAAAAATTTGAGTCACTTTGCCGTTTTGCTGTCAGTCTCTATCCCAGTTTACATGGTATATAGACAATAGGGTTTGGCTACCACTAGGCCAGGCTTCTCACGTTTCTGCACTGTGTGCACTTGATGTTGTATAGTTTTGAACTACAGAGGTACAGGATGCTGGCACTGCCATCCTGCTGATCCCCTTATTATTATTATTACTAACATTATTAATATTATTTTTATTATTGGTAGAAGTAGTCCTGCTATTAGCAGTAGTAGCAGTTGTAGAAGGTATAGTAGTAGAAACAGTAATATTATTATGCTGCTTCTGCTCGGACACTTGCTTTTGCACAATTCTTAAGGTGTCCTTGACAGCAGAGACCTCTTGACTGGGACGGCTCCCCAAAACCAGTGACACACAGGTCTGTGACCATACAGGCAATTACTGGGGGGCATAGACACTTCAAGAGAACCAAAGACTGAGAAAGGCCATACAATCCAATGTAGTGTGCATTCAGGCCCTTATTACGAGCAGGGGCGTGCAAAATTCACGTAATTTTCTTTTGCACAGTTACACAATTACACAAAATTTCTAAAACATTATAGAAAATTATATGAAATGTGAATCCATCATTTAGCGTTGTATTTTAGTACGAAATATGTCCTTGCGCCAATTTGTGATGCAAGGATGCATTTTGTGCTAAACAAAAATAGTTTAAAAAAACCAATTGCCCTTAAAAAGCCACTTGTGTTATGGCTGTTTTCCTTGTTCCCGCACCCCCATGCAATAATTTTCAGGGCCGGACTGGACGTAGCGAGCATCGGGCATTTTTCTGGGTGGCTGGAAGGGTAGAGGCCGGTTTTGCACCAGTGGGGGCCGGTTTTGTTACTTGGGGCCGGTTTTGCAGCAGTGTGCAATATCGCGCCCCCTCCCCCCAGTAACAAAAGCAGCAGTGCTTCACACTTGCACAGCCCAGCCCCGCCCGAGGACTGGTCGGACAAAAATACCCAGGGCTGCTTTGGGTTCCCAGAACCGGCCCTGATAATTTTGTCATGCAGGGCGAAGAAACAATGCAAAGTAGTGTAAAGGCATAATACCAGGATTTTCACAAAACAAGCATAACGTGAAATTCTCGAAATTACGTCAATTTAATTTACAGGATTTAAATTTTGTCAGAGTCTAATAGTAGGTAGAGGTGGCAGGGAGAGGCATAGCCTAACCCTAGCCTACCCTCTCCAGCACTATATTCAATACTACCCCAGAGAGTGCACCTCCCACCCACCCCCAAAATGCCTTCCCAGATCTTGTTAATCCTCGCTGACATTCACCTCCCTCCTCCCCAGGTATTCACCACTGCTCGGAGCAGGTGGTAATTACCGGTGCTAAACTCTCCTGATTTGTGGAAACTCGGCAGAAAATGACCCAATAATTTATAATTTCAGGTATAATGAGTTATGCCCCATTCTGGGGAGTTTTACTTATATTCCTTGTTAATTCAGGGGGAGATTCCAGCTAGTATTGTTAATTCTGGCCCAAGAATCTCTACACGGAGTTAATGGGGAACTTTAAATAAAGACCTTAAAGGGGATCCGCTTGATTTATAGTGTGGCCAATGTTTCAATGTAAGAGGCTTCCACCGCAAACATTATCCACTCTAAAACATATAAAGAAAGAGAAACCATTTAAATCAAATGTTATAGCTTCAGCAATAAACCTCTGACCATAGTTACCCGGAAAAATTATTATTATTATTATTATTATTAATGCGTTCTTGATATAGCGCATGGCTACCCTTAGGCATCCCAGCGCTCAGCGCCTACCTTCATCCCAAACAGGAGACTCATTGCAAGTTCATGAAGAGCCAGGTTTTTAGCTTCTTCCTGAATTCAAGGAGATTGTTCAAAGAGCGGAGCTGGGTTGGGAGCGTATTCCAAAGAGCAGAGGCATTAACTGAGAACAGGCGGCCGCCCGCTCTTGCCCTCTTGATCTTAGGGACCCTGGCTTGATAGAGATTGGAAGATCTCAGGTTTCGGGTTGGTAGGTAGAAGGACAGTAAATTTTGTAGGATTTTTGGACCCGTACCCCACAGAGTTTTGTGCACTATGCATAGTGATTTGAACTTTATTCGATCTAAGATCGGTAACCAGTGCAAAGCCCTGAGTGCTGGCTTGGCCGATTGTTTCCTGGGGACATTGTGGAGGAGTCTGGCTGCACAGTTCTGTACCACCTGCAACCTCCTCGTAGTAGCCTTGGGGGTACCCAGATATAAGGAGTTGCAGTAGTCCAGTCGTGGCAATACCAGGGTTTGGACTAGGGTTCTGCGAGCTGAGCCTGGGAGCAGAGGCAGGATTTTACGTAGTTGCCTTAGAATTCCATAGCAGGTGGCCGCAACCTGTACTGCTTGATGTTCAAGATTTAGGGATTTGTCCAGCCATATTCCCAGACTTTTAATTCTCTCTTTCGGAATGGGGGGATCTCCTAAACTGCTGGGCCATTTCAGTTGGGGAGAGCTGTTATTAATGTTCCCTAGGATCATTAGCTCCGTTTTTTCCCCATTCAATTTGAGGAAGGAGTGGTCCATCCAAGTGGCTACTGTACTCAACATGTTTCTAGATCAATCTCGTGTTTTTTTGGGTGGTTAAGGGATAGTACGAGCTGTGTGTCGTCTGCGTACGACACGATCTGCACTCCAAAAGGAAGGACCAGGTCTGCCAAAGGTTTGAGATACACATTAAACAGGGTGGGGCTTAATGAGGAGCCCTGCGGAACGCCGCACAGCAGTGGGATGGAGTTGGATGCATAGGAGCCATCGAACACCTGGAAAGTTTTCTCCGTAAGGAAGGATCGAAACCAGGAGAGAGCATTCCCTGCCACTCCTACCGCTTTGAGTCGGTCTATTAAGGTGTTATGATTTACAGTGTCAAAAGCGGCACTTAAGTCCAACAGGATGATTGCCACCATACCTCCCTGATCGAGCAGTTGGCGTGCCTCTTCAGTCACTGTGAGCAGCGCAGTTTCCGTCCCATGATTGGGGCGAAAACCAGTCTGGGAGGGGTGCAGAATAGCGTGGGATTCTAGAAAATCAGTAAGAGTTTTATTGACATGTTTTTCCAGGAATTTGCTTGTCATGGGAAAAAGGGAGATTGGGCGATAATTGCTCCATATCTCTTGGTCTAAGTTGTTTTTTTTTATAAGTGCTTTGACCATGGCGTGTTTCCATGTTTTGGGCACTCGTGAGGTGAGGATGGAGGCATTAAGAACATCTGAAAGAGGAGGGGAAATGGCACTTTTTACTTTGCTCAGCAAGTGTACTGGGGCTGGGTCACAGGGGGAACCTGATTTAATTGAGTTCCAGAGTAGGGACAGCGTGGAGGGATCTATCAAGGGAAACTCTTCAAGAACTGTAGGGTGCTTCTCTACCGTCACTTGAGCTGAGATCAAGTTATCAAATACGGTGACCGGAGGGAAGGCATTGTATATCTTCAAAATCTTATTGTTGAAGAACTCAGCCAGTTCTGTGCATCTTTGTGGTGAGGAATCAGATGGAGTTTCAGGCTGAGGGGGACTAATACGTTTTTTAAGAATCCTAGCAATTTCCTTAGGGGCATTAGCGGACCCCTGAATTTTCTCCTTGTAATATAGTGCCTGTGCTTTTTTAATCTCAGTTTGATATAGTTTAATAGTTTCTTTATATATTTTTTTCTTATCGGGACTGTAGTCTTTCCTCCAGGCCCGTTCGAGCCTTTTTGTTTGACTTCTCTAATTATCGGGGTAAACCAAGGAGATGGGTTTTCTCTTGGTTTATTTGTTATCCATTTATGTGGGATGATAGTGTCTAAGGAAGACGTGATCCAGTCGTTGAAGTTCTGTGAGGCAATCTGGGGGTCAGCATTCCCCGTTGGGCTTGATTTGACTAGTGTATCTGCCCATCGTTCAGGGTCAAGTTTGGGCCACATACGGTCCCAGTGTTTTGTAGTTTGATGGTGGATTTTTGGGGATGAGGATGTCCAGATGATTTGGATTATAAAGTGGTCCGACCAAGGAATGGGGGTAGGATGGTCGGTTACCAGGTCTATAAGGTTGGAGAATACCGGGTCTAAAATATGGCCTCTCTCATGTGTGGGGCCAGTAACCTTTTGATGTAACTGGAGGGCCTGTAGATTTTGTGTAACATTGTGTCCATCCCCATTTGTGTGGTCTCCAAAGTGGAGATTAAGATCTCCGAGGATCATAAAGTTAGATGCTGAGCAAGCCATGGATGCTGCTGTGCCCGTAAGGGATTCAACAAACATCCCACAGGGGCCAGGGGGACGATATATCAGGATACCTGACAGTGTACAGGTCGAGGAGAAGGAGAGAGTAAAGCTGAGGTTTTCACAATCCTGTAGTACATCAGGGGTTATTCGCCCGTTGATACTTTTTTTCAAAATGATCGCGATCCCTCCCCCCTTCTTTACTCTCCTGTCCCTTCTAAGGATAAAATAGCCCGGTGGTAGTGCCTGCACCACATCTGGGTCTGCATCTTTATGTAGCCAGGTTTCAGTCAGGAATAGTGCCTCTGGCTGTTCCTCACTGAGTAGTAGGTTAATTTCTGTCATGTGCTTTGTCAAGGACCTACAGTTCAAAAGGAGCATTTTTAGCTCTGTGGTGTGTTGTACTTTGACTGAGCCCCAATGAGGGTGTTCAGTTTTAAAGGGGCAATTTAGACAGGATCTATGTCCCTGTGATATATTTATACTATGGGTGCAATTTCCACGCAATTCCTCTCGTAGGGCAAGAAGCTGTGGGCCTGTGTATCGCGGTTTCCTCGCGGTAGGGACAGGGTACCTGGCCCCTAGTCCCGGCCGTGCGCAGACGGCACGCCAGCAGCGCGCCCGCTGCGCGCGTCCGTGCTGGCAGGGGAGTCATATACTCAATGGCTCCGCCTCCTAACCTGCTGATCGGATGCCTGCCCCCGCCTTCTGCCTCAATTCCCTCAACACAATCGGAACATTCCGTGGTGGACCGGGGAAGCGGCAGTAATGGCGGAGCAGGTAACAAAGTGCTAGTTAAGGTGAGACAGTGTAATTTTTAAAAAGCGAGTATAATTAAAACGGGCTTCGGCGATCTTGGCCCGATAATCTAAACTGGTAGGGCAACAGTGTAAAAGCAGTCACAAATGCGCTTTAATATAAAACAGCACTAGACTCGGTGACCAAATGATAAGCTAAAACAAAGAGGAGAGGAGCTCCTACGTACCATTGCAGCAGTCTAGTTTAAAAATGATTGTAGGTCGCTGTGCGTCCGCGCTGGCAGGGGAGTCACATACTCAATGGCTCCGCCTCCTAACCTGCTGATCGGATGCCTGCCCCCGCCTTCTGCCTCAATTCCCTCCACACAATCGGAACACTCCGTGGTGGACCGGGGAAGCGGCAGTAATGGCGGAGCAGGTAACAAAGTGCTAGTTAAGGTGAGACAGTGTAATTTTTAAAAAGCGAGTATAATTAAAACGGGCTTCGGCGATCTTGGCCCGATAATCTAAACTGGTAGGGCAACAGTGTAACAGCAGTCACAATGCGCTTTAATATAAAACAGCACTAGACTCGGTGACCAAATGATAAGCTAAAACAAAGAGGAGAGGAGCTCCTACGTACCGTTGCAGCAGTCTAGTTTAAAAATCTGCTCCTTGTCTGATCAGCGTCGAAGTTAAAGATACAACAGGTACTGAAGGTGCACTATTTGCATTCTTTGTGTGCCCTTTGAGTATCTAAGTGAGTGTTCACATTTTAACAGAGACAGACACATTTTGACCCAATCTTTAATTGATTTTCAATCTTGTCATGTTCACCTGTCCATTGCTTACCTTGGAATGGAGACGTTTTACCCAATCTGAGTCTATGAGGAAATGCCATGATACATAAGGGCCTTAGTTCTCGATAAACCACCACATGCAGTGCTGCAGCGGGGTATGTCCAGTCTCCTCTTACCTTTATTTTATTTATTTATTTTATTTGCAAAGTTTTATATAGCGCTGGCTAGACCCGGAGGTATCAGAGCGCTTTACATGAGGATCAGTGAGTTACAGGTTCCATAATTACATAGACAGGTATAGACATAGGAGAAAAGAAAAAAACATGAGATTACACAATAATGTGAGATTATTAGCGCGTACACACGTCTTATGGGGAGTGAAGAGGTAGAGGGGGGATGGTAAATGGGGGTAGGGAATGCAGGTAGGAAAACACAACGGGGAGGCGAGGAAAATGATGTCCGATGTCCGGCTGGGTAGGTGCCGGCCGTGGGGTGAACCAGAGCCAAACTCCTCTATAGCTGCATATGACAGCTCCACCGGGTATAAGCCAAAGTTGCTCGGGCACCGCGGTATTATTTGCAAAGATTTACATAGCGCTGACTAGACCCGGAGGTATCAGAGCGTTTTACATGGGGATCAGAGAGTTACATGTTCCATAATTACATAGACAAGTATAGACATAGGAGAAAAGAAAAAAACATGAGATTACACAATAATGTGAGATTATTAGCGCGTACACATGTCTTATGGGGAGTGAAGAGGTAGAGGGGGAATGGTAAACGGGGGTAGGGAATGCAGGTAGGAAAACACAACGGGGAGGCGAGGAAAACGATGTCCGATATCCGGCTGGGTAGGTGCCAGCCGAGGGGTGAACCATAGCCAAACTCCTCTATAGCTGCATATGACAGCTCCACCGGGCATCAGCCAAAGTTGCTCGGGCACCGCTGTAAGTACAGACAGTTTTGGTTTCCGCCCAGGGGGCATCGTTAAAGTTCCATCAGGAGCACCAGTCATGGTGTTGCTGGTAAACGCCGTCCGCCTCATCCTCCAGCTCGCCCCCAGGTCAAGAGCGGAGAGAGGAGAGGTGGAAGGGACAGTTCCAAAAAGTCCGCAGAGTGCTTCTGGGGTGACCCCCTTGTCCCTGCGTCCCCATGCCTACCGTGGATATTCCCAGAGTAGAGGTGGATTTTTCCACCGCGGGCACCAGGTGGGTTTGCGCTAGCTATGTCTCTCCCGATCAGCCAGCGAGGGTCCTGGCCGTTCCCTTCAGACTTTTTTCCCCTGTCCGGGGTGTCTCCCCCCCGCTTTGATTATGGTCCTGCAGGGGATCAGGTCCCTTCAGTGCCTTGTAGGGTCAACTTTTCTGTGGAGTCTCTGTGGCTGTGGGAGCTTCTTTTTGTGTCTGGAGCTGTTCTATTACCCTTGGGTGGCCGCCATGTTGAGGTCAGGCGCCTAGGGGTTCATGAGGCTGCCCTGTGGGGCCCCCAGATGCCTGAATTGCCCATTGTGTGCATCTTTCCCGGCCATAACTCACTCTTCGGGCAGCTGCTCCATCTTCACCCGCCCCACTGGTCTCTGCAGCGCCTCGGGCCTGTCCACAGCTCACCGGGCCGCCATCTTGGAGTCAGGCGTCTGTCTCCGCGCTCTCTACTTCTTGCGGTTCGTTCCCCCGCCACCTCACCAGTTGTGGTTAATGCTCTCTGGGCCGCACAGCTCCCCAGGGGGTGAGCCTGCCTGGTCAACCCCAGTCGGGCACCGCCTGCCGCTGTATTCCCCCTCGGTGATATAGGCCGGTACAAAGGTGTGAGGCAGCGGGACGTAAGCCGCTCTATTCCGCTGTCGCTGTCAAGCGCTCCCCAAGCCGCTCCTTACTTTAATGCGGTACCGCTGACTTTCCTCTGGCGCCATCTTGCCATGCTGCCAGCAGGCCGCACTCCATCCTTCAACTCTCAGCACGGCTGCAGTAGGTGTTGCAGATAACAGTGAGTGCTCCCGGGCGGCTCCTTGCACCCTCTGCACCTTTGTCTGTGTAATTTGTTTATTTACTTCCTATGTCTCAATGAAGCCCAGTGATCTAAATGGAACCTTCCACAGTTACACTTGCATTAAGCATTTAGTAACATCCTAGAGACATACTGTTGCTGTATAGCTTGGTGCTGGAAATATGCTGATAATAACCAACATGTGTACTTTCTGTAAAAAGGTATCATTTTTAATAAATACATTCCTGGAAAAAAGATGGAATTTAGCCTCATCTTTCCTATAAAGAGCAATATGTACCGGTTGCATTGTACATATATGTAGTACTGCAGTTGTACGCATGTAGTGATGACGCTATGGGACACCCTTGTGCTGTAGCTGGATATCACCAATAGACGCTTTCTCACATGCTGAGAGAATCTAAAAGTAGAAGAACATTTTACAAAAATATGCAATATTATGCTTTTTTATACGTTTTTATATGGAGACCATTCCACCGTTGGCATTGCCTGCCAGCACTATTGAGTTCTCTACCTTCTCACCCCAGTTGCATCATTATTTATTGAGTGACTTCTAACAAGTACACTTTAAGTCGACTCTCCTCCAGACACTCGGGAGAAGTAGGACGTACACTTGTAGTTCATCAAAGGAGTGCCACTCCCTTGGTGAGGGCGCCTCAGTGCACTACACTGCTCAGGACATGCTGCTTTCTGGCTCAAAGCATGGCATCTTTGAAGAAACTCCAAAGCGGATTGTCCATTGTCTTCTATACCTGTTGCGATTGAGATATAGAAGAATTTATGTGGGAGGCCCTAAGAAACAACTGAAGGAGAAGCGATGCTGTGTTGAGCAAGGAGAGCTATGCTTGTGATAGTGCACGGACAGATCATAAGTCCAATAAAGTAGAAGGAGCACGTAGGGTAAGATGCCATCTGGGCCTAGGACATGACAATAAGGAGAGATGACTTTCTGAGATGTCAATAGGTCTGGCTTTAATGTCTACACTATGGCCAGCAGAAGGCTCAACTCTTATGTTTCCCTCCCATGGGTACACCATTTACCCTGCACAGCGCTCACTCTGCATTCAAACAGGCCCACCTCATACCAGCCCTCGCACAGGCACATCTGTCACCGTGCACTCTCAAGGACCCAAATGGGTACACTTCTACTGCTGCACTCACAGGTGCACATGTCTTGTGCTACACTCACATGGGCACACTGCTTCCCCTGCGCTAACACTGGCACACCACTCATCAAGCACTTATCTGGGTGCACCACCTGTCAAGAACCCACAAAGGCAGCTCGCTCCCCAAGCACTAACATGAGCAATCCACATCCCTTGCAGTCTCATGGGCAATCCTGTCTCTATGCACTCACACAGACACACCACTCCCGATGAGCTCACATGGGCACACCACTTCTCCTGCTCTCATCTGGTCCGGCTGCTCTCCCTGCTCTCGCCTGGGCAGACCATTCCCCTGCACTCACACAAGCACACCACTCCCCTTGCATTCACATGGGCACACCACTCACATAACACTGCTCAGCGTGCACTCACATGGGCACTCCATTCACTGTGCACTAACACAGGCACACCATTAATCTGAAACTAGTACAGGCACACCGCTCACTCAGCACTCACAGAGGCACACTGTTTACCATGTACTCACACGGAAAACCCACTTCCATTGCACCTCAGAGGCACACTCTTTTCACTGCAATGACAGGCACATTGGTTCCCCTGCACTCACACAAGTACACTGCTGTCCCTGCTCTCACACAAGCACACTGCTAAGAACTACCTCCCCTTATAAAGCAGATTGAAACCAGTTTCTCTGTATTAAGGCTGCTGATGAAGTGCTGGAGTTAATGGAAGGAGAGAGGAGCCAGGCAGTATATGGTGACAGTGAGGAAAATGAGGAGCAGGATCAAGTTATAGAAAGGAGTTAGTGACTTCCCCCAACCTTTGGTGGCCTAGATAGTGAAAGTGAGGGTGAGAAAGGGAGTGGGAGAAAAGGACAATGGATGGGGCATACAGGTGGGTAAGAAAGGAGGAAAAGTGAAGTGGGAGCAGGAAGAATGCAGAAATGTGGTAGAGCTGAATCTGGTAGGGCCAGATGTACTAAGGCGGTTTCTAGTGCAAACCCTGCATTTCGGTAAATCGCAGGGTCCTGACTAGAAAATGTGGTTCTCAAATGTATTAAACACCATTTAACAATTCGGTAATATATTACTAAATTGCTAAATGCATTTTGGAAATCATAAGGAACCGCTATTTGGAAAGGGTGTGTTTAGGGCATCCCTTTCAAACACCAATTCTTTATAGTATGTATTAGTGTTTTGAGACCGAAATGCAGTTGCAAAACATTAGTATTTTACCAACACCTCAAAGGAGGTGGTAACTCATTCGTTAACAAGAAGACGTAACCAGGGGACCCCTTACCCTTTGTGAATGGTCCAAAATCATTTTTTTTAAATAGTTTTACAAACTTTTCTCTTTTTGTAAATGTATCCAGTTTCCTTTTAAGGAACATGGGCTGTATTAAAAAAAATTATTGCTTTATTTCTAACCAATCATAGATATGGTAGTCTGCTGACCCCAGAAGGTCACCATCCCTGTGAGGGCAGCAAATCATAGTGGGTCACAATTGGATTAGCTAAAGGTCGGTGTGCAAATTGTGACTTCAATTCACCTACATCTGCCCTCAAAGCCCAGGACACATGCTGATGGCAGAACATCAAAAGTGGCTGTGTGATACAGGACTGCAGGAGGGTGGGCTGAACAAGTAGTGCGGGGAAGGGAAGAGCCACAGAAGAAGAAACAAGGGACTTTACAAGCATCGGAATTCAACTGTTATTGCCTCTCATGGAGGAAGATTTCAAATGGGAAGGGGTCTAAAGTAAAAACACTTTGGCATAAAGGAAATCTGGTTCCTTTGTCTTTATCCAAACTTCTGCCCACTAGGCTCCATTTCAAGTCATAAATTTCTGCTGAACAACATATACCTCCAACTTAGATCTGTAAACTGTAATTTTCATTTTAAATACACTGGGGTCCTAATGTAAAATTATTCATTGGTGAACCACTGTCCTGTGTCCATCCCCTTCAATCATTCCAACTGAAGCAGAAACAATGATTGCCCCATGCACATAACTCCTCAGCTCTTTAAGTTACATTTAATAAGACCCAACATTGATATTTAGATACACATGGTAGGTGATAAAAAGGGGGAGGGGTAGCAGGTTAAATACGAGCATTTCTACTTGACAAGCAAAAAGTGATTCATGGTAAGAAGTGGAGGTTGGGAGACCATCATGAACAGGGATAGCGTCAGACCAAGAAATAATAGGCAGCAGCAGTGGTAGACTGACCCTCCTTCAATGCATTTTGTCCAGGAACAAACTTGTGGATAGTCACAATTCAATTCATTACTGCCCCCTTACATGGGCTCCAAGGAAGGTGGACCTATGCCTCATATTTCTCTAGGGCTATAGGTGCTCACTCACCCTGGTGCGACAGAACCACAAGTCACTTTAGCAATAACTGATGCCTGCTTGGCTCTAGAGCAAGAAGATAGCACCAGCCACCATCCCACTCCAGTTTTGAATCTCCTACTCCCCTGCACCACAATCTCTTACTTCAGTCACCACTCCCTCCTGTGTTTAATTTGGACAACGGAACTCAGTGTTTCTGTAATACTTGATGTAGCTGCTCTCATATGTAAAAGATAAAGTTTCAAGTAAGCAGCGCACTCTTCATCCAATTCATGACTGGCTTGGCCTAGAGTCGCTAGATGGGAAGGCCAACGATGTGAGCTCAACTGCGGCTGGAAAACAGAGCTAACTCTTTGCACTTCCCTGCCGGGATTGTCGCAGTCACCACTCAAGGGCTGAAGGGCCCTGAAAGGATCAGAAAACCTCTTCAGTTTCCAAAAAGCAAAAACATAACTTTAGAGCACGCTCCAACCCACCTGAAAAAAGCACAAAACAGCAGTAACTGTTTATGCAATAAGATGGACCCTCAGCGGTCACATTTCCTGGAAAGTGAACCTTAAAATGAAAAAAGACACTAGACATAGTTGCAGCCCCTTCACAACAAGTGCACAACACAACAACATGGAAGAGAAGAATTAATGAGACACCGATGTGTCATCATGCTGGGTGGGGCAGCCATCTTGAATGAACCATTTTTTACCAATAAGAGATGCGCTTAAGGTTCATTTCGTCCCTCTGTCACTCTGCTGCAGTTAATGAATAGATCTGTGTCCTCGACTTATGCTGGAGCACCACGTGACACCACCCAATTTCACAGGAGTCTGGTATTTAGTATGTAAACTAACATAGCTTCTGTCCAATCAAAATCTTTTAGAGAGGAGGATCAACATGTGGGAGGAGACTAAACCTGTCTCTCTGTAGTGTGTTTTAAAACTGTTTTTCTGATGATCACATAAAGTCTAGCAACAGCAGCATTGTCAAGCCAGACCTAACTTTATGAAAGGAAAGGGAGGCCATTTCTGAATGCGCATCAATGAAAAAACTGATGGGGAAGAAAATAAGGCCACTTGTTGATAGTCTGGAAGTAAAGGGAAGCTGCCTTCTGAGGGCATGTCAATGGAAACAATTGCGTGGAGGAACTGGAGGTCACTTGTTAATATGGAACATAAGGGAGGCCATTTTCTGTGAGCAGGCCAATAGAAAACTGTGTGGGAGGAAGGGAGGACACTTGTTGATAGTATCGCAATCGAAAAACTGCATTAAAGGAAAAGAAAATCACTTTCTGGTCTATGCCAATGGAAAAATTGTAGGGGAGGAAAGAGAAGCTGTGCATTTATCGTGTTGAAACCCATAGTCATCATCCCGGACATTGTTGTTCATGTTCAAAATACAAATAAAAGTGGTGATAAGAAATGTGCCTATCCTGATATGAGAAAAATAAACAATCTGCAGAACAGAACCAGTGGCAATCAGTGTTCTGATTTTAAGTTGCCCTCAATCTCGGGGGAGGAGTGTGCCATGCCTTGTTTATTGTTGCTGTTACCAGTCTGAGAGCTCAACAGTAAGATGAACATTTAGCTTTGAAAGCACATTAGGGGGTCGCATAATGGACACATACGTTGGTTCAGATAACAGCTGAACACCTGTATTAATGCTACTGCACTGTCTACGCAAAAGAAACAATTGATGGACGGAATGCTGGACAATGCAAACATTCACCCCCAGTCACAAGGATCTGGGTTTAATCCATCATTCTTTTGCTCACCACACCACCCCAGTTTGGACCCAGCCATATGCAAATCAGTCTTGACCCTGTTCCTTGTGGGAACAGTCCAGCCCGAACTGCCAAGCCAGGTCCTCCCTGGACCGGAAACAAGCATCCTGGGACCGGTTTCAGGGCATCACCCTTCCTCAGCCAGGCTAGCTTGAATCCAGTGGTGTAGTGAGCACGGGACCCACGTCTGGGCATACCCTTCCCACTTAGGGCGACATATGCAAAAGAAACAATTGATGGACGGAATGCTGGACAATGCAAACATTCACCCCCAGTCACAAGGATCTGGGTTTAATCCATCATTCTTTTGCTCACCACACCACCCCAGTTTGGACCCAGCCATATTCAAATCAGTCTTGAACCTGTGCCTCATGGCAACAGTCCAGCCCTAACTGCCAAGCCAGGTCCGCCCTGGACTGGAAAAAAGCATCCTAGGACCGGTTTCGGGGTTTCACCCCTCTTCAGCCAGGATAGCTTGATTCCAGTGGCATGGAGAACACGGGACCCACGTCTGGGCATACCCGTCCCACTCGGGGAGACAAATGCAAAAACAACAGTTGATGGACAGAATGCAGAACAATGTCATACATTCACCCCAGTACAGAGATCTGGGCCTAAATCCATCGTTTTTGCTCACCATGCCATTCCAGTTTGAACCCAGCCATATGCAAATCAGTCTTGACCCTGTGCCCCATGGGAACAGTCCAGACCGAACTGCCAGGCCAGGTCCTCCCTGGACCGGAAACAAGCATCCTGGGACCGGTTTCAGGGTATGTCACCCTGCTTCAGCCAGGCTAGCTTGAATCCAGTGGCACAGTGAGCAAGGGACCCATTCTGGGCATACCCATCCCACTTAGGGCGAAAAGTGTTACAGCAAACAAATGATGGACGGAATGCTGACAATGCAAACATTCTCCCCCAGTCAAAAGATCTGGGTTAAATCCATCGTTCTTTTGCCCACTACGCCACCCCAGTTTGGACCCAGCCATATGCAAATCAGTCTTGACCCTGTTCCTTGTGGGAACAGTCCAGCCCGAACTGCCAAGCCAGGTCCTCCCTGGACCGGAAACAAACATCCTGGGACCGGTTCCAGGGCATCACCCTTCATCAGCCAGGCTAGCTTGAATCCAGTGGTGTAGTGAGCACGAGACCCACGTCTGGGCATACCCTTCCTACTTAGGGCGACATATGCAAAAGAAACAATTGATGGACGGAATGCTGGACAATGCAAACATTCACCCCCAGTCACAAGGATCTGGGTTTAATCCATCATTCTTTTGCTCACCACACCACCCCAGTTTGGACCCAGCCATATGCAAATCAGTCTTGACCCTGTTCCTTGTGGGAACACTCCATCCCGAACTGCCAAGCCAGGTCCTACCTGGACCGGAAACAAGCATCCTGGGACCGGTTCCAGGGCATCACCCTTCATCAGCCAGGCTAGCTTGAATCCAGTGGTGTAGTGAGCACGGGACCCACGTCTGGGCATACCCTCCCACTTAGGGCAACATATGCAAAAGAAACAATTGATTAACGGAATGCTGGACAATGCAAACATTCACCCCCAGTCACAAGGATCTGGGTTTAATCCATCATTCTTTTGCTCACCACACCACCCCAGTTTGGACTCAGCCATATGCAAATCAGTCTTGACCCTGTTCCTTGTGGGAACAGTCCAGCCCGAACTGCCAAGCCAGGTCCTCCCTGGACCGGAAACAATCATCCTGGGACCGGTTTCAGGGCATCACCCTTCATCAGCCAGGCTAGCTTGAATCCAGTGGTATAGTGAGCATGGGATACTCTTCTAACTTTGACATTTTCCGAGTTAGTGCATGAGCTGTAAACAGAGCAGCTTGGAAGCAAAGAGAGCTAACCACTGCTCCTTGTTTGTAAACTTAAGTGTGCAGCTCATTCCCTAATTTAGAGAAATTCCAGGTCATATGTATGCATGTTAGACAATGTGATAACATAAGAAAGTGCGTTGTGTGTCGCTTTACTGTGAACACTCGTGATGTGCAAAGAATGCCAGAGAATGTTTGAAAACTCACGATGTGTGCAGGAATACCCAAGAGTTACTGAAAAGACTCGTAATCTTGAATTTACTTATTGGTATAGAAGAAAAGACTTCGTATATCAGGAATCACATTTTTAAATGCTGATTGAAGAGAACACCGAATTCGAAAGTTTGAATGAAAGTAACCCAAACGTGCATATAACTTGGCAGCCTTTTCAAGGTACATGCCCTTCATTCTTTTACTTTCGGAAACAATGTTACTTTGGTCGTATTTAACTGAATGATTAATTGGCGCATGAAAACTCCGGAGGTTGCATTAACAGTGGCGGCTCCTCCGCTAAGGCAGAGGAGCGTCGCCCCATTGCTTTTCAGAAGTGCAAAGAAGCAAAAATAAAATGATAACACAATGTTATCATTTTATTTTTCCGTGGATGATGTTATCATTTTATTTTTCTGTGCTGTAGCAGGTTTTGGGGCGGGGCTTGGCTGTGTTCACAGCCAGCAGGAGGAGGAGGAAATATGTGCACTTAAGTGCGCCTGACGGTTTGGCCGGCCGTCTTGGGCCGGCCAGTCATGTGCACTTAGCATTTTCCCCACCAGGCTGTAATGCACAGCCTGGTGTGGAACATGCACAGGCTCCGACTGCCTGCCTAAGCGCCGAACCACGGCACTCAGACCAATCACAACGCAGCTAACAGTAGCGTTGTGATTGACTTAGGGGAGCCTATGTGCTAACTGACTCTGGACCGGAAGAGAGTAGCGGATGAGAGACGACAATGGAGGAGAGTCGGCGGCCTTATAAAGGTAAGTGATAATTATTTTTTTAAACACCCTCCTCCCACCACCCTCGTTCAGTACCAGCCGCCACTGTTCAGGTGATTAAAGAAACAGGAAGGTAGCATTTAAACACAGCAAACTTTGGGTGACTGTCTATAAGCTCAAAGTAAAATGGGAGGGGTTTTGTAGTTTAGGTCTCTGGTGAGATAGTGTCTAGCTTTAAAACCAACCACCATAATTGTCCCTAATGGCATTTTTGTTGTATACTGTAAGAGAAAGGTTCATGGTATTTTAACTGCTAGATTGTAATATACAGGTTTCCTCTATGCATTTCAGGATTGAAGCATATTGAACCATGTAGAAGAGAACATCTGCATTCGCAGTGCAACTTGAACGATATGCGCGCTGCCGCCTGACAAACTACGCAGACCGGACCACTCTCTACCCAACATGGCTACAGCTACTGAGACGGCACTTGGAGGCTCCCCGGTTGAGAGGGAGTCTCAATTAAAGTGAAATCCCAGTAGTGTGAAAATACGTTGTCTCCCTCAGTAACTGTCTCCAATCTCCGTAGGCTTCAGAAAACATTTTCAGGTGGGCGCTGAAGTTGACACACCACCACCGCAACCTGAAGCTACCAGAGATGCCGGGTATCCACATGCAGGCTATGTTCAAGACGCCACAAGGCCCATTCACACACTTCCACCACTAGAATCCAGTTTAGGCTGCCTAGGGAGCAGGGAATCTGGCTGAGACAGTACTCCTGTTAGGTTGTGGAGTGGTGGTGGGGCATCGTGCTCTTCCAAGACATTCCACAGCAGGAAATATTTGATGCTGGGGTAGTAACATAACAAGGAAAAACCAAGGAAGCACTGGTATCTGGCGTCTATCAGAAACAGCATTGTCTTGCACCAATGCCCAAGGCCAAACATAGACTGCTGCCACTTCGAAAGGGCTCAGGTTACACCAAAAAGAACAAAACTGAAAAAATATTGAGTGGAAAGAGAGGGCTTGGCTGTACCTCAGAGAAAATCAAATCATTTAATCTAATGTAAACATAAGGCATGGAGAAAACCATCTCCCCAACGGGCCCACAGATTAGACCTATTGCAAAGGTAGTGTCCCTGCCACACCCTCAGCACCTCGAACCCAAACGCATTCTGGTGGATATCAACTCAGGAGTTGCATGCAATGACACACAATACAGGACCTTGCACCATTAGGCACTCAGCCCCCTGGGACAAGAAATCATTCAAAATCTTCAATTACGTTGGTTTTTAAGAATTCCCAAACATGACAGTTGAAACTTCAAAATGCCGGAAGGTGCTCCGGCAGTTAATCCCACCTTTCAAAGTCGAAAGGATTCAGGCTAAGTTACCACAACCAGCCAGACCTAAAATCCTTGTGAAAGGCACATTTAAGGTATTCAAAGACACTGACAATGATCAGCAATATTTAATTGTAATTCAGCAAAGAGGAGTGGGGGGACATTCAATGTTAGATGATTTGCTATGAATGTAATCAATTTGCATTTGTTTGATGGATCTTAAGATGCAAGATGAATAATGGTAGCTGAGGTTAGAAGTTATAAGGAATATAGGCATTTGGCAAAGAAGGGTAAAGATGTCATTCATTGTGTGGGGATGGATCCGGGAAGCCAGCTCAGCGACACAGCAGATGCAGCCAGTGCACCATGGGAGGAATAGTGGGAGGGCACCCTGGTAGAGAGAGGGTGGGGAATTCACCAGGGCACATGCAGGGCAAAGGGATGGGTGGATGAAGGGGGAGGTGCTCAAGCTCCCAAGGAAGGTAGACAGGGAGGAGTAAACAAGAATATTTCCTGCAGTAATCGACTAGTCCAAGTCCACTTGGTAGATCATGCATGCATGTGGAACGAACCCTATGTCTAGTGTGAAGTTACATGTTATCTTTATGAGTGTCAAGGAGGGGCGTGGCCAGCCACGAACAATGGCGGACGCCTGAGAGGAGAGCTCCCAGGCCAGGACCGCAAAAACCCGAGAGATCCTACACAATACTGGAGCACCAACGCTGTAGTTGCAGCGAAAGTCCTGCGGAGACCCCTGGAACAGTACGAGGTCGTGTGAGACCGGAGCTGCCCACCGCCGGAGCAGGACAGTGCACAGTGGCGGGACGGCCGGCTGACTGCCAACGTGAGGTCGCGGCTTGAGGCCTGGTCATTCTAGAGGAGCCGGGCCTGTCCCATTATCACTGCGCTCGGAGGTGCGGAGGAGTGCTGCGCTTCCCTGTCACGACTCTTGCCCTGGATGCGGGGTTGTGCACTGGCCCTGACGGTGCGGTCCCTCCCGCCGACGAGTCTAGGCACGATCGCAACACGGGTGCCCTGGCGGTCTGCTAGGGCACCGAAGGACCGACGAGGCTCGCTGAGGCCGACGAAGGAGCTGGTAGTGACTTGCGACGGCCACGGGAACTAAGGCCACTCCCAACATTAGACCGGTGGGTGACTGTGTTAGCCTAGGAGGGCCTCTTTGCTGAAAGTGAGCTGGTTGCGAGTGGCTGCGGAGGAGAGTGCGCGGTCCCATCGGCCCTTAGCTACGGGGATGATACTGGTCCATGGCGACATGAATCCCTCCCGCCACTGACCACAGGCACGTCGGGATAGTGCGCGGCGGGTGCTCCAGCGGTCGGCTGGGACACCGGAGAGGCAACGCGGCTGACTGGGGCCCACGACGGAGCTAGCGGTGACCCGTGGCGGCTCCAAAAACTGAGGACGCCCCCTACGTCGCAACGGCAGGTGCCTGTGCTGCCTTGGGAGGGCTCCTGCACTATCTGCGACCCAACCGGTGTGCGGCCAAAGCGGAGAGGGGGCAGTCCTGTCGGTTTGATGGGCGCCTGATTGAGAAGCCGGGGGCGGCGCCTTCTCCCCCCCTGCATTGAATGCAGTGAGGGCTGCAGGCCTGACCACCTTTAAATGCCTTGCGGTGGTGCCTGAGACAGATCTGGCCTAGAACCCCCCCATCCTCAAGCCTAGACCAACGAGTACAAATAACGGTGGGGGAGAGGTCCACGTACTACTATTAGCATATACTTGAACGGCGGAGACCCTGGCGTTGGAGTGGCAGTCTCACACATCCGTTCGGTGTTTTGTATAACAGATACCAGCACGCTCTACAAGTGCAGATGCATTGTATACTGGCCTAGATCACCGGGGGTCAGGGAGGACACTACAATAACGGCGTTGGGATACGGCCTAGGGGCAGAGCGCTCCACAGCATGGGGCGGACAAAAGGCAAAGCGGCGGACCCTGGCCCGACATCAGAAATGGGTCCTCACTCGCAGCGCGACTCTCAGCTCATGCAAGACGTGATTCCAGATACTATAATGCAAGAGGAGCAACCCCAAGACAAACTTGATATTATTCTGAAGGAAATCCGCGAATCCAGGGCAGTGATGGAGCAACAGCTGGGAAGTTTGACAGTGGATGTGAGCCTGCTCCGTGCAGACCATAAAAAACTGGCAGAGCGGGTGCAGACACATGCAACTACCCTCTCAGACATCACGCCCTGGCGTAAGGCACAGATGGAGACAGTCTCCCAGCTCCAGCGACAAGTGAAGGAACTGCAAGACAAAGTGGATGATGCTGAGGGACGGGCTCGGAGGAGTAACCTCTGAATCGTTGGTATGCCTGAAAGAAGTGAAGGCCGGGACCCTACACAGTTTGTCAAACATTGGCTGCGCACGGAGGTCGCACCAGAAGGTCTTACCACAATGTTTAGTGTGGAGAGGGCTCACAGGGTGCCAACAGGACCAAGGGCCCCCGGCCTACCACCTCGGCCTATAGTGGCAAAGATTCTGAATTACATAGACACACTGCTCCGCAAGGCAAGGGAAAAGGCGCCACTCCTATACGAGAACTCGAAAGTCTCTCTGTTTCCGGACTATACGATACAAGTGCAGCGGCAAAGGGAGGCTTTCTATGGAGTCAAGCAGCACCTGCAACAGCTAAATCTACGACATGCTTTCATATTTCCTGCCAAATTGAAAGTTCTACACGATAACGCCAGTCACTTCTTTGAGGACGCTGAGACGGCATGGCTCTGGATTGAGGCGAACTTCCCAAATTTGACGATACTGGATGAGCATCGGCAACTGCGAAGACCGAGTCAGCGCCGCAGGCGCACAGGGTTGCGCAGCATGTCTACACAGAAGGCACGAGTTGAGAGGGAACCCACTCTTGAACAACAATTAGAGAGCAGGAGAGCGGCACTGAGGGCGGCAGCATCATGGAGAGCACCGGGAGCAGTCGGTGGGCGGGATTCATCATCAGACGGAGCGCCGGCAACGGACTCGGAGGCCAGCCAACCGTTGTTCCCATCCTTGACACCGCAAACAGCCAGGAAACTAGAGGATTAATCATGTTGTCCAGGCGGAACTTACGCAGAGTTGCAAGATACTGGGGCTGTTAGTGAAGGACTCACCCACTCACTGCTCAGCACTGCTATGTGACGAGCAGGGACAGAGATGTGGTTCGTACGCTGGAAACAGCTGGCAACTGTATCATTCTGGATGCTCCATTAGGTATAGCATATACTGTTGGGGTGTGTGTCCCAGGCCCGGGAAGCAACCTCATTTCGCCCCCCTACTGTTCTTTTTTCCAAATTGTTTATAGTATTTCTTTTCTTATATAGCTTGCATTGTTTGTTCTCTTTTTTAATAAAAAGGGAGGTGCAAAAACAAGGTTTAAGTTTGCTAACACTGCAGTGCAACTACACTGTAGCGCACAATTGGAGTGGCGCGATGGTGCTTGTATGGGGCACTATAATCCGCGGCTGGCTTATCATCTCTCCCCCTTCCAAAGGCAGCACACAAGTTCTAGCTGTTATTGTTTGTAGCAGCTGTTTGGCCAAGCACAGTTTTAGGGTTGGACCTTCGAATTGGGGTAGTTTGGGAGTTAAATGTAGCAGTTACAAGGGAACGCGCGTGTATGCACGACAGACTGAACTAGAGGCCAGGCACCGGACATGGGAAAGGGTATTGCATAACACACTTAAGTTCAATGGAGGCAAGGGCAAAGTATAAGTTCCTCACTTGGAACGTGCGAGGTATGGGCTCTCTGCATAAGCGATACCGCATTCATGCTCAGCTTGGTAGGCAGAAAGCACAAATTGTTCTCCTACAGGAGACGCACTTAAATGATAGTGAAGCGTATAAATTATGGAAAAAGTGGAGAGGTCAGCTATATAATACAACTTACTCGGCTTTCGAACGAGGCGCGGCCATCTGGATACGAGCGGGGGTCCCATACCGATTACTAGAGCAGAGGGTTGATGTTGAGGGCAGATGCGTACTGTTGCGGGGTGAGATGGATGGACAGATGCTTGTGATAGGGAGTATTTATGCACCAAATTCAGAACAGGAGGGGTTCCTCCAACGACTGAACAATGCATTGGCTGACTGGGTACATTACCCTTGGATACTTGGGGGGGACTATAATGCAGTGCTGGATGTGCGGATGGATCGATCGCATCCGCCTCTCCGTGGTGCGTTAGCAACACGACAGGCCAGGGCATTAGAGGCATGGACGGATGGGTGGGACCTCAGGGACGCGTGGCGAGTCAAACACGCATTGACACGGGAATACTTTTTTTACTCCCACGTACATGCAGTACACACTAGAATAGACCATGTCTTCTGCTCCTGTTCTCCAAAAAGTGGTGCAACTATCATACTTGGGTAAAACGCTCTCGGACCACAGTCCGCTGGAGATGGTTCTTGAGTGGGGTTATGTCCCCACACCGGTGCCGATGTGGAGATTCAATCCCCAAATGCTCGAGGACGGGGTTTTTAGGGCACATATGGCAGCTACCGTTACAGACTACTTCACTCGGAATGTGGGCTCTGCCTCCTCCCCATTAATAGAATGGGAAGCGTTCAAGGTGGTAGTGAGGGGTGCCTCCATTGGAGCAGTGGTAGGAGCGAGACAGGAAATAGCGCGCAAATTGACAGAAGTCGAGGAACGATTGGGCCCCCTGGAAAAAGCAGCCGCGGAATTCCTAGAACGGGCGGGTGGACTACAGGAGAGGCGGATAGAGCATGCTGACTTGATGGAGAGGTTATGGGTAATTGACTATAAAGAGTACGTCCAGAGAACACATGCAGAGGCTGATAAAGCGGGTACTTTACTGGCACGCATTATTAGGGATCAACCCCAAGTGACTCCAATAACACAAATTCGCTCCCCAACGGGAGCCATGGCTGTCACCCAAGTTACGATCAATGAGGCATTCCAAAAGTACTATACCGCTTTGTACAGTGCCCCTAGGCGCTCCTGAATGCCGGAAATTAGGGAGTTTCTCCAGGGAGTGCGGCTACCGAAGCTTGTCACCACAGACCAGGAAGACTTGAAGTCACTTATTACTACAGAGGAAATTCTGACTGCAATCCGGGCCCTGCCGCGAAATAAGACCCCAGGGCAGGAGGGCTTACCCGCAGAATTTTACTCAACCTATGCCAAGGAGCTAGCGCCCCATTTGGGTGCATTGTATAAGGCCTCTGCTGAGGGAGGGGTTCTTCCTCAGACGCCCAGGCAGGCACTAGTAGTGTCACTGCCCAAACCTGGGCATGATCCGACGGATATTTCTGCATACCGCCCATTGTCGCTCCTAAATACTGAGTATAAAATCTTAAGTAAGATTTTAGCGACGCGCTTACTGCCCTATCTCACCAAGTTAGTACATGTGGACCAATGCGGGTTTGTGCCATGTAGGAGCACTGCACAGAACGTGAGACGGCTATATCAAATAATGTGGGCTCCCTTAGAACGCTTCCCACGAGCGGGCTGTCTATCCCTGGATATGCGGCAGGCGTTTGACACGCTGAGCTGGGAATACATGCTTGAGGCGCTGGCCTTATATGAGATACCCGTTGAATATATCAACTGGGTTAGGTTACTATATGCTGCCCCCACCGGCACGTGTTAGGACGGGAGGCCATATTTCTGAGGAGTACGGGGTTCATAGGGGCACGAGACAGGGCTGCCCCCTGTCCCCCATGCTCTTTATACTAGCAGTTGAACCGCTAGCACACAAACTGCGCATGTCAGCCCAAAATTGGGGTATACCAGTAGGTCTGGTGATGCATGCCACATCGCTATATGCTGACGACATAATTTTGTATAACCGGGATTTACACAGTGGTATTCCTGATGCGGTAGCAATTTTTGAAAACTTTGGTCAGGTGTCAGGTCTCCGTATAAATTTTGACAAGTCTGTGGCTTTCTTTTTTAACCATCAAGAGGCCCCGAATATGGTTGGATTTGGCGATAACGAGGTACAAGTGACCCCAGTCACGTTTAAGTATTTGGGTGTACATATATATAGAATGCAACAAGATGCGATGGACGGAAATGTGCAAAGAGCAATAACTGTGTTGCGCTCCCAAATAGCGTTTTGGACTACTCTACCATTGTCGTTCACGGGGCGTTTGGCCATCGCAAAGATGGTAATGTTGCCTAGAGTGCTGTACTAATTTACAACAATCCCGATATTTCTCCCTGCGACTATATTCCGGGTCCTAGACGCCTTATTGATAGAATTAATATGGGGCACGGGTAGGAGGAGAGTGGCACTCAGAAAATTACAACTACCGACTGCTGCCGGAGGGGTAGGAGCCCCCGATTTTAGGGCCTACTGTATGGCGAGCCAGTTGCAGTGGCTTTCCTTCTGGCTTGCGGGTCGTAACCTGCAGGAAATAGGATATACGCCCAGAATGTTGGCACAAGGTAAACTGCATGCAAAGTTATATAGCACACGCCCAATTGACACTACGGATTCCCCACTATTGCAAATAGCATTAAAATACTGGATTTCTGCCAAAAAATACACGCGTCCATGTATACCCTATGCACCAAATATCCCTTTTGTGGGTTTTCCCATCCCGTCAGGAGTGGTCACGTGGGGACAGATAACAGACTGGGTGGAGGTAGGGATAGCTACGGTTGGGACACTATTTTAAGAGGGCACAAGAATGTCGCACACTGACTTCACAAATACCAATGGCCTGTCGGATACTCTATTCCTTCTACATGCAGGACTATCTCATTGTGTGAAATGGCTATGGGCCCCAGCTGGACAAGAGTCACCCACGAATGAAATGGTACATATGCTTCATTTGATGGGAAATGGCAGGCATCTAACAAAATGGCTTTCTGTAGGTATAAGGGGGACAGTAAGACCCCCACTAGAGGCGCTGAGGACCAAATGGGAGGTAGATGTGGCAGAGGGTCTGACGGACAAAGAATGATCAAAACTACTGGAGTACCCGAAGACAGTGTCCCGCAATGCGCGGTTCAAATTTATTCAGTATCTGATCGTACAGAGAGCATAACTCACCCCGCATAGACTCCACAAGATGTTTCCTGCCACCCCCTCAAAATGCCCAAGGTGCGTTGAGGAGGATGCCGGGTTTATGCATATGCTGTGGACATGTCCGGCACTAACGCACTATTGGACACAGATTGCACACATGCTTACTGATACTGTGGGGGGAAATACTTGGAACACAGCAAAGAGCAGTCTGCTGGGGTTATACCATCAGCCTAAGGGATACAAGGTACAAGTGCGCTTTGCTAATCTAGCGTTAATACTAGCAAAGAGACATATTACTAGCCGGTGGAAGGCTGCAAGACCCCCAAACCTAGAGACTTGGAGAGATGAGGTGCTTAAGTGGAGCCTGGCCGAAAGTGCTGCAATATGTAGGGAGGAGCGGAGGGCCTGAGAAAAATACCAATAGCAATAATCCGGTATTTGTATTTGTAAAGCGCGAACTACTCACCCTTACGGGTCTCAAGGCGCTGGGGGCCGTCGTGGAAATTAAGTGAGCTATTGCCCAGAGTCACATGGTGCTGAGCTGATCTGCCACCGGAGCCGGGGATCGAACCGTGAGCCCTGTGCTCCGAAGTCAGCTGCCCTGGCCGCTGCACCACACCTCTCCAATGGCGTGGGATGTACTATGTGAGGCGTTTAAAAGCTGGGAGGAACCTATGCAGGCAGTAGTGGTTTGATCGAGCTGTGGCTGAGGCGTTGTACGCGGAAGGCGGGTGCCCTCTACAAGATAAATCTGAACTTGTTGTGTGACAAGGTATAGTGACGCGAGCCCTAGTCAAGTGCAGGTCTTTTTGTGAAATGTTATAGAATTATTCTATCTGTTCTGTAGCTTACTATGGTGTTCCCAGTTAGATGACTGCGGGTGGGGGGTGGGGGGGGTGACCCTGGGTAATTGTTATAGGCTTATTTAGAAATGCGAAATGTGGTCAACAACACAGAACGGAATATTTAATGCCACGGCAAAAGAAATGTACACATTGGAATGTGTTGCTGTTAAGAGCTATGCACACGAAGGTATTGTACTAACTATGTGGTCAGGTATATACTAGTAGGGCAATTGACGATGTACCGCATTGATACTACTAGGTCCTAATGTGGACGTAGAAGATTGTATGTATATTTGAATAAACTTAATAAAGTTTGTGTTAAAAAAAAAAAAAATCTTTATGAGCGTCAATAGATTAAACAATCCAAAGAAAAGGAAAGTGATCCTAGCTGAGCTAGCTCATCCACACGCATCACAGGTATCTTTGCAGGAGACACACATTACGAAATAAAGAGAAGAATTGCTTAACTGGGCACCATTTGACCCTATGCCTCGGAAACACACAAGGGGAGGCAATTATCTGCATTGCAAAAGCTTAGAAAAAGCAGCTTCTGCTGAAATACAACTCAAGTCTTTGTTTACCATAGTTTTGTTCTAAGGTCCCATTCTGAATGATACAAAAACTACATTTGATTTAGTACACTGTCTTTTGGAATTCCCAAAGACTATATTAATTGGGGACTGATTTTAATTTTCCCTAGCCATTAAAAGCAGATATGTCAGTCCAAAAAGTACCCAAATAAAACCTAGATTGCCTAAAGCTGCATTATCGCTAAAGAGGGAGCTCGGCCTAATGGACTCCTGGCTGGCAGTGAATCCTCAAGAAGAGCAATACTCTTTCTTTTCAAACTGTTTTCAATCTTCCTCTCAAATAGACTATACTTTTTATCACAAACACTACATCCTTATTTATCCCAAACTGATTCTCAGATCATATTGCAATTTACATGGAGATAGCCTACCAAAACTATTACTGGACCCTCACAAGAATGGTTTTATGACAAAGCTTTGATTTCCAACAGCAACTTCTTAGAAGAGATGGGTAATAGATCTCAGCTATTTTCATTGAGGATAATGGTTCTACTTATTTAGAAAATATTTGGGAGGCTTATAAAGCAACAATGAATGAAGAGGTTATTGCCTTTTAGGTTAAGTTAAAACCAAGTTGGAGAAAATGAAATATCAAGCACTTTCAGGTGCATTTTAATAAATATAAACATAAATGAACCCCCATCAATCTGCCCAAAGTCAGAATTATTTAGAAAGAGAGACTGCTAAAGAACTGCTGCAGAGTTATCTATTTGAGAAAGAAATTCTTCGTATCATATCGTTTATTGATATTTCAAAACATTGTTTCATAATCCAAGAAAATAAATCTGTTGAAAACTTTTAAAACAAGATGAAAACACACAAAAGAACAGCAAAAAATATTGTTAAAAGTCAATTAAATCAATCAAGGGGCTGGAATCACAAGGGGGCAACCTAGATTTGTGTGGATTTTAACACTTGGCTTGTAATTATCCATGCTGCATACAAAAATGTGGAGACAGCCACCTCCACAATTTTGCATATTCTATATGCCTCTCCTCTCGTCAATAAACAGGGAGATCTGCATATGGGGACAATCCATTTGGACCTTGGTTTCGCATAGAGGGGACAAAATAACAGCACATGCTTGTCACTTTCGCAGGAAGTTTGGCAGCATGGACAACAATCTGATTCCTGGTTTACCTGCTTCCACTTTACAGTAAAGGCTGCTACGGGTAAACACCCATATCTAAATTGTATGTATAGGGCTTATGCCCAGTGTATAAAATTGAGGAACTCCTCGCCCTCACACACAGACTTATGGCGGAGGAAAGCACTTGTCAAGCTCCCTACAGATACATTGTGGTCTCTGAAGCGGCTGGCTTCTCCTCCACCATCTTCTCTACTGCAACGACATCCCCTCCCCAAATGGCTTGGGGCTCACTCCAGAATTTTCCTAATCCCACGTCAAGCCAGGTTTTTTGAGCACCCTGAGCTAACCCTTTCTACCTGCCCCGTTGGCCGAAATAACACTCCTTAAACCCTCCTTGAGGTGACAAAATTCTTCGGTACTCCACACTCAAATCCAATACAACAAAGATTTTAACAAAAGCACTGTCTCTAAGTCGTGGATTCCTAGATCTAAGCGGAGGGAACCAGTGGCGTGCCCTTCCCTAGGCCGAACAGGTGCCTAAAAAGTTGTGCACAGGGAACAAGTGTTGGAATAACCCCATAATTCCGCCTCATAGAATGCTGCCCCCCTGGCTTGCGCCTTGTAAATTTCTACTGCTGGGTAGGCAGGCGACAAAACCGATTTTTTTGCACATTTTTGTATGGCACCCACCCGTTGTTTCACAGTAAGAGTAGTTTTGAAAGTCTACAGGTTCCACGATCCTGTCTCATCTTGCTTGATGCCCAGGTAGTCAAACTCCTGCACCCTTTCCTGTGCCTTTCGCACCAACCTTAATGGCTCTTTTTGTCCTACCTTTCTTGGAATACACCATGTATTTGGTCTTAGTGGTGTTAATCAAGGCTAAAATCTCTGCAAAAACTAGTTAAATCTATCAACCAGATTCTGCAGACCCCTCGTAGTTTAGGACAACAACAACGTGTGGTCTGCAAAAAGGTGTGCTAGTATTTTTAACCCCACCAAGGAAGGGGACACGTTCACACATCCCATTAGATAGGTAGTACAGTTGATATAAAGGAGGAAGAGGGTTGGTGCGAGGACACATCCCTGTCGCACACCTGACATGGAAGGCATCAGTTAGCTCTCCTTTCACCCCACACCTACTTTCGCAAAGTTCCACTCATACAACAGTCTAATCAGATGAAGATCAGGTGGGGTACCTAGTTCCTGTAGGACTTCCCAGAGCTTCCCCCTAGGGACCAGGTCAAAAACGGCACGCAAAATCAATGAACGCCACATAAAGGTCACCCTTGGCCAGATTCACCACCTTCCATTTGGTCAAGAGAAACCAAAAGACCTGGTCCACAGCACTAACCTTCTTCCTAAAACCTGCCTAGAAGCCGGTGAGGATTTTATTCTTATCACACTAATTTAATAACCTCTCCTGCACCTATTTACAGTATATTTTTTAGAGGTTATCTAGGAGGCTAATAGGACGGTAGTTGGCAGGTGCACTGGAGTCCCCCTTTTAAAAAATCGGCATGATTTCTGCCCCCATCCAAGAAGGGGGGATTACCCCCTTCGCCGCAATGTCAATAAAAAACACATTAATATAGGGCACCTATACCCTTGGCTAGGAATTAAAAACATCAGTCGGGATTTTGTCAAGCCCTGGGGCTTTCCCCGACTTAAAGGAGGTCACTACATGCTCCGTCTCCTCGAAGGAGAAAATGACTGGGTATTGTATCTGGTTTAATCTTCTGTACACATCCCCACCTTCCAATTGGCTCCCAAATCCACACCAGGGGCATACAATCTCCCAAAATGGGCAACCCACTCACTCGGGAGGATGGAAGTTTCAGCAGGTTTGCCCACGTTTCCTTCACTCCTGCTGACTAAAGACCAGAACTTTTTTTGGTCATTACTGACTTCAGCATCCAATCGGTCCAGCCACATGCCCTCATCCCATTCTAATTTGGCTGCTCTCACAGTTGCCCAGTAGGTCACCCTGCGTCCCCTACTAGCTTGTGTGTCTCCTTTTTTTATGACCTTGGCCTTTTTATTCTGGTCATTGACCCATCCCCTTCGTGTTTTAGAAACCCCCCACCCTCTTTGATTAGGACACTCCTCCATTTGTCAAAAGCCATAAAGTGCTCGGCCAGGATCAGGTCACTGTTTTCCTAGTTCACAAACATTCTTTCCATGTGGGTAACCAAAATTGAATACAGGGCCCTAACTCACTTACTTCTTTCCATCTCACATTCCTTCTATTGTTTGTAGCCACAAGGTGCCCATGGCCCTTGTCCGCGTCAGCGCCTCTGGAGAGGGTCATTGAGAGGTTTAATCTTAGCGTCCGTGGATTGTGGTAACTCTCTCCTCTTGCCACAAAAATCAGATCATCCAGCTTACTCAAAATTCTTACATCTAGGAGGATGTAATCGATTGTACTCGGATAGGTCCCTCTTCTTAAATTCGATGCCAGGCGTTTGTCAGAAGAGGAGCGCCCATTGCATGCCCTAACTCCATGGGCAATGGCAAGATCCACAACCTGGAGTGCTGCTCTTGATAGAGATCTCCTTTTAGAGGGGACTACGTCTGGAATTACCCACACCAGGTTCTCATCTCTAGTCAGATCACTAAACAAGCTAATGGGCTTGAATGTCAGGTTAAAATCCCCCACTATGATCACCTGGTGGGTATTTACACACTCTCCAAGTACTCTATCCAAGAGATTTAATACTTGGGATTCCTGCCTATGGCTAGTACTCATATTATAGATGTTTATGAGCATGAGGGTATCTAAATTTGGCCCTGTCAATAACAACGATTGGCTGTCCAGGGATCCCAAGTGCAAGGGCGCAACTATGTAAGAAAGAGTTGCCCGTACCACCACTAAAAGGCCCCTGAGGGGCGCCCAGCACTTGATTTAATCACTGGGATATGGTAGCTTCTAAATCTACATGTGTTCACCTGCTCAACCCCCTCTATTTCCTGGAAGAGGCAAATATCGTAATTATCCACAAAAGTGCCCCAATCTGGGACTCCTAACTTACCCCTGATTCCCGCAATATTCCAGGTTAACAACAGCGGCTGGGGCACACCAGGGGTTTGTTGACACAATGGGGCCATACACTCGTTGCTCCTCGAGTTTCCTGCATGGGTCAGGGGCATTTCTAGTCTGGCTGCACCAGGACCAATCACATCACCCATGATACCCAGGTTACCTTCCTGGTCCTGCATGGTGCACATCAACCTAGTTGGAAAAGGTGTCGCTTCTATAACTTGTATACCCTCCCTCCCATTTTCTATAGAGTCATCCTGGTTTATGGGAGTCAACAACCTCTGCTAGAGTAGAAGGCGGGTTTGGTGGAACAAAATTGGCGCAAGTGCCAGCATCTTCCCCTGAGGTCTACTGTGCTGTCCAGGTCTTGGGAGCTGCCAACCTAGTCCCTTCCTCTCACTCAAGCGCTGACAAAAGAAGCCTAAAGGTTGCACCACAATGTTAGATCCTCTCTGGGTTAGGCACACCCCAGAGGTAAGTAAGGGGCAGACATTTGATTGGTCCCTGAAATTCATAACAACACAATCACCCCTATAAGGCTTGGGCAAGGGTCCTACCCAAGCAACTCTCCTGACCATCAAAATTTAGCGTGCATCAGCATAGGCAAAGCCAGTTTGGGAGCATAACCAATGCAATGTTTTATTCTTGAGCTGGGACATTGGACAATATAACAACACACGGGCAGGCCTCAGGGGCAACCTTGATGTTATGTCCTCCTGTCCCAACTAGCCCAACGTACAGGTCTATCTTTGTGGGGCCCCCCTCTCATGCTCCCTCCTGCATTGCCACCCACTACTTGCCTACCAACCCTTGCCCTAGCTCTAAGACACCCGGTTCACTGGGGTTATAAATGCTTCTCTACGACTCTCAGGGCCACCTAGTTGCACACCTTGCCCTCCAGAGCACTCTGTTCCTTACCAACCAGGGGGTGGTGGCCCGGTTCAGGCATTAGGTGTTTTGGGGGTAGTGCAACCCTCAGCAAAGAAATCTCTGATTTAATTTTACCCAGTTTCTGGTATATGAGCTCTAAGCACTCTTTTGCACCTAACTAGAGCTTGTCACACAGAGCCTGCATTTCTTCCAGTGGGATACACGTTGGCCTGCCCCTCAACTCCCTACCCCCGCCTGAGTTGTGTGACATTGTCTCTTGGCTTTGGAGTTCACCATCTCCCTCTTGCGTTTGCCCCCTATGCCTTTAGATGCAAAAAATATAGCTGTATTCTTAGGGAATGGCACAAGGGTGGCAGGAGTATGCCATTTGGTGCCTCCGCCTCCTTGGATGCCTCACTGCGCTTGGTGAGAGCCAGTTGTTCTGGCCCTATAGTCAGGGTGCAGGCGATTGTTGGTGATTGCCTGTAGGTGGATCTGGTGGTGCAGGTGATAAGAATGAATGAATGAAATTGTACTTATATAGCGCATGGCTACCCTGAGGCCTCCCAGCGCTGTTTGATAGAAGAGTAGAGGAAAAACAGAAGCCATGATGTTAAGAGACTGTCTTAAAGTGGTAGGTTTTTA
Source organism: Calotriton arnoldi (assembly GCA_963921515.1). Taxonomy (NCBI): domain Eukaryota; kingdom Metazoa; phylum Chordata; class Amphibia; order Caudata; family Salamandridae; genus Calotriton; species Calotriton arnoldi. The sequence continues at coordinate 764,335 of CAWUFW010005246.1, read as the reverse complement.
AGAGCTTCCGGAAGGCCAAAAGGTTGTTGTCCTTACGTAAAGTGGGAGGAAGAGTATTCCAGATCTTTGCAGCATTAAACGAAAAAGAGCGTCCACCCCACCTGGATCTTCGAATTTTCTTGGGAGCGGCCAAGCATAAGGAGCTGGATCGCAGGGTTCTATGAGGAAAGGCGTAGCTTGACCAAGTCAATCTCCTTATTGATCAAGCCCACCGCTCTTTGAATGAACCCATCCAGGGTTGTGTTCACCCCCGTTTTGGGCCCACATTCCCACGGCCTCTGCTTCCCCATCTTAGATCCAGGCAATTGGGGTTCTACTGTGCCCTATGCTGGTTGGTGGCGACAAGGGCTAGGGGAGGAGGCAACTGGATTGGCGAGGACCTAGGCCGTTGAGAGGCAAATGGTACGTTGTATCACAAAGTAACTGGTGACAGCCCTTTTTGTGGATTTCTTTCCTTGCAGCAACTGGGGTGGTATCCTGCCACCCCCATTTTCCATGCAAAACGGCCAGCAGTTCATAGTCCACAATTCATGGTTCACGCACATGTGATTACTCACTAATTAATTGAACGTGGGTGATGCCTTTGGCCACTTACCGCTTCCCGCTGGGGTCAAAGTAGACTACTCGTCCTGTTACTGGATGGCGTGGTCAAGGGGGGGTGGCCCTGCCCTGCCTCTTTCCTGCAATGCATGTTGTCAGCAGCGCTTTGAGCGCGTTGGTTGAAGGGGCCGACCCTCGGGATGACACAGACAGCAGCCGCGCCTCCGGATGCAGTGCAAGGTGGAACTTGCGGTCCAAGAGGGTCCTTGTAGGCAGTAGGGGTCAGTCCGCCTAACACTTCACCACAGCAATGTCCTGCGCTGTGGGTTGTCAGCAGCGCTTTTAGCTCATTGGTTGAAGGGGGCCCTACCCCCTCGGGATGACAGACTGCATCCGCGCCACTAGGCATGCTGCAAGTTGGAACTTGCAGTCTAAGAGGGTCCATGTAGGCAGTAGGGTCAGTCCCCCCAACACTTCACCACAGCAATGTCCCCAAAGAAATTCTTAATACCTAAACGTTTGGCCAGCAGTTGTACAAAGAGGGGGAATTCAGTTTGAAATTGCAAGATCAGTGCACACAGACAACAACAAACTGAATCAGTCTTGATAGAGCATTTTCATAAAATCTATAAAGAAAATTTAAATCCTATAGAAAATATATAACAAGCTTCCTCAACAGAATCTGATTACCCTCTCTTATAGCCAAGGTAGCATCCAAACCTATATACCCAGTAAATACGAGGAACTGATGAAAGGAGTTAAATCCCTTTCTAAATGTAAGGTTGTGAAGAAGATGGGTTTCCGATAGAGTGGTTTCAATACTTAAGTGAACAGCTAAATACACCTGGAACAAAACTGTTTATTGAGATACTAAAGGGAGGCAATATCCTGCCCTCTTTCAAAAAAGGAATTTTGGCATATTTGTCTAAAAAAGATAAATATTTAGAAGATGTAAACACGTATCGCCTAACAACACTGCTAAACACAGATTATCAAATGTTTTACATTATTACATTGAGACTGGCAGTGGTAATCCCGAAACTGATTAACAGGGACCAAAATGGGTTCATTCCTGCTCATCAATTATATTCAAATACACATCAAAGCTATTGATTACTCAACAGTGAGGAAGACCCCAGCAGCAGTATTATTTATAGATGCCGAGAACGAGTTTGACTTGGTGACTTGGTGAGCTATACGTTTCTGTTTAAAGGTTTGGAGACAATGGGATTCTACACCCCGCTCATTAGACTAGTAGCAAGTGTATGTCAAGGGTCCAAAGCTTTGTTAGTTCTGAGCGGAAGAGTCACTGAACCTGTAACGATAATCAGAGGCACCAAGCTGACATGTCCCCTTTCACTCTCCCCATTTGCGATTTTTATAGTACCTTTAGCTTATGCCTTGAAAGAAAATGATACTCAAGTATACAATAAGTGATGGATTGAATGCTTGAATTAATTTCAGCCACTGTTAATTACTCGGGCCGCATCCCAGTCCATTGTTATTTTGCACACCGCGCCACCTACGTTTGGACCCAGTTATATGTAAATCAGTCTTGAGCCTGCTCCAATGGGAACGGCTCAGCCCAAACTGCCAAGCCAAGTCTTCTCTTAACCGGAACACAAGCAAACCAGGACCGGTTTTGCCCTAGGAATGGTCAATGAGACAGGAAAAAAATAGATGTGACGCAGCAAATGCTGGCCATGACAGAGTTTTTTTTTCTTATGGCAGGTGGAGTGGGGAGCAACACAGACATGAGAATACTTGCACGTAATTCTATTGTGTTTTTAATCCCGTGAGTGTTTTTGACAAGGGAAGCCAGCACACGCTGGCCAATTGCGAGGCAGCAAAAAAGAGTGACAATGGAGCCCACAAATGGTAAGCAATGGGCGGGCTACAAGCCCCCTTTTTGTACACAATATCTCTTGCAAGCGAGAGCGCATGCACTAGCATGACCTGTCGCAGGCAAGACCTAAAGAGCAATGTCTCTAACGACAAGCATTTTTCTTCATGTGTGTGGGGCTCATTGTATTTTCTTTTTAATGCAACCACTATGTTTTCATATCAATTGTGAACAGGAAAATTCATCATCAGAAGGTCTGCCCAAAACAGAACAAGTCTTCCAAAGCTGTTATGCCCTGTGCTGATCTACCCACCTGTAATGGGATTCCCTTGGTGGAGACAGCTGAGGTTTCACTGTTGGAACCCAGGGGTGCCCTACTCTAAATGAAGCAGGGAAATCATGTGTGTGGAGGAAAAGGACAGCCGATTTATGGTGGTTTGCCTTTTCCTTCAAACACTTAGGGGTTCATTATGATGCCGGTTGGACCGACCGTCTGACTGCTGCGGACGTGATCCGTTTCAGACCACTGAGGCCGGAAAAGTTCCTCCAGCCGTGTTACGATGCAACCGCTGCTACAGCGGCGGTCTCATCTACTACCAGCACATATCCCCGAATATGTCAATGCAAGTGAGTACAAAATCACAGAAAACATGTGAATTGTGCACATATGTATGACATATGTGGGGATATGCCTTGTGCTGCATGTACCCATTGCTGGAGTGTGGCATAATGTGCACAGTCCAGTCAATGGCGATACATATCGCAGAAGGACTTACCTGGATTCTGGCTCCACGGTGTCATAGACATCGGTTGCTCAGGTTTAGGGGGGACCTGAAGAAAGAGATCCACAGCCGAGACTGCTGGGGAGTAGCGGAACTGGGTGAGTAAGCCCCCCAAAACTTTCGGTTACGACGACTCGAGGAAATCGGTCGGACCACCACGGTCGGGTCGTCTGAAACCCATATCGTAATCTGGATGGTGGTCGGAGATCCCTGCACTGCCCTACGGCTGCTGTTTTCTCTCCGACCGCCATCTCAGCGGTCAGAGAAAGGATGTCGGAGTCAGCAGTCTGTCAGTAGCCAATCAGAGTGTATAAGGCATGCATCGCAATCCGGCGACTGGACCGATCGATTCCGATGAGACCGCAGCGGTCCAGCCGCCTCCAAAAGGACCGCAGAAGCCACTCTTACCGGAGTCGTAATGACCCCCTAAATGAGGCCCTTACTCTTTTTCTGACCCAATTAAAGTTTTCTCTAGCTCATTTTTCTACTAGCTTAGGCTCTAACAACATACAGTCAATTTGAAACACACCATTTCGTCTTCTTTTTGCATACCCATGTAATTCGCATATTTTTTACTATCTGCTTCCTTGGTTTCCTTTCTACTTTCATCTCCATTTTTTTTTGCCTGTTGTTTAAAAGTTTGCATAGCTCCTGCTTATTAGTGATATGTTTTTCGCCCTAATTATTTCTTGAAGGGTCAGACGGTCTGGTTTTCCAAACTGCTTGGTGGAGACTCACCCACCGTACGCCACAAATGGTTTCAAATCATTCTTTTTATTTGTTCTCAAATACAGAATTCAATTCCAATCTGTAGTTGGTGCTTACATTATTCTTTTTTAACTTTTTTTTTTTTAAGCTGTTTCTGGTATCACTTTCCCATTGAGCTAAATCAGTAACGTATCTAGTTGTTGTATTTGCCTAACTTTCTGATATCCAACTTTATTTGTATTTCATTTTACATCCTCTTACTTTTGTGCATTTTATGCATTCTCAGACTGCGCATAAATGCCTAAGTGAAAGACATAAAAAGTGAAAGAACAGAGCAGGAAATGTGGCATAAAGTCCTCTGGTTACGCCATAAATTGCAGCATTATGAAAACGTTAAACCAGTCACTTAGGCCGCCGAACGATTTAAGCATCTACAGCAAAACCAGAGGAGACGGCTCTGTCCTTCGACTTCCCAACAATATTTCACTACTGATGGATATTTTTTCTTCACTTGTGCTTCTCTACCCTCTAGCAGACACACATCATTAATTATATTTCATAGTCACTAAGAGTGCACCTAAGTTCAGCTGAATGAAGAAAGGAAAAGACTCTCTCTTGTAACTTTCAACATTAAGAGTAAATTAAGACTCCTGTCAAGTGAAAAATTCCTAAATGAAGCAGCAAAAGCTACTCTGTCCATAACCAAGATTACTAAATAGAGTGGACCCTGTTGTCAAAACCATAGTTTGTATTGGTGTGTTATACTTCTAGAAATTGAGCAAAATATGGTACCTAAGTCAGGGTGAGGCAAAATATGGTACCTAAGTCAGGGTGAGGCAAAATATGGTACCTAAGTCAGGGTGAGGCACAACTACTCAGAGAAAAAGCTTTGTGAATTGGGCTCTTTCATCGAATAATGGGAACATTGTTTTGAGTGACATCAGTAACAGCAAATTGATTAGATGGTGCAACATGACTTGGTGTCTAAGGTGTGCTTAAAGCAATCTGTGATCGTTAATTCAACACCCTGGTTCAGCAGACTGGGGATTTTTACAATTATGTCTCATGACAATAGAAAATCAGCCAGCATTGAAGATTTGTGACAAACATACATTTTCGGTTAAGGACCGCACAATGGGAGTTTCAGAATCAGCCACTCTTCAGTACTTGAACAGTCATAAACTCTTAAGTTTGAAGTTATTCATATACCTCGTCAAGATAGTTTTGTACCCTAGAAACACTTTAACATGTATGCTTAGAAAGGCAGAAGTAATTATCTTTTGAGGGTGGCACAGAGAAGGGTACACCATAATATTTCAAGATTGTGAAAGTGAAGTGATTTCTCCAAAGAGAGTAATATTTTCTGTATGTTGAAACATAAGTTAAAATGTTTCATGTACAAACGCACTATTCAGCATGATTTTCCAATACAGCGTTTCCACCAACTGTAATATCCTCATGAGCAATTTCGTGAACTGCGACATTCCAGAAAATCCACTACTAAGGTAGAATTTCAGAAGTACTTCTAAGAATGCCATAAAATTCAAAACACTACTCCAAAAATAGGATTAAACCTATGAAAGAAAATGTATCACTTTTATAATCTTGCATTTGTGAACTGGACCTCAGCTTTTTGTTACTGAGCAAGCTCTGGTGAGAAAAGATTTCTTTAAAACAAAAAAGCATGCTGTGTTGTATATTGGTTTTATTTTTAAAACGTGAACAGATATACCTAATTTAGTAGTGATGGTATATGTCCTAACATCATATAAAAAGTCCTCAAAATGCCCACGGGGATAAAAATACTAGAAACCAACTAGAACAACTACTCTGAAGTTCAGCGTTGCATATAGTTATGTAATGGAATACTTCCAGAATCCATAAAATACCTAAACATTTGAACTGGATGTTGGTACATTTTTCTTTTGCTTTCATTAACTTTTACCACCTACATTACCTCCTCTTGCCTCACAATAATGTGTTATTTTTTGTCTTCCATCACCCCCTCCATTCAAAATCTCTTTTTGCCAAAGCCAACCACAAAACATTTCTGTGATAGACTTTGCAGCACCCAAGCCTCAAGATCTTAAAGCTCTGAGTGGAAAAAGCGAATAGTTATTTCCACTAAGATCTTAAATAATGTGATCGAAGATGTTCTGCTCATCGGTTTTATCCCTCGTTACTCCTCCTTAGGTCATTTGCCTTCAGGCTGATATGAAAGTCTACTTTAGCAATTCACTGTTAGAGACATCTTTTAGATTTAACTAAATCAAATCTTCTGAAATACTCTAGTCCTTCAATTCTATGCAAATTAAATACTGTGCAGGATGGCAACGGCTTTGGCAAATGAATGCATGAAAGACCTCACATCTCTTTTCATTCACTTTCTCATTTACTCATTTTAGGCAGGATAGATTCCAAAATCTTTAAAGCAGGCCGCCTAAAGTGGCTGATATTAGGCCCTTAATGTTTGCTGCCCCTTAGAGATAAAACTTATTGAAGGAAGGATATTGAACACACTGAGAAGGCCTATCTCTAGTGCATATTTCCAAAGAGATTGACTATCATACTCCATAAAAGGATTTCAATCAATTCAGTAATTATAACACTAAATTGAAAAATGAAGGATCCTTTAATAGAAGATAATGAAGCTGGGTGGATTGTAGAATTGAATGAATGAACATTTAAATAGAGTGTAAGTCGATACAGCATTGATGAATATGTGACAAATGGGAAAATATATATTTTTTCACAATAATTAACAGATAACAGAAACTCAATTAACAGCTCAGGACAAATGACTAAATGTTAATAAAATTCTAATACAGAAATTACTTTACATAAGGTAAGTGATGGACAATGTTTGCGAGACTGAATGAGGGGATAAGTGTTCTAAGCTCAGACAACCATTCCTAATAATGTTTTGCACTGACTATACCTCTAAACAGCTTCAATACATACCATAACATAATAACGTGTATTTTTAAAGCACACGTTCATCCGTAGGCACCTTGACGCTGAATAACAGATGTTTATTGTTACCCAACTCATTTGTACTAATTGTATCGACCTCAGATGGATGAAAGGCTGAGTGGACCCGCCGGGATTTGAACCTGTGACCATGAGGTTGAACACAGGCCCCTGCAGTAGACGCATTAGTCCACTGAGCCACCAGACATGAACCATGAACTCCGGCTTGTGTGGTAAACCACCCTGCTGCTTCAAATATTTTTGAAGGTGCCTGAAGTGCATATTGTAGATGTTGCAAATTGGGAGTTCCCCATCTGTTTTATTCACAGACTATAAAGTATAAAAAGGACAAAGCAATACACCCTCTCTCACAGAAGTCTGAATGAATATCTTGATATGACATCTCAATATTCAGAAGTCCTGAGGATTGCTAGAAAATTGAAGAAATGAGTCTAAACTTCTCCATTGTAGGTGGAAGACAATAGTCCTATTAAGAGAATGTGGATGTCATATCTCTTGCAAAATGTTTGCATAGAAAACTTAAGTGTTTACAAACTCTCGGGAATTAACTGTTTCTGTACACAAAGATAATACTGCCCCAATTTGGGCACAAGAATGATGAATTTGTATGGAAGAGGCAGGCTTTAAAAGCAGAATGGACAATGGCATATCCTGATAAAAGATAGGAGTGATGTGGTTGTTGAACTGTATTAACAAAAATAGGACATTGATGATCAGGTAGTTAACAGTTTTGTACATTAGATGTATTTTTCTAACTTTACTGAGGGTGTGGTACCAGAATATTATCGGCAGAATATCTTTTGACATAAATATATCGTCCTAAATGCAGTTTAGGAAAAGATCACCCCACTAGAGATGATAATAATCTACACTCAATAGGATGCTATTTTTTAAACAAAATTTAGGACAATATATTTATGTCAGTCAGATGATACGTTTTATAGCAATATCTTGATATAGCACCCTTACTTAAATTTGAATCAAAGAAAAGATTTTATTACAAAGACCTATCCTCCCATAAATAAAACAAGAGCTCATTAACCTGCAAACATGCATTGTGAACTTCAATATGTCCAACAACTCCATTAGCCTATGAAAGAATCTATCTCAACAGCCTCCAGAAATGATCTCTCTCACCTCACAAACTACACAGAAAGTAGAGAAAAGCAGTGACTGCTGCAACACTGAGCAGCTAAGGAGTTAGAGTACACAAAAAAGGCAGGCAAAGAGAAGGGACACAGTCAAAGGAGATATGGAACATAAAATATGAGCAAAAGCAATTGAACAAATACAATTAGAAAAAACATTGATTATTTCATAAACGTTGGGATACTTTACTTTTAAATCATTGCATTATATATGAAAAGCCCATGTGCCAAGTATCAAAAAAGTATTAGCAGGAATTACCCTTTCATTAAAAGGTCTGTTGTCCATGCCCAAGGGCTCATGTTTCTTCCCACTCACCCACCATACCTTACTTTCTTTTTTTGACAAGAGAACCAGTTATTTAAAAAAATCTTCAGAAGTTGCTTGACTAAAGAAAAATCAACTTTGCGTTACTAAGGTCATTTTGTTCATGAGTCAAAATTCGAGCTCTTTCTTTCCGCAGACCAGTTGAAGTTTGTTGTATTTGTGATTTCGGAAACAATTAATCTTATTTACTATATTTATACCTGTGTCTTAGATTTCCGATTAGCTGTCCTTTGTGTTGTCATTGAGTTATACAGACATACATAAAGCAATCACAGCAAGGTGTAATAAATACAATAATAATTGATATTAATGTTGAATTAAGTGAAACCTATGAAGCGACTGCAATTGAAACTGCTTATTTGAATATATTTGGTACACAGAACTTCACCAAATAAAGTGGAAGCATGGAGAACATATCAAAGGACCAGTTGGTACCACTAGAGGGCTCAAAAACCACAAACATGAAAAATGTTTATTGAGAAATATAATCGGGACAGATTTGCTATAATATAGCACAACGCGGCGCAGCAACCAAAGTTGCTGAACTGTATTGCGCAAGGGTAAGAGAGCCCCACAGAGCTATTTTTAGGTCAAGCCTAGGCAGCGTGCATGCGCCGTCGGCAAGACCTGTAGTATTCAGTAAACGAGGTAGCTCCTGCCTGCTGCTTACTATTTGTTCAGCGCAGTGTCAGTCTTCTTTGCTGCCGCGTAATTGGTTTAGGCAGAAAACGTCACTTCCGTTTGCAGTGCAGCACCAACTTTCGTTACACTTTGACAGCGTAACTGTTATTTGGGGAACTCTTTTTTTGTTAATTGCATGCTTCATGCTTGTGTCAGTGCTCGATGCACATCTGTTCTACTCGGTAATTATGGTTCCGGAAGCTCAGTGGACTGGGTCAGTGGCGCAAGAGACCGGGCATGGGCAAAGGATGTAAATAGTGAAGGGTTTGTGCCTACCAAGTATTGTAAATACTGCTCCACAGCAGTCTGGCGTGACTGAGGCGTTAGGACACCTGAGCCAGACCAAAACATCTGCCCACAATCCATGCAATCCACACACCGATTGAGAAGTGCCACCAGTGTTCAGCAGACTCCGCAGAAGGAGTAAGTTAAAAGAGTGTGCCTGAAGTCAGGATTCGCAGATCACGCACTAGGAGACTGCAGCCATCGAAGGGTCGAAGATCAAGCTAGCCATACTCAGGGGAAGCCTCGCCCAAACGCTTGGCCTTTAGTACCTTTTAATATGCAGCCTGACGCTATTGCTGCAGGTTACCAGCAGCCATTGATGATACTTAGGGCTTTGTAACATGCTCAGTTTGGTTCCAGTGCTTGGGCCACGTGTAATAAATGCAGGTCATGGTAGGACTTATATCAAAAATAAGATACATATTTATTCACACAGTGTTTAAACGTTAGCTGCTCGGAACTGACGGAGCCACAACCAGGTCACCAAATAAAACAACTGAAAAAACAGGTTACCTTGAGCCCTGGAACGCCTCTCGGTTGCAGGTAGTTAAAGGCAAGACTCTTAGCTCAGCTTGCTGGAGGTAGGAAACAGGCTCGTCTGTGCCTCGTGCACAGCCTTGGGAGTCCAGACGAAAACCTGGGCTGTAGTGGACAGCTACCGTGCTTTGACGATTTCCGCCTTATCTTTGCCTAAGTTAAGTACAGCGTCCAGCGGGGGAGGTGCGCTCTGCACTAACTGTCAAAGGCACCCAATCAGAGGCTCTCCTGTGAGCTTTCTTACACCCACTTTTCCTGTCACTCCAGTTTGAAGACCCAACCTATCTTTACCTTTGCCAAATTCCAGGGATTCCAGAACAAGCATTTCCAATGCCATAGGTCTTGCATTTGTGAGAGTTTAAGCTATTAGCATTGTAAATGACAATGCCTTTTATTTATGTTTTAAAAACCAAAATATAAATAAAAGGCATTGTCATTTACAATGCCAATAGCTCAAACTTGCATAAATGCGAGACCTATTGCATTGCAAATGCTTGTTTCTAAATGTATCTGGCTCCTGCTCTCTCCCCAGCACTGATGCACAAACCGACAACCTAGTGCCATACAAAAGCTTTGCACCATGTTGATGGGGTGTGTGTAATGTCTAGTGTAGGTTTTGTACCGGAAATCTGCTCGTCCAGTACAAAATCCTAAGCTTAGAAAAATTAAAAAATAGTTCACACGTTGGGTGTGTGCTGTACAAGGGAGGATACATTAAATGTGTGCACTATTTGGGGAAATAAATATATTTCTCCAATTTTATGCCTGCCTCGAGGAGTTATGTTTTTTTGAGCAAAGCCTAGTCTGACAATTTTATTCGATCAGCTTTGCATCAAAAGCATAGGTGCTTGTGCTGAAATGCTCAAGTACCACCTGTGCAACACCCCTTGACAAAAAGTGAGCGAAGGCACCGCAAAGTGCCATTTGCACAACAAAAAGGGCACTTTTGAGTCCAAAAACGTTTGCACTGGAAAATAAATGCCCTGTCAATAACTTGTACTGCTTTGTGTCACTTTGTGAGACTCTGTGGAGGCGCAAACCTATTGAAGGAAATAGGAGAGACTACGGCTACAATGTATACAGTGCCAGGACACAGAATAGGTTCATGCAAGTAACACATGGCACAAACAAAATAGTCCTTAGAAGAACAAACAGAACTTTTCAACAAAAGAGCTGGAGTTTTGTTCATAATTGTAAAATTATTTAGTAATTTGCCAACTATGCACTTACAAAAGGATAGATGTCTCCCTTTGGAAACACAATGAACACCCAAGGACATTTTTTGTGCCATTTTCATGTAATTACAACATAAAGTGTAACCAAAGTTATTAGGAAAACAAAAAAATGCCTTTTTAGTGGAAATTCTGACCCAACCATAACTACCCACTGGCTATCACTAGTGTAAGACAGATAGATAAACAAGAAATATAGCACAGCATTGTTTGCATGTGTGGTTTATTGGCATTTTTATGAACCTCTTGGCAGTGCATCAGTACAGAGGATTCTGCACATAGTTCATCTGCTGAAATTAATTTTTTATCAAGCCTGCAGCACCTAAAACTGCCAATACGAAAAAAATGTTTTATTTTCCTTCTACAGATATAATCTCTTTCAGTGTTAAAAATGAATTATATATTTCATTGGGAAAAAAACGCTTTTCGTTTTTTTTCCTCATAATTTGATGGAAATACATTAAAATAGAGCTTAACGCTAAGGATCATACCACCGTGTACAAGTTAATGTCTGCAGTAAATAAATGTGCCTTGCCGATTAAAGTGGAAAACCTAGTACTGAGCATGCCTGCTCATTTATAACACACGTTTATTCTCCCGTGCAAGGCCCTGGGCCTATGTTTTCGAAGTAAGCTTTTTTATAACGTGTAACATACTATTAGTAAACATGTAAAAAAAATGTGCAACCCAGACCTGATAAATCAAGCTAAATCCCATTGGGAAATACCGGACTCTGTAATTTTTTCATTACAGCTACGAGACTGGACCTCGTGCACAATATAACACCCTCCTGCAGTCTGAGTCCACAACAGGTGATCATTCCGGCATCAAAATATTGTGACCCTTGCCCTATAACAGAACAGAACTGTGCCCATGACCAGGAAAATAAAACCATAAATTAGAAACAGCATGGAGAATCGACAATAACCACTCTGTAAATATGGCACAACAAAACATGTACAAACATGGCCACAACATGAAAGCGTGCACGACAGACAATGAAGCAAGGACTGGCAAAGACCCTGGAACTGGCTTTGTATTAGTGGATCTGTGTGGTTCTTTTTCAGCAACTTTCTGAGTGCTGATCAGAACTGTCGTCGAAAGAAAACCCCTTAGTGAAGCCAAATGTTGGACTACAACAATATAGACTCTTGGGAGTAGGGCCCCTTTCTTGCACAGACTGGAATAGCAAAGCTCAGCTGTATCCTCAAAAGGAGCCATAAGATGACGTTTGCATTTTAAGTGGCGACCTTAAAAGGCAGACAGAGTCAAATATTACATAGTGTATAGAACTGGACTCGGAACCAAATTCAGCCCAGGCAAATAGTTTTAGATCAACCTTACACTGCAGAATGTTGCAACTAGTAGAGTTATTTGGGGGCTTTCTTGGTTGTGTCATCCCAACCCATTCTCATGTGAAAGTAGCCTCTAGCCTACACCCCGCTGAGACCATGCTGGAGTAGCAGAATAGCCGTTCCAGCCGTAATAGTAGATACTTTCAACAAAGATCCAAGATTTTCTTTCCATCGTTACTACAACCTACATGCACGTACCTCTTTATTTTGTGAATGAAAAAAGTCTTAACTCAAGTAATGTTGTCATGACAGGTACGTAAAATAAATGAACATACAAGGATGATTAGGCCTTTATAAGAGACTAACGCATCCAACAGCAAGCACTTTCAAAACATAAAAAAACAACCCACAATTAAGTGTTGTGTCCTCTCAGGAAAGTAAATACTTCGAAGAGAAGATACTGGCTCTAGCCTGATAAAAGGACTAGTTCAACCTCATCACTAAAACCTATTTTGAAACATATGAAATAATGTAGCCATCCACAAAATGCCATGGTCTTCATGGACAGCCCATTCACTATGGCAAACCATGAAAAACACCTGAAGGTCAATCACTGGAGGGGGCTGATCCAAAGCTGACTGTCACTTTGTACTTTTTGTTGTGCATTTGTGAAGTATTGATAACATGCTATCCCCCAGATAGCTAAAGCTGTTGGTACCCAGACCTAAAAAGACGATGGACTTGCAGTAATCAGTGACCGCAATGCACCAGACACCGAACGGGACTGCAAATGAAATAAACAGACATTTAACATAGTATTCCCTTAAACCCTGTCCCTGAACCCTTACAAATATGATTGTGCTACTGAATATCGACCCCCAGAATATCATGGTAGAAGAATATCAAGGGCAGAATATTGAATGACAAAATACTGAAAGGTAAGTGCATATAAGGTAATATAGATTTACTATTCCTGACGCCACATCTATGTGCTTTTAAGATATACGTACCACATAGTTAATGGCCCATCACAAGGTGCTCATCCCTGATCTGACTGTGAGTGCATTAAATGGATCTGAAGCTCATGGGATGCCTACTCTTCATTAGCAAGGGCAATGGTCTTTGGCTACGCAGATATATAGAGTACTGATATGTGAAACAAAGGTGACAATTACTTAGTGCACTAGCTGCACTATCTGCAAGTAGAACTTTGAAAACAGTTTTATCACTTTATGTACCTTGGACATCCTCCATATCCCCCGTTTCAGTTAATATCCCCTCTCCAACTGCTCTCTTTGCTTGTTGATTGCACGCTCTACTGTATTTTCTGTTTCTACAGCTCTCCCCAATCTCTCCCACTTCTCTATTTCCTATTTGCTCATGTGTTGTGCTATATCTTCTTTACTGTCTTTCTCAATCCCACTGCCTTTGTGCTTCACTAAACTCAATAATGCTGGTTTTCCAACCCATCATCGCTTCCACCATTCTTCAATTTACCATTCTCTGCCTTACTAGCCAGGTTTATCGTCACTATACTTTGAACTGTTTGTGCCGCGAGGCGTAATCCCCTTCCTACTCTTGCGTTCTGCTACAATTACTTCTTGGTACTAATGTATAAAAGGTTTTGAGAGCTCAAGAACATATCTGTGCTCAAGAAGCCCCCATCTATGTAGCACAGCTCACCTTTCCAAAGAAGAAACAACTGTGAGAAAGGAAACACAGAGCCAAGGATACGCGTGAGGAATCGACTCAATCTAGAAAGCAATGAGCCCACGAAGAAACTAGCACTATTTTTGAGATCCAAAAGAAAGATCAGTGGGAAAATAAATGTAAGATACTGATTTTAAAGCTAAAAAGGTGAATTTCACCAAAAATTTGAAAAGTGAAAGGCCAGGCAGGAAGAATGAAATGGTGAAAAAATGCAATAAAAGATATGGGAAAAGAAAAGAAAAGAAGCAAACTGAATATAGAAAGCAGAGGTCAATGGGTAAAACAAAGTATGATAGTTCAAAAAAATCAGATAAGAGGGATTCATGACAAAAAAATATGGAAGAGGTGAGAGCAAGAGAAAGAAAGGTACAGGATATTTCAGATTTATTACAGAATTTTGCTTTATTGAAGTATATACACACGTGTAAAAGTTATATGGAAATATACTTTGGGTGCTTGGTAATTTGCTACCCTCATCACATCCTTTCAAAAAACTTATTTTAGCCAACTACCTAAACCTAGAACTAATTATGCACATAAAACAATGGTGGACTGTTGCCCCCCATATAAAGTGTCTACAATATAGCCTGACATCTGTGACTCAAAGGCGTTCAGCAGGATTTTACATCATAAAACTCAGTGACTGCAATCCTAAATGAGTAAAAGCGGTATGAGGCGCTGAGCGACAGAGCGAAGAAGCCCCGTTATAGGTGTGCTCACCTTTGAAGGTAACAATTGGATGTCTGGTTTTCTGGCAGTGCTGTTCTTCAGTTGTCTGTGAATCCAGCATCCCCTGCACCAGCTGAGACATGACCAACAGTGCCGCCAGGCAGCTCCCCTTCATGGCCAACATGTCCTCCACCCTAGGCATGAGTCCTCTAGCTGTCAACGCTTCTTGTCATTCCTGAGAAACAGAGAGCAATGGTAGTGAGAACTAATTTACATTCACATGTGTTTTACAATTCTGGATTTGACTGGACTGCAAACATTGTCAGTACTTTTACATTACATTTAAAAAGACTGGAGGCATTGCTTGAATAGACAGAAATACTTTAGGTTGTAGGTTGATGGGCTATGGAAGTAAGAGTAAGAAGTTTCATGACAATATTTCAGTCAGAGAGGTTTGTGGCTGTATTAAGTGTTTTATTTATGCAATGGTCATGTGTTGAATAAGGTTATAAATGGATTCATTTGCTGCTCAGCATATAAAGGGTCTCTTCTAGGGTCATTGGGATGGTCCAATGAGCTGAATGCTCCATGTGGAAACATTAAGTGATCTGCAAGTCACAAGTTTGAAGCATAGCAAGGCCACTCTCAGCTTCCATCCTTTCGAGCTGGGACAACTGAGTACCATGAAAGTGGGTAATAGTAAAACCTGCCATTTACAATGCTTAGAAAAAGTACTATATACAAGATAAACATTTGAACTAATAACAGAAGGTAAATATTACGGATCTGAAATGAAACATTAATTTACTTTGTTGCTGATCTTAAAGTTAACTAAATTGCCTAATATCGAAGTGGAAAAGGCAATGTTACCATTAGGCACTAAAGAAGAAACGAAAAAACGATTGCCTAACTTGAGGGTGTAGCAAAGATTTTACTGCACCAGAACCCTCAAATTATGTTTGCCCCTTCTTAACTGAAAGGACAGCAGAAAAGAAACACACAAACATACAAAAGTACTAATCCTATGAATCTATGAAAGGAGAGAAGAACAATGGTACTGGAGGGCTGGGAAGAGACACTTTCACTTCATACAAGCACCACATCACACTTCTTGAATGTGGCAACAGCTGCTGTGAACTCTCAGAAAGCCACTGAAGGTCCACATGTTTACAGCCGCTTACAAAGAAATAAATCCGATCTGATGACTACTTTACTTAGAACATTTTGACATATAGTGCAATATCTCAGTGAATCTTTTGTAGTCAAATACCCATGGCCAGAAGTTGTATTCATCAGATTGAGGCAGGCCCACCGGCCCCATATGTTGTTAGATCTGACGCTGTAAGGGAAGAACCTAGTGTAAAGTTGAGGGAAACCTCATCACCCCATGGCACAAGGAAAGAGTGATATGTACAAACAGATGACTGTGAGAGGGGGAAAATGTATCTTTCCCCATGATACTTACAAGGAAATGAAATAGAAGGCTTTGTATCTCAATTTCTGGCCCACACTCATAACCGCTAAAGTCCCCCTATAGCTAGTCCTTTTGAGATGCCCTCGAGGCACATTACTTCCAAATACTCATTCAGGTAAAAAAGATTACATATATATTTATTGACAAAATTTCGATTTTTTTTTAATAGCTTAACAAATGTATAACTCTTCAGTTCTTTTTAGTAAGCTTTTAAAAAACTTTTACCCATACTAAGCCAGTAATTCCTGACCGGGCCAGTAACAAGAGATATTGGCCCCATTGGCAATTAAAGGTTGTGCAGTATTAGGGGGACAAATCACCCATGTCAGACCGGAGTACTTGTCCCTGGTAAGTGCAATGTGATCACAGATTTTCATGTAGGAATCAGAGAAGTAACACCGATTTTCCTTTTGCTCTGGATCTACAGAGATTCAAATTGTGGTCCCCGTGTTACCGGGTCCCAGTATCCGCGACAGAACCAGTATCAGTAATACTGAGCGCACTATTACCAGCCCCTTTTCAAAGGCTACTCATCGAATGTGGTCTAAGTATGTGATTGCGCAAAAAACTGGTGACCGATTCATACAGAACAAATTCCTGGACTGGTGTTTTACGCCTGTAAAAGGGCCTGTTTTCACATGACCAGAATCTATTGGCTGGCAAAGAGAAAACAAACTCCTCACATTCTGCCTGTGTCACCATATTAAGCCTAAAGATAAACCACATGAAAATCTCATTAGATAAAACTAGCATGTCCTAGAAACAACGCTCTTTGGTTTCCAATAACATTGTATTAGCTGTACTAAAGACAGGAAAAAACATTAAAGACACCCTTGGCAGGGCCATTCTAGCTAACAGCGCAGCAACCAGTAAAAATATAGTACAAACTAGTATCTTGATTCAAGCCACAGCGTTTATTTTTCCAACTCTTAAATTGGGAGTTGGGTTCGTTTCAGTGTTACAAATACAAGATCGCATTAATTATCCTTTCCTTTACCGTGTGACCTTTATAGTGATTCAGCTTTTGCAATGGACCATGAAAACCAATCACCATCAATCTTACTTTTGCTTCCACTACTACGTGAGCATCATATGGCCAAAATGAAGAGTCCAAACCAATTGTGCATCAATCCCCTGTCCACAAGATGCCTGCTGTATGCCATAGTTAAACAATCCTTGCAAAAAAAAAAAAAAAAAAGAGTCTAACCTATTTCTGCATTAATCCCGTCCACAGAGTGCCAGTCATAAGCTATAGTAAAACCACATTTGCAAAACAAGCATTTGCAAAGCCAGGTGTTGGCCCCCAGCCTTGAACAAACTTTTTTTTTTTGGTCACGATTTTTGCAATACTTTATTGTTTGGGATTATGCCAGACCTTCATCAATCTAAAAAAAACATTTGCTACAGTCAAAAAAGTTTTGGGGGTCTAAAAAAAATACACATTACCATAATGCTCCCTTGCCCTGAAGGGAACTACTTAAAAAGTCAATCAATCTGAGAAAGAAAGAGAGAAAGAAAGAAAGGAAGAAAGAGGGAAAGAAAGTAAAAGAGAAAAGAAAGAAAAGGAAAGAAAGAAAGGACATAAGAGAAAAAAGAGAAGGAACGAGAAAGAGAAAGAAGAAATAGAGAAGGAACGAGAAAGAGAAAGAGAAAGAAAAAAGAGAAAGAGAAAGAGATAAGGAAAGAGAAAGAGAAAAGAGAAAGAAAGCAGGATCATGAAAGATGAAAGAAAAAGAAAGGAAGAAAAAGAGAAAGGAAGAAAAGGAAAAAGGAAGAAAAGGAAAAAGAAAGAATGAAATAAAAAAGAAGGAAAGAAGAAAAAGGCAAGAATAAAAGAAGTTAAGAATGAAAGGAACAAAAATAAAGAAAAAAATAAATAAGAGAGAGAGAAAGAAAAAGGAAGGAAAGAAAGAAAGAGAGAAGGAAAGAAAGAAAGGAAATAAATAAGGATAGAAGGATGGGAATTTTTATGGGCGGTATTACGACAGGCAGGTTTTAAACAAAACTTTATTTCGGCTATTCAAGTTTTATATAGACGCCCAACAGCTAAAATTTGTATAATGGGTCTTGAATCTGACTCTGTATGTATAACGCGGGGTACAAGGCAGGGGTGTCCCTGTTCGCCCTTGTTGTTTTCTTTATACATTAACCCCTTTTTAATGATGTTGGAACAAAATGTTGGGATAGAGCCGGTAATCTGGAAACAAGAGCACTATCGAGTGTTTGCATACGCGTACGATGTGGCAGTGGTTACTCCAAACCCTATGGGGGCTATTTCTAAGATAGAGCAACTAGCGCTGGAGTTTGGAGCCATTTCAGGGTATAAGTTAAATGTTTCCAAGACACAAATATTGTGCTTAAATCAAGATGGTTTGAATGATCAACGGGTCCTGGAGAGGTATCTTACTTAGGGGTTACAATAATGACATGTTTAAAATCATTGGTGGAGGTCAATTGGGGCAATATTTTAATCTCGGTGCGCAAGCAGCTAGACCGATGTGAATGTTTACATCTCTCACTTGTTGGACGGTGTAGCGTCCTTAAAATGTTAATTTTGCCTAAAGTTTTATATTTTTTTTAGATCCGTTCCATTAGAAATCTCTCGCGTCCAGCTGGCAGCATTGCAGTCAATATGTGCTAGGTTCTTATGGGCGCAAGGAAAACCTCGAAGAGCTATGCGATACATGATTCTACCTCGTGAGAAAGGTGGGTGGGTAGTTCCTGATTTTACACTATATTACCTGGTGTGTATGTTGCAGCGTATGAATATTTTATTGACGGGGTTAGAACCGTTTAGTATTGCCGAAGCCCCCTCTATATACCAGATGCTGTTGGGTAGTGATGCAAAGAATCGGTTGTTTTTGACCCTGGAGCTTAGTTATTATAAAAAAAAACAGGTTTAAGGTTTTAAATGCTGCTTATAAGGTATGGAAAGTGGTGCGAAAGTGGTACGGCTTTGAGAGGGTCTCCCAATATACCCCGTTTACAGCCACCACCCTCTTACCCCCTATATTCTGGGATAGGATTGCAGATAGATGGCAGACAAGGGGTATTCAATGTATTGGGGATTTATATGTTAATGAGGGTTGATGTCTTTTGAGATGCTAGTCGGGAAGTATCATCTTCCTAGAACGGAATTTTTAAATATTTACAAATCCGTGATTATTTAAGCAAAAAGTCGACGGAAGGTTGATTTAAATCCTATAGTTGAAGCTGTAAGGAAAAATGCCCGCATTGGTTTGCTATATAATTTGTTATTAGAGACTAAGGGTAATGATGTAGACAGACATAACATTAAGTGGGAAAATAGGCTTGGGATGTCAAGGTATACGGGTGGAAGATTCTATTGAATTAGCGGGAGGTTATTGATCTCTGCTAACCTTCGTGCACAACACTATAAAACTGTGTTCAATCTCTATTATACCCCAGCCAGGTTATTAAAGTGGGGTGGAGTAAATGATGGTAAATGTTTCCGCTGTGGCACTGATGATGCGGATATTGTGCACATTTTATTTTCCTGTAGATATTTGAGTAATTTTTGGCTGCAATTAGAGAATTTTTTAGCGGAATTGTTGGGGGGTCCTATAAAACTAGATATAATCCAGGTGATGTTAGGGGTAGTGGAGAGTGATGGATCTAACCAGTTGGCTTATAGGCATCGATATTTGATCTTTATGGTTACAGCCATAGCTAGGTTATGTATTGCCTCAATGTGGCTTCAAAAAGATGCCCCGACATTTGAACTATGGAGGGCAAGATTTTTTACTATTTTTAATTTAGAGCATAGTTTATATGCATTAAAAGGGGTTAGAAAGAGGAAATTAGGTAGGGAAATATGGGGGCTGGTGCTTTCTTATATAGATGAGTGATGTGTCGTTTAGTAGATATGAGCATTAACACTTTAAAGTACAGATTTATATTTAGTATGTTACACTGTGCACTTTAGAGCTTAAATGATATTGTAGGTACTGTAAAGGATGAATGCATTAGCACTTTAATGTACAGTTATATATTTTGTATGTTGCGTTGTGCACTTTAGAGCTTAAATAATATCGTATGTACTGTAAAGGATGAATTTGTCAACCACTATGTTTGCCTTACTTAGAGTATTTGGATCTGTATCGATAATGTAGTTGATATTTATTTTTATACCATTGATTATATAAAAGTAATGTACTGTGACTGTCATGGATTAATAAAATTTATAAATAAAAAAAAGGATAGAAATTAGGAAAGAAAAAAAGGATCGGAAAAAAAGTAAAAAGAGGATAACGTAATACAGAACAGTTTCAAATGGACACAATCTGGCATGCTGTGAAATAGCAACAGTCAGAAAAGTAAAACACTCCACAAGGAATTTACAACAACATTGGTAAGAGATGTTGGTGGAAACAAAATGAGAATGATACAACAACAGCTGGATAAAGAGAGGTGGCTGAAAGCCCCTATATGTAAGAATATTATACATATTTTAGTACAATCAAAAGGTCTTGGCTAACACCAGATCTAAAAACAACCAGGCTCTCCGCCGCGGTGCGATCACCATTTGCAAGAAAATGCTGCAATATGTGGCACCTTCCAAAGTCTGGCAACATTTCACATATGGTAATAAAAAGGTGTAGAACTCTGCACTTTATGCATTTGCCCCTCGCTTTAAATGTCACTGTGACAATGTGGGATATCTAATGGCCAGAGCACACGCACTACACCAACAAGATACTTTCTTAATTTATAAGAATGCACATGATGAATTAATAAATACCCTTGAGTTGGGTAACAACAAATATCATCTATCTTTCAACAGCTCCCTCAGAGGTGAATGTGCACTCTACAAATGCATCTGTTATGGCATCTTGAGTGAATTCATCCTTGAAACCCTTCGATAAAGCTTGCAATGTGCCTGCCATTAACCCTTCTGCCATAGAGGTTTCAGCCAGTAAGCTTAAAGTGAATGTTTTAGTAACCTTAGGCATCTAATGATTCTTCCAAAACACAGCTTTGAGGTAGCTAGTTTAATCTAGCCAACCAATAAGGTACTGTTCAAGGCCGACGGTTTATCCAGCACAGCAGAAAAGCAGACACAAATTAGCATTAGTTTAAATTCCTAGTACTTTTCAGGACGGATGTGAACTGGGAATTTCACAGCCATGCTTGGCACAAATGTAGTGACAGATGGTGCATTTGTAAGCATAGTAGTTCAGTAATATTGGTCAAAATCTGATAATATTGTTTGAAGACTAAGGGCCTCATTTAGAGGTTTTTTTAGGTGTCATCCCAGTCATACGTCGGTGGGGCTCCTGCTCTGTCAAACTCATTTAGATGGGAGAAGTGCTGTGTTTCTGATAGGACAGACTCAGTTGGCTCTGCTTCCAGAAACGTCTGACCTGATGACCCACCTACCACACGACTACTACTAGATTTACATGCCTACTATACGTGGTACTTCTGGGCAGGGGAATCCATCAATGGTTTACCCAGGCAGCAAGAAAACTCCCTGTACATCAGGACCACATTTAAATTTGATCTAAACTATTTTCAAAATGTAATAGGAAAGGAGCCCGAGCAAATGTTGGTGAGTGGGCAAAAGTCGCAAACAACAGATTTTTAGATTGGAAAGGAAACATTCAGCTGGTGCTTAATTTGTAAAAATGTAAGTGCCAGACACAAAATGTTACTGAGGCGCTAAGCAAGGAGGGGTGGTGCCCTGAAAAGCAGATCTTACCCTACTCACTTTTTATCCTTTCATATCCTGCCAGGAACTGCAGCCCCTTAAAGGACCTGGACTCTTAGACACCCTCTGACAGCTGCCCACCCATAGGTCTTGCTGGAGAGCAGGGCCGGCTTTAGCGCTGGTGGCGCCCGGTGCGACAATCACTTTTGGCGCCCCACGACCGCCTCCTCAGATTCTCTCACTACCATCTGCAAAAGTGCCCATCATCTCTCCAATCATAAGATATTGCCAAACACAGCGCCCCCCCTTGAGGTCACAGCGCCCCCTTCACAGGTCAGCGCCCAGTGCGGCCACACCAGTCGCACTGCCCTAAAGCTGGCCCTGCTGGAGAGAGGCATGAACACTTTATGGAAGGAAGAACACTAGTTCTGCTTTTATTGCCGCTCTTTGTGGAAACCGAAGACGGCCTGCCAATAAACAGAATCCCTGAAGCTCAAAGTGTTGGCTGTCCATCTTCTATTTCTACTAACCTTTGACAAAATAAAAGAAGAACTAATCTGCTGTCTCCGACAGCAGTGTAAAAGCAGCTGCAGACCGGGAATCCGGGACAAAGACAGTGTGTGAGCCGGCAAAGAGTCCCAGTCCCTCAAAAAAGTGCTGGCGATGCTCACTGGCAAGCACCAGCACAAATTAAGTACTGAAATCAGTTATGAATTACCCCCAAGGAATCTTGCACAGTTTCCAAGTCAATTTTCTGACATTGTGTGTGCCTAGTGCCGGGTGTTTTACTTACTGGTGCATCTAAATAGTTTTGGAAAAGTTGAATTTGTTATGTTGCGGTATTTTTCACAAAAAAATGACAATGACTCTCCTACTCATGTTTGAATCTTGCAGGTGTGAAACTGGTCAAAAGCCTTTATTTCAATCGACGTTTTAATTCTGAGTGAGAATGTCAGATTAGGTGAGCCATTATTTTCAAAATCTTTGTAGATACATTATATTTACTATTAGCATCCTCACTACGATTACTTAAAATTAGTCAGAGAAATAAAAAATAAGCACAGTTGGCAGATTTGAGACAGGTAGTGCTGTTATTTTTTTTTTTTTTGCAGTTTAACTCAGAGACTGACATTTATCTGGTCTAATCCTCACAAATAGCTCTTTTTCACAAGATGTTACTAACATTTGTACTGAATGTGTGATAGAGCTGGCACGTTCTGGTTGGCTGAGGCGAGGCTCTAGCCAGGCAGAACCTACCACTGCCGTCGGTGTGGGTTATTACACTCACCGTATAACCTGCGCTAACCCTTGGGTAGCTTGTCACTGAGCAGTCAGGCGTGGCACAGAGGCAATGTGTAAAGCATTGGCACAGCACTCACTCATGATAAATACACTAAGCGTCACAAAAGAGACTTCACACGTGGTGTTTGTAAATAAAGTTTGTATTCAACACACACATTGATTGACACATCATGAACATCATGTATTTCTGAGCATAAATCACATTTGGAAATATTACTAGCAGTACTAGACCCAACTGTGTTAAAATGACATCAGTATTATGCACAATTGGGAAAAACCCTACTTTACCCCCATCACCCTTATGTGGTGTAAAACGTGATCAGACCTAGGCCCACCCTGGCAATTATTTTAATTCAATACCACAGTTATAGGGTGCACCCCCGATCACAACGATATCATACATATGTACAGAAAGATAATAACAACACTTTTCAACAGCACCGTTGGCCAAGGCCACACGAGTATAACCCAATGTCAAATGTAGTATTCTTTTGGCAAGGAATCAATGTGTAAATCAACACCACCACACGGTGTAATTAATAGCAGGCAGTCACTCCCACAGCTCAATCCGCACCGATACGCAGTGCCACAGATATCAGGCAGGTCTCTATTGAGCGAATTTGAGAACACACACCCAGCACCGTGATGTGGTGCAACTGATATTGGCAGGTCAGTTAATAATGCACATGCAGACCCTGTGGCCCAAGCCCTCCTCCACCCTTCAGCTAACCCATACTACCCTACATCCCGGGGCTGGAGATAAAGGAAAACTTCCCCCCTGATTCTAGGTTGATCGTGGCCGGAGTCACACATAGTCAGGGTGCACAACAGATTCCTCTGGCAGTGTACACCACACAGTTCCAAAATCCCCGCTCCCATGTCCCCACAAGTGCATCTCTACCCTGCTGAAGTATGACACCAATAGTTACACTTTAGTGTGCCTTTGAAGTTGAGGGTGGTTCAGAGGGTTTCCCTTTGAACCACAGATGTCTACCGTAAATTTCAGTCCTGTCTGCCATGGGGCTGTGGAATACAGATCTTAATCTTTTGCGTGACCATGATCTGGCTTTGCAGAGGCCAATTGTCAAAACCTCTCCCCTGAATCTATCCAGCCAGGCCCTCAAATGACAGCGGTCTGTCTATCCAGTTGCATGCCAAATGTTTATAGCTGTCTCTGGGCTATGCACGGATGTGCTCCCCAGTCTCCAGTGTGGACTGGAGTCAAACTAAAAGGCACACAAAGAGTTTTGGAGCAGAGAAATGCCCACTATCCAGAAGTTAGATGAACAGCATGGGTACCCCCTATACCATAAATGTATATTTCATTTCTAGGACCATATAACCTATACCTGTCCCGACGGGCAATTTAGGCCCCTATTTTCTAACCTAGTGTGTACCCTGTCCTTCCTCTCTTAACTTCTTTTTAAATATTTTTGGTATATGTGTGTATCCTTTACCTCAAGAGAACCATCTGTACAATCATAGACAATACAGATGTAAGACAAATATTGATTTATCAATTTGTATTTTTCTGTTTTCTTGTCTGAATGTACTTTAAAAGTATGATAACATATAACGTGTATACATTTAACACATTGTACTGTTTAAACTTACATTTTATGATGGCTCAATTACATATATAAAGAACATATGAAAACAAAACATTCAAATGTACTTGTCCAACTGAAAGATTAGAGCAGGGATACATTAGGGAACATTTTTTGGTAATCCCTAGAACATTTTAATACTCTGGATATCGTAACACCCTATGTGGTCGGTGTAAAGGAAAGAAATGTCTTTGCGCAATGGAAATAGAGGATGACACTATTCACTCTAGTGTTCCCTTTTGTAACTTAATTCTTGGGAACATGCGCCCCCTGGCCACAATCATAATACGCCAACGCGTTTCGACCTTCATGGTGGGACTGCTCTTTGTATTGAAGTTCTTTCTCAGGGCTGGGTGTACACTTTATAGGGACACAGTCAGATTTGTGGGTCGGGCTTAAGTGGAGTACCAGTTTCCTTTTTCGAGGTGCTGTAATTGCCTCTTTCATTTTGAGATAACACAGTGCCTTTATATAGCTGTGAACCACCAGTAAATTTACATGTTCACATTGTGTTTCTTGCCAACGTGTGCGTATTCAAAGTTCTGCCTTTTGTCTTGGCGTTCAGAGTCAAAGAGTCGCCCGCCGCGCGCGTCCCACTTCTGGTTGAAAGACTACCGAGTGACAAGTGGCATGTCTAAGCTATTAATGACAAATCCTCTTAACCACCGGAGAGGGTTTGTCATTGTGAATCCAATAATAGGAAACATTATGAGGCTGCCCCACTGTAAACCACTATTGCTGCTTGAAGTAATTTCAACCATTCCTCCATGTTAACTTATGGGAAGAGCAAACCTCATAGGTAGTGCAAACACACACAGGTATTCTTCACTACTTGAGCAGGGAACACATATGCGTACCTGCCTGCCTTTCACCTACCACATGGTTGACACCTTAAGACTTACCCCAGGGGTGTTCTAGTGGTAGAGAAAGGTTTCCTTAGGATTGGCCAGTGGTTTTGGTAGGCCAGCCTGAGCATAAGTGCAACTGCACACAGCCTGACACATGTTTAAAAACCTCATAGGTGCAAGTGCGCACCCAAAAGCCTGCCATGGCAGGCTTGAGACATATTTGAAAACATCAGGTAAGCACCACTTCCTAACGTGTGTAGGAGGGGCGCACACACTTTTACACTGCATTTACAGCGGAAAACTGTCCAGAGCCCTAAGGCCACTAACAGAGGATCAGCAAAACCCTGGTGTTGTCCCATGGGAAGAGCCGACCTCCTAGGTAGGGAAAACCCACATGGGGGTTCATCACTACCTGGGCAGGGAACACCATGTGTATCTGCCCTGCCTTTCGCCTGCCACTTGCTCCCCCCTCAGGACTTACCCTAGGGGTGCTCTGGTGGTAGTGGAATGCCCACTCAGGGTTGGCTAATGAGTTAGAAATGCCAACATGAGCATAGGCACAACTGCGCACTCACAGGCCTGCAATGGCAGGCTTGATACATGTTTGGAATGCTATTCTGATAGGTGGCACAATCAGTGCTACGTACCACCATTAGCCAGTGCAGTAACTAACCTGGGTATGTAGTGTACCTTTTTACTGGGCACTCACTTGTACAACACCTAAACTAATCAAGTAAGCATATCTTCCTAGCATGGGTAGGAAGGGTGTGCGCACTTTCACATTGCATTACAGTGGAAAAGCACCCAGAGTCCTAAGGCCAAGAAAAGAGAATCAGCAAAAACCAGGAGGAGAAATAGCAAAACGTTTTACAAAAATCCCCTAAGAAGGGCCATGTCCAACAATGTGCCAAAACCCTGTACTGCACAATGGTAACAATCTGTAATACTTAGAATGCAGCTAGAATCTGGTTTCATGAAGATTCTAGCTAAGAATGTCATGATGTGGGTGGGCTTGGAATGTTAGTGTTCAAGTTCTTACTGTTGAACTGAAGTTGGCAGCAGAGGAGCTCCTGTGTGTCCGTCCACTGCTACTGTGTAGCTCTATCATGGTAATAAACTTCCCTGCGCACTCTTAATGATCCCTGCGTGATTACTACACAATTTTAAATAAGGACTCAAGTAAATACTTCTTCATTTTCCAAAACTTATGTTACAATTAACTATTGTCACATCCCCTTTTTAGGTCTCGCCTGAGCCAGCGCATGCGCTGCTCTGCGAGACATTTAGTAAGTGGGGTTTTCAAAGTGCTACCACACGCTTTTGCTGGCCTAGCGCTTGCGGTTACGCGCGCGTGCACCCGCGCAGCCACCAGCTTTCAGCGCCCGAGGCACCATCTGGAGCGCGATCACTTTCACTTCTGCTGCGCGCGCACCACTCGCGTGCTTTTTTAAAATTTTCATTTAGCGCGCGCGCACACACAACTCCCGGGCTTGTTTGTATTTCCTTCCCGCAATACACTCTCGCTTTCTCCCAACCTCACTGCACTATCTATTAAATGTGAGATGGGAGATGGGAGAGATCCTGGTGGGCCCGATGCCACATGAGATCTCCCGCCCCAGGGCTCATTCAGTGAATGGATCCCCGGCACAGCTTGTGTACTCCTGCTTTATGAGTGACCTGGGCCATGCCTCTCCCTTGCAGAGGCTACATCCTCCTTACCGGTTCAACCCATAACTGACTTCACAAATGCCCATTTCTCTACCTACTCTGGCTCCACAAATGCCCCTTCCCTGGCTGCCGCCAGCTTTCAGCGCCCGAGGCACCATCTGGAGCGCGATCACTTTCACTCGCGTGCTTTTTTTTATTTTCTTTTAGCGCGCGCGCACACACAACTCCCGGGCTTGTTTGTATTTCCTTCCCGCAATGCACTCTCGCTTTCTCCCATCCTCACTGCACTATCTATTAAATGTTACTGGCTCACAGCCCTTTTCCCCTCTTGCCCTCTCACACCCTATCTCTTTCTTCTAACCTCCTTAAAACAGTCTTTCTCTTTTACCTTCCCCTTCCTTCTCCACTTTTACCTTCTTTAATGAGCTCATCCGAAGGACAAGTGAGTGTGAGATGGGAGAGATCCTGGTGGGCCCGATGCCACATGAGATCTCCCGCCCCAGGGCTCATTCAGTGAATGGATCCCCGGCACAGCTTGTGTACTCCTGCTTTATGAGTGACCTGGGCCATGCCACTCCCTTGCAGAGGCTCCATCCTCCTTACCGGTTCAACCCATAACTGACTCCACAAATGCCCATTTCTCTACCTACTCTGGCTCCACAAATGCCCCTTCCCTGGCTCCACAAATGGCCATTTTTGTACCCTCGTTCCATAAATGCCCATTTTTTTCTACCCTGGTTCCATAAATGCCTATTTTTTCTATCCTGGTTCCATAAATGCCCATTTTTTCTGCCCTGGTTCCATAAATGCCCATTTTTTTCTACCCTGGTTCCACAAATGCCTATTTTGTTCTACCCTGGTTCCACAAATGCCCCTTTCCCTACCCTGGCTCCACAAATGCCCCTTTCCCTACCTCCACAAATGCCCCTTTCCCTACCCTGGTTCCACAAATGCCCCTTTCCCCACTCTGGTTCCACAAATGTCCCTTTCCCTACCCTGGTTCCATAAATACCCATTGTTTTCAACCCTGGTTCCACAAATACACCTTTCCCGACCCTGGCTCCACAAATGCCTCTTTCCCTACCCTGGCTCCACAAATGCCCCCTTCCCTACCCTGGCTGCACAAATGCCCCTTTCCCTACCGTGGCTCCACAAATGCCCCTTTCCCTACCCTGACTCCACAAATGCCCCTTTCCCCACCCTGACTCCACAAATGCCCCTTTCCCTACCCTGACTCCACAAATGCCCCTTTCCCTACCCTGGCTCCACAAATGCCTTGGCTCCACAAATGCCCCTTTCCCTCCCTTGGCTCCACAAATGCCCCTTTCCCTCCTTTGGCTCCACAAATGCCCCTTTCCCTCCCTTGGCTCCACAAATGCCCCTTTCCCTCCCTTGGCTCCACAAATGCCCCTTTCCTTCCCTTGGCTCCACAAATGCCCCTTTCCCTCCCTTGGCTCCACAAATGCCCCTTTTTCTCCCCTGGCTCCACAAATGCCCCTTTTTCTCCCCTGGCTCCAGAAATGCCCCTTTTTCTCCCCTGGCTCCACAAATGCCCCTTTTTCTCCCCTGGCTCCAGAAATGCCCCCTTTTCTCCCCAGGCTCCACAAATGCCCCTTTCCCTCCCCTGGCTCCACAAATGCCCCTTTCCCTCCCCTGGCTCCACAAATGCCCCTGTCCCATCCCTGGCTGCACAAATGCCCCTTTCCCTACCCTGGGTCCACAAATACCACTTCTATGAACTGGCTCCTTAGGTACCTCTCATCACAGTGCCTCTGTAGTACTACTTTTCCCATGCATGCAGTCCTCCTGCTCTGCTTCATAATTACCCCTTTCCCCACACTTCGCTTGGATCCGTACATCTCGCCTGCTTTTATTGGGCCTGCCAGTAGCTTCTCCTTGTCGTGGCTTTATAAATTCGCCTCCTTTCACGTGCTCCATCAATACCCCGTTTTTGCAGTAGCTTCATGAACACCTCCTCTCCGCTAGCTTCGTGTGTGTCCCTTCCTTCGCTTGTTCCAAAAAGGCATTCTGACTCAACTGGCTACACGCATGCCCACTGGCCCTTCCACTAGCTGCATACATGCCCCTTATTCCATTGGCTCTAAAATTGCCCATCACCCCACTCTGGCTGCACAGATACTCACATTAGCTCACATTAGCCATGCACAACCTTCCCTAGGCTGGCTGTATAAATACCCTATCTTTGTGCAGTTTCCATAAGTAAGTCCTCCTTACACTGGCTGCTTCATAAATACCTCATATGCCTGCATGCGCTTTATAAATACCTTCTCTTTATTCTGGGTCCATACATTTGTTCTCCCTGAACAGGCTTCATACATGGCCTTCTTTGCAATATCTTCATAAGTATCCTGTCCCTGGACTGCCTCCCGTACATAACTACCTGCTTGCACTAGCTATATAAACACGTCATCCTTGCACTAACTCCACAAATAACCCGTCCCTAGTCTGGTTCAAATGATTCCTACATGCACTGTATCGTTAATGCCACCTCTTTCCATAATGCTGCTTCTCTATCTTAGATGCCTTCTTATCTGCACTGGTTTACGAAACGACAACTCAATGCATTGGGTCAATAAATGCCATCTCCTTGCACTGATAACATAGGTGCCATCTTCTGCCATTTTATCTCTATATGTTCTCTAGACACTTGTTACATAAACGGTCCATCACAACAGTCCCTCACCTCCCTCCCGCTCCATTCTTGCACTTGCCCTGTATCGCTCCGTGCACAGTTTTTTAATACCTGTCTTGAACTGTCTCCTTAATGCAGATATGGAATATCACCTATTTTGTCTCGCGTTTCCAATAGCGTTGGTAACAGTCCATCACCAAATGGTGCTCCAGTCACTTACTTTGACATCCACAAAAATAGAGATGATCTATTTCTTTGCTTTCACTGCACCAAACACTCTGCATCAATCCTCTTTCCCCTTGATGGCCTACATTTATTTTCCTTGAACAGAAACCTCTGAATACTTTCATTTCATCAGGTTGCTTAAATTCAATTAATGTCATATAACCCCCTCTGGGAGGATTCAGGTACTGAAAATAAATGCTTTTGTTTCTCCACACAGGTAGGTCTTTATCGGTAGCCTTGTTATGAGCTAAATGGACTGCTGTAAAACACTTTTGGTTGGGCTGCTCTGGGAATCACTTTCCATCTTTGTTAAGGTCTTTAACTCTGATAAGCAAACCTCCTTTGGCCCCTACTGGCACACGTTCCCCACTGCATACTTACATCAAGCGATTGGTCCTTGCGGCACTAAGACTAGATGTATGAATATTTGTAATAACGATTACCAAATAGCGATTTGGTGTTCGCTATTACAAGTGTACTATAGTGAAATCTGGCCTTGATTTCAAAATTAGCGATTCCTAGTGGGTCGCAAATAAACTTGCCTCGTGAATATTAATTAGGTAGGCCACAATTTGTAACCCACTGGGATTTGCGGCCATCACAGGACTGGCGGCCTGCTGGTGTCAGCGGACCACCATGCCTGTGAATTCTTTTAAATAAAGCAATACATTTTTTTCTTTCAAATGCAGCCCGTTTTCCTTAAAGGAAAAGAATGCATTTCAAAAGAAATATAAACGTTTCATTTATATTTTTAAGAGTAGGCAGTGGTTCGTGGGCCCACTGTCTGCTCTTAAAAATATATTTTCAAACATTCTCAAAGGAGAATTTGCGATTGGGTTACCACCAAATTTATGTTTTGGGACCGCATTGCGGTTGCAAAACATTTGTGAATACTTTTCAGATTCCCTATTTGGATGAAACGCCCTGACCACGCCCTTTCCAAATAGCAATTCTGTTTTTGTTTGCAAACCTAGACTGCGATTCAGTAACAAGTCACCAGATTGCAATTTGGTGTTTGCGTGTTATAAAATGCATTTTTGCAGTTGCAAACGTCCCAATTCTGCGAATCCCGCCGTTTGCAACGGCAAAAAAGCTTTGTACATCTAGCCCATAATCTTTTGGGAACCGCTTACCTTGGGTTTTTAAGTGGGGCACTATCACAACTGGCCCCTCACGGATGGCCTCATGTACCTCTGTCTGAGGGTGTACCCTCACCTCACAGTACTGATACCAGACTGGCAAACCTTACGTGAAGCAATCTTCCACTTAAAAGTAGTAGCACTGGTTCATCCGTGGGCACCTTGAAGCTGACCCAAATCGCATGTTTTCACCCAATCTGCATTCTGAGGACCTTTCACTGGCGCTCACCCTCTATGAGCTGAGTGCTGTCACTTCTCCCATCTTTCAGGATATCTTTGAAATCCTACAAGCAGACAAAACTGCAGGAAAATGACCAAATAAACCTCACTTCATCCGGTCCTCTCCCCACTTTGTCCCCACCCACTTTATGTTAACACTTGGGTCTCATCATGGAACGCATAACTTGTAAATGTGTAAAGTACTTCGTGTTGTAACACTTGCCACACTTAAATGCCTCATGTTTGCCTTTATATGTGTATCCATCCTACCTGAAAATGCTTTTGTGTGCTGTGTAATTATATGTGCAACATTTCTGTTTGGAAGGCTATTCAATCTATTCGACTTCAGACGCAAATCTTCAGTTTAAGATGTACAACCTGAATTTTAAATGCATAAAAGAATTGTAGGGAAATACTTTAGCCAGGACTTCGCCAATGTGTTCGTGTGAGTCGCTTGCTTGCCGTGCTAGGGATGCTAATGAAGATCTAAACTATGTCTAAGTAGAGGAGCTTGGAAGTTTACTAGCCTAGGTTCTAGACTTTCGTGGAGCAGTGCCGTTGAGGTAATGGCCAGGGTCATTTTGGCATACTTTAGAAAGTGTTTAGAAATGGTCCAGTTGATTGTCTCCAGGTTTAGAGAAAGACGGTCTTAGTTTGATTGTTTGCAGCGGCATAGTCTAATGTGCGTATTCATAAATGCCACAACTTCATGACTTTATAATACCCCATGTGCAGAACTAGCACCATACACTTATCACTCACTCCATAAATTCACTCTGCACACTGCTGACCTCATAAATATGTAACTTCCCAAATCTATTTTGCACTGATATTGTCCGTGCTAACTCTCTACACCTTTTAACCACTGGTCCGAAAATGCACCTTTTGCATTGCCCCCACAAATAGCTCTCCACTGACACAGTAAATGGCTCCTCTTCACTGTTCTTTTTACTATGCAAGTACAGATAAACCCAGGGATTAAAGGGGCTTTGTTCTGCAAGTTCTCAGAACTGACAGTAAAAACAATTGCAGACGTCTTGACATTGGTCCCTTCTGGGCTCTGCGTTTCTGTCTAGGCGATACTCGATAGTAACAAAAACAAGCATTTGCAATACAACAGGTCTCACATTTACGCAAGTTTGAGCTATTGGCATTGTAAATGACAATGCCTTTTATTTATGTTTTTGTTTTTGAAACATAAATAAAAAGCATTGTTATTTACAATGCCAATAGCTTAAACTCGCGTAAATGTGAGACCTATTGCATTGCAAATGCTTGTTAATACGTGTGGTTTGTAAAGAGGTATGGCCAATTCATGATTCACTGCTGTGATGAAATCAAAAGGCAGTATGCTATAACATCCATCAGCTGTAATGCCACTGATGATTCACATGCCTGCTTGCAGACGTATACGAGTAATTGTTTATGGTAGTTTTATTTCAATCATAAGTAGGAGATACACCATGTTTTTCTGCCTTTTTATAAGAGGTTTAGAGGGAATTCAAAGAAGCCTTAAAGAATGAGCAAATTCGTCTGTAATAAAAGATAGAAATCAGTGCTACGTTTGCGCAAGTGGTTGTAGGTGAGGACACCCAGCACTCATTTTTGTGCAGAAAGTGGGAGTGAAGCAGAACCTGCAACATAGGCAGGTACAAAGGCAGGGAGTGTAGGGTTGTGTAGCAAAGATGAATGAGGTGGTATCAAGACTAAGCAGCTCTAGTGGTCGTCAACCACCAACAGGCGTTGCCTAAGAAAAACTTTGGGCCCCTGCACTTTTTTTTAAAGCAATTCTTCTTTTATCATTTAAGTTACAGATACAAAGTAAGACCCAGAAAGATCATATTTGTCTCAAAGAAGTTATCTAGTGACTTATTGTTGCTTCTCAACTTGGGAGATTACCAAAAACAACAGCACAAATGGTGCCATTTGTACACCTCCCCCGACCTCTCAACCTGGCCCCTCCCAGAGTCAGCCAAGATACAAAACATGGAATATTAATAAATCTGATGCTATTTCCCTGGATCACAAATGCTATCATTGCCCAACTATAATTCAAACCTAGATTTTACGCAAGTAGATTTCTTATCAACCACTATGATCCATGGATTTTGTTTACAGTAGCCTACTCTGTAAATAGGTGGACCTTTAGCCTCCCTTGGCCGTCTCAAATTGCCCCGAGGAGCCACTATTGCAATCTTAGGGCCACATTTATCAAATTTTCACACAGTGCAGCAAGCCACCTGGCCGTGCTGCGGGAAAGGGCAGAAATGTGCTGTATTTAACATTATATGGTGCATTCCTGTCCTTTCCTTGCGCTGGCGCACAAACTGATGCCTAGCGCCAATGCAGGTACCCTTGTGCTGTGGTGCAAGGGTGCCTGTGTTGCAGACAGGATTATTTTTATGCACAAAGGGGCACCTTCCTGCACAAAAACAATCCTCTGAGGTATTTTCCTCTTTCTATGTGTGCAGCAGAATGCAGTACACATGGAAAAAGGAACGCATCACCTGGGGAGGCATAACATTTTGACACATTCCCAGGTCTACCAGTAATGGTAAATCTTGAATGCGCCAAAATCCATGTCTGGATGCGTGGGAACACTCATGCTCCACCCATGGAACGCCTCCCAGAGCGATTTGTGCTGCGTTGCGTTACTCTAGATTTATCAAGCCACGCAAGGTGGCCTTGCGTGGCTTGATAAATCTTACTTAGTAGTTATGTCGCTTTTGCGCCCCATTGTGCGGCGCATGGGCGACGAAACTGCTTGATAAATGTGCCCCTTAGTATTTATGCAGTTCATCTTCAGTTATTGTTCCTCAGGTATCAGACTTATTGGGATAGGAATTGTTCTCACCGCTCCACTTGTGGCTCTGCAAGAGTCGGGACCCCTATTTACATAATTTATCAAGATTGACCGTTGTTCCTGTTCTATCTAGGTGCAAACAGTTCCTATATTACTTTGAATATCCTGGTTTGATCATTGATCTTGCAGATGATTGGTTCACATTCTGCTACCCTCGCTTAATGCAATTCACTCAATGTGTGTGAATCGAAGGTTTCTGTGAGTGCATACTTTGGCAGTAGTTAGGGCCGTTGCAAGCCAACATTGCGTGTGCTTTTTGAGTATCACATCATCTGCCATGTCGTGGAGGAGTGCTAATTAGTTTGAGGGAGTGACATGTAGCCCGGGTACTCTTTGCAGTACAACCCGACTGCAGCCCTGTACGGCCGATGTGCAGTTAGTGTAAAGCTCAATTCCACACAAACGGTTTGTGATTATAGAAAATAGATGATAGAAGCCAGGATGGATGTTAGAGAGCTAAAAGACATGTGTTGAACTCTGTCAAGTGAGCATGCACTTAGACAATGGTTCAGGCTACAGAAGCATTGGATAGTCCACCACAGGAACGGTGTGAGCGACTGCTGGCTGCTGCTGTTCCTGTTCTGTTGCATTTAGCACTATTTTCTTAGCACAAAATGCATCCTCTGGTTCATTTTGGACACAAGGGTGTCTTTTGCATTAAGAAAATAGCTCTAAATGAAGGGTTACTCTCGTCATGTAATTTTGCGTAATCTGATGTAATTTTGCAGTAATTTTGCGTAATAAGGCTAATAGCAAATTACGCAAGTTATGTCCGCCCCTAGTAAATAGTTTAACAGTGCAAGTTTCAAAGTATATTCCTAGAGCCATTGGCCATATATTTCAAGTTGACATTACACTGGTAAAGAAATTCAATTTGATCCTTGCACTGATATTTAAAAGGCCTGTTGTTAGTGGAGAGTCCTTTTCTATTTGTATATTTGCCAAAGTGGTCCTATATCCAGGCAACATCAGCATTGGTATAAAAGTCAATGATCAGCTCTATCAACAAATAATACAGAGCATTTAAGCAGAAATGGTGCAGTGCACTGTAAGTAGCCAAAACCATTTCATCATGTGAGTAGCCACAGTCTGTCCCAGTTGGATCAATTGCTACACAGCAAGTGGAAGCCTTGTGAGGAATATGCTCCATTAGTGAAGTGTGAATGCAAGAGCGGTGTTGAAACCAGTCAGTGTAACCATATATGCTATTACCTTCACCAAAGATACTCCCTTGGTTTTGAGCAGCAGTTGTAAATGAAACAGTCTTGTATTAAAGGCATTTCTAAATACATTTCCATAAGTTAACCTGGGATCTGAGACAACCTCCCAAGGTGGAAAAGGACTGCATTGCAAGACATATTCTCACAAGCTAAACTAATATCTAAACCATTTGGGTGGTCATTAAAGTGCACTAATGAAGTACGCTATGTTATGTTATCTGCATTTTTCTGGCATGCTAGTCACCCATGAAGGTATCCAGGCACTCTGTAGGTGGGTGTGTGAGGCCAGCCAGGGGGCTTACTCGAAAAGCCAGGTCTTCCACTTCGCACGAAGGTCAAGAAGAGAGGAAGTGTTGTGGGAAGTCGTTCCAGGCTTTAGAGGCCAGGTATGAGAAGGCGCGGCCACCTGCCCTGCTTTGGTGTATGCGTGTGGTTGGTGCTAATGAGAAACCGACAGAGGTGTCTGGAAAATTGGTGGAAGTGAATACAGCTGTTTAGTAGGCAGGGCCAGTGTTATAGAGAGCTATGTAGGTGTGGGTAAGGAGTTTAAAGCGTGCATGCTTGTGTATTGGGAGCCAGTGGAGTTCCCCAAGGTGTGGTGTGATGGGGGCTCGTTATGGGAGGTTGGGGACTAGTCTGGCTGCTGTGTTTCAGATGGTCTGCATTCATTTTGTGAGCTGGTTGGTAATCCCTTCATACAAGGTGTTTCAATAGTCTTATCTGCTGGAGCTGAGGATTGTGTGATAATTTTCATGTTGTTGTCTGGTACCCACTTGCAGATTTTTTTCAGCATTCTTAGTGTGTTGAAGCAGACCAAGACCACTGTGTTGACTTGGGCAGTCATGGTTTCTCGCTTGCAAGTAGGGCACGGGGTGGGTTCAAGGTCTGTGGACCACCAGGCGGAGTCCCAGGGCAAGGCATTCTTCCTGAAGACCACATGGGTCTTGCCCAAGTTCAATTTGAGGCAACTAAATTTCATACAGGTGGCCACTTCTGTCATGCATGTGGTGAACTTTTTCCTCGTGTTGGGTGTTTAAGTATATTAGACGGAGCATGAAAGACATGTATACTATAGGTAACTTGCAATACTTTACCTTTAAGTTAAAGGCAACAAGTAGCACTCCATTGTGGGATCTTGTTACTGGTGGAATACACACATGCACACATAATACCACTCAGCTGATGCACCAGGTACACGCATTCATACAGTTGGAATACACAACATACCACACAGCTCCTTCATTTAATAATGGACACACAGCAGAACTAACCATAGATTTCCATGTACATGTACTCAGATAAAAGCATTCTGCAGGCTATACCACCCCTCTTCTTTTCAGAAATGCACACCAGATAATCCACGTACCTAGCATGCATGCATGCCACAAGACTATGTCCATAAGAATACCACGAAAACACCAAATACATTCTACCAGCAAGGAGAAGGAAAAAAAACAAGAATGAGAAACTGCACAACCTCCACCGTAATCATCAATGTATGGAGATTTGCAAAACATCTACAACAAAGATACAAGGGTCCAAAACTATACCACTTGTAGGGCGACCAAAGAGCCACTACCATGAAGTCACCATACACTCAGAGAACACCACCACTCCTGAACATTCCACACTGTGAAGAATGAGGGAGCACACTGGGGCATATGAGCACCAGGTCTCCAAGATACATTCATAGCAGTTTTAAGTACTCACATTTAGAAAGTGATTACCTTCAGTGTTAGCACAGCCAGTGTCTGCATTTCTAGACACAGATTTTTCTTGGTCATTGTCAGTCATCGATAGATTTGAGCCAATATGTTTGTGGGTGCATGAAAGGCTGCTTATAGTCTCTCAAGCAAAGTACTATTCCAAAGTATGCTGGTGCTTCCCATGACTCGTCAGATAAATCGCTGCAGGAGGAGCCTAACAATTAATAGGGTGGAGGACATATACTGCCATAATAACAGCACAAATTTTCTCAAATGCATTCTGGTAATTGCAGTTCATAGATCTTTCAAGTATTCACAAGTAAAAAAAATGGTATGAAAAGCTGCAGAATTTCTACCACCCAGTAGCGGCCCGTGGTGGGAGTGCTGCCGGGCGGTGACGTGGGGCGGGGGAGGGGCAGGGTGGGGGGTAGTAAACTACGGAATACGGCGCACAGAGGTAAGTAAACAAACAAATAAATAAAACGAATGTTGCGTCGCGCTGCATCGCCAAATGCGATGCAGCGCGCAGCGAAATTTGTTTTATTTATTTGTTTGTTTACTTACTCTGTGTGCCGTATTCCATAGTTTACTACCCCCACCCTACCCTCCCCGCCCCAGTCACCCCGGCACACTCCCACCACGGACCGTCTACTGCTACCACCCTCCCCAATGATTGAAGAATTGCAGAACTCATACAACAGAGTCACCGGGCTCTCAAAACACTACCATTTATAGAGGGAACCAATAGCTACTCCTTTGAAGTCATTGTATACTCAGAGTACACCACAACCACTGAACACTCCATACTGTAATATCAAGTCCAGGCACCAGCTCAGACACGCAAGATACCACACATTTTCCTCCTTCTATAACTCTCTCTCTCACTCACTCACCGTGACCATACACACGCTTCCAGGCACAGGAACACAGACATTCAGAAAGGGGACCAATAGGATAATACAAGATGCTCATGCGGAAAAACCCCTCATCTTACAGAAGAGGTAGATTCAATATCCAGAAGCTTGAAATGCAGCTTGAATAACAGCACTAATAGTTTTAAGGCATTTGTTCGACTACTTGGCTTAGTGAGTAACCCATAACATGTATGCATTACCGAATTCCTAAGAAATATCAGGTGACTGTTAGAGATTTTTATGCATTAGTTTTTCGTACATGATCATCAATGTGCAAAATGTCATTTTACACTTGATTGTAGGTGTGCACACTAATATTGTGCAGATTTCTTTAAAACAAGTGTTCTATGACATTCAGAAGTGTGTTTTCCTAACCTTTGTTAACTAGGTCTCAAATAAGGCCTGTCAGCCATTTTATTCAAAATGGATTCCCCTGTGTCTTTCCCTCCCCAGCCCACGTCTCTCTCTGCAATTTCTGCATACGCAATCAAGCTGAGATGCAGTTCTTAATTTCCATTGTCATTGTTTATCTTGAACTTTCCCTGGTTCCGTCACAAATCGCAGCTATAAACTCAAGGTCCTTCTGCTACTTCACTGTGCCTTCTTTATTCATATACCATGCTATTGTTCATGTATCTAGTGTGTTCCACCATCTCCGGATGGCAATAGCATAGAAGGGGTAGAATTATTATTCATGTGTAGGGTCAGTGCCTACGTACTAAGGCAATATGACATTTATTAATAATTGTGCTCTGATTTGCTGAACAAAATAACTTTTTCAATCTCACCACAGTGATTCTGCAGACTTAGATGCCTCTAGGGATGCTGCCCGTTTCCCTCTTGATTTTGCTGCTCACTTGGGACCTACAATAAATTTTGACTTTGTATTTCTCTCTGTGTTCTATTTGGTGAGAGCTTTTATGGCACTGCTTCTGTACCGCTTATTTTTGAATTTTTGTAATAAACCTCTTTAACTATTCCACTGATCTAGAACACAGTTTTTGACTTTGGGTCCTTTTATTTAATTGACTGTATTTCTGATTTCATGTGTTGTAAAATACCTTAACTCAGGGTGGCATTGCCTCATGAAACTGAGGTTTAACACTGCCTCTGATTCATTGAATTATGGGCATTATGGGCATTCTGTTGAGGTAAACTATTTGGGTGTCGAAGGTTTTGGAGTCCTAAGTGCCATCATTAATAAAGGTTATGCCACCCCTTTAAGATACGCACGACTGATCCGTGCAGTATTGTAGCTAATCCAATAACATACATAGCTTACCACGTGCTATATTCTATTTTCTGCAACAAAATGCATTATTTGATTAATCAGTGTTGTGATGAGGACTGTGGATTTGATGAATTTGATTATTGAATACACAAGGATATTAGAAATGATGCTCGACGGGCAGCCGTTTCCCACTGTCACACATTGTTTCCATTCTGTATAACATAAAACTATTAATTTGTCTCTTTTCTTCCGATTGCAACACTCGTCCCGCCCCAGCGATCTTGTTTTATATCTGCCTCTGAAGGAATTGCTGCTCTGCCTATACCCTCCTTCGCTTATTAAGTTCTGTTCGCCTGAGGGAACTGTAAAAATAAATGAGATCTATTAGATACAATTATTATTTACTCTAAAGCAATATCCATTTATTTGTCAGCACGCGCTGGAATACATTGGGAACGCATTCAATCTATTTCTGCGGTAGCTGTGCCAGCAGAAAATGTTTATTGCTTCGAAAAAGAGCTGCAGCGGCCTAGGCCTAGAGGTGCGATAAAGGTGTTGTTCATTCCCTAAGGAGTCTTCAGGAACGGTTTTTCCTCAAGCACAAAACTCTTCAACGCTTAGTAAAGAAACCGCTAATGTTTGTAACTGGTTGCAAACCGAATTGGTTAAAAGCAAGACCTCTTCGGTCTTTCCAGCTCCTGGCTTTCCTTTAATTAAAGTCATGGTATGTATGCGAACAAATGAGCTACCTAAAGAGGGAATAGAATGAACGCACCTGCACTCAGCACTTCAAATGTCGACACCATCGACACAGCTGGGGTTTAAATGCCGGCTGCTGCCAGCACCAAGGTGCCATGTGGTGAGGAGTGGTTTGAGTATGGCAGACCGCTCCCTGAAGGGCTGCCCTCGTGCCTTCCAAACTGTGTAGGCCTCTAGAACCAAAGGGCGTTTTGACCTTTGTGTGACTCATAGTCACCACTGCCTTTAGGATAAGCTTGTCATACAATGGGGACGGAGCTTTTACCGTCCAAGGCCAGAATCCGCCATTCTGCGTGAGCTGCGGGGTCTCCAACCTTTTCTATAACGAGAGCTACTTCTGATAAATGAGAATAGTCCCGAGCTACTAATGGCTTTGATCATTGTTGCAGTTGTGACCACATCAGATGCGACCACAACAGTGACCACCCAGTTGTTGATGTATATTGAGTGACAAAATACTATCAACCAAAGTGTGATA
The DNA here is from genome assembly GCA_963921515.1 of Calotriton arnoldi. NCBI lineage: Eukaryota > Metazoa > Chordata > Amphibia > Caudata > Salamandridae > Calotriton > Calotriton arnoldi. The sequence continues at coordinate 723,612 of CAWUFW010005246.1, read as the reverse complement.
TCCAGAATACTGATTAATAATGTCATCAAGGTAATTATACATAGGTAAGTATATATTTACTATTCTTAGGATGCATTTCTATGTACCTTGAAGAGATATATAAAAGGGAGATATCGATATATTATTAAGATAAATAGAAGTGGTGTTAAGAAAATACAACTATATTGCTAAATGCATTCCACTTTCAGGGTTTGTGAGGCACACATTTGCTCGCCTTTTTTTGAAGATGTGTATGCTGCCAAACCTGGTGCATTTTGTTAGTAGGTACAGTTGTTTGCCACCTCTTCTGTAATGTGAAAATGTAGACTCTGCAGGTCAAATGACATCATCTACCACTTGTGCAGGAAAATGTAGCCCCTGAGCTCATTAGTTTATTACAGCTCCACAGTCGGATATGTGGTGGCTGAAGGGAGATGATTCCCTCTGAGATCACCACCCTGAAGTGCAAAGCATTTTTTCATAAACTGGAGCAAGATCTCCAGCTGTTAAATTCAATGCAGGTAAGCAAAAAATGGGGCAACCCAGTATCCATAGGAACACAGAAAGGTATATAATTTACAAGAATAATAGTTCCTTCAGGGGAAGTTAACAGCCTTCACTTTCTAGCCAATAATAATGACATGCAATTAAATGGAAACAAAAACAATGTTTTTAAACCTCCAATTGTTTAGTAAGTACCCAAATATTTGGATGCACAAGCCTATGCAAGACTCGGGTACATACATTCCATATACACAATAACAATATTTTAGACACGTTTTGACAAAATACCAGTAGGTGCTCCTTGTGAAGGGTGCAGTGTTTAGTAAATAGTGCAAGTTAGTGAGCAATAGTGCACAGTGTTTAATAACTCAAACATAAAGTTGACTCAAAATGTTAAGTTTTCATAACAGGGAGCCCTGCAGAATTATACGCAGACATTCTTTCAATAACTCACATCATCCCATCCCCACAATAACCTTCTCCAGGTAGATCCCAGTCTATTGTCAGGTCACATGACTAAGATGCGTTTCACTTATTCAGCTAGTCTGTAGGGATTCATCCTCTCTCCATGGTTTTCTCATCTTATTGGGTGCAAACCTGAAGGCACTGGCCATCACGGCTGCATGACAGACCGATTCACCACTGAGCTCCAGCAAGCATACTATATTGCAGTTTGCTTTTCCCTCTTTTAATGATCCATCTCCTAAAGTGCTCCGAGACCACCACAGGGTGGTTTGTAGTGCTTCACAAAAACTTCAAATCAAAATAAAACTCAATAAATTTCATCATTCAGGGCACCACCCTTTCCTTTTGTACATATAGATAGATCACATAACAACATAAACTTCTGTGTATGTTTCTAGTGACTGGAGATAGGTATACATTTCTTTTTTGCTTTTACATTCTTTACCGTTAATTGAATCACACTTTATATGCATTTGTTGCAAAGTCATCCTGTGCCCTGGGCACCCCCCAACTTTTTGCTGACTGATACTGGTGGTAACTGACTTTGACTGACCCTGGGCTCTGCCTAACCAGGCTCAGGGCCAGTGCTATGCTGAAAGAGACACATTAGAATACAGTTGAAACACCTACATACACTAGGGTACACAATGGTATGGTGGGGTACCCCTATGATTGGCATGACCTACCCTATAAGCCCCTAGTATATAATAGGGCAGGGGGGTTGAAACTACCTAAAAGTCCCTAGTACCCTAGGGCATGGCAGTTTAGAGGCCAGCAGCTCTTTTTGCACCTGCATGTGTGCACTGCTGAAGCCTGAGGTCAGTGTAAAAGCAGCCCTGGGTACCAGGACTGCTTTTAAAAAGTAAATTGTGCCCAAACTCGACTTTGGGGTTTGGGGCACTTAAAAATGGATAACCTACAATGTTATGGCATATTAGGGACCCCCAGGGTCTCCCCTAGGTGTCCCAGGGGTGGGGGGCAGGTATCTATAAGGTAGACCCTTATAAAATGAGTTTTATATGCCCTGGGTTAAGTGAAAATTTACATTTCACTCCCCACATTGTGGTAAAGTGCTGCCCAAATTCGACTTTGATGCTAGGAGCACTGTGAAGTGAGGATCTGCAATATTTTTACAGATTCAGAACCCCTAAAGTCTCCCCTAGTTGTCGTATGGGGTGGGGGTCCTGTAGATATAAGCAAAGTACTTATAAAATATGTTTTTAGGTCTCGCCTGGCGACGCAGCGCGAAGCGTTGTCGCTAGCGAGATCTATTGTTACCGACTTGCTTTGGAAGGGAGACAGGAGCTGTGCACGCGCAGGACGGACTGGAAATGTGAACGCGCCCATGAACACGCACGTACAGGCATGCGATGTGCACATCTCCTGTCCCCCTTCCGTCCTCGCAAGCCTCATGCAATATCACTCTCTTTTTTTAATGCGCACGCGAGCTCAAGCGTGGTGCGCTTTACACGCACAGCATGCCTCACCCCCACTTACCTGCTCTTGTGCGGGACTCTGCGCTGCTCTCGGCTGGTCTCCGTCTTCAGCCGGTCACTGCAGCAACACGCGGGCTCCGTCCTTGCTCCCAGGAGCCCCGCCCTAAAATCCTGCTTTGGCCGCACCATGCGGCATTCCACGAAGGCGGGGTGGCCCCGCCTGGACTTCCCTCTACTGTTTTTTTTTTTGCTTTGGCGGCCCCGTCCCTGGGCCGCACGAGCCGCGCAGCACTTCTTCAAGTACGGCGAAGTCTGCAGGCGCCGCCACTGGGCACGAGCCGCAGGCCACGCCGATGTGCACGCTCACGCCGTGCCTTCAACGCGCGCATGGCGCTCTTTCTCTTTCCCTTGTTTCGATGAGTGTCCGCGGCGCACTGTTTAGCGAATTTAGACTGTTGCAGGTTTCTATTTGAAAGTGAAGATTGGAGGTGGGGGTCGTAGAAAAGAACTGGACGAAAGCAGAGCAGCGGTGAAATGGTCCGTTTCTTTGTTGTCTTGTTATACCAGCATTTAGTACCTTTCCAGCCCTTCAGGCTACCATGTTTATTGAAAAGCTTTGACTCCGTTATTTATATACTACAGAGCATTCTACGCAGACACAAGGTTTTCTCGTTTCTCAGCTTCTTGCATCTTTATTGATTTCAGTATGCAATACAATAAAGGTGTGTTGGTAAACCGGGGGTGCGTTGGGCCGGCCTGTCCCACTTTTGTGAGATTTGCTCTTTTGGTAACTGATTTCTTTCTCTGAAAGGGTTATAAGGCAAAGGCCATTCTGTGTGGTTCACGAAGCAGTGCTGTTCAGCATTGTTTTTAACATGCTGTTGAATGTGGATGGCCCTTGGACAACTAGATGGATGTCTGTGTGCTGGGTTGTGACTGTTCCCGTATCCCTGCTGCTGAGCCTGCAGCTTTGTGCCAAGTGCGGACCCCCGTGTAAGACACAAGCAGAGCTAGAGTAGGCGAGCAGGTCCGAAGCGCCTCCTTTTCTTCCGGGGATGCCGCTATAGCAGTAGACCTCCCGAAAGGAACAGAACGGGCATTGCTCGCTTCATGATGGAAATGTCGACCCTCGGAATAAAGTAATGCATTTGCTTTTATTTCAGCTTCATGGGAAAATGTGTGATGGAGGTGTTACAAAGAAAGTGATAACTTTCTTGTGTACGATTTAATTGCAGAAATCCAGTTTACTTCAAGAGGGAAAACATTTTCTCGCTTAACCTTCTCAGTCATAAGCGTCCCATTGTACATTTGCAAAAAATCAAGAATCACAGCTTTGATGACCCCTTTCCCCCCAGACGTACTTTGTATCGGTACCAGCCTTACCTCATACATTTGTCATGAAGCTGACACGCTTCTCGAGCCCCAGTCGGCCTGTGACACAGAAGGGAATCACTGGGCCACAATCTTGCCCTGTTACCTTTTCCATTAGCAGCACCATACTTTCTATATGCATTACTCAAGAATCGCAGCTTTACCTATTTGGCCAGCGCCTATTCTGTATAGGTCCCAGTACAGCACCAGGTAGAACTTTCATTTTTCACCTCAAATTACCGGTCTTCATTACCCCCTTATTCAGCCTATACCAGAGCACGCCCCTAAGCAGCAGTAGGAAATCACTGGGCCACTCAACCAAAGAGAATATTGAGAGACTGCATGGGCCTTACACTCATCTCTTTGCCTTAAGAAAGCACAAATCCTAGAGGCCCCTCTCATCCTGTTCCTGTAAGACATTCCTTATTACAAAGAGGATCTGCACTTTTTATTAGGTCGAGCCTAGTGTTGCAGCGCATGCGCTGCTCGCTTTGCGAGGCATGCTGTATTAGGGTATATTTTAGAAGTCGTGTGGAAGCCCCGCCCATATTTTTAATTGGCTGGCGTCATCGTCCATGGTAAATGCTGGCTTCTGATTGATAATGAGGCTTCTTAGTCCCTCCTTGTTACCGCCCTGTCTCCTTTTGTGACCGCCCATCAGGACTGGATCTTTTACTTGCGGCGTTACACTGTCTCCTTCATTAGTCGGTAAGCACTATATTTTTTTCACAATGGCGACAGCTTGTCTGGTATTTGTATTGGGGTTTTGGCGCGTGGCTGTAGAGCCTGAGAACCAGGTCAGCAGAGCTGCTGTAGAGCCTGAGAACCAGGTCAGCAGAGCTGCTGTAGAGCCTGAGAACCAGGTCAGCAGAGCTGCTGTAGAGCCTGAGAACCAGGTCAGCAGAGCCGCTCTAGAGCCAGAGAACCAGGTCAGCAGAGCTGCTGTAGAGCCAGAGAAGCAGGTCAGCAGAGCTCTCATGTCTCTCATTTACGCGAGTTGAAGCTATTGGCATTGTAAATGACTGTCTTTTACTTATGTTTTAAAAACCAAAACATAAATAAAAGGCATTGTCATTTACAATGCCAATAGCTCAAACTTGCGTAAATGCGAGACCTATTGCATTGCAAATGCTTGTTGTAAGTCCTGGTGCTAGAAACATGGCCCAAGTCATTTTTCCCATTGCAAATCCCCTGTTACATAGGTTAACATGGTAGAAAGTTATTAACTAATAACTCTTGATAGGAGAGGGCTAGAAGTGCCATTCAAAGACTTCCCTGAATGGTATTAATAAATTCAACAATCTGATATTGTTGAATTTCTCCTAAAGTGTACATACAAGAAGTTATAAGACTTTCTTGTTTGTAAGTCCAGATTCAGCCTTCCAGTGGTCTGCCCTGATTGGTCAGAGTTAAGTTGGATTAGCCAGGCTGCCTTGAAGAGGTGATAAAGAGCCCCTGGGGTCAACCAGCTCTGCTGGCAGGGCAGTGTGTTGTTCCATAAGGAATGCCGGCCAGGGAGGAGTCAGTAAACTATGTTCATCAAAGAGGAGAGCAGAGAACAGTGTCATTTACAACTCTGAACTTCCCCACCTTAGGCAGATGGTAGGATTAAGGAAGGTATGAGCAGATGCAGGGGGAGGAGTCTAAGCAAATTAGCCATCCTAGGGGTGTGTTTAGCCAGCTCTTACCTCCTTGCTGGAAAATCAGCCATTATGGATTTGGAAGATTTGATGCACTCTGGGACAAAATAATGCCACACTCTACAGGATGTGGTCATATGTTTGAGGAGTTACCCTGCTCCCATTGGTCAGGAAGTGACCTCCTGCTTGACCCAGAGAACTTGGAATAAGTATCTGAGAAGGGCAGAGCCCTCCAGATCTGCTGCTTGAAACTTACTGAAGCAAGACATTGCCAAGATGAGAAGTTTTGCTATGCAAAGATTTCAAAGGCCTGACCTCTGAAGACTGCGCCATCTGAAACTACAGCCCTGTGGATTATCTTGCTGAAAAGGAACTAAAGAGTGGACTCCTGAAAGCTACAGGTTAAAAGAGCTCATCTGGAACATCACCAACTAAATCTGCACCTTGGAGAACTACCAGTGGATTTGTAAGGGTGACGTCCAAGTGGATTGTGGGAACTGAAGTCCTCAACTTTCAAGGACCATCTTGGAGCTTCCAGACCCTTGGAGTGAGCTTGGAGACACTTTGGGATTCTCTTTGAGGAACTTCAGGAAGAAGTTCAAGAAGTTTGGAGAACTTTGGAGGAACTTTGGAAAAAGCTCCATAGAGGGACCGACTCAACCTGGTCAGCCAAGTCGACTGCCTTCAACCGCGAGCCGGCCAAGCCACCCAGGTTCGCTCCGCTAAAAGCTCACGTCGGTCCAACTTCCAGAGTTTGACCGGGACTAGAAGAAATCTGAAACCGGCGAACCCTCACCGGATCCGGCTACATAGAAGAGCATCGAGAGACCCCGCAAGAAAAACTCCAGAAAAGTTTCTAAGTCCGCTCAGAGAAAAGGTGACCGGGAGCAACCGCGAGAGCCAAGCCGCCTGCCTTCCATCGCGTGTCGGCCTGGGCTCCTGGGTTGCCCCCGCTGAAGTGCTAAAGAAAAGTTTCTAAGTCCGCTCCAGAGAAGCTGACCGGGAGCTCGTCGAAAGGCAATCCGGCGAACCCTCACCGAATCCGGACTGGCTGGGAGCTTCGAGGGACCTCGAGGAGAAAAGCTCCAGAAAAGTTTCTACTTGTGAAGGTAGAAACTGAGACCGGGACCTGCCGCGAGCTGTTGCCGCCCAGGGCTCCATCGCGGTCGGCCTGAAACTTTGACTTTGACCCGGTCCATCGCGAGCAGGTATCCCAATATGGTGCTATAATCTTCTAAGTGCTATATTTTGCTAAATCTTTGAAAATTCATATCTCCGGTTCCCTACACTGGATTTTTGTCGTTTTGGTGTCATTTTAAAGGTAAAATATTTCCTATTTTTATAAATTGGTGTTGGATTTTTATTATGTGTTGTGTCTTAATTATTTACTGAATCGGTGTTTTTAAATGCTTTACATACCTGTCTTTGAAGTTAAGCCTGTCTGCTCGCAGCCACGTTACCAAGGGTTGAGCATGGGAATAATTTTCTAAGACCTATGCTGAGTCCTATCATGTGTTAGTGGCCTTATTGCCATTGGCAGACCTACATATGCCCCTGCCAATAATCCACTTTCCAACAGCATTAAACTAAGTAAATAAAATTATCTTCAACTAGAGTTTCTAAAGTCCACCTACAAGTAAACCTGTGTAATTTTGCTCTTTAAAGAAAGGTGCTCCTCTAAGAGACAAACTTCCAACTGGTCAGCACACTGCTAAATTGTACATTAAAAGTCTGTTACTTTCATTTATTTAACGTTTATGTCATTTTTGTTTTTCACACCAACTTCATCATTCACTCCATTCATTGTTTGTTACAAAAGCCGCACCAACTGTGCAAAACTGATTTTTCCACCCGCTCTTCCGTTTTCTTGCCTGCAGCGAAACTGCACAGAAGCGCCCAACGATAATTGAAGAGAATGCCAGGATAATGTCCTGAATTGAGGGCAGCTCAATTATTCTGACGGTGAAGGAGGGCTCCCTGCATGGATGTACCATATGCCTCCTAAAGACATTCATTTCCGGTAAGTCATTGTTGGTGGGGGTTTAATTTCATAGCTGTGCATGAGGAGGATTGTCACTTAAAACACCCCAACATGATGCATCTCTTAAAACCCCCTGACACTCCTTATCTGCAGTCGTGGCTTCAGCATGCTTACCAGAACAGCTGTGGTTTCTCCAGAGGTCACAAAACAGTTCTTGATTTTTTCACCCAAAGCTGCAACCATTGACACAGCGCCAGTAACACTCATTAATATCAACTTAAAAATCAATATCTATTCTCAAGAAATTGATCTTAACCAAAGTCATCCCAGCCTCTCCGACTGCAGTAGAATGTCTGCTGACACACAAGAGGCGTAAACTACTTTGTGCCCCACCTTTTTGAGTGCTCCTCGGAATTGCATAGTTTCCTAGAGATGAGAGGTCTATTTTACTCCTCTATGTATGTTTAATTGTTTTTTAATAAGGCTCTTTTCTTTTCTGACAAAGGGAGACAGTTGGTGAAAAGCACTAATCACTTTGTTAAGCTTGCACTTTATTTGTTCTGCAGCATTTTAATATCACACTACATTTCTTGTGTTTTAATTTGATCCCCTTTGTATGTATAATATGTGTTCATATAAATGTATAGTTTGCCTGCTTTTTTAAACATTAAATAAAGGCAAAAAAGAATGGAGGTTAAACTGTATGTCTCTTTAACTCTGTGGTGCCATTCCGACCTGTAAGGGAATGAGTACTATAATGAGTAACTACAAGGGCTCCAATATATTTACTTCCTAGTGCTCCAGGTGAACGTGCATACACAAATTGTGCGATCTTTGTTTGAGTTCCATACAAACTTTAGAGCACGCCCTTTTTTTATGCCCCTCGCTTCATATTAGTCGTCATCGCTTGTTGAAACCATTGTTTCTGAAACATGGAGTTCTCTCGTCAAAGGAGGCAATGCAATTTCTTTTTATTCCAGAGAATTAAGTGATGTTTTCAAATTGTTACCTTCTTAATGTTTTCTAAACATATATTGATAATGTATTCTGTATATTGTGTAAAGTAGATCTCATTGTAGATCTGTAACTTCAAATAAATTGAATTGAATTACATGGATACACAGCATCAATGAGGTGTATCACAATGAACGCTACTATGATTGTGAGTATGCAGCAACTTTGATGTGTTAATTAAAAAACAAAAACTTGCACCGTACAGTTTAAAGCTAGTTATGCACTATGCGTGCACCTTTTCGATCTTAGAAATGGAAGATAAATTACGATTTTTATTCTAAGAAAAATACAAAAAGCCAATACAATAAAAACGAAACCATATATTATAATTGAGTCTAGGCTATACTAGAAAATGAAGTAAATGTGTTACAGATTTCTAGGTTACAGGGACGTTATAGTTAGGTTTAAATTTCACTCATACAAAACCAGTGAAATTCAGTTATAATAGTTAAAGTTAGCTGAGCTAACTATAACTTATGCCCCGCAATACACTGCTTACGACCTCATATATTGTATCACTCATGGATTGGTCAGTGACATCACTAATGACATCTCAAATGACATCACTGATGACATCATTCAGTGATTATGAGTCTTTTCTAAAGGTTTATGAATGTTAAACATATATACTAAGGTACTACAAAAGTTAAAGTTGTATACTTGTGGAATATGCGGTTACATCGCATGCGTTGTAGGGCATGCGATTACAACGCGGTCGTTACAACGACCGCGTTGTCACAACGCAAGTCATTACATCGCAAGTCGTTTCTACGACTTGCTGTAGGGGCGCAGTTGGATTTAGGAATAGTATAATTTACTATTCCAACTCCAGCGTGTGCAACAGTGTTAAAGGTGTTGGAATAGTAAATTATACTATTCCTTAGTTTAGCGTCCTCTACAGCAAGTCGTAGAAACGACTCTGTGATGTAATGGCTTGCATATAACTAACGCGGTCGTTGTAACGACCGCGTTGTAATCACATGCATTGTAGTGCATGTGATGTAAACGCTGTTTCCCATACTTGTGTACTACTAATGAGTGATACTATTTCTAACATATATTATGTGAGTGGCTGTGTGACTGTGTGTATTCATGTGTGAGTGACTGGGTGTGTGAATGGTTGTGTGAGTGGTTGTATGGGTGAATAAGTGGGTTTGTGAGTAGCTGTATGGGTGAGTGAGTGGCCGTGTGAGTGGCTGTATAAGTGGGTGAGTGCATGGCCGTATGGGTGTCCGAGTGGCTATATGGGTGAGTGACTGGGGGTGTAAGTGACTATATGGGTAAGTGGCTGTTTGAGAGGGTGTTTGAATAACTGAGTGGGGGGAGTGGCTTTATTTCAGGTCTGCTTTTTAGGAAACACTGTCTAAAGGTACACCACATTTAGGTTAATTTGTGATTGGATTATCCTTGATACCAACCCAGATTCCAACCACTGTCAAGATTAGAACTTTCAGTCCTGACAAATTGCCATCTGATCAATATTGACTTCAACTACGGAAAGAAACATGTTGACCTTTTGACCTATTTGAGCTACCAGAGATCATTGCCTCTACTGTTAGCCACCACTTTTTTTAAATAGACAAGTAGACTGACTGATTAAAACTTTATTTAGAGAACTACTTAGTCTATTTTAAAACACCTTTTTACGCACATATTGTTCACTACACCAATCTAAACCAACGGCCCTATACCCACACTTAATATACAGCATTAGAACAAAAGATCTCCGATAAGAGGCCCTTCGTGGGTGTACATTGGGCATTGCAGTGCCAGCCCGATGAGGAGCATGCCCTATGATGAAGCATGGCACCCATCTGGGTGTGTGAGGGCTCCTGCTCCTAAAGAAACATGATCTGCTTCCTTAGACACTGACAGACAGCTTTCCCCTTAAGAACTCCATATCTTTTGTTGATAGACTGTGAGCAGATTTAGACATGCAGAAAAATGTGCAATTCTTATGGAATTGCCAGTAGGATAAATTCATGAATTCATTAAGGCGTGAAAATTCATGCACAAGTGAATCACTTACGTGCACTTGTAAGCAAAGGTGTTTGCACCTGCAAACACCACTTAGCTTCACACATACCTTTGTAAACCAAGTCCATTGTTACTTACATTTAGAGGGCACTTTGAGAACAGGCACGTTTTTATAGGAGGCACAAGCTCAAAATTCATTTGAAACATTGATGCATTGTTAAGCCTGTCAGCCTTAGAGTGGTCTTCCCTCAAACTTTTTGCCTTACTCCTGCATTTTTGCTGATCTCGGTTTTGTAGGCCCTAGGACTCTGTGCACTTTACCACTGCTGACCACTGCTAAAGTGTGTGAGCTCAATACTTAAGAACATGGTGACATTGGCTTACACCCAATGTGCACATTTAATTTACTTTAAAGTCTCTAGTAAGGTGATACTACATGTACTCCTGGTCTCTAAATTAAAATGCTACTAGTGGGCCTACAGCACTGATTATCCCACCCACTTACGTAGCCTATTCAACATGTCTCAGACCTGCCATTTAAGCCTGTGTGTGCAGTTTAAACTGCCATTTTGACCTGGAAAAAAACTTTTGTCATGCTTTTAATACATGTAAGACACCCCTAGGGTAAGCCGTAAACAATCCAAAAGGCAGGATGCAGTGTATTTACAAATTTGGACATGCACTTTTAACTTTACGTGCTCTGGTAGTGAAAAACTCCTTAATCTGTTTTTCACTACTGCAAGGCCTACCTCATCCATAGGATAACATTGGGATACATTATTACATTTAATAAGTGCTAGCTTCAATTGGGAGCAAGAGCAAAGTAGGATTGTCAAGTTTGATGTCTAAAGAATTGTAATTTAAAACTCTCTTTAATGGTAAAGTTGACTTTTAAGTCACAATTCTGAAAATCCCACTGTCAGAAAGTTGCCATTTTCGTGTCCCAAACATTTGGTGCCCACAGCCTGTATCCTGGGTCACATGACTAGGTGTAGCTGGCAATTGGGTTTCGTGTATTGCTCCCAGACAGTGAGACAAAGGGGGAATACTATTTTCACTTCTTTCAAATCTTTAAAATTGCAAAACCCAACCTCATGTAAAGAGCAAAAACATCCCCATTCCACTATGTTGACACTAACTTTGCACCCACAGAATTGCCACAACATATAGGGCCGTGCATAGAGCCATAGCACTTTTGGCATTTCAAAGTACCAGCGAAAAGCCGGAACAGGCTCAAACATTGTTGCTTTCTATGAGATCTTTGGAAAAACCCTGACATCATGTCAAAAAACAGTGGAATCCTTGCCTTCTTCGAGCCAAGACTGCATCACCCGATATACTATCAAACTGTCAATTCTTCAATTTCCTGTGAAGTTTCCATATTGTATAAATGACTAAATGTCAGACAGGATAAAAAACGAATTTCTAGAATACAATCTAGTGCATTAACTTTGACATTTACATCTCCAGAACCATGCGAACAAGATTAGAGACAAGGTTTCTGAGGTGAAATGAGAACAGGGTGCAATTTGCTATAGGTCAAGAGATCAAAGATGTCATGATATTATCAAAAGAATGGGGCATTTTCACCTGCAAACGTATTAAACGAATGAGCTAGGAGTCGGTAGAGCAAAAACATCTTACTTTATTTAATCACAGATTTTGACACGCTCTGTCTTTATGCTAAAAGGACACTGGCAGTGACCCGCCACAGTGGTTAGCCAGCTCGCAGTTTCATTTGCTATGCACCATATATTCCTGATGAGCAATTGCGGTTCCTCCGCATGGCCACTACTCCCTCCAGGCTTCAGCAGATTACCTCCGTGCTTGGGGTCTGCCTCCAGCTAATTCTTTTAAATAAACATTTTTAATGCACGGCAGAGGGTTCCTAAGCCACCAGCTGCCTCAGCTCAAACAGTGTGTGCCTCTTTTACAGGGACTGCCAGGGTGAATAAAACGGCTCGGTCTGCAGATTGGCAGGAGGTGCTAATTAGATTTTCGCAAAGTTAGTAAAGTGTGGTAAAGTTCATTTTTTCAATGCCTTTGTTTCAGTAAAAGACACACACAGAAAGGCATAGGTTCGTACCAGTGAACTCTACAGATTCCATTTAGTGAACAAAATGGAGGACTGCTGGCTGCAGTACCAAGCAGATTCCATACAATGATGGACTTCATTGCGCTAAGTGCTAAACTAAAGTCTGCATTCAGTGACTCCCTTCCCTTTCCAGGCTGTCACTCAAGAGACTGTGTTGTGATCTCCGATGATTTGATTCTTTGTCCAAAAAAAATCAATTCAACTTGGGGGGGGGGGGGAGGGCCTGCTTGTGAGACAGACTTTTAAATGGTTCTGGGGTCCCCCGTGCAGCATTATTCTGTAAGGCTAGAAGATGGCGTCATTGCCAAGGGATCAGATGACTTCCCAAATTGTTTTCATTAATCACTTATTAGAAGTATTTGCCTAAATAGTGCAGCTGATGAAATCAATTCACAAAATAATCAATTTTCGCCCCAGAACTTTGGATTTACATTTATGGACAGAACATGAAAAGGACCCTACGACAGCTTTAGTGATCATTCTGTTTCAATAATACGACTACCTGCAATTAATTTGTAAACGTAAACAGCGCAAGCTGTTGGGCTGGATGTTAGTAAGGCAGGCGGATACAGAGGAGACAGCAAGAACGAAACTAGATTGGATGGTTTACACCACACCTGTGTGTAAATTAGCTCATGAATGCACTGAAGTGACTGTAGAAAAACAATGTAAAATCCTTCTTTGCCACAATTTAAAACACCTAATGACAGTCAGTATTGAATCTTTGTTACACAGTGGGTTCTCAGTACTCTGTCGCTTCCTCCGGGTCATGATCATTGAAATGGGTGACATGTGGATCTTTTTAAGTCCTGCGGTACTGAATGTACTCCTAGCTGAGATTGTGCGATGTGATTGAGGGCCTCGTTCTGTTATGGATGGCGTTGCACCATTGTTGATCTCTGTAGAAGGCCTTTTTCTGTGGGACAATAACTGGGTTCTTCTCTCTCCACCTACGATAGATGGATATTATTGTGTGTGTTTTATACTGATCTATGTATCCCTCCCTTCCTTCCAACCCCACTCTTATGCTGGCATGATTCCTTCCCCTGGAACTGGAATATATTGTATTGTATCCTTGGAAATGAATATAGGAGAACTTTGCAATAACCATCTTATGTTTTGTATTGTTATTTATAGTCTATAAATGCTAATGAAGAAATACTTAAAAAAAGAATCTTAGTTACAGCTTGACATAAAGATAGTATTCAGTGATGTGAACATCTCACTGGCATTTGTGTTACAGTTGAGTCCCTCTTATAAAGATATTGCTGATTTATGAGCCGCCCCAAGGTCAAACCTCAGTTATCTGAATTGTTATATATATATATATATATATATTTTTTTTTAAATTTTATATTTCTGTTTTTCACTGAAAAAACCAATGGTTATAGGGACGTTATAGTTCGGCTCAGATTTTACGCATACAAAACCAGTGAAATTCAGCAGTTATAGTTACCAGAGCTACTATAACTTTTGCCCCGCAATGCACTGCTTATGACCTCAAATATCACATCACTCATGACATGGTCAGTGACATCACTGATGGCATCACTATGGTTTTTTAACTAGTAGTAAGGTTTGCAGAGTGGTGGAGAAAGGGGGTGGGGGCTTTGATCAGCTCTTGGGAATCCTGCTGTGTCGGACTTACTGGAGATAACAGGAGGGCTTCTGGGCCCCCAAGTACCCTCAGCATCCAAGAGGACTTCATCCCCCCCAACCAGCAGTGCACCAGGAGGTGCATTTTCAGAGTGGTGGAGAAAGGAGGCGTGGCCTCCGAAGGCTTCTCGGTAATCGCGCTCTGTGGGACTTACAGGAGGTAACAGAAGGGCTTGTTGGCCCCCAAAGACCGTCTGGAGCCAAGGGGACTTCATTCACCAACCAGCAATGTGCCAGGAGGCGTGTTTGCAATGTGCAGTGGTGGCTCCTCCATTGGGGCGTCGCCCCACTGCTTTCTCGCAGTGCGAGAAGCAGAGACATAAAATGGTAAAAATACCACTTTATGTTTCTGCTTCTCGCACTGCGATAAAGCAGAAGTGCCTGGTTGGGGGCGGGCGGTCCTGCTCGAGGGCAGGGGGGGAGTGTCTTGCCCACTGTTGTGGGCTCTGACTGTTTGGTCGGCCCCTGGGGCCGACCAAACCAGTCATGCGCACTATACATTTTCTCTATGTAGGCTGCATGCAGCCTACATAGAGAAAATGGCCTCCCTACAGGCGCCCAGCTGGGGCCCTGTCCGCTGCACCGCACCAATCACAACGCTGCCATTGCAGCGTTGTGATTGGCTTAGGGGAGGGAGGCTGCCTAGGTAAAACGCGGCCAGGAGCAGCAGGAGCTGAGGCGGCGGAGCGTGATCCGGAGGAAGGTACGTTTGTTTATTTTAATACCATCCCGCTCCCCCCACCCGTCTTGCCGGCCGCGACTGCTTAGGGCCCTTACGAGTCAACTTATGTGAAAACCGAGGATCACAGGAGCCTCCATGGATTTTTCAATGCTGAAAGGGATTGTGATGCAGACCCTCGCTGATGCCACCAGCTGCCGATGTCAGTGACCCGCAAGTTTCCCTATGTAGAGATACTTTTAGGGTGGTGTACAGATGTGGTTATAAACTGAGTATACAAACACTCGGCTATCAGGTCTCCTGTAAATAACTTTCAAAGCTGGTGGTCATTGTATAATACACCAATCACCGACAATGCTTATTACGCGCATTCACAAGCGTAGAGAGCTATTTAAGTAGGACTCTAAGAGAAGTAGTAGATTGATCGAAAACGGAGCACGCCAGGAGGCTTCTTAGTCCCGGTAAGTGTTGAATGGAGTTAGTCAGCAGGATTCTTTTACAACGAATTGATTGTCCATTGGGGTTGTGGTTGGCATAACTCGTGGGCTATAAGTGTGGGCAGACATTTAAGTAGGACTGTAAGAGACGTGCCCATTTCGTTTAAGAACGGAGCAGGTTATGCGTATTCCCGGTAAGCTCAGAATTTAGGTAGCGAGTAAAACCTTCATAAATTGTGTCCGTGGGAGGCTTTATCTGTGGGCCTTCCTAATCGGATAATATGTATGATCCCTATGGGTGTCCCATAGGGAACTCTGAATTAAATACGAGTAGTGGCTCTAAATGAGAAGAAAAATGATGACCAAAATCTGGATAATCTGAACAATACTGTGGGATGCTTGTGTACCGGAAAGCAGCTAAATAGTGCCACTGAGAGTTTGGCCAGCGCCATATTTTGGATCGCAAAAATTAAACTGGTCTGTTTAGTGAGAATGAGGCCACATAAGCTCAAAACTATGTTTTTTAATTTACAGGCAGTCTGTCTCCGTAATAAGCTTGAGTGGCGGATATTGATACTGGGAATCAGCACAATTTTATCTAAGGCTAACCAATCGGATGTTGCAAGTGGTTTGTGCCCCAATTAAGGTAATTTAATAGGAAATATGTATAGCAGGCAACAAAATAAAAATGCACAAAGATAAGTTTTGACATACATTTGCTCTATGTATTCTAGGGCATCAGTGAATGGTGATTTTTGTTTTTGGTCTTATCATTGTGGACTATATGAAGTGGGAGACTTGAATATTGGAGGGGAGTCGAACTACCTCTGTGATACAGACTCTCCGATTACGAATTGAGGTGTGCAGCGCACTTTAGCTATATTTATAGCAAGTGTTTAAAGCAGAGTAAATTAAGTTTACCAAATGTATTTACCTGATATACCCTTGTTGATCCTAGAGCAGTGGCGAGATTGTATGTCCGTCCGTCCGTTCTTTCTTTCTTGACATATTGTGAAGATACGAGTTAAAAGATTGGGTGTGCTGGAGGAATTAGGTGCCCGCTCAGACAACCAACTTCAACAGTTGTTGGTGGGTATTTTTTAAGAACTTTGATAGCATGAGAATTGTTCTTGCTAAGAGTGAGTATGTGAGCTAGTTGCAGTGAGCTATTTTAAAGTCTGGGGTATGAGTATGAGACACGACCTTGTGGTGAGTTGAGGTTTGTGAGTTGGTAGTTACTGTGTACAACCACCAGGTTAGAGCCAAAGATCTAATATAAGAGTGCTTTTTAAACACATGCATAATAACAATGTATCAGACGATTAGACAAAATGTATGATAATTGTTTTTTGTTGTTTTATATTAATCTGAAATGTGTTTTAATTGTAATACATGTATATATATATTTTGTTTTAAATAGATAAGAGTGCTGGGAGACATCTTTTATTAAGCCTGAAGAAGGTGGTTGTACCTACTTGTACCACCGAAAGGCATCGCTTCTTGGTCGTTAGAAATACCAACCTATAGGGGTTCTTATGTACAAAATTGACTATATGTTGAACCTGCTATAATCATTGGATTTGTTGTGTATATTTGCCTGCACTTTGTTATTATTTTTCCCATACTTTGTATGGCATGAAATGATTTGATGCTAGTTGCTGTTAGCATTTGAAATACTATGCATTGTGTATATTTTAATCATTTTAATTTTAATTTTATTGAATAGATCTATCAAATAAACATTTTATATTGGTTTTTGGCTACTATTATACTTGCTGGTGATTGACTGTTGGTTTGAATGTGGTGTGCAAACTATATGGTATGCTCTTGAGGAATCCCAAAGGGAGTCTGTTTTTGACATAGACACAAGTCTTCGCTGGAATCAGGTGGAGGGAAGTGCAGTCTGATGACGGGTACTGTAATAGCATGGGGTGCTCAGAATTACACAGCAGCGTAGAACGTGGCGGTATAATCACTGGTGGGGGATGTTCTTCCGGCTGCAGAGGAATACTCGAGACACGTGAAGGCAGTGTAGGGGGAATTAAAAGGCAGCCAATCAAAGCGCCCATTAGGGCGTAGCTCGGGACATGACTTGTGAGCATGATAGATGCGGCGCACTCAGAGCACGAGACGCGGAGCCCTCAGGCGTGAGCCGGATAGGAAGCCTCATATGCGTCCGTTGTTGCATGAATGGATTGAAAGGTGGAGCGTAAAAGAGACCTGACATCCAACCAGAAAGCAGGGCGGCTATCAGTTCACAGAGCACGCTTTTATTGAAAGCAGTACCACAGAGCCCAAAGTGTTTTTACAAAGTACATTCATCCAAACAAAGACACCAAAAGGCACTTTTCTAAGCATATGAGCACCTTCCCCCAAATCACATTGCTCTTTGTGTGGTGCGAGCACATACATGCAATAGCTCACTCGAACAAGCTCACCACACACACACACCACCCACAGACACACCACACTTAACCCTGTATGGTACCCTTTCGTCTATCAGTTCTACAGCATATATTATTAATATTTCACATATCCCACCGATTACTGTGAAATCGTGCTCTGTAATCAAAGAAAGGCTTTATTGTTACTAGTGTTGTCTGTAAAAAGTTGTATTTTATTTTGATAAATAAAAAACGTTGCAAAAAGCCTATTCTATTAGGTAATACACACTGAGAATTTAATCGCCTCTAGGTGATGATTCCGCCGTAGGAGTGTGACACATGGAGATTAAAAACTGTATTAGTCTCACATTATGTTTTTACAACCCGAGTGTCTGCACAGTGGGAACTACACTACACACATCAACGTATTTCTCATCCGCGACCGCCTCAAACACTGCTGCCCTCAAGTGCTGCTCCCTGGTGGGAGATGAGATCCCACCGAGTTAAGTGAACAGAGGCACGTTCGCCCAGACTGGCTGTTGCGCCTTTGAGTTTCACGACCTGTCACCTTTACTTACTTATCTGTATCCAGTGCGGACATTGGTAGCATATACTTGCCTGCACGAGACAGGATCCTGGACTTAGGATCCTGTCTCATGCAGGCAGGTATATGCTACCAAATGCCTGCGCTGGATACAGAAAAGGAAGTAAAGGTGATAGGTCGTGGACAGAGTGCCGGCTTTAGCGCTAATGGCGTGCAGGCGGCATTGTTTGTTGGTGCTTTTCCCTCCTGTCCCGAAAAACCCTTCTCCACAGATTCCCCCAGTACCACACTCCAACAGTGCCCCTCAGGAGAGCCCTTCTCTCTTGATCAAAAATTGTGCTCAGCCAAATAGGCTGCATGCATTGTACCTGAAATATTAACTATGTATCAGCTTGAGTTCACTGGAGTATGCTCTCGAGTGTCGTCTACTAATCATTAATCACCGCTTTTTCACCAGACTCTGAGTCCCTGAATTCAGTTAGAGGTAACAATGCGTGGAGTTGTCTGGGAGTAAAGAAATGTTTGACCATGTTTGCAGACCAGTTAAGCATCTAGTGTTGGGGGCACATTAATGCAGTATAGTCCAACACCAGCATCACTGACGTTTCAACATGTGTGCTGTGTGAAAATATCACACCTCAAGGACAACATCACTGTGTAGAAAATGGAGAAGTAAAACACATGAAGAACAGCAGCTCAGGATTAATATAGTGGTATCTGAAGATATTGTGGTAGCTATGTTAGGCTTGTTCCTTTTAAACTGCAAGTAACAAAAGAATCTCTCTGACAAAAGCAGTAACTGACCCATTGAACTATCTACATTATATGCACTTTTGTGATCTGCATGGTACACATTCTATGCAGCAGGCATATTAACCCTTTGCGCATTACCATTGCCTTGGGCCCAGAATGCTGCTAGTTTGTGACCTGTTTAGTTGTTTGTTAAATAAAAGGTGAGGTACTCAGCATTGTTATCTCGAAGTCTGTTATGAAGCTCTGTGGTTATACTGAATAAGCAGCTATCTAAGTTATTATATGAAATCTCTTTAATAATGTAATAACTGCACTTTCACAATTGCTTTATTAACCTTGCTTTCTCAAAATTGCTTGAAAATGCACCAATTGCCCACTCTTTTTTCAAAATTTTCTCGGGGGGAGAACCCCCCCGAACCCTCCTAAGGTTGTTCGGGCTCGCTCACTACGCTCGCTCGCCACGTTGCACTCCGCCACATGTTTTACGCCCACCACTTTCAGATGTTACCCTCCTCCACTGGCAAAGTGGAGGAGAAAGGTGCGGGCCTCTGAAGTCTTCTCAGTAATCGCGCTCTGTGGGACTTACTGGAGGTAACCGGAGAATTGTTGGCCCCAAGTACCCTCAGCATCTAAGGGGACTTCATCTCCCAACCAGAAGTGTGCCAGGAGGCACGTTTACAGAGTGGTGGAGAAAGGGGGCATGGCCTTCAAACACCTCTCAGCAATCCCGCAGTGTGGGACTTACTGGAGGTAACAGGAGGGCTTGTTGGCCCCCAAACACCCTCTGGAGCCAAGGGAACTTCATCCCCCAACCAGCAGTGTGCCAGGAGGCATGTCTGCAGAGTGGTGGTGAAAGGGGGCGGGCCTCCAGTGACTTGCCAGTCGGCTTATTTCCTTACTTTTATTTTTAATTTATATGGGGAGGGGGTCCGTGTGCCCCCCCTTGCCTGGGCTATTTCCGTCCCCGGGGACCCCATCCCCCAGGACCAGCCATTTTTTCAGTGGGGGAGGGGGAGCCGTGCGGCCTCCCTCTGCCCCCCTCCCTGGGCCGATTTTGGCTCTGGGGACCCCATCCCCGAGGCCAGCCTCTTTTTTTATTTAATTTTTATTAATAAATAAGGGGAGAGGAGCCGTGGGACCCAACCTCTCTTCTGGGGGCCATGGGTCTAGCTCGTTGATGCTGGAAGATATACATGCAGGGCACCCCCAGAAAGACACTGACGTGCCGAAGTTGCCCCTTTGGTCCATCCTGCAGAGTGTGACACTGGCTGATTTGCATGATACACGTCCTTTGATGGAGGAGGGGGTAGCAATATGGGGAGATCTGTTCCATTATGGAACTTTGCAACCCTTTGATGTCTTCCAGGAGATCACCGACCTGGGACTAGGTGCCTTTTTGCTCTATGCAGCAACGAATAGCCTGCTCCGTGAGAGGTGGGGGATGGGAAACTTGGAACCGCCCACTTCGAAACCACTACAAGTACTATTGACATAAGGTTTTGATAGACACGCCGTTACGGCACTTTGCACAACTCTGC
This sequence comes from Calotriton arnoldi, assembly GCA_963921515.1. Lineage (NCBI taxonomy): Eukaryota > Metazoa > Chordata > Amphibia > Caudata > Salamandridae > Calotriton > Calotriton arnoldi. The sequence continues at coordinate 703,159 of CAWUFW010005246.1, read as the reverse complement.
TACATAACACTGTACAGCCACTAAGACATCTTAGGGAATGATGGGAGCGAGTGTTGGGCATGGATTTTTCTGACCAACAATGGGAGAAATTCCTAGCAATAGTTAAAGGGGTTTCCAGGAATGCTAGACTGAGGTATGTTCAGTTTAACTACCTCCAACACACTTCATCATCAAATTCTTTATTTCAGTCAATTAAGCCATAAAAGCACATAAATTCATATCACAATTAAAATCTTGACAAGAACAATATACATCAATAAACTCAGAAAAATGTCAAACAGCAACTTACAAAATCTGAAAGTATAAAAATAATAATACATCTCAATGTCAATAAAGCAATTTCATAAGAGAAAAAATGCAAAGGTGCAATACGATTAAGATAGCTCACAGGAGATAACAAGCATTTGCAATGCAATCGATCTCGCCTTTGGGACCTTATATGTATTTAGCTATGCAGCACATTAGCCTGGGTGCTGAAACATCTACTGTTCTTTAACATGGAGGGAAAGTAAGCACCAAACTTCGTGACACGCCAGGTATGGGAACACCAGGAGAGAAATATTGCCTTTCAGCAGTAAATGGGATAGTCCAAAGCTCTGTTTTTAATATAAAATCAGGGCCTTCGGTGGTCATATCACTGAAAATACAACATTTGAAAAACATTATTGTCTCACGGGTGCTCGTGGAAGACAATTTCTATGGACTGGAATCTAGAGAATGCTAAAGTGATTCTGGTATTTTACTGACCTCTGTTGGTCGTTTTCCATCAAGTAAGTTAAATAGAGGCAGTTGCCAGAAAAATAAAAAAAATAAAGTTCCTCAGCAGAAAGCAATTCTGGTATTTTACTGACCTCTGCTGGTCGTTTTCTATCAAGACAGTTAAATAGAGGCAGTTGAACAGAAAAAAAAGTCCCTAAGCGTAAGCAGACAAGTCCAAGGGCTGATCTCCAGAGCCCACAAAGTACATATACATATAAGTATATAATAAGTATATACTAAAGTATATACAAGAGGTCTCGAATGCTCGACCTAAAAACGCTGCTTAACAACAATTTACCCAATATATATAACTAATAATTCTCAGCAAGAAAACAGTAATAATATGCTACCAGGTTGTAGATGTTATTCAAGGCTAAAATGTAATCAAGTTAAACAACAAACCCCAAACCAAACCCAGAGGGTTACTGTGGACTAGTTCATCATAGTGTCGCAGCTCTAGTGGCTTCTGCTACTTAAAACTGCAACGCAGCTGCTCTGAGAGACCAGGCCTAGCTTAAGAATCTTGCAGGAGCAAATACAGTGGGTTCAGAGGTGTCAGATTTTAATATACATAAGACACTCAGGCACTGCTTTGTTCCTATGTTACGGCAAAGGGGCAAAATCCATTTGGATATCGGTTTGTTATACCTGTGGCAGGGCAAAAGAAAATGCACCTCGGTTTCTGGCGTATTGGGGCAAAAACTGCGATCACATTTCTGTTCCGCCTCATTACACCATCTCAAGGTAAAACCCCTAAGTGGCAATGTGTCAATCCGGAAGCAAATGTATAAGGATTTTGCCACAGGGGCGTGATTTTATCCAGAAACATCTTGAAGTACGGGGTGCATTTATGGCTTAAAAATTCATCCATCAGGCCTAGCTTTGCACCACGTAATTTGTAAAACATGCTCCCAATAAATGTTTTTGACCCAATTGGCAGGGTTTACTCTCAGCTTGCTGGGGTCTTCCCAAACACCCACAAGCTTTAGCTCACTGCATAGAGTTTTCACAGCTTTAATCCATGGCGTGGTACAATGCATATCTAATAGCAGTAAATTCTGTAATGCAGTTTTAAAGGGGGCCAACTCCTGGGTTGTTCAGATTCTACCCTAGTAAGTCAGGATTTTTAACAAGCAATTTCATTAACTCTTCCAAGACTCAGATCCAATCTTAAAGTTGTCAGTGGGGTGCTGTTAGGGACACCCAAGACTGATCTTATAAATTTGTTTTTGTTGTTTTTAATTGTGAGGTGTCTGTCTCCCAAGTCCCAGATTTCTGCCCTATACAAAGCACCTCCCAAGGCCATTGATCTATATACCACCATTGCAAGTGGCACAGCCCTGATAGTCGATGCTTTATATCTCCTGCAACAGCTGCTGCTCTGTGTGTTAGTATAGAATTGCCTTTTGCCAGCTGAGCGTCCTAGGAAATCTTGGTGGTAAGCCTAACTCCCAGATAGTCAAAGCTCCTAACCTGATCAGTGCTGGAACCCTCTACAGTCATCTTGTTTCTAAAATTATGATGAGGGTTAATGGCCATAAACGTGGATTTACCTGCATTGATCTCGAGCCCCTGGTCCCTGCTGAACCCCACAAAGTAGTTTAGCAATTCCTGCAAACCCAAAGGGGTAAGTGAGCAGCAAGGTGCCATCTTTAAATAGCAGAACAGGGAAATGTTCACCAGCTATCTTGGGGGCATCATGGTGACATTTTACCAGGGCTTCCACTACACCGTTCATGAACAAAGAAAACAATGTGGGGCCAGGACACAGTCTTGTCTCACCCCACGGTTAACAGAGATCCTAGGGGAAAGGTTGCCCTGTGTACTCCACCTAACTTGGGCAAATGTATTTGAGTGAAGGAGATTGAGTAAATCATATGGAATCCCCATTTGGGCCAATACAACCCAGAGAGTGTGCCTCGGTACTAGATTGAATGCTGCCCTCATGTCCATAAAAGCTATATACAGGTGGTCCTTGGTGATGGTGATGTACTACCAACAGATAGTCATAAAACGAAAGATCTGATCTGCAGTACCTATGTTCTTGCGAAAGCCCCCCTGCAGGTGTGAAAGGGCCTGGTGTTCTTCAATCCACTCCTGCAAACGAAATAGGATCTGCAAACAGAAAATGTTCAGGGTGTTATCGATAAGGCTAATTGGCCTATAGTTTGCAGGAGTGTCTTTTGGGCCCTTTTTAATGGATTGGGACAATGATGGCACCACACCACGACTCTGGGATGTCCTCCCCATGCAGAACAGCATTACTTAACTTGTTCTAGTAGGGTACCCAAATTTCAGGCTCAGAGTGGAATAAATCCACTGGGGTAGTATCTAGGCCGGGGCATTCTTTCTCATATGGGAAAGGGCAAAACTAGTTTCATCAATAGAAAAATCTATAAAAGGGGTGCTAGAGGCAAAAAGGACAGATGTCGCTGTTGCTTTCACCCATGTCCTCCCCCTGAGAGTAGTTTCCTTTGCTCACAGTCACACTCAAACTATATAGGGCTTTAAAATGATCAACCCATAGATCCACTGGGACGTGAGAGTCGGGGGAGATAAAGCCACCATTACTACTTGATGGCACTAATTTCCAAAAGGTTCTGTAATCACATTCCCGCAGAACTCCTAGCATTTTGCTCTACTGCCCCTCTTCCCAGTGACACTTAGCTTTGATAAGTATGGTCACCACATTTATTTAAACCACTCTATAGAATAGGCTGCATGTTCCGGGGAGCGGAAAAAGCGTGTCCTAGATTTAGAGAAAAAGCAGCTGATTTCCCACATATGGTATGGTACTGTCCAGTGATAGTGAGATTCTGGGAAGCAGTACTGCAATATATAACAGATCTCATGGGATGGCTGAAGCCTAGAGATGCCTCGCTGTCACTGTTGGGGTTAATGACCGCTCAAAAAAACATAATGTGTCACGGTTTATTGACCTGACATTGGTGCTTGCTAGACTATACATTGCAATGTCATGGAAAGCCGCAGTGACTGGATCCCCGTGAAATGGGCCCAAGCTCAGATCAACGTGATGTCTGGGCCCCATGTCAGGGGGATAGAGGCATGCGCTATGCTGAATGCGACACTTATCTGCAAAAATTGGAACCTAGATCGGATATACACCCTCTTGAGCAACAGACACATTGTAGTGGCTGATCAGACACTGGAATGCGCAGAGTAGGATGGTGGGTGCTCAGATGGATACCATTGCATGAGAGAGGATGACATTATGGAGTAGACCAGAACGTGATGCCAGGCACTATATTAAAGTGGTACTGTTAGTCTTAATAGTTTAATTGCTCCTGCACCACAGTGCACTCAAAGGGTTATTGTTCTAAGTAAGGCACGTGTAGGATCCTGATGTCAGCATGAAGGATCACTCAGACAGCAGATTAAGGTAAGGAGTGTAGGTTTATTCTTAGATTAGAAGATCCCATCCAGGTATCACAGCACAGTCTTAACAATCCAGCTAGATCATTCAAATGAATACATTCCAACCCTTCTTGTATCTAAGATACCACACCAGAGAGTACATTCTCTGGTAACCATGGTACTGCAGCATCACAGGCTACACAGGCTACAGATACCACACACCTCCCCTCTTTTCATAAAAAAATATAATAAGAATACAGTAGAAATGCAAACACTGTAACAGGATAGAGAACAAAGGAAAACCACCCCCAAAAAAAAAAACATACTAGTGTACAAAGTCTTTCAAATATAATGGTTTCTTACTGACCCCAGAGGATAATCTGGGAATAGGGCCCAGGCTGTTATTATCCTTTACAGAAGACTCAGTGAGACACTTAGGGACATTGTATGGAACAACTCTCCCCAGGTTCCAAATGCGGTGATCTTGGGTCTTAATTGCATTTTCAAACACTTTAATAACCCGAATGGGTTTGGAATATTTTGAACTGTAACCAGGCTGTTTGATAACCACCAAATCTCCAACAGCAACCACAGTATTCTTTACGGCCATTCTCACATCAAAATGAGACTTTCTTGTCAAGATTTTCTCAACTTCCCTCTCACGCCATTGATCAATGCATTCATTCTCAGATGCAACTCCCACCAAATTCCTTACCCATGAAGGTTCAACTAGGGTACACGGAGATCTACCTCTAAACAAAAGAAAAGGAGATTTCCCTGTCATACTATGAGGAGTCAACCTATAAATCTCCACTTTTTTCATGACTTCCTTCTTCCAATTAAGACCATCACCTTTAGCCAAGGCAATTGTCTCCTTCAAAACCCTGTTAAATCTCTCTACCATGCCATTCGTTTCGGGATGATACAGAGAACACTTTTTGTGCTTGATACCACGTTGTTTCAAGAAACACTCCATTTCACGAGAAACTAATTGAACACCATTATCAGTTAAAATAGTGTCAGGATAACCTTCACTAGCCAAAAGGTTATCCCAAAACGCAATAACATTTTTGGTTTCAATGCCACTCGTGAAGCAAACCTCTGGCCATCTCGAAAACATATCAATAACAACTATGACAAACAGTTGCTGTCCTTCCGAATGAATGGGGCCAAGAATATCCAAAGCTATTGTACTCACGACCTCTTGAGTATAAACGTAGAAAGTTGTTGGGATCTTATTTTCTTTACACTTTACACTCTTCTTCCCATGATGTTCAAGCTGCCGACTACGCCAGTGTAGGATCCTGATGTCAGCATGAAGTATCACTCAGACAGCAGATTAAGGTAAGGAGTGTAGGTTTATTCTTAGATTAGAAGATCCCATCCAGGTATCAATCACAGCACAGTCTTAACAGTCCAGCTAGATCATTCAAATGAATACATTCCAACCCTTCTTGTATCTAAGATACCACACCAGAGAGTACATTCTCTGGTAACCATGGTACTGCAGCATCACAGGCTACACAGGCTACAGATACCACAGCACTCCCGTGGTTGTTATATGGATATATCCAATGCTAGCCCTATTATTGTTACTTATATATCTATGTTGTCAAAGTCATCTGGGAACCACAATGAGCTTGAATTTGCTGGCCATTGTTGATGAATGGTCCTACTGTAATGTTTGTCGTTGTTTTACAAAACTCAATAAAGAGATATGAAAAAAAAAGAATAATGCACAGTTGTCTTGATGTGCTGCCATATTTGGAGCCAAAGAATTCATGACAAATTCATAAAGATATACTGACACCGGTTGGTGTTGGTACCTTGAGGCACTGCAGCCATCTGCAAGCATTTGAGTCATGTCCGCATATATTTTGGCACTAAGAAAAGACCATTACAGTAGTTCAGCTAGGTAGCTATAATGGCTCTTGCAACCATACTGCACTTGGAGTTCTGCAAGTAGGCATATTGATTATAGGCAAACCATAAAAATAATCAGGGCTATTCTGAAAGGTAACTTACACCTGTGATTAACCTTACTAATTTTGGCTATTCCTCATTTACGAGTGTAAAGCTACTCAAAGTACAGACTTGCATGTCTTCTACAACTGGAGCCCAATTTACGAGTGTAAGCTACTACACTCAACAAGCATTGGCATAGCCAATAGGTCTCGCCTTTGGGAACTTATAAGTGTCTTGAGGTTTTTTTTGTCCATTCAATGCTGGCAACTTGTATCTGCCTGTCCCAATGGTTGCTTGTTATGGTTTTTATTGTTATGGGGGGGCATAAATAACAGGAGGGTGAAGGTCAGTCAGTTAGTCAGTTAGTGAGAGTGAGAGAGTCAGTCAGTGAGAGTGAGAGTCAGTCAGTGAGAGTGTGAGAGTCAGTCAGTCAGTCAGTGAGAGTGAGAGAGTCAGTGGGTGAGAGTCAGATAGTGAGTCAGTGAGAGTGAGAGTCAGTCAGTGAGAGTGAGAGAGTCAGTCAGTGAGAGAGAGTGAGAGAGTCAGTCAGTCAGTGAGACAGAGTCAGTGAGTGAGAGAGAGTCAGTCAGTCAGTGAGAGTGAGAGAGTCAGTCAGTCAGTGAGAGAGTCAGTCAGTTAGTGAGAGAGAGAGTCAGTCAGTGAGTGTGAGAGAGTCAGTCAGTGAGAGTGAGAGAGTCAGTCAGTCAGTGAAAGAGAGTGAGAGAGTCAGTCAGTGAAAGAGAGTGAGAGAGTCAGTCAGTGAGTGAGAGAGAGAGAGAGTCAGTCAGTGAGAGAGAGTCAGTCAGTGAGTGAGAGAGAGTCAGTCAGAGAGTCAGTCAGTCAGTGAGAGAGTCAGTCAGTGAGAGTGAGTCAGTCAGTCAGTCAGTCATTGAGAGTGAGAGTCAGTCAGTTAGTGAGAATGTCAGTCAGTCAGTGAGAGTGAGAGAGTCAGTCAGTAAGTCAGTGAGAGAGCGTCAGTCAGTCAGTGAGAGTGAGAGAGTCAGTCAGTTAGTCAGTGAGTGAGAGAGTCAGTCAGTGAGTGAGAGAGTCAGTCAGTGAGAGAGTCAGTCAGTTAGTTAGTGACAGAGAGTGAGAGAGTCAGTCAGTCAGTCAGAGTGAGAGAGTCAGTCAGTCAGTCAGTCAGTGAGAGAGAGTGAGAGAGTCAGTCAGTGAGAGTGAGAGAGTCAGTGGGTGAGAGTCAGATAGTGAGTCAGTGAGAGTGAGAGTCAGTCAGTCAGTGAGAGTGAGAGAGTCAGTCAGTGAGAGAGAGTGAGAGAGTCAGTCAGTCAGTGAGACAGAGTCAGTGAGTGAGAGAGAGTCAGTCAGTCAGTGAGAGTGAGAGAGTCAGTCAGTCAGTGAGAGAGTCAGTCAGTCAGTTAGTGAGAGAGAGAGTCAGTCAGTGAGTGTGAGAGAGTCAGTCAGTCAGTGAGAGTGAGAGAGTCAGTCAGTCAGTGAAAGAGAGTGAGAGAGTCAGTCAGTGAAAGAGAGTGAGAGAGTCAGTCAGTGAGTGAGAGAGAGAGTCAGTCAGTGAGAGAGAGTCAGTCAATGAGTGAGAGAGAGTCAGTCAGAGAGTCAGTCAGTCAGTCAGAGAGTCAGTCAGTGAGAGTGAGTCAGTCAGTCAGTTAGTGAGAGTGAGAGAGTCAGTCAGTGAGAGAGTCAGTCAGTTAGTGAGAGAGCGTCAGTCAGTCAGTGAGAGTGAGAGAGTCAGTCAGTCAGTGAGAGAGTCAGTCAGTCAGTTAGTGAGAGAGAGAGTCAGTCAGTGAGTGTGAGAGAGTCAGTCAGTGAGAGTGAGAGAGTCAGTCAGTCAGTGAAAGAGAGTGAGAGAGTCAGTCAGTGAAAGAGAGTGAGAGAGTCAGTCAGTGAGTGAGAGAGAGAGAGAGTCAGTCAGTGAGAGTGAGTCAGTCAGTCAGTTAGTGAGAGTGAGAGAGTCAGTCAGTGAGAGTGAGAGAGTCAGTCAGTTAGTCAGTGAGAGAGCGTCAGTCAGTCAGTGAGAGTGAGAGAGTCAGTCAGTTAGTCAGTGAGTGAGAGAGTCAGTCAGTTAGTGAGAGAGTCAGTCAGTGAGAGAGTCAGTCAGTCAGTTAGTGAGAGTGAGAGTCAGTCAGTGAGAGTGAGTCAGTCAGTCAGTCAGTCAGTGAGAGAGAGTGAGAGTTAGTGAGTTAGTGAGTCAGTGAGAGAGTCAGTCAGTCAGTGAGAGTGAGAGTCAGTCAGTGAGAGTGAGAGTCAGTGAGTCAGTGAGAGTGAGAGAGTCAGTGAGAGTGAGAGAGTCAGGCAGTCAGTGAGAGTGAGAGAGTCAGTCAGTGAGAGTGAGAGAGTCAGTCAGTGAGAGTGAGAGAGTCAGGCAGTGAGAGTGAGAGAGTCAGGCAGTCAGTCAGTCACTGAGAGTGAGAGAGTCAGTCAGTCAGAGAGTGAGAGAGTCAGTCAGTCAGTGAGAGTGAGAGAGTCAGTCAGTGAGAGTGAGAGAGTCAGTCAGTTAGTGAGAGAGACTGAGTCAGTCAGTTAATCAGTGAGAGAGAGTCAGTCAGTGAGTGAGAGAGTGAGAGTGTCAGTCAGTCAGTGAGAGAGTCAGTCAGTCAGTCAGTGAGAGTGAGAGTCAGTCAATCAGTTAGTGAGAGTGAGAGAGTCAGTCAGTGAGAGAGTCAGTCAGTTAGTTAGTGACAGAGAGTGAGAGAGTCAGTCAGTCAGAGTGAGAGAGTCAGTCAGTCAGTCAGTGAGAGAGAGTGAGAGAGTCAGTCAGTCAGTGATTGAGAGTGAGAGTCAGTCAGTTAGTGAGAATGTCAGTCAGTCAGTGAGAGTGAGAGTCAGTGAGTCAGTGAGAGAGAGTGAGAGTCAGTCAGTCAGTCAGTGAGAGTGAGAGTCAGTCAGCGAGAGTGCGAGTGAGAGAGTCAGTCAGTCAGTGAGAGCGAGTCAGTGAGTCAGTCAGTGAGAGTGAGAGAGCCAGTCAGTCAGTGAGAGTCAGTCAGTCAGTGAGAGAGTCAGTCAGTCAGTGCGAGTGAGAGAATCAGTCAGTGAGTTTGAGTGAGAGAGTCAGTCAGTGAGAGTGAGAGAGTCAGTCAGTCAGTGTTTTTTTCACAGCAGAGTAAACATAAGGGCTGTAGAAAAACAAAGGAGGGCGAGGGTGAGACAGGCAGGGGAGCGAGATTAGAGCAATGTCAACAAGCGCGCACGTAACTTGCAGCTGAACCGGATGTTTCCTGAACCTATATTAATGTGTGAATAAAGAAGCTAACTGCTGCATTGTAGAGTCCAGGCTGGTTACTACGCTAATGGGATTTCATAACACTAGCGGCGAAATTAAAGAATTCATGCTGTGAAAAGAGCAAAAAGGAGAAGAAGAAATAAAGAATTGGGTACCCCACTGGTGTCTTCAACATCAGAGAGTCTCCTGGTAAAGCCTTCCGTGATGTTTCCTACGATGGCATCAGGGTTAAAGGCATTTGATGTCACGTCCTGTCATGTGAATGAGGGTCAGGGGCATGTTATGTCACCAATACCCTGGGCGTGTTGGTGAATCTGCAGCCTTTGTAGGGCCTGCAGGTAGAGAGAGGTAGAGAGAGGTAGAGAGAGGTAGAGAGAGGTAGAGAGAGGTAGAGAGGGGTAGAGAGAGAGGTAGAGAGGTGTAGAGAGGTAGAGAGGTGTAGAGAGGTAGAGAGAGAGAGGTAGAGAGAGGAGGTAGAGAGAGAGAGGTGGAGAGATAGGAGAGGTAGGGAGAGGTGGAGAGAGGTGAGAGAGGTGAGAGAGGTGAGGGAGGTAGGGAGGTAGGAGAGAGGTAGAGGGGTAGAGAGAGGTAGAGAGGTGGAGAGAGGGAGGTGGAGAGGTAGAGAGAGGTGGAGAGAGGTGTAGAGAGGTAGAGAGGTAGGGGTAGGGAGAGAGGTGAGAGAGAGGTGGAGAGCGAGGTAGAGAGAGAGGTGGAGAGAGAGGTAGAGAGAGGTAGAGAGAGGTAGAGAGGTAGAGAGAGGTGGGAGAGGTGGGGAGGTGAGAGAGGTGGGGAGGGTAGAGAGAGGTAGGGCGGTGAGAGGTAGAGAGGTAGAGAGGTGTGGAGAGGTAGAGAGAGGTAGAGAGGTGGAGAGAGGTGAAGAGAGAGAGGTAGAGAGGTGAGGAGGTAGAGAGGTAGGGAGGCGGTGGAGGAGGTGAGAGAGGGTGGGAGAGAGGTGGAGAGAGGTAGAGAGAGGTAGAGAGAGGTAGAGAGGTAGAGAGGTAGAGAGGTGGAGAGGTGGAGGTGGGGAAGTAGAGAGAGGTGAGAGAGAGGTAGAGAGGTGGAGAGGGAAGAGAGAGGGTGGAGAGGGGTAGAGAGAGGTAGAGAGGTAGGGGTACAGAGGTAGAGAGGTAGAGAGGTGTAGAAAGGTAGGGAGGTAGGGAGACGTAGAGAGAGGTAGAGAGGTGAGAGAGGGTGGAGAGAGAGGTAGGGGTGGAGGTAGAGGTGGAGGTAGAGAGGTGAGAGAGGTAGAGAGAGAGAGGTAGAGAGGGAGGTGAGAGAGAGAGTAGAGAGGTGGAGAGGTAGGAGAGAGGTGGAGAGAGAGAGGTGGGGAGAGAGAGGTGGAGAGAGAGGTAGAGAGGTAGAGAGGTAGAGAGAGAGGTAGAGAGGTAGAGGTAGAGAGGTAGAGAGGTAGAGAGGTAGAGAGGGAGAGGTAGAGCAGTTCATCAAAATGCTCAGGTGGCAGCATCAGTTTTTAGGCCACAAAGCTGCAGGTTCATGTTTAATACTTTATTGGGCGATTAATTAAAACACATATGATATACTCAGTAATGCAGGCAAGCTGACCCTTTCTATGTAAACAAGGAGGCACTGCTCGCTCCTGTAGGCAAAACGCCGTGGGATGCGAGGAATGCAGCTGAGGGGGAGGGGTGCGGGGAGTGCGGCCGAGAGCACACAAAGCGTTCCCTTGCGGGAGCGAGCAGGGGGCACCATCTGGTTGCAAGTTAATTACAAACAGATGGTTTCAAAGCTCGCTCCCGCAAGGGAATCGCCAAACGTGCACGCGTTGCCATTGAAAGCAATGCAAAGCGTCCACGTTTTTGGCCCAAAAAGTGAATCGATTCCTAAAGGTCTCCTCCTATGCAGCGGATGCGCACTGCGTAGGCGAGACCTAAAAAGGACCAGTAGTAAGTAAAGCGCCACACATGGCAACCCCTGGTACTGATAGAAAATAATGGAGGAAAGGACTTAAAATAGAATTCCATAGGAAATAATGTTAAATTAATTTACTTTGGCTTTTTAAATATATATACAATTAATTTACTGTTAAAAATGTAAGTATAAGTGTAAATAAATATTTTAAGATAAACTATTTTAATAACCTATTACACTTTAAAAATAAATGTAATCTATTATTGTTCAAGAAACAATTACCTTAATATAAATTATTAAAAGCATTACTTTTTATAATTTTAATATACAATAAAAAATATAATAAAGATGTCAACTTTAGGTAGGATTCATATTTTTTAAACAAGTGTAATTTACTTTAATAAAATAAATTAAAATTGATTAAATATTTAATTCCCTGGTGGTGGAGATCTTTTCATGGTAAAGTATAGGCAAGATTAAAACATTTCATTAAACTTTAAAAACAATAGCAAAATATTTTTTTTAAATGTTTTTATGTTACATATTAATGTAATTAATGCTATACATTTATTTTAAATGTAGAACAAAATCAAAAAGTGACAGCATTGATACCTTAATTTAGAATGCAATTATTTTGAATATAATAAATTGAAACTATTTTTCTGAATTTTAAATAGAAAATCCAACATAAAAATATTTTAAATATGCATTAATGACTATTAAAAGTGATTTAGAGTATTACTTATAATATTAAAATAACTGAATTATATTGTAGTAAAACTTAACAGTACATTCATTTTTAAATCAAAAAGGGTTATTAAAATATTTTAAAATTAAACAACATGTTTTATTTTCTTATTAACATTAAGTTAAATGTATTTATATATACAACTAGTTTAACTAATTTTATTTAACATTATTTCCTATGTGGTTTTATTTTAAGTCCCTATCTACATTATCTTCTATGGGAGGGTGTTGCATGCGTGGCTCTGGACCTATTTCAGCTCTGACCTGGAGAACATTTAATGTTGTTTTTGGTCTTTTTTGGCTGTTACTTTAGAAGTGAAATTTGTGACTAGCAATAGACTAGCATTACCCACTCCCCACTATCCTTACCACATTTACTACTAAAACATAAACTTACGTGTTTGGGGAATCCACAAACTGGGCAGAGATCTCTGCACAGAAAAAGGTTAGAGAGGTGGAACCTCCGCCTGAAAGTTTGTGAATAGCGTTTTGTAGTACATTAGTAGTGCTTTTGTGTTACTACTAAATGTACTACAAAATGCAGTTTGTTAATAGGCCCCAATGATTGCAACTCAAAACTAAGGTAAGTGTTATGTCATGTTTAAATCATGTATATAGTAGTTTATTGAACCTTGTTAAAGTATTATCTAGTTTGTGTTGTGTGTTCTTCTGGGCAGCTTTTTAGGGTTCCAGAACTATGGTCGAGGTGGTTAGAACCCTGTGGAGTCAGTAGCCTAGAAGAAGAGAAGGAGCAAGGAGTTCCTGTAATTGCTCTAGCTACTGGTGTTCCAGTTCCTGAATAAATCTTAAAAGAATACCCTCTCTTTTGGACTTTACAGTAAGGCACTATTTATTTGCACTGAAATTTCATCTTGATGTCTTGCCTCAGATTTCTTGTGTCTCTTTTTCTCTCCTGAACCAATCTTGAGTCAGCATTCAGACCCAAGCTTACATTGGTCATTTACATTGGTGAGGATTTCACAGATCTCTCCTTCACTGTTTTAACAAGCACTGACAGTGCCAATAGGTCTGGTTTTAAAGGAATGTTGTATGGTAATGTGCAGCATTACAAGTAAATAGCATGGGAATAATAATGTATTTGTGTGTAGCAAAAATTGTGGAATAACATTGGTGGAGGTTAAAAGATCAGGTGACAGTTGCACTGTCAAGCCAGACCTACAAGTCCATGTGGGTTAATGACAGCCTTCCTCCCATATATGTTGCTGCCAGAGAAAACCAATATAAATTATCTAGTTATCTAATGCATTTTACTACCATTCCAGTGTCATGTGTGTGCCCCTGAAAGTTCAAGCTTAGGCAGCTGGATGAAAAAAAAAAATGATCACAGCTGAATGGGAGAGGGGGGCAGCACTATTTTGTGGAAGCACACTTCTGCCCAATTAAAACATGTACTCCTGGCCCCCCAAATGTGGGTGGAGCCTAAGCACCTAGCTAGTGATGCTCACATAATTGTCTGGCAACAGCTATGCTCTCAAGCCAGACTATAAACAACAAGAAGCTGGATGAAAGGGCCCTGAATGTGACCTCACAGAAAAGTCAGACCCTTCATGTGGTGTTCTGAATAATTAAGTAGTCCCATGTTAACTCCCCTACTTGTTGTCTGCTGCTGGGACATTGTCATGCAAAAACAAAACAATGGTTCCCTTCGGGAGAGGTTTTAAGCCTAAACCTCCGAGGCCAAATATTATGATCCAAACACAATGGAATAAAGTCATACAGTGACTTTAATTCAATATATTGTATCACATTGCAGGTGCTCCAAAAATGATGCAGTGAAAATGAGGGGATGGCCGCGGAGAACCACGCCTCCGCATATCCACAGGTGACCGCTGCTCCTCCCCCGACAATGGAGTTTGGAGGTTTCCTCACCTGAGCGCTAGCATCTAGAATCCCGGAATGGAGGTCTCGCCGACCGGCGTCTTTGGTGCGCTCGGAGCGCTTGGCATGTTTTGTTCATGATTGGGGTTCACGCCGAGACAAAGCCCGTCGGGACTGGGCTCGCAGCACAACGGAGGCAGCCTGGCAGGAGTCTGGATCAGGGATTGCACGGTCTCTCAGGTGATTGACGACGTGATGGGGTACGGCGCCCGAGCCTGAGGGTGGAGCGGCCGTGTGCTGGAAGGAAGCCGGTTTTGACGAGGTGAGCCTGCCTGGTGATATTTGGATTTAGCTGACTCAAGCTGATTGAGGCTACCAGAATAATTTGAGGGTGTGCGCGCTTCATCTGCCAGAGGTCTGCGCTTTCCCTCTCCTTTCCTGGGATTGAATGTTCTCGAGCTAGAAGCTTTCCCAGTCCCCTCCCTCCGGCACTAGGTTCACTGAGTGGAAACCAGGACTTTTTGCTCATTTTTCTAATCAGGGGGAATTGAATATCTTGCTAACTGGACCCAAAGACTCAGGATACAGGGGAGAGAGAAAAAAATGGGAAAACATCTCAAACAGGCGAACGCCATCGCAAAGGTTGACTCGGCGGCTGGGCTGAAAGCCAAAACTCGTTTAGCCCAGGCAAAGGTGATATCTTCAGCGGCCAGAGCTGACCACATTGCAAATCGACCTGGTCTTAATTCAAGTTTCGAGAGCTCTGAAGAAGAGCCGCCCGAGTCGCTTCGGGAAGGGGGGGTTCTCGCTACACAGAAGCAAATGGGTGGGCCAACTAGTATGGAGAAGGAACAGGTAGTCGAGTCTACAGCAGGGGTCAACAAGGACGAGATGAAAAGCTCTAAAGACTTTCCTTTATTCTCCAAAAAAGCATCTCACTCGGCTCCTTCCAAACTTACAGCAAAATTGCAGCGACTAATGGAGGCAGGACCAGAAGACGCGCCTAGCGGTTCCTTACAGACCTCATTTTTATCACCACGAGCTCAGGCGCTTCGGCAGGCTCCCTCTACGGCTGCTCTGGCAGTACAAGAGTCTGGCCAAACCTTGGAGGGTCAGGCTACACCGTTAACCCCAACTCCTTTAGTGTCACAGACCCAGCCAGCCCAGTCATCTCCAGAAGATACTATAGTACCGCAATCAGAGGCTCAGATACAGCCTCAGATCCAGTCCCAGACGTCTAGTAGAGCCAGCATGGAATCTTCGGGTCAGCACCCTGGGGCTCAAAAGGAAGATGGGAAAGTACTACAGGACATTTCAGAATCTTCGATAGAAGGAGCTATTACTCAACAGATCGATATAAAGATCATGCTGAATCTTATCTTGGAGGAGATAAGAGAAATGAAGAGATCCCAAGAGAACGAGATAGCCTCCCTCCACCTGCGTCTTGGGAAGATCGAAGAGGCAGTGGCTTGTTTTCTTGCAAAAATTCAAGAAGCAGAATCAAGGATCGCCCTGTTGGAGGATCAAATGATTACTATGCTTTTGAGAGTAAACGAAGCTACCAAAGATAAAAGCATTTTAGAGAATAAACTCGAGGAACTTGAAAATCACTCTCGACGGTCGAACTTACGAATAGTAGGGGTCCCCGAGGGGAGTGAGGGATCCCAAATGCTTCAATGGGTTGAGTCGTTTATGAAGCAGAAGGTTTTGCCCGAACTCACTGGAGACCTCACAATTACAAGGGCACACAGAGTCCCCTCACACCCTCTGCCCAACTCAAAGATCCCACGTACCATCCTGATTAACTTTGCTGACTATCGTATTAAAGAGAAGATTCTAGCCAAGGCAATACAGCAGAGACAATTTTCTATCAATGACGTCTCGAAATGTCGCATATTTTCTGATATGTCAGCTGCTGCCGCACGCAGGCGCAAAGAGTTTGTTAAACTTTTATATCTCTTTAAAGCTCAAGGGGCGCAGGCTTCAATAGCCCAGCAATCCAAGCTTCGTGTCCTTGTGAGGGGGAAATGCCATATGTTTTCCAATATTGAGGAAGCTCAGGATTTGCTGAAAGAGATCTCTTCTCCTAATTGAAAAATTGTAAATAGCGCGATGTAAAAGGCTTCTTCTGCCGGGGGGGGGGGAGGGTCACCCAGGGTGTAGCTCCATGATACCCAATAGTGAAGTAGGGGGGTTGAGATGTGGCTTTCGGGGTTTTCCACATTTCCCGGGGGGGGGGGTTGTTTGGGGGGGGCGGGTGGTAGTGGGGAGGGGGTCTTGCAGTAAAAAGAGCAGTAGCAAGTGGGGCACGGAAAACAGGGGTATGATTTTAAAGGATTTTAGCCGCAATCTATGGTTCAGTAATGGTTAGTAAATGTTGTATTATGTCGGTAAATGTTAGTGGGGTGTTGAACAAACAAAAATATGGAGGGCTCATAAGATGGCTTGCCTCTTTTACGCCGCAAGTTCTATTTCTTCAAGAAACCCACCTTAAAACAAATTCACCGAAGCTCTTTCTCCCCAGAGCTTTTTCGAATGCTTTCTTTGCATCAGTTGGGTTGGCCAAGAGAGGAGTAGCCATTTACTTCTGTAGAAGTTTGGCATGGGAGTTTGTTCAAGTCCAAAGAGACCCGCATGGAAGATGGCTATGGGTCATAGCTAAATTAAACGGGATGACATTAAATTTTGTGAATTATTATGGCCCAATCATGGACGATCCCTCAGTGTTAATGAAGGTTAGCGAACTACTTAGGGGGGCACCTGGTCAGATCATTGTAGGAGGGGATTTTAACTTTATCCAAGACTTGAGAAAAGATACCTCTAACAAAAATAAGAAGCAATTGAAGTCAAAAACAAAAAAAGTCCTAGATGCCATAAAACAGGAGTACCAGCTGATAGAGCCATGGCGTAAAGCCAACCTGACAACATGCGAATATACATGCTACTCCCATCAATTTCAAACAGCTTCTCGTATTGACTTTTTTTTAACATCTCGGTTGTTGAACTACGTAGATGCAGAAATTGGGGCTAATTCATTTTCAGACCACTCCTTTATTAAACTGGAGTTGGAAATTGAAGAAGGAAAGAGGATGAGATCCAGGTGGCAGATGGATCGTCTTCTCCTCCTAAATCTTCAATGGGTAGCCGGCTTAAGAGAATGGATAATTGATTATTTCAGGATTAATGAGGGGACGGCAGAACCATTTTCATTTTGGGGGGGGTTTAAGGCGGCTGTACGTGGGCAAATAATTGCCTTCTCGGCCGCTCAGTCCAAAGCACGTCGTATTAAAATAGCTGAACTCCAGCAGGCAGTCGACAGTGCCTTGAATCAGAGAAATGCCCCTCTACAGGGAGATGGATTAGCAATGAATCAGCTTGAAAGGGCTAAAAGGGCGCTTAGGGAATTTTTTTTAATTGAAGAGATAAATAACTCCTGGACTTTTCAACAACGGGTATACGAAGAAAGCAAAATGGTTGGTAAATTGTTAGCTGGGTTAACTAAGACTAGACAGAAAGCGGCTTTAATTACTGAGGTCACAGGCCCCAAAACTAGAGCTGTGGTAACGGACAGGGACAGAATCGCCCAAGTCTTTATGGAGCATTATCAACAGCTCTATGCTACCAAATATGCGGCTGGGCAAGATTTAATTCAGAAATATTTTGAGAGCGTAAATCTTCCGAGTTTGTCGAACCCCTTGTGGAACGGATATAAGACATTCGCTAAGGAGTTGATTTCCTTCCTGACGAAGCTTTTTAATTATATTAAGAAAGGTGGTGCTGTCCCCTCAATTTTCAAAGAAGCGATTATTGTGAGTTTTGTGAAAAAGGGTAAGAATTCCAAGGACATTAACTCCTGTAGACCAATTAGCCTTCTCAATGCCGACTACAAAATTCTAATGAAAATTTGGGCCCAACGTTTCACTCCCTTAGCACAGGAAGTGATCCACAGAGATCAGTCTGGGTTTGTAGCCGGAAGGTCGATGTCCTCTAATACTGGGTTTTTAATTCAGGCTATCGCTTTTTTTAACAATAATGGTACTCCAGCTCTCATTATGATGGTTGACGCCAAAAAGGCGTTTGACCTGGTTAATTGGGACACACTTTTTTATGGTCTGGGCAGTTTTGGGGTCCCTTTACAGGTCATAGAAATGCTAAGGAATATTTACCAGGGGGCCCAGGTCGTAATTAATGCAAACCGAGCGGGGATAGTAAATCTCAATTGCGGGACTAGACAAGGATGTCCGCTGTCCCCCCTATTGTTTACTTTTTTATTGAACCCTTGGCTAAAAAAATCTGCGACAATGAGGAAATTAGAGCGCCGACTCCGGGTATGGCAAAATTGAAGTGGTTTGCGGACGATATTATCTTATATCTTTGTCCTGAGAGCCTGAATCTAGATCGGGTATTATTAGAATTTAGTCAATTTGAGTTGATTGGGGGTTATAAAATAAATCAAAATAAAACAGAGATCTTAACCTTAAAAACTGACTGCAATTTTCTTCCCTTAAATCTTAAACATCAAGCCCTTAAACCGGAACCTATACGCTATTTGGGGACATCTGTTTCCAACCAATATGGGCAGCTGTTTAAATTGAACTATGAAGTCATGCGGGGTAAAATTAAAACACTGCTCGATAATTGGTCACTTTTACCTTTAACCTTGATAGGCCGAGTAGCCCTCATCAAAATGTCCATACTCCCTTTACTTGTTTTTCTGTTTATAAATGTACCCTTAAAAATCAATACTAGCTATTTCAAAGAGCTAGAATTTATGTTTAGAGAGTTTGTCTGGTGCAAGAAGGCATCAAGTGTTAAACTCTCAGCACTACAATTAAATGTTAATCAGGGGGGTTAGCTTTGCCGAAAATCCGAACAAATTACAAAGCAGCCATCTTAGATCTAACAGCTCGTTTGTTGGAATCAAATGGTTTATTAGATAATTGTTTGTTGGACAAAATGGTACAGGAATCTGGTTCACAGATCCCGATATTTTTAAAAACAGCTAAACTCCCAAAGAGGACTAGATACAAGACTCTGCAGGAATATTCCTTTAGACTACAGTCTTTTTTTAAGCAAGCTGGCTCTTCTGGATTCCACTATTTAAAATTAGGTGAATGCAAAAGTTATATCCAATCTAGTCACCTTAGAAATTGGAAGGAATGTGGTTTAGAAGAGCTGGGGCGCTTTTCAATGAAGGATAGAGTAATTACCTGGCAAGAGGTCCAGAATAGATGCGGTGAACGGAACAAGCCAGCCCTTTTTGAATATCTACAGATAATATATTGCTTAAACAGATACAATCTTTCATCTAATGGCGCCCCGACTAAGCTGGTGACCGCTCTAATCCGAGCCAAACTAAGAGGGGTGGGTAACTGGTACTCTCAACTGTGCAATCAAAGCGAATCTCCATTGGTTGAGAAATGTTTAGAAAGAATAGCACGGGAAACTAATTGTACTCTGTCAAGTCAGGAGTGGCAGATCATATCCCAGCTAGGGAGCAAGGCTTTACGAGCTGCCAATTTTAAAAGAATGGCCTTCTTGTCTCGGTGGATGGCATACTATACACCGAAAATACTGAACAAAAAATATCCGAAAGTAGAGAATAGATGCTTCCGTTGCCAGGCAGAAGGGCAAGCGGCTTCGCTGCATATATTCTCTACGTGTCCAAAGCTAGGGCCATTCTGGGCCAAGATTATTTCGGCCATAAGCCAGGCAATCCAGAAGAGGCTAGGTCCAGAGGTTGAGGTAGCCCTTTTCGGTATTACCAGAGCTAGGGAAAACTTGACAAAAGCAGAGGAGACTTTTATAGCGATCTGCTCACTTATTGCTCGCTCCCTAATTCTCCAGAATTGGAGGTCGGCGGAAGTACCTTCATACTCAAAGTGGTTAAACAAGATGAATCGAACCATGATGTTCGAAGAAGCATATGCTAGGCGGATGGGCGCTACAAGAAAGTTCACTGCGGTCTAGAAACATTTAGTTAACCTTGAAACTTTGGTTGAAATAGAGGTTCTATAGATATGAATTCTGGTGTATCCTGTTTATTCTGTGGAGTTTTATTGTTTGGTGAAAGATAGCCTTTTTGGGGCTTTCGTCGTGTAATATAGCACTTTAGCACTTTAGTATTTTAGAGTTGCACATTTGTAAAAAGTTTGAATATTGACTAAAGCACTTTTGAAAATCGGGGAAACAGCCAGATTAAGTGTTGTAACATGTTTTTTTTGTATTTATTTTACGCTGGTTTTATGCATATTGTGCATGTTTTGACCAAATAATGTTATAGCCTGTTCTGGGTTCTCGTCGTGTAATATAGCACCTTAGCACCCTAGCACTTCAGCACTTTAGTATGTTAGAGCTGCACATTTGTAAATAGTCGGAATACTGACTAAAACATTTTTGAAAATCGGGGATGCAGCCAGATTAGTGTTGTAACATGTTTTTCTGTACTTATTTTATGCTGGTTCTATGCATAATCTGCATGTTTTGACCAAATAATGTTTTTTAAACTTCCTGTTACTGATTATTATTGTTATAACCTATATGCTCTGCTCAATAAAAATTCTTAAAAAAAGAAAATGAGGAGTGACACTTGTGAAAATGAGTGTGTTGGTGCTGTACAGAAATTATATACAACAGACAACCACATGTCACTAGGGGTTGATCAAATTACAAATTCTCAACACAACTCTGAATAAAAGTACAGTGTATATATTCCAATAAGAAATATCAGTCCACTAGCTTATTTGTCGACATTTCATCCCTATATGCAATTTAGCAGGGTCATCATCAGGACAACAAAAATAATGGTAGCAACCAGTATGCAGGAGAAATACCCAAGCAAAAGTGATTTAGTACTGAACATAAATGTAGATTAGATACATAAAGGTAACTAAGTGCCGCCCAAAGGCTGGAAAAAGGCACCGTCAAAGGATCTGTGGAGCAAGGCTATTGATGAAGCAGATAAACTGCTGAATCCTTACTTGACACTTGAAACCGATTTTGACATCTTTTGAGAGAAAAATGACAAATGTGCACCACCCGTGTACATTACACGTTGAAGACGTATGAGAAATAGATCATAAAGAGACTTAGTTGCTGCATCGTAAAAGCATGCAGAAGAGTGTAGACTAGATGAAAATGCTTGTTTGAATAATATAGGTTCGAGTTTACTAAATTTCCATGGTGTATTCTTTTAATGTGGAATAGAAATGTGAAAGTGATCTTTGGAATAATGATGTATGTGAAGAATTAACAGGACTAAATGTAAAATTAGATAACCTTATGAACGTCTATTGAAGAGTTGTCCTGATACCATCTTTGCTCATGTTAAAGTGTGCACCAATCAAGGAAACAAATGGTGCTGCACGTTAATGCTAATTCCAATTTCACTGAAACTTTCAGAGAATGATCTTCATACATGTACTAATAAGAAATACTAGAAACAATTTAGTTACTTCACATTTTGACATACTTTTATACGTTGGTACTTTGAAATGTAGTAATGTGCCATAGTTACACTTGCAAATTGCAATGGATTTAAAATGCTTTATAAGTGACATAGATTTCAGAAAGAATTTAAGGTTTTAGAAACTTGAGAATGCAATATGTATTTTCATTAATTTATATTGTGTATTTCATGGACTAAAATTAAATTTAGACCTGCATTTTTTTTGTCTTGTTCGATTCTATTCTCTTGAGTGATCTGACTAAATGAGGTGACCCAGGAGGTGTCACCCCAGAACTTGTGAATTAATATACGCTGTGTGACCAAGCCGGACAGTAGCTGTTAGAGACCTTTTCCTTCTCATTGGAGATCTTGCTCTTTGAGGACTTGCAGACTCTCTTGGTTGACACATACGCTGTGTGCGCTATTCCCAGACTTCTTTCCCTCCTGGGAGAGAATCTTTGAGCTGATATGATCCATGTCCTTTCCTGAACTCTCCTTCTAGAACTTTGGTAATTGATGGCCCAAAAGCGATACATTTGATTTTTCTGTACTCTTAAATTCAAATGCCTGATACTGATGTATTTACTTCCTTAATTTACTGATACATTCTAACCATTCTTAAATCCTATATCTGTCTCTCTATGACTTGTCTCCAATAATTGATTGTGCATTCCAATAGTATTAATGAGGGATGGAAATTTCAATAGAGAGGTCTCTAATCAACAGATCCTAATGTTACTATTATGCATAGCTTTAACTGAATTACTGGTTTGGAGGGTTCTAGCCCAACGGAATTTCTTGAGGAGATTTGGTTTAGCAGTAATATTCTTGTACCTGTATAGTGTAGTCTTGAGAGTTATAAACAGGAATCTAATTACAAGTTTGTGAGTCAGTTACCCAATTCCTGGTCCTCACTGGATAACTGGTTTGGATCCCCTATATCCGACCCCACTCGGCACGGTTCAAGATCCATCGGAGGACCAAGTAGGTGACTCTGAGGTGTAGTGCCAGGAAAAATAAAACCAAAGTAAATGAGCCCAGTGTCTCTGCAGCACTATCGATGTTGCGGCGCACGCAGTAGATGCTGAAAACTGGAAAGCTGGGACATTGTCAGCAGATCAGTTTCATATTTGGTTATTGGTAAGCTTTAGGCCAGGTGTGTCCAAAACAGGATCTAGGACAGTCCGATACATGACTCATTTTCAGGGTTATTAAAGTATATGTGAATGAGTTCCATCTATATTCATTGTGCATACATTTACTTTATGGTGCTGTTCTGTAAATCTGGCATGGGTCCCTCCCTCCTGGGACAGTCTTGCTTTGAGACATTATGAGATCACATGTCTACATAATTTCGAATCTAAATAGTACAAAATAGACATTTGTTGACCAAGGAAACATTTCATGTATATTAAATATCATCTACTAAAATAAATCAATTCATGATTGTTTGGCTATAACACTAAAATAATTATTTAGTTCTAATGATCTCCTTTTAGAATCCACATTTAAATTTAAAGCTTTCTCTTTCACTTCTGACTAAGCATATGTTTTCTGTACCAGCGTCAGTTCTGTCTCTTTCAGCTTTCTGCAGTAGTTTAGTCATGAAAGGCAGTCTTTATCCATTCTTAAATTGCCACATTGCATTAGAGGCACAACAATTTCGACAACTAATTGCCATCAAAGAAAGTTGCTTGATAAATGATACCCTTTTATTGGGTAAGAAACACATAGTTCAAACTCAAGCAAAACAAAGCTCACAGAAGTGAAGGAAAGTTTTTCTTAAGCAAACAGTAAACGTTTGTGCATGAATATTCAACACAACATCTCAACACAAAGGCATATTGACCTATGCGGGCCTGGTGGCGGGACTCTAACTCACTTCCTGGAACAACAGCTGTGACTCTAGTCCATTCATTGACTCAAACGTTGAACTTGAATGTAGTTCAGGGGGTTAACCCATGCTGAGACTTTCAACTTCCGCTCACAAAATCCCTTATTCCTTGCACAGAATCCCTGTCTGAGACTAATTAGTGTACAGTGAAACAAAATTACTGTACTGAAAAACAGATGAAAACTCCAGCTCTAAAGTGTGTATCCGTGCTAATAACATGCTATCAAATTCTTTATCTTATGCCCTAGAGCAATTCTAATTCTGCCATTGCACCCCTGCACGTTGCATAATAAGAGCCCGCGGTTGCAGGTGGGGCCCACCGCCACTCATTTTTGCGATGGGAATTATTTTTCCCCAACAAGCTTTGATCCAGTTCCAGAGAGAGAGAAACACAAAAGAGGGAAATAAGGAGGAGGCGAAAGATGGAGAAACGGTGCTAAAGGGCGAAAGCAGGGTTTGAGATAAAGAAGTAGGAAGTGCCTGGTGGGGGATTAAAGAGGCGAGAGAAAGAATCAAGACTACGGAGCCTTGGTATTTGGCACCTCGACTTTCTATAGCTCGAGCCACAGGTTTCTGAACTATACTTTGGGCTCCCGCACTTATTCTTATATAAATGTAGCCTCTCCCTGCAATAAGTACAATATCATTGTGCAGGATCACACCATATGTGCAATAAACTGTGAGTGCTTCCCTGATCGATCATGAATTCTGCAGCTTCTGACTTATGAAATTTAATTATAGTACAATGGGACAAGGAGTCCTTATTACTATTGTGTGGTCTGCCCTGAGCTATACAAAACAACCAAGCACTTCCAAAACATTACAAATGTTTTAGTCCTGATATTCCTGAGATCATGTTATTTTCTGTAATTTACTGGAGACCTTTAAGTTACCATATCATCCTAGGTACCAACCGGTTTAAATATCAATATCTGAATATAGTAAACCAAATCTATCATTTTTTAAGTATAAGCTTCTGGATGCGCCGTTGACTTCATGATTAATATTTGACTAAACCACAAAGAAACCTAGTTTCGATCAACCAAAATCATCATTTAGAGATCATTTGCCACAAAGTCAATGTCATTTCTCTATTAAGTAAAATTATTTTTCCTGTGCACCGTTTTATGATACTTGTACCCTTGACATTTCATGTACTGACATAGTAGCATTGGTCTTTATTCAGTAAACGCGGCATAGAAAAATAGTCAGTCATGCATGTTGCTTCCCCCACCCGCTTTCAACAAAATGGTTAATCAAAAAGCAGCTATATCATTTTGTAAGTGTGCCCATGTGTGCTGCATGCACCTACAAAATGACATAATAGTTTTTTTTGTTTTCTTATTTAGCATTGCTGAACAGCATCGGGATTGATGTACAGCGTGGCTAAAAGGTATTGGCAAAGCCAAAAGGTCCCAAAGGAGAGGCCTATTGGCTTTGCCCATTCTTATTTCAGATGCCAGTTGGGTCACCTTATGATCTTTGGTTTCAACGTTTGCCCACAAGACTGTGAGAGATAATGTCTTAGATTCTTTCATAGACAACATTGCATCCAGACTGATATATAGAAATCATATAAACATGTTCTTGTGTGTCTTTCCTTTAAAATTAAATTCAAAAGAAACTGTTTCTAAACTGAGTTTCATTAGTCTGCCAAGTGGTTTTCGAAACTCATTCTCATTTCATTTAAATCTTGGTATGTGATTTAGATCTCCGCTGTACATGATTAATATTTGACTAAACCACAAAGAAACCTAGTTTCGATCAACCAAAATCATAATTTAGAGATCATTTCCCACAAAGTCAATGTAATTTCTCTATTATGTAAAATTATTTTTCCTGTGCACCGTTTTATGATACTTGTACCCTTGATATTTCATGTACTGTCATAGTAGCATTGGTCTTTATTCAGTAAACGCGGCATAGAA
This sequence comes from Calotriton arnoldi, assembly GCA_963921515.1. Lineage (NCBI taxonomy): Eukaryota > Metazoa > Chordata > Amphibia > Caudata > Salamandridae > Calotriton > Calotriton arnoldi. Next base: position 678,140 of record CAWUFW010005246.1, on the reverse strand, counting down.
ATACTGATTCATATTGATATATTTGCATTTGTTTTGGAAGCATGTCATCGATTGACCTCAAAATAGTCAGTCATGCATGCCAGGCAACACATGCAAAAACAGTGGAACAAAACACTGATCAGCTTTCAAAACTACAAACCTGAACCACATTATTCAAGGATGTTCGCAATTCTAGACATTCTACACAATGGTGAGCCTTGCGGCTCCAACCTATTGTAAACTTTCTTCTTTTATATTTCTAGGTCTTACTTTCATCACATGCTACCTCAAGGGACAAACCGGATGCAAGAGCATTGGCTTCATTTAATGAGGTTTGCAGTAACCACATTCCTCCAAATGCCCTAAACAAATACTGTAGTCCCCAGGAACACTCAGCCCATTCCCCTTTTGTATCGTGCCTCGACAAAACTCAATCTTGCAGTAGGAGGCCTGACATGCTGCAACGGCATACAGGGGAGGCTTAAACCCATCACACTGGTCGAGGTGTTATGAAAACTTGCTGAATTTCATTCATTACATCATCCTTTTACTATTAGTACTTATGTGCATTTTAGACATTTAAACAAATACAGGCAAAAAAAATAACTTTCCCACCCACTCTTTGGTTTTGGCTTTCATACTTTCTGTTGCAAAATTGTATGAGGAAAGCAATTTTCCTTCTCAATTCCACTCACTTACATATTTCTGCCGTATTTCATCCTGAAATACTGTTACTGCAAACTGATTTGTGAATTACACAATGATACAATCCCAGAGCCTCCCTTAAGTACTGCATTAGGATGTTCACTACTGTCTTCTCCACAAAATAATTGTTCACATCCTTTTTCGGTCTTGCCTACTAAATAGCACAGGAACTGTCTGTTGCAAGACGTATTGTTAGCTTGTAGTGGGCTTAGACCCCACCCATTTATTACCATTCATTGGCTTTACTGTCACTTTGATTTGTTTGCTTCTTCTTTGTTAGCATGTGTGGGCTTTGCTTCCTCGTTAGTGTTTGTCCCTCCCTTGGAGCATGGATGCATTACTGTGTCCTTACACTTCTCGCTTTTTCAAGCCTACTTATTTCTTTTTGTGGAAACACTCCATGAGACTGCATGTGTTTTCCATCTCTTCTACTCTCTGTGCTGCTGTCTTTTGCCTGTGTGGTTCTCTCCCACCCCATCCATGATGCTTTTGCATGCTCCCACCGCCTGTGTTGCTTTGTCACCCATGTGCTTAAACCCTCTCCAAGCTCCGCATTTCTATCTCTCACCTGTTTACTTTTCTCCTCTGCTCTCCTTGCTCCACATTGTTCTCCCTCTTGCCCATTTACTCCTTCCATTCCTCCTGTGCTGCTTCCACCTACCAACACCCTCTGCGTTGAGTGCAGCCACTGATGTTGCTTCATCCTTGACTGGCCCCCATGTTGCTTCCACTTCTCTCACATTGTTTTGCACCTCCATCTTTGCACCATGCTGCTTATGAACCACCTGCCATGTTGCTTCCCCACCCACTTTAAAAAAAAATGCTTAATCAAAAAGCAGCTATATCATTTTGTAAGTGTGCCCATGTGTGCTGCATGCACCTACAAAATGACAATCGTTTATTTTGTTTTCTTATTTAGCATTGCTGCACAGCATCAGGATTGATGTACAGCGTGGCTAAAAGGTATTGGCAAAGCCAAAAGGTCCCAAAGGCGAGGCCTATTGGCTTTGCCCATTCTTATTTCAGATGTCAGTTGGGTCACCTTATGATCTTTGGTTTCAACGTTTGCCCACAAGACTGTGAGAGATAATGTCTTAGATTCTTTCATAGGCAACATTGCATCCAGACTGATATATAGAAATCATATAAACATGTTCTTGTGTGTCTTTCCTTTAAAATTAAATTCAAAAGAAACTGTTTCTAAACTGAGTTTCATTAGTCTGCCAAGTGGTTTTCAAAACTCATTCTCATTTCGTATTTCATTTAAATCTTGGTATGTGATTTAGACCTCCACTGTACTTCCCACTATGAGGAAATGGTGATTTAACACACGTTTCTACTGAAATACCAATCAAAATCTATGCGCACAGCACCGTGCCAATTTAAGCACCCCAAGTTATGGAGATTGTTGTGCTAAACTATAAATTTGACTGTATCCGCCAATCGGTTACAACTGGTTCATTCTAAATTGTCACAGTTCTGCTTGCCTTCAAGATTTTCAGAGCACCACTTTTGTCTTACAGTAGCATCGTAATCACTACTGATCTTTTTTATTTTTTTAAAACATCTTTTTATTGTAGACAACAACTTAAATGCTTTCCATTCCATTTGTCAATTATTCAGCAGTGGATCAGCAGTTCCGATTACAAGAAGTTAATCATAATGTACATTCCCTTAGGCCCCCTTATATCCCCCAACCAGCCCCGGATCCCACCCTAGACTAATAGATGTTCCCTTCAATCTGACAATAAATCCCCCTATACGCCATCCAGGCCCCCAGATCTTTTCCCATTTCCGCGGGCAACCTCTGCTTTGATACACCACACGTTCGGCCCGTTGGCACCAATCGAGATCTCTTTTCCATCCTCCCACCGAAGGAACCTCTCTCGCTCCCCAAAGTCTGGCTATATTTCGTTTCGCCACTATACCCGCTAGAGCGAGCCAAGTTGTCTCCTACTTGGGCCAAACCACCTCCCCCGTCACTCCCAGGACAAACCACCTGGCATCCAACGGGACCGTGGACCCGACCACCTCAGACATAACCTGGGCCACTCTTGTCCAAAAGCTCTGTACCAAGGGGCAGTCCCACAGGATATGAAAAAACGTCCCAGTCTCATTACACCCCCGCATACACTTATCAGATTCACAGTAGCCAATACGGTGTTGTACAGTCCTGGGTACATATGAGCGTTGCAGGATGCGCAGCTGGACTAGCCGGAACGGGCCCTGATCGCTATCTCTCTCGGGCTTTTAGGGCCTCTAGCCAGTCATCGTCCTCAAGCAGGCCCACGTCTGACTCCCAGGCTTCCCGCAATGGTCCCAGGGGATCTGGCGTGTTGTTTATACGTTTTTATAGGTAAGTGAGATAGCCTTTTCGGTCATGGGATCAAGTAGCAGTCTATCCTCTAACGGGGCATATTCGGCCAGTCTCTCCCTTCCTTCAGATGGCGTTGTAAAGCATGCCTGACCTGGAGGTATCGAAAGTACTCCCCTCTCCCATCTGGTATTCCGCCTGCATGGTGGCGAAGTCAATCATCCCGCCATTTTTCCAGATATCACCCAGGAGATCTATGCCAATATTGCTCCAGCCTTGAAGACCTCGCAAATTCGCGACCTCCGAGAGAAAATCCCCATGCCATAGCGGTGTCTGTTCAGTGCGTCTGGCCTCCCACCCCATCATCCTAGTCGCCTTCCGCCATATGTCTATCACTGTCTCTGTGTGAGGCGGGCGAGTAGACACACCTCTCCGCCTTTAATGGGAGCCTGTGTTCCAACCGACAACACAGGCCCCCATTGAAAAAAGGGGTGGTTGCGGAAAACCTTGCACTCTATCGCAGGCACCGCATGATGCCTGCCACACTGTGCATGGTTGGAAAGATGGGTCCCATGGGTACCCCCACGGCCCCCAACCGGGCCCCCAATGCCAGTTTCCGACAGCCATTTTATGTCGTACAGACAGATTCGGAAAGGCTGTCCGAATCCGACATCGTAATACGTCGGTCGGAAACACGGTCCATAGACCTGTACGATTCGGCTCTGACTGACTCAGAGTCTCCGAATGCTGGTCGGAATGACCGAACGGTTACCTTCTATCATAATCGGTCGGTATGAAATGTTTCCGAGTTGGTCGGAAACATGGGTTCTGACACGGGTTAGGGAAATCCGAATGCCGTTCGGAGCCTTTCCGACCGACATCGTAATGAAGCCCTAAGTGTTGGTGCCAAGCACTGACAAACCTCAGCAGAAATTAAGCACTGGGTCTAAGCAAAACTTAAATTGCGCTGGGGAAATGCCTGAATTTTGCATTATACAAAATCAGTGAAATTTATCAAAATTTCACATTGTGTGATTTCAGGTATCTTTTGGCACTAAGCGCACACCTTGCATAAAAAAGTTTCATGAGTTACCAGAGGGAGACTGACAGAAAATATCTTGCTGAGAGACATTTTCCGCATGAACTAATCCCCTGCTAGTCACTCGCTAGACCTTTACAGGCAAGGTGTGCACTTGCGTAAAAAAACATGACAAAATATACTGGCAAACTACATTTTGTTACAAAGCATAATTTTGTGAAATTTTAATGAAATATTGCAGCACTTTCCAAAACAAATCACAGTTTCGCTCACCTCTCCAAAGATGGCTCACTGCTTCACTTTTACACCAATTACAAAACGGGCTGAAGAACTTAAGAAACTTAAGCCAAGTGACCTAGGGACTCATTTCAATGAGCGTACATTTTATTCTTTATAAACTTTGTTATTATATGGCTCTCAATGTTATAATTTTTTCTGTGATTTGGAAATCGACATTCGTAGCCATTTGAAATCACATTTTTGGTGGGAGAAAAGCTATCTTCTACCAACACCTGCTCAAAGTAACTTGCCTTAATTATAATTTAAAGGGAATCGTTATAGATCATTTTATTACTGCTTCGTAGTCACCTTCCATCTTTCCAAACATCACACATGATATGCTAAAGGTTTCTTAAGTAATGGAGACACACATAGCATGTAAGCCGACACTAGAGACTGTCCAAAAATATTTGGATTATTGTGATATGAAAAGATTTTCTAAATTAAAAGAAAAAAGGAAGAAAGAATACCACCTAAGCTAACACCAGAAAGAAATAAAAGACTTGCCATAGGTAACAACTTTTACCCTTAAACAAACATAAAGAAGATATTTGGTTTTTCCTGGATCAACTCTTTCTTTTTTCATTCAAATACATATTGCCTTTCTTGCTTTGGATGTCAATAGAAGGCAAGGTATGTGCAACTGTGCCATAAATATCAGAGGCTGAATTATATATAATGGATCTGTGAGATGACAATTTTTACAGACTGACATTTGCACTGATTGACACGAGTAAAAATTGCATTTTTCAAACAGTGAATGCACAAATTACATTTTACAATACTTGGTTGGCACAAATATCAGTGTCAAACTGCCCTTGTACCATTATATACAGTCCCAATATTGGCATGGATGTGACGTATGTGGTCCGTCTCTAGCTAAAGTCTGGTGTCTGCAGAGATTCACAAGCAAAATCAGCAAAAGCCAGAATAAAAGACTGCAGCAAAATGGCATCACGTGCAAATCAAAAAGGAAGTGAAAAGTGAATACCATCCCATCTGGCAGGGTATGCCCAGACGTGGGTCCCTTGCTCACTTTGCCACTGGATTCAAGCTAGCCTGGCTGATGACGGCTGAATAGCCAGAAACCGGTCCCAGGATGCTTGTTTCCGGTCCAGGGAAGACATGGCTTGGCAGTTCGGGCTGCACTGTTCCCATGAGGCACAGGGTCAGACTGATTTGCATATGGCCATGTCTGAACTGGGGTGGTGGAGTGAGCTAAAGAATGATGATGGATTAAACCCAGATCAGTTGACTGGGGGTGAGTGTTTGATTTGCTCAAACGCACCGTCCATCATCCCCGTTGGTATCGCTTTGTTCGCTCTAAGTTGGCAGGGTATGCCCAGACGTGGGTCCATTGCTCACTTTGCCACTGGATTCAAGCTAGCCTGGCTGATGACGGCTGAATAGCCAGAAACCGGTCCCAGGATGTTTGTTTCCGGTCCAGGGAAGACATGGCTTGGCAGTTCGGGCTGCACTGTTCCCATGAGGCACAGGGTCAGACTGATTTGCATATGGCCATGTCTGAACGGGGGTGGTGGAGTGAGCTAAAGAATGATGATGGATTAAACCCAGATCAGTTGACTGGGGGTGAGTGTTTGATTTGCTCAAACGCTCCGTCCATCATCCCCTTTGGTATCGGTGTGTCATAATGGTGCCATATTTGTAAATAATGACTACCTGCTGTTTTCATAATACCTTACCATGTGAAGTGCTCTGACACCCCCAGGGGATTAAGAAAACCTATCATCAAATAAATGAGCCAAGAGCCGAGTGTCCTCAGTTGTCATTGGTAAAATGCTACAGACAAAAACCCAGACTTTGCAGCAAACCTTGATTCTTGCTTTACCTTTTCCAAATTTTTAACTATTATTTTTTAAGCTCGATTTCTCTTTGGAGACATCCGCTGAGTCATTCTATTATAAAAATAACACAAGGTCGCCCATCTACACATCGCGCTCAATACATACCAAGCAGCAGAATGCATGGTGAGATGGATTTACTGTTAATGTCGATAGAAACCCAAGCATTTGCCAATGAGTCTGTGAACCACAAGCAGGCTGCTTCTATAGCTGTGGTATTGCATCCACGCAGCCCACTCAGACTGAGGTGATCTATTATTCCTGCTATGGCGCGCGCTCCGTTCCTCGCGCTGGAAGAAACAGATGGTGACGCCGAGCTTGACAGGAGACGCAGACACGGGGAACAGTTTGCAGATACATTCCCAGACAGTCTTTAGTGTGCAATTAAGTTATGCAATACTAGTGTTGCGGCCATTCAGGAACTGACAATGTGAGAACCCGAACTTTCTGTAGCGTGCTGGGTTTGACTTTTGGATTTTAAAACGTGCCCAATTTTAGTTTCTAAAAGGCTAGTAAACAGTGATGTGGTATTAGAATGCCCCACGGAAGTTAAATAAGCTTTCGCCAAGTACGAGCATCCTTTACTCATAGAGGCTTTTCCAGTGTACTGCAAGGGTGGAAGAAGGAAGAATGTAAGAAGGCTACACTACTGAGTGACATACACACGTTTCAAAACGTACTTTTGTTTGCATATTTGGCTGGAAAATGTAATGAAGAAAATACATTCTAACCAAAGCAACGTTCTATCTTGAGTAAAATTTGGTATGAGCTATTTTTATCATTGTGTGCAAATTCGTAATAATTTTAATTTCGAATGTTACATCTGCAAACCTCTTATCAAGTGGCCTTGTTTATACTGCAAAGGGTGGATGGCACTCGATTAAAACTAAAGGACGCTCACAACTTTTCCAAACAGAACGTTAGAAGCACAGAATTGCTTTGGGAGGAATCACTGCCTTCCCACCTTCTTGAGTTGTACGAGAACATGTTATCAATCTACACTTGGTCAATGAACACTCTTTAATGTGCATTCAGAGCTGTCCCCTCTGAATCGCGTGCCTTCCCCAGTTAATCAGTATCAAAGCCTCCTTTTCTAGCTCTGTAGGTGCTACGGTCTGTAAACCACTGAGGGGCAACCCACTCTAAACTACACAGAGTCAGTGCTTCCATTCCTCTCCACATCCCACCCACCCCAGACAATCTAGGGCTGACTCTTTATCTCTCCCACCCTTCGGGCCTCCACAGCTAGGTGTCCACTGCTAAAAGTGGGCACTGACAAGGGTGTCATCTGTTTTTCAGGGAAAGTTGGGACCCTCAGGCAATCCAGCAGAGCCATGTGACCTTTCATGTGCAGCAATACATAACATACCCCCACTCACACTACATCATTGGTCTCATCCATATATCACTCACCAACATGAACACATGATCAACAGCAACTCGTGCTAATCAGCATACACTCTACAATCATATATGCTTCTTGTGTAGTTCCTATAAGACCGATATAGGATCTGCACATTTAGACAACATACACTGCGGGACTAGGTGTCTAGACTGATTCCCGACACCCCCACCGGGTATGTTGGCCTATGTACCAGCTAGCTCGCAATGCCACTCTAACCTCCTCTTACCAAGGAGAGAATAGTTCTTGGCAACTATCAAACATGACAACCCTGATCCCTCAGGATCGTGGAAACAGTAACTTACTTTTCGCTCAGTCACTCATGCTCACTTGCTCTCAGGGAGATACACAGAATAAAAGGTTGGGACGTTTTCAATAAGTATTTATTGAACAGTTGTTATTCTAGCGTAAAATAAGTGCACTGAAATCACCAGTAGACAGTAGCATAAATAAATGAGTAGAAGCACTAAGAAAGTAAACAGGTGGTAGGTTTCTACCATTTTGCTAAAATCATAAATACAGGCAAGTATATAGAATACATGGCAATAAAATGCGTACTCCTATGATGCACCCTAACTAGATGTACCTAAGTGTACCTAGCATGTGAGTAGGTGTAAAGCCAAGAATCCCTCTAGGATAAAGCCAACCCCATTACCTGATGTGAGACTGCGGGACCCCGTTCTGGTCTCAAGCTGAACACCCCGCAAGGGATGTCAGACCACTGCGAGCTGGAGTATCTGCATGCAGGAACCTCAGCGTCTTGCGTCAGTGTGTCGGCCAGGAAGTCCTGATCTCCTCTCCCTATCTCAGCAAGATGTGGTGTTTATATACCCTAAGGTATCCCCAGGGGTTCTACCTTGCTGTGTCAGTGTCGGACTTAGGATGACATCGGGAATGAACTTTATACACAGTTATTATGCAGGAGATGATGGTCCTGCTGTGATTCCAAGAAACTAAGAATCCTCATGCATAATTTATGAGGCCAGTGTCCAGGGAAAAACCCTACGTACTTGTGTGTAGTATTGTAACTGGGTAAAAGGTCAGTCCTCCAAATCCGTTATGTATGTAGTATAGAATGTAGGTGAAGGGTTATGATAATACCTGGACCTATATCAGGGTACCTTTATGAAACATAACACTGAAATCTTTCACATCATCACACAACACAACCTAGATGTACTCTTCATCATAGAAACATGGTTGAAGCTCACTTCCACACACATCTTCGATGTTCTTTTCCCCGCAGGCTACAGAATCCAACAAATAGTAAAAACACACAAAGTAGTAATGGGATTAACAATCGTCTGCAAATCTTCCTGGTGCTCCACCCATAACAACCTTGCTTCACCTAAGGTATATAAGCTCATCATCTGCCACTTTCCTCTCTCAAAATCTTGAACTCCTCTTTCAATCTGATTTACAGACCACCCTAACACACCAAAAATTCAGAGAAGAAATTTCAGACCTCATGTATTGCGCCCTCAATTCAGCACTCCCACTCTCTATTTCTCAAACTTCAACCTACCCGACACTCCAGCACAGCATACTGCTCAACACCCTGGACAGCAAACTGAACTTAATTGTTTCAACTCTTGCCAAAAGTAACATATTTGATCTCATCTTCTCAAACTCTCTTGCAACCCACTGTAGGGCCTGCAAAAACGCTCAAATAGATGCACACATTGGCATCCCCTTCTCCATATTTTATATCATATTTTATTTCATTGTGGTCAACCAAAAATAGGAAAATTAAGTCATCAACCTGTCAAAATCCCTTGTGTCCACATCATGTGACAACACACGCCTCGATGTTTACAACACAACCTTAAAAATACATGTTGAACTAAACGCTCCATTATAAACATTATCCTCTACAGCTAAACCCTCTGCACTACCCAAGAACACTCCGAAAACAAGTGCCATAAACAGAGAAGAAAGGAAATGGAGACCCACCACTATCCCAGATGACCTGACCCAACTCAAAACACTTTATTCTTCATGCAGATCACTCCTCGGCGCAACCTTCTACACAACTACCATCAACAAAGGAGCTAACAGAAGCATAGCACTCTTCAAAGCTGTTAAGCACTGTATCAATCTACTACCAGACTGTCCAATCACACTATGAGTCAACAAATGTAATTACATTAATCCCTTATTCAAAAGGATCACAGAAATCAGATTTCACATTGACAACATGAAACAGGCATTCCGATTATTGCCTCATCGCTACACTCCAAAATGGACAGCCTTCAACCTTCTCTCACACGTTTAACTCACCAATTTCCTGAATTCACTCAAGGCCACCTCCTATGAACACAAACTTTTACCTTCATCCATTCCAAAATCTCTTCAAAGCTATTCCCTTACAGTCCTCCTCTACTTGGTACATTTTTACTTCAGCAAGGGAACCTTCCCAGATACACTCAAGACAGGACATATAAAAACAATCATGGACCCAGGGATCTCACCAACATGCACCCAGTAACCAATAAGCTCTTCAAGGGAAATATAATTAAAAAGTATCCTTCAAGAAGATCCAGGGGCATATTAGTAGGAACAATCTAGAAGACTACCAATCCAGCTTTAGACTCGGTTGCAGCATGGAAACAGTTACTCATCTAGTAGTCAACAATGTCCTCTTCATTAACAACAGTAGCAGCATATGTTTTCTGATTCCGCTTGTCCATTCCGGGGGCTTCAGCTGTAATCTGTACCATATAAGCACGCATAGACTTCTCTGACACAGTCCTGAAATGCTTCATCTTCTACCTTCCCATCTACCATCAGTCCATACAGCTAGGAACTGGCAGACTTAAAAAGTCAATTAAGGCAATGTTGCCAGTGTGCACTCGAAATTGTGGCTAGGTGAGCGAAATAAAATGAAATGGAGTTTTAAACAGTGTGCGTCCTTGCCAGTACGCCGTGTCCAAAGGCGTCAAATCTACTAAGCGAACAAGTATCCTGGAATATTTTTATGGTGATATTGGAATATGAACACATCCTTTAGAACCAAAACTGGATACAACACCTTGTTCTCTTTAAAAGATATATAGATGATATTCTAGTCATCTAGAAAGGTGACCTGATCAGCCTGGAGAATAACATCATTGAGCTTAATCAAGTTCATAACCACATTAAGTTTACCCATCACATTGATAAAAAATTGCATAGCTTTTCTTGATGTATTTTTATTCAATTCAATTCCGGCAAGATCAATACGAATGTGTTCACCAAGGAGACTGACAGAAACAACTCTTTACACTTTATGAGTTTCCACCAAGGCTCACTAAAACGCCATCTCCCATACTCCCAATTCATTTGACTGAAAAGGATTACTTCTGATCCGGAAGAAGCTCATGCCACCATCAATCAATTTGCAGTAAAATGTCATCAACGTGGTTACCCTAAAGAAGCTATTGATAACGCCATCCAAAGAGTCTCAACCCTCAACAGAGAGTCTTTGCTTCATCGTACAGAACCTAAGCAGTCTAATCCCATCATTTGTGTTCTGAAACATTCAACTCAATCCAATGTGATAAATCCAATTATAATGAAGCACTGATCGATCATTCAAACAGAACCCGACTTTATACAGTTGTTCCCGCAACGTCCAACTTTTGCGTTTCAGCGATCACACAGTCTTAAAGAATTATTATCTAAAAGACAGGAGTCCGTGTTACAAGTCCACAAAGGCATGCAAAAATGTATGAAGTGTGTACACTGCAACAATGTGATTATTGGAAATTCGTTTGTGCATCCCACTAAAGGCACCACCATAAAGCTTCAACATTCCAGCACATGCGATAGTTCTAACGTAATCTATGCCTTGAAATGCCCATGTGGCAAAATTTATGTGGGTAAGACTGAAAGAAAAGTGAAAGTGCGTGTGGGGGAACACAAAAGCAACATTCGGAATCAGAACACAAAATCCACCGTAGCAACACATTGGATTGAAGCAAGACATAACATCTCACAACTTCGCTTTACTATACTGGAGGCACTTAAACCCAAGCAGGGCACGGATCCTCAAAAATGTTGGCAAGATCTGAATTCTTTTGGACAACAAAATTGCAGGCCATGCAACCGCATGGGATGAATGACAGACTTGAATATAACTGTTTTCTATAGCCTTCATTACATATTGTATGGAGCCTCTGATTACGACTTATGTTATTCCATCCTTGTTTACTTTGTGGTGTTGATTTTTATTTTGTTATTAACCAAGCCTGATAGTTGTGCCTGTACGTTTTAGTTTTAGTAGCATTACCTGTTTCTATGCGCATTGTGATATGTTGTTTGTTTTTCAATTAGCTTTATCACTCACGTTTTTCTAACAGTGAGCACTTCTCCTTTAAGACGTCTCTTAGCGCGACGTCTATTTAACCTTTAACCCGACCTACGTCGCGTTACTAACATTTCTGGTGAAGCAGTCAGATTCTGGCACCGTTTCGGTAAGCTCCGCGTTTTTCCACTTTTAGTTTTAGTTATATTCCGCACTTCCTTTGCTTCACGAGATCACAAACTGAGCGAATTGATTATCGCGCGCAACACGCGATCACTCTTTAAGTTTTCACCTGTTCACGTGTTGAACGATATTATTAAGCTCTGCGTTTTTCCACTTTGAGTCATTTTTATTTTTATTTTTATTTCGCACTTCCTTTGTCTTACAAGATCACAAACTGAGCGAATGGATTATCGCGCTTAATACGCGGTCACTCTTTAAGTTTTCACCAGTTTACGTGTTTAATGTTATTTTCTAACGAATGAATGTGCAAACGTGCGCACAATCGCGGTCTCGCTTTAAGTAGCGCAATCCTTTGAACATACCGGTGGATGCACTGTTTTCACATATGAGTACCCACAGATACTAGTTTCACAGAACAGACGTATTCACGGGTTTTAAACACTAATCGGTTGGCACGGTAGCCCAATTATAATTTTGGTGAGCTTGGTTCTGTTTGTTTACAATCAGACACATGAGTCTGCACGACTTTCACTATCAGGATGACGTTATTGATGCTAGTTAGCTAGTAATAATCAGTGGATTGTTTTTGAAAAGCCTTCTGTCTCATTTCATTTTTTAGTACCTTTATGAAGTGACCCCTGAGGAAGGGTCATGTTCCGACCCGAAATGCATTGGGATACATGAATGTGTTATTCAACTGAGTATGATTTGACATATAAGGAACTATTGATTCTACACCATGTCCTCAGTGACCATAATCAATGATTAAAAAGAAGTCCTATCAACTGTATCAAAAGCGCATGAACTTATTGGAATCAAGTTAAAGCAGCTTACAACAATTATTGTTATTGGATACGTGCTCCTGCCAGCTGGGAGGGTTCCCCTTCCAGCATACTTGTAGACTTAAAAAGTCCCCATCTCTTGTGGAATAATGCAGGTTTTCGTGCTCATTTACAGCATCATTAACATTTAAAGGATCCCCCTTAGGTATGACTCACAGACCACAACAATGAGATCCATAATTACACCGAAAACACTCAATAGTGACTCAAAGTCTGGTCTACCAAGCCATACAGGCTCTGATTAAAAAAAAAGAAAAACAAAAACTGCTTTACCAATGAACATAGCAACCAAAAACCTACGTTGACCTAATTCGGAGTTGACTGTCAAGTGACATGACACAAGAGTGCAGTTGCCAGAATATTGTCTACCATAAATTTGTCCTACATATTGGTTACAAAAATATTATCCAATTGAAGGATACAGCAGAAAATTAACACCCAGCGGTATGATATTTTTGTGAACAACATTTAGGACACATTATTTATGTCAGATGATTGTTCTGCATATGATATTCTGATCTTCAACCTGTCAAGTACCCACCTCAAATTCTATCGGATGTACACTGAACATATCTACTGATTCAAGCCTGGCACTCCAACTTGAACCTAGATTGCTTCACTGCCCAGCTGGCAAACAACACAATAGCACTTGGAGTCAACTCTTGACACAGGCCCTTATTGCGAGAGCACATCACCCAAAAAATCAAGCCAGCAAGAAACCAGCTACACCTCCCAAAGAAAATAAAACCTTTTTTCTTGGAAGCCGATTTCAGTACAACCCTGCAAACTCTGGCCATCTCCTGGATAGGACAATGGTTTCCAAGAAATCCCCTTGGCATCTCTAAAAAGCACCCTCCAAACTGTTGTGTAGCTAATCAAGGGCTTGAAGAAATTCAGCCACATCACCTTCACACTCAAGCAAGGAGCTGTACTATCCTTCCCACCAGTCCCATGTCACTTTCAAATCCACCAAAAGCAATATTCCAAGTTGCTAACGTTCTTCGGCAAGAAACTAACCACATTAGGCAGATCTTTGCACACCATGAACCAGGACATCACCTGACTGGAGATGAAACGGTGCAAAAAGGAAAATCACAAAAAGCAAGCCTTTCCCATTATTCACCAAGGATGTAGAACAACATCCTCACCAACATGAACATTGTACCAACCTTCCTGTAGTGCAGAACAAAGCGCAATTGACATCTCTTCAATGATCACTAACCCATCATACATGGTAAGACTCACCTGTTAACTACTGCATTGTAAAAAACCTGAATCATACACCTGGGCTTCTACCCATTGTCAGCACTCCATTGCTTCTCAGCTAGATCCTCACTGTACAAATGCTGTTATACATACAAATCAATTTTGAATTTCAACTTTAAAAGCCTTTCTTTTTGCTCACACTGACCCTTCAGTTGGTTCATTATGGGGCAGCATAATAATTCTGCTTGCCCTACACCACATCACACCAGTTTCGTTGTTTAATCCTTTGCAATGAGCACAGGCATTACAAATATGTGGCTGGAACAATCAACTTGCAAAGCCTTAAGAAAGCCCGGTTGTGAATCACAACCTATGTTGGCTTTTTATAGTTGAACTACAAAAAAAGTAAATACGGAAAACAAACAATGATTTTCCGACTTAATTTTTATGCTTCACTTTGTGCACACTGAGCTAGATGTATGAAATTTCAATTTGCAGAAAGTGGGTGCAAATTGCAAACCAGCGTTTTGGAAATGGAAAATAATTTTACAGACCGACTTCTGTACTAATAAGTCAGTTCACAAAACTCCGAATCATAGCAGATCACAATCTGACGTAACTCATCAACATTCACTCATTCAATACTCAACATCCCAGTGATAGCATCCGATCGTAGTGAGTCGCAATTTGCGACCTATCTCATGAATATTGATGTGAGTGGTCAGATTGTGACTCACTACAATTGGATTCCTTCACAGGGCTGGTGAGTGATTCATACATCTGGCCCAATGTACATAAACATCTCCTAAATGTTTGTGTGCAAGCGGTTTGAACCCCTCTTGCGGACTTTCTTGGCAGAGCACTATATTACCGCAGAAATCACTGTGTGGAATAAGAAATCTATTTCTGGTCACAAAAATGATAATGCTCTTAACTTTTGTTACCATGTAATTTTGCAAATAAGGTACATTTGCTTTGAGTGATGTACCAAGAACAACATGCCAGTGTACAATAAGACTATAAATCTTTGCAAACTTTGCAAAGTTGAAGCGTTCTTGAACTGAAAAATGGTATGCAGAGCTGTCCACTTTGTGAATGTTTTTTTATCCTGTAATTAACAAATGTAGACTGTGTTATACTGGTGTACCAAAGCATGTGAAAGAGTGTTTTTGGGTTCCCTTCTGTGGGTTTGATTTTACAATGAACTGTTCTACATATTTTATGCACTATAAATCTATTTTTTCCAGAGGCTAGAAGGTGCAAATTTACAAGTGCCAGGTAAAGATTTGTGGCTGAAGTACTTTTGGAACATTATAATGTGGAGCACTCCATTGAATACAATGGAGTGCTTGGGGCTTCAACGGGCCGGTAGAAGCCCGCAGAACAACATTTGAATGTTGTTTTTGTTCACAGTTGTTGCTGTGAACAAAGGCCTTTGTTTTCAGTAATTAGAACATTCTGCCCTCTAGGGGCGGAATGTTCTAATAGCCTTAGAGCCCTCCTCGCTGGCTCTACCGGCCATTAAAGGCCCGCTCCCTTGTTAAAGGGCCTCGCCGAATGCTGGAGTGGGCCTTTAATGGCCAGTAGAGCCTGCTATTCCATTTGCAAAAAGAGATTGCAAATTGCACACCAACTTTTTGTGAATGCGACCAATGTACAAATAGCTCAGTTATCAAATCACAGGGGGTCACAGAATGACCTACCTAATTGAAGAAGGTTATTCTTACCTAGCCCGCACCACAATAGCGCAGCATAGATACATACTACTAAGATTTCGTCTGAATCTCATTCCTTTGATGCTAGGGTACCCAGAGAGGAAATTTAGACATTCAGACTTGATCTAATATCCCTGCAATAACCATTTGCCTCAATCGACTCTTCACTTAGTACTGTTCTGTGAGCTCTACCAGACAGAAAGAGAAGCCTTCATTCTCCCAATTCTAAGGCGTTATAAGGAATGTAGGGTGGCACTGTATTTTTTAAAATCTCTTCCTGACCCTTTTGTTTTTCAGTTACTACATTCTTGTGGGCCTGTATGAGAAAGAGAAAGGGGCGAGGCCGTTTGATGGTATAGCTGGTGTAAACAAGACCTATAAATTCTTATATCAAGTATTCCCGGTTCATGAGGTACTCAAAGCCCATCTTGATTTTTAATGATTTTAAATTATCTTAACTATCATGTGTACTTGTTTATTTTATGGGGTCTTTGACTGAAACTGTACTTTTATGATTCGTCTTAAAAAGATCGAATAAAGATTTTATTGATTGATTGACCTGGCTAATTAATATTCTTTAGGCAGTTTGCAATTTAGAACCACATGTGATTGGCCACCGTCACAGCGATGGTGGTCTCCAGGGGTGAGCAGATTTCCATGTCTGTCATCGTGCTTTAGACATTTTTCGTTATATATGCAGCCTTTTTCCTTAAAAAAAAAGGGACTGTGTTCAAAAAATAAATAAATAATAATTAAAGTTTCACTGAGAGTTGACAGTGGCCTGTGCACCACTGCCAACTTGCCCTAACACTTTTTTGAATATTCATTAAGGGGAAGGGTTTCAAAGGGGACCCCTCCTCCTTTGCAAATCAAATACTACTCCCTTTGAGTTGTCAGTATTTGGTCAGTGGTTTGCGTTGCAATTGTAGTCACAAAACATTTATATATTCCTCTCTGACAAGTAAATAAGAGGGGGGGTCCATTTTATGTCACCTCCAATTTGGGATTCAGCCAGGGTCGCAAAAGCTCTTTTATGGGGCAGAAAGAATTTTCCAACTCACAAAACAGCCTTAGGTTGCAAATCCTGTAATTTTGTGAATCACAAGATTTGCAGTCGCAGAAAGGCTCTGTACATGAAGCACTATATTACTTACTATAGAAATGCTGTTCACCTATATTTATTGTCAATTATGATCTTACATAAAAAAACATTTTCAGAAATGTTATGCTATATCCTGAGTTGACGTAATCTGCAAAAATTGCACTTTGTACAGCATGCAATTTAGGAATGTCTAAAACTAAGAACGGAGTTTGTTTTTACCTTGCTCATTTTTGCACATTGAATCAACTCTTAGACGAGGCGCTTATTATGCTGCTATGTAAGAATGAAGCATGTGTGACAGTTCTAGTTAGTACAATGCACTTTATGGTCCCCGTAAACTAGGGCAGGGTTTACATTGCTCACTTTGAACACTGAATCAACCTCCTCATTTTGCACATCTAATTAACTTCAGGCAACATTTTTATTATGTTCCATCTAAGAATGAGGTTTGTGCTTTTCTAGCTCTGGCTAGCCTCATGAGTTCTGCGTTCTCAAATAATGTATATTGCTTTGACTATTTCCACACAAGGAATCAATGTTTGATGACATGTTGATCAAGTCTCTTTTCATTATGAAACCTGCTTTACCCTGTTTTTATTATGCTAAAATTGTTATGGTTTAAATTAACTAAACAATAAAATGTACCTTGAATTTAGCTTGTACAGTTTAATTTATTGAAGAAGTCTTAAACGTGATGTATTACACAATGAGAGGTAACATATAGTCCGGTGCTGCGCAAGGTAAGCTACGGGAAAACAACATATGTTACTGTTAGACAAGTTAATTTGGGACCCTCAGAAAATGATTGTATGATTTGGAAATTCAGGGGCAATAAAATCTTTGTTTCTGGAAACTAAAGGGTTCGTTTGTTATTTAGCAAGCGTCTTACTAGCATGACCAGACTGGCTACCCAGTGTTTCAGTGGGCTAGGTGGGTGGGGGCACGTGGCCTGCAGGTCCCCAGCAACAAAACCGGCCGCCACAGGCAGCGAACAAAAACGGCCCCCACAGGCAGTGAAATCGGCCCCCACCCTGCCAGCCCACGGAAATGCCTGGTGCCCTGTGGGCCAGTCCGGCCCTGCCCACTAGCCTGCTGGGTTGGCTGGTGGGGATATCTGTGATGAAAGGGTGCACACCAGTGCGGCAAATGCCTTTTCATCACTGTTGAATGTCAAGCTAGCTGTTATGTTTTTTGGCTTGCTCTGCATTCGTTTTTTGCCTTTCAGTAAAAAACCATTAAAGCTGGGGGTTGCTACTGAAAAGGAAAAGAAAAATATCTCTGATCTATAGTGAGTTTCTGCAATTTCCTTCCTGGAACCGCCAAACCTTGTGTGGTGGTCCTAGGGAGGACATTGTGAGAAATGTAAAAGCTTCCAGTCAAATCATGGGGCAGGGATGAAACTTGAAACATTTCACATTTCTCAAATTATGCCATGTGATGCTCTGCCATTACCACTTGTGCTTGGCATGTTATAAAAATATGTCAATGCCAGGCCTCCTTTTACAGATAAATCAGAGAGAATAGAGGCAGCCATCTTTTTTTTTGTTGCCAGTAGATTCAAGCAGGCTCGAGGAGGTTTTTGACAGTGTAATAAACAGATGTTTTTACTCCGAGGATTTCATTGTGCATTTCTATGATTTTTATAAAGCATGAGCTAACCTAGGGGAGAAAGAAGTTCTACTGGACACTGTAGTAGGGGAGGGAACTTCTTCTGGACAGTGAGGGGGTGATGGACAGTGAGGAGGGTGATTTAAGGAATGATTCAGTAACACACAGAATAAAAGAGGAGGGTGGGGGAAGTATTCTTATTGGACCCTTATGTATCCTTATGGGACTCCCATATTAAATCCTGGTGAACTAAGGGTATCATGCGCTGATGAGATGCTCTTTGACGAGATGAGTTCTCCGCTCATTTCTGATCATTAGGAATGGCCTAGTAAGCATGGCATGGAGAGCATTGTTTCTCCAAATTCTCATATGTTGTGAAGGCTTGTTACCCCAGTCTTTCTTCATTGTATTTCTTGGTGCCATGCCTACCAATGTCATGCCTCCTTGTGCTGTGTTGGCCTTCTGAAGTGCTTAGATTTCAATTCACATACGTGGATGTAAAATGCATTCTCATTTATTTGCATACTTTTAACGTGTGCTATTTTAGCTTAATAATTGCTAAAAAAGGGTTTGAGTTCTCCAAAGTAATTTAAACAGCCTCCTGTATTATCGTTGTTATATAATATAAACAACATCAACTACACATTCTTAAAACAGGAGAATCCTTTGTCTAATTTATCTCGCTTTCAGCCTGGTATTTTAGCTTAATATTTGCTAACAAGGGTTTGAGTTGTTCAAAGTAATTTAAACAGCCTCTTGTATTTTCGTGTTATATCATATAAAGAAAACCAACTGCACCAATTGCACATTCTTAGGCAGGCAAGGTGCAGTTATCTAGCAGGCACTAGGGTCAGGATTTCAATGGTGCAGCAGGTGCAGTTGCACCAGGACTTATTATAACAAATGCCTTGGGAAACAAATACACTATTTGTTACAACATACAAACTTCAAAGTATATAGCACAATAATTGAAAATGTCACAGTTTACTGTTTAAATAAAGAAAAATTGTAAACCATATGTAACACAATGCTAATGACAATGCAAGGGCAAAGACTTACTATATGCTCATTATTCTTTCAGAGTTTTTGTCCATGTTTAATTTTTTCCGCAATAACAAATAAAATGTGCAGTGCAAAAAAATTACCTTTGTAAGAGAAATCTGTAATAAAAAAATAAAAATGTGCCCATCTCAATAGAAAAATAATCTCACTTTGGGTGTGTTTCTTTCACTTATATTTCACAACTGCTCAAATGCTCATTTGAAAAATGTAAAGTTAATTTTCATTTGTTTATCTTAACAAAGGACATTAACCAAACAACTCTTTTTCATCTAGTTTTCATAATCTTATTTTATTTGGATTTGCAAAAACAGCGCTTACGCTGTATTTGTATGGTTTTTCATCCACCATTTACCTAATCTCCTCATGTTATAATACCACTAGTAACAGCACAATATATTGCCCTTTTGTACATAAACAAGTCATAAAACTTTAACAGACTTTCTGTAACTTATATTGTACAACTACTCAGCAACCTACAACTTACAACAAAAATGATTATTATTAATCACAAAGGCGAAATCTAATAGATTTACTAATGCTTGTTTTTCCCTGCTCTCTTGCTGCCTCCGCAGACTGGTCACATAATACTCAGAATGAGAGAGAGGAAATCCATAGGGCCTGCAAATTGGGGGCTTCTCTGATTGAACAGACCTTCCCCTACCCATAAGGGATCACTGTGGAGTATTAAAGAGCTTGCTGCTCAGAACTTTAGATTAAAATGTGCTGTAAAGTATATATGGGTCAGAATGTGATAATTGGGTTTATTTGGTGTCTCGCCTGCCCCAGCAAACGTTTGACAAGTGGCAGTGTGTATTGAGCAGGCAGCACACTTCAGCTGGTTGCAAGAAAAAGCATGAGGATGTGGCAATGACAACCCAGCTTGAGTTGGCAGACAGCTGGCGGGGGCCGTTCATCACATTTCAACCTCAGCTTCACAACCCCCACACACTGATTGTTACACTATCTCCGGATCTGCTGCCACAATCGAACAACTGCACACAGGTTTAGCACCCCCAGCGTGGCTTCATTCTGTTGGCTGCAGCAGGCTGTGTCTGTGATGCCTGTACTGATCCTATCTATTAGTGGGCAGTCACACATGGGTAGCTAAGTGAGGAAGATTAGTAAGTTGCCTGCTTATTGGCTGTCAACAGTAGAGACTGTAACATCTGTGCCCGCAGTCCAGGAGCCAGCTTCCAAGCTCATTCGTCGTCATTTTCAGTGGCATTTACTAGGAACAAGTTGAAATATGTATATATTGGCATTCTGGCACTCCCTTCAGTCTTTGTACGAAAGCAGGTGACTAGAATGGCTCTTATCTAGAATTGCCACTGCTTTAAGGGTTCTGCCATTTCCCAGATTACTTTGTCTCTGAAAACTCTATAGAGAGACCATGACCCATAACAGCAATGTAAAAAAGTTTCTGACCGTGTCCAGGGTATGTAGTATTTTGGAATCTGTATTATTAAGTTTAATAATTGTATGAAATGTATTTTTTCAATGTTGTCCACCTTGAATCCTTTTTTGGATTGTTCCACCGCGTTGATGAAATTTCTGAGCATCATGTTCTTACACTGTACAATCTGCATGCCTCTCAAAACACTCTAAAACAAGGACAAACTCCCTCCATGTTCCTGCCCTTATTTCCAGCTACTTTCAATGCCTTACATCTTACCTCTTGGGATTTTTGGGTATTACAACATCAATTATAAGTCAATGTTGTTGTCATGCAATTTCACTTGGTAAATGTGTCTCATGGTGGTTTTGTTTTGTGACTCGTGCAAATTGATATGCTATCGCCCTTGTCAACATCGAGTTTGCATGTTCTGATTTGCATTGTTCATTCATATCAGATCAAATTTTCTCTTTGTGGCTCAGGAAACACAAACTTTGATGTATGCTTCTCCCCCTGCCAATTTGTTCAGTACTAAGCTAATATTTTGTTTGCATTGTTGAGCTGACGTTTCTTCCACATCAGAAATTGTTTGCATCTAAAATGCAAACTTCTCCTTGCTTGACATTGTAGGGGCTCGTTTAGCATTGCATGCAAAGTAGGGCAGAAATTTGTGGAAATTCCATTATCTTGTACTACCTTTACATGTAATGTACTAATTTCATCCCACTGCAAAGAATTTGAGAGGCTTGTTGCCAACAGAAAAATGCTGGTGGTAATAGAGAGGTAGAAATGTGCAGCCAGCTGTAGTAACAACGATCCTTACACAAGTTATTCGTCATTACGAGCTTTGGAAAAAAAGTACTATGATAAATCAAGTAAATAAATAAACATCTTTTTTCCAGTGACCCTATTTGTTGAGGAAATGCCATGCAGTTACGTTATTATCAGCTTACAGTATTAACTACTGATTTTACACAGTTCCTTTAATAAGTCCTCGATTTAAGGTATAGGCTACGCCATAGACACTTGCATGGAACATAACTGGGAGTCGACAGACTTTAGAGGAACCGAATGGGAGGCCCTTAAGGTAGTGATAAGAGGGAAATTCATGAGAACATTCTATGGGCTCTGCAGAGAATTACAAATTGACTTACGACGAGCAGAGGTCCTCTTAAACTGTATACGAACTGCAGGATCCAACAATGCGGGCCTCCTAGTAACACAATGAATAGTTGGCATGGCTTGGGATGCTCTAGACAGGCTGGGACGCACAGACTAAAGGCAGAGACTACACGTGCAGGGTGACAAGTTGGACGGATGCTTGTCTGGCAGTTAAAATGGGAGAGGCCCCTTTTCCCTATCCACTATTCCTCACACTAGTTAAAGCAGATGGGACTAGACTAGTGACCCAGAAGGCTATTAATGAAGCCTTGGAACACTACCTCAGAGAAGTTTATAGGAGACCGCAACCACTCCAAACTGCAGCAATAGTTAACCTTCTGCAGGGCATTGCGATGCTGATGCTCTCGAGGGCACAAGCACTGGAACTAGATAAGAAATTACACCTAGAGGAATTGCTGGAGGCCACACAGGACATGTCGAGAGGAAAGACGCAGGGGCGGACGGACTTCCGACAGACTTGCTGAGCACCTTGTATGGGTAAATAACGAGGCCAGATGAAGAGGCAGGTTACCAGCCCCCAATGAGAGAATCTATAATAATAATGCTCTCAAAACCAGATAGAGACCCAGAGGACCTGGGATCTTACAGACCCCTTTCCATGATTAACACTGATACAAACGTATTTGCTAAAGCACTTGCTAATATAATAGACCATGCAAAATAGTGACAGCACTGGTGCATGAGGACCAGTGTTGCTTTATCCCTGGGCACAGCACACATATGAACCTACGATAGCTTAGCCATGTGCTACGTGAGATGGCAAACATGGACATGGAAGGTGCACTGGTTGCCTTAGACATTGAAAAGGCATTCAATACCTTAGATTTGGTATATGTCTGTAGTGCTAGAGAAGATAGGAATCGGACCGCAGTTTAGGAGGTGGGTTGGCTTGCTGTATACTGATTCTGCAGCCAGAGCGATCTGGCTGCATAGTATCTTGCAGCTGCTTGGTAGAAAGGGGCATGAGACAGGGATGTCCATTGTCACTATTGTTGTTTGCTCTAGCAGTCAAGGCGCTTGCTATTCGACTGCACTATGCACTGGAGCCCTGGGGAATTAGACTGCGAGGAATGAAGCATGTGGTGTGAATGTATGCTGATGACACTTTGGTGTACTTGACACAACCCGAGACTGCTGTGCCATACCTAATGGCCAAGCTGTAGAGGGGTGGGGATGTGTCGAACCTTAAGATCTACTGAGAGAAAACTTTACTATTCCCCCTGACCTCACTGACAACGAGGGCACCAAAAGAGCTGCCGGACCTGGGACTTAGATAGGAAATGGACAGCTTCCGATATATAGAGATTAGGGTGGCCCATGCTGCATAGCAGTGATATGCTTATATCATGGGGAGGGTTGTGTAGGTACTGAGCAACTCAATATGGTTTTGGAATTCTTTACTACTCTCGATGATCGGAAGGGTGGCTTTGGCGGCTATGGCTTTCCTCCAGAGATGTTTGTACATGCTGCAGAACTCGTTGTGCCCAATCCCGAGGGCCACTTTCCAGAACCTATTTCGCTTATTGATTTATTAGTGTGGGCAGGTAAAAGAAGCAGAGTACAGGTGTCAGTATTGAAAAGAGATAGAGAGAAGGGAGCATTGGGACTTCTAGATATGCAACTTTACTATTTAGGTAAACACCTCCAATACACATCAATGTGTGTGGACTTGTAGAGAACTGGGAGACACGTCTACTGGACAGCTTGATAGAAGCCGAAAAGTTGCCAGTATGTTTAATGAAAGGTTCAACTCAATTCGAGGAGATCCCATACATAGTGAGGACAGTGGGATGGGCATGGGAAACGAAAGTCAGGCATGTTATTAAACGGGTCCCTTATGCTAGGGAGGGACCTCCCCCTGAAATGGTTACAGCCCTTCCGCAGAATTAACCAGAATATGTCATTGAAATGGTGGGAAGAGGGAGGATGCGCCGCAGTGGGTGACCTGTCCCGGATGTATGACGAAACCACGCATGCATTACATCGCATGCCATTAGATCGCGGTTTTAACAACGCAAGTCGTTACAACGACTTGCGTTGGAGGGCGTTGGACTTAGAGTAGTTTAATTTACTATTCCAACTCCAGCCTACGTACAGTAGGGAAGGTGTTGGATAGTAATTTAAACTACTCCTTGTCCTATAGCGCCCTCCAGTGCAAGTCGTTGTAACGACTTTCATTGTAAAAACCGCAATCTAATGGCATGCGATGTAATGCATGCGTTCTAAAGGTTGTTTCCCCCTGTCCCCAGCAGCAAAATTCATTACCCTTGAGAAGGCTCAAGAGGCCTTCAATGTCAGTGGATGCCAGTCCTACAGTTTGCTAAATTGGCTATAGCAGCCAGAGAATTATGGCCATGTTCCCCAGATACCCCCAGGTCAATTATATACTGGACACAATGCTGGGGACGACACAGATGCACCATCAGATGTCCCATCTCTATAAAGCCCTAAAAGAAGACAGGCCAAAGCCCCCACTGATAGCGCAGCGATGCTAGGAGGAGGTTTTACCTGCACCTGTAACAGAGGGAATGGGAGACGACATGTTCACTGGTACAGCACATAGCAAGCAAAGCAAGATTTAAAGAGATCCATTTTAACTTCCTACATTGCACATACTTTACACCAGAAAGATTACACAAAATATATCGTAGTAGATCACCGAAGTCCATCCGAGGCAATACACCCAGCGCCACATTCTATAACATGACCTGGACTTACAACACTATACAAACGTACTGGCAGGAGGTAATGCAGAATCTAAAGAGAAAACCAATATCTCTATAGAACACACTATTAGCCAAAGTCTGTCTGCTAGGGCTAATGCAGAACCTGAAACTGGGGACGATTAGACACAAATTTGCCTTATTGGAGTTGGTCTTGGGCAGGCGACAATTAACAATACACTGGCTGGCCACTAGAACATCCACATATGCATCCTGGTTAAAAGATATAAAGGAATGGACACTGAAGAGAGGCGAATGAGGGAAGTGCGCATAGACAAGACAAAGGAAGATATACAGGTGTTGGGGGGGAATGCTGGGTAAGCTCTTAGAACCTAAGGAAGAGGAAGATACCGAGCACTAACTATCTCCACAGAGCACTAGTTGAATTGGTAGGAGCAGGTGAGGGGGTACCTGGTCCCAGAAGAGAGGGCAGACAAAGCGGGAGGGGGACATACATACAAACCAGATGTGTGAAGTATGCAGGGTAGCCTGACGCACTATAAAGAAAATGGCATGCCTTATAGAGTATTATTCCATTGAGAGAGGAGGAGGTAATGTGCCAACTACTAACCAAGACCGGACTGGGAACCAAAACCGGCCCTGGCAAAGTGCTCGGTTTCGGCCGATTTTGTTACAGGGGCCGATATTGCAGCTATGCTGCAAAAACGGCCCTGTAACAAAAACGGCCCCCCCCAGGGGCCAAAAACCGGCCCCCACCCTGGCGGCCCACCGGGGAAATGCCCGGTGCCCGCTACGGCCAGTCCGGTGGTGCTACTAACCACTGCCCCCTCAGAAATATGTACAATCCACTAGCAGGGGAGAAGGAACAACTGGTTTATCGTGTCGTATATGTGTGTTAATGTGTCGGGCTGGAAGGGAGGGGGTGCTATTATTAAGGTTTAATGATTAAAATGATGTATGTGTATTGTGAGGCGTGGACTACAGGCATATAATGCAATAAAGATATAGTAGAAAAAATGAGTCCCTGATTTCATCAGCGTAGCATTTTTTATTCAACAAAATGTACTTTCATTCTTGTCACGCCCCATTTAATTCCACAAATCCATAAACCTTCATGGGCAATGTAGTACAGCTTCCTCTGGCCACTCTCATTGTAGAACAGCTAGGAAGTCTGCAAGAACCTTGTGTGCAGGACCATGCCAAACCTGCTCTCAAATCATTCCATTGACTAGAAGGAGAATCTAGGATCAAATGTAAGGTTCTCTGCACTATTCACAAAGCATGTTGAGGCAAAGTCCTGTGATGCCTGCAGAAACCCACTCCTCGTGTTTCCGCTACCAGATACATCTGTTCAGCGACTGCACATTTGATTAATTTACATTTTTTTAAAAGACGGACTCCCGTAGGAATACCTCCGTGTACACAAGGCCCTAGACCACAAGCTGTCCAAGAAATTCCTAAAACATTGAGCTTTTCATGCGCGCATCCAAGTGAACAAGGCACATAATGGAGTCATGATTGAAGAAGGCTCCCCCACACTATCCAACTGAACTTTGACATCCTCTTCCCCTCATTAAACTTCATGACATCACTGTCAGCGCTATGATGTAATCGAAAGGCAAGACGTAGCACGTGACAACAAGTCTCAATAAATAAAAAATAGGTTAATAAATAAATAATGAATCATACTATAACAGAATGCAGGGTTTGTCACTACAAAGCTGCAGAACTACAGCTACGGTAAGGGCGACATGTAGGTTTCATTTCATTGGCAATTTTGCAGAATGAGAAGAGAAATGGCAAGAATCTTCCTGGTATTTCAATGAATCTGGAATTTAAGATCCCACAAAGCACTAATGGAACATTAGAATCACCAATAACCTAAAACACGCATGACTTAAATTGTAAAATCAAAAGGAGATTGAAGGACCGAAAATATTTTTTTTCACTTGGGAAGCATTAGAAAGTTTTTGGCGTCAATGAAAGGATTTGCTTGCTATCTTTGTTTACTAAGTGGTTGCGATTTGTGGCTAACATTCTTGCAGCTTCTGACCCAAATGCTGCAAACGCATATACATGACATCAGTGGCGGCTCCTCCGCTAAGGCGGAGAAGCGTCGCCCCACAAGACAAACAAAATGATAATAACAATGTTATTATCATTTTATTTTTCACTATTGTCGTGCGCTGTAAAGGTGCGGGCGGGGAGGGGCTGTGCCGGCCGCAGAGCAGGGGAAGGAGTGGAGAGCACACTCTAAAGTGTGCATGACTGTTTGGCCGGCCGTCTTGGGCCGGCCAAACAGCCTTGCGCACTTTCCATGCTATCATCAGGCTGCATTACACAACCTGGTGAGGAACATGCCAAGGCTCCCATTCTCCATCAGAGCGCCGAATCACAGCGCTCAGACCAATCACAACGCTGCATTGCAGAGTTGTGATTGGCTTAGGGAAGGGAGCCTGGGTGCTCCTGTTCCTGCGTGCGATGTGGATGAAGAGGACAGAGGAGAGCCAGCCGCCGGGAAGGTAAGTGGGTTTTTCTTTATTTTTACCCCCTTTTCTTTTTTTTTTAACTCCCCCTCCACCCCTCAGCCCCATCCCATCCTCACCCACCCCGCCACTACTCCCCGGTAGCAGCCGTTACTGCATGACATTATAATTACCCAAGCTACTAAAACTGAAAGTGCTTTGGAAACAGACTTTGTTGTAAGTAGACTCCATCTCCAACAAGGTATAATTGGAGGAGTTTTTAAGACTGGTTACCTCCCGACAACACATTCACTTGGAAACAGCACAAAGGTTTCTTAGAAAAAAAGATCACTTTATGGTGGTTGGGAAAGACCACTGAGTAACAGGCAGTTAGAAATGCAGCATGTAGGTGTGGCAGTAGTGGTGACTTCGAGGAGCTGGGCATGTTCATAAGTGCTGAAACAGCCCAGAGCAGCAAGCAGCACTAGAGCCACATGACAAACTGAATTTTGGTATTTGGGTGCTCCCATTGGCCTAGCACCAATGTAGATTTAGCAGCCTTTTGTTCCAGTATTGCTTCGTCTAGCGGCCAGTTGTGGTTGCACCCTAACCTGATGCAGGCAATCATAGGCCTGCCCACAGCAGCAGGCTTGGGAAATGCAAGAACACCGCGTAAAAAGGCAGCAGAAAGTGAACGGCGGCTTACCCCAAGAGACCACAATTTTGAAATCCAAAATCTCAAGAAAAAAGTGACCTGTTGTACTCAAATGTGAATGCCCAGCAAATACTATAGCCTTATAGCCCGCCATAGAGGGCTATACCGGCCATTAAAGGCCCTCTCCAGCGTTAAAGGCCCGAGCCGAAGGCGAGGGCCTTTAACAAGGGAGCGGGACTTTAATGGCCGGTATAGCCCAGCTACGAAGGGCTATAAGGCTATTTGAACATTCTGCCACTAGAGGGCAGAATGTTCTAACAAATAAAACAAAGGCCTCTCGGAGCCAGAGGAGGTTTAAATCCCCTCAGGCTCCGAGAGGCCTTTGTTCACAGCAACAGCTGTGAACAAAAGCAACATTGGAATGTTGCTCTGTGGGCTTTTACCGGTCCGTAGAAGTACGGAACACTCCATCGTATTCAATGGAGTGCTCCACATTCCTATGTTCTAATAAAATAATACAAAAAGTAAATTATCTAAGCATTGGTGTTATTGCAAAAACCAGAGAACATAGAACAATAGAAATAAAGTGAAAGCAGAGAGGTCTGTAAAAAGAGCTGAGATGCTCAAAAGATGCGACACTGGTTATGAAGTAACATTCACGACTTGCATTGAAAACAGAAATTGGCTCAGCCTTCAATGCTTCTAATGTTGGCACTAATACTATTTGTTTGCCTGCATTCTACGTGTAGTGAGAGCTTGACTTTGGGACATGAAAGATAGACACTTGGCTTGTTCGTCGATCTGTTGAATGTGATTGAGGGCACAGGTAAAACTAGCCCTAAAGCCTACATGTTGTCAGGAGACACAATATATTAATCATCCTTCCTATATTATGGGCCTTTGTCCTTGGCTCTGACCCAAAACAACAGGGCGGGCCATTGAAAGAGAATAAATAACACTATTTGCAGAGTGTTAACCACTTTTAAAGCCCAGAGCAGAGGGAAATATTGTTAAAATGGATTTATGTTTCTTTGTACAAAGCATTGAGCATTACAATTCAAGTGTTTTTAGATTTGGCTATAACTTTAGCATTATTTGACAAACACGAAGGTCCAGGTTACAGTGGACCAGAAAAATGTGTATTACTTCCCCACTCCGTAATTATTGTTACCAGAGATTACCAGGCCCATCATAAATAACAGGCCACTTGTAAATTGGACTAAACTTAGCTTAGCTTACTCTTGGTATGTTGAATTTCATAGAGATCTATCAAAAAGGGGCACAGATAAATGGGGTAGGTCAAAAACATTTACTCTGCAAGAAACATAGTTTGCGCTCTTTAGCGATGTGCCTCACTGGAGAGGTGATTTGCGTGGTTATCAGTTGTCTTATCAATGATGTGATTTCAGATGTCATCAGTGATGTCATATATGAGGTCAGTGCTTGGCAGGGGAGTAATTATGGTTCTTGGAGAGTCCCATAACCGGTGAATTTTAAGGGTTTTTAGGTTTTGCAACTGAAACATGATGTCACTTTAACTGCGGTCTTGCAGTGAATCCACTGCCTGCCATGTTTTGCTCTTGGTAGACAGCTTTCACATGCCATCAACAGAGTACTACACACTGAGCACGGTGGGCGGAAGTTATTATAATGTGTTGAATGAGATAACTGCCATATTTCATTGCCTTTTCATTTTTGTGTTTGCTCAACTATAACTAACCATTAACTGTCATTTTCTGTGTGAAAAATGTATATGTATGATATATACACACTATGAAGGCATACGGAAGTTAACAGATCGTCAACATAATCATTCAAATTCTTAATTTCAATATGTATGTATCTAGCAATCCCATTCAGTTCCTATTACAACCCTTTCTTTTCTATTCAGCCACCTTCTTCACTTCAAAGTATATTATAACATTTAATATTGGATGTGCAAAACATGTTTTAACAAATCAAGCCAGCAGTGTTCTACCTTACGTCTGAAGGATCAGAAGTTGTCTAACACATGGGGCACTTCTTGGATGAAGCGGGCACATCTGCAGGAAAAGGCCGAAAGCAGCAAAACTCTGACAAAATCTTGAGACATGAACACTGCAAACACCCCTTATCCAATGAATTACCCCGTATCCATGGACCTTATTTGGATGGATAAAATCAAGATTGTTGGAACTAACTGGTAAGACACTTGTAACTGTGCCTCATTATTTGTCTTATTTAAACAGGCATGATTTAGCCTCCACACACACTCTGTTCCTCTTCCTTACCCTTCCTCCTCTTTCATAGTATGCCACTAGCGGGATACTTTCCAAATGACCTTGACTGACGCTCTACTATTTTTTTTTATGATGCTGCCAGTTTGTGTGACTCCAGTTAAGTAGCTCTTTACAGTGAGATAACAGTTTGGTACTCAGTATGACCTCATGCATTTTCAGTCTTCTGTAAACTCGATTACACTTCCTTTATTTTTTGCAAACTTTAGCTTTTCGAATATAAAACTAGCAATAAAAGATAAACCATTCAAAAAAACAATTTTTACACTGCTGCCTTAACTCTACTTTTCATTAGTTGGACAAATACCATCAGTAGTTTTGATATTGAAGATATTTTGTGTAGCCAGCTGTATTTTTAGCATACTTTAATCTCAGCTCAAGTTTGAAACGTTCCTACTCAGTCACCCTTCTGAAATAATGACTTTAAATACAAAGAATTTATCGGACTACATTTCATCTACCACGAATGATGAGTGAAGTGAAAAAGACTTGCTAAAAACTGAGGAATGTAAAACAGGTAGACATACCTCGCAAACCTGGGCTGGTAACATTCAAAGGAAGCGATTCACAGACAACCTCCCGCAATCACTAGACACCACAAGCGTACTGTAATGAGGTGGCCGAGGCCATAAAAGACGAGTTATGCCCTAGCTGGCAGCCTGTCATTACCCGGGCCAGGCCGCAGACACGGCCCGCTTGTACAGGCCTGTCTTTCAACTACACTATACTTTACGTTAAGGCAGCACGGCCTTGGACGCAGGTCGGTTCACGCGCCTGAATTGTTACCACGAGTTCAAACAAAAATGTATATCACAAAACGTATATCACGGCATACTTTGTGCTCAAAGGGCCAGCTGTGGCCTGTTTTCTGTCGCGGCCTTTTTTGGGTCGTGACAGAGAAAGCCTTCCGGCCTCGTGTTGCTTGATAAACGGCTGCTCGGTCCATTATCGTATTGTTGCTGCGTTCTTTCTCTCCAGCCGGGCTGACAACGGTAGGTGTCATCGTGGTTTCTTCGTGCAGTGAACGAACACAACTAATAACCAGTCACAGCGAGCTGCCCGCATTTCCTGATAAAAGTTAATTGCTGCTCTAGCGCTGCGTGTGCTGCGTTGGTGGGAGGCGGTGCTATCAAGTCTAACCGCGTTATTTATGGGCGCCGGGGTTTGCTAATTGGATACCAGATTAGTAATTTTTAAGGTGACAGCTCCGGGTTTGCAGCTCTTCGGAGGCTTTGTTTGATATGGTTTTGAAAGCGAGAAATGCGCAATGTTTCTCTTTTTTCCTGACAATTCATTTGTGCTGGAGCAGTTACAAAAGGGCGAATGTATGACAGAACAGAGCTGGGTTTATGAATAGATCAAAACTCATCTAAACTTTGCATGGAATTTCAAAACATTAAGGCCCAGATATATTAAGCCTTTGAGTCGCCCTTGTGTTGCGCAATGTGACACAAGGCAACGCAAAAGATTATTTGGGATTTACAAAGCCACGCAAGGACTGACTTGCGTTGGTTTGTAAAGAAATGTAACAACGCAGCATCTTGCGCTCATTACATTACATTTCTTATTAGTAGCCGTTCCATTGGAGGAGAGCGGGCATTCCCGAACATGCACACATGGATTTCACGCAGTTCCAGATTTATTAGGGTTTATAAAGCTGGTATTGCGTGAAATTGGTACTCCTACCACAGAGAGGTGCAACAAGGAGAAATATGTTTATTTTCGCATTATTGTACTGCTCTGGGCCCTAGGCCCACATGCTGGGTACAAAGATGACACATTTAGTGTGAGGGTAAGAAAGCTGGGCTAGGGCGCATGCAACCAGCCCCTTTCATTTGCAGGGTCACCTGACTGGTGACGTCTGTATTGGATGGGTGAGGGGTGGGTGTTAGCACAGCCCCTGGAGGGGGGCTGCATCATTACATGTCCAGCGGGACACTACATCCTTCCCAAAATCCAAACGAAAAGACAAGTCCAAACTGCAAAAAACAAAACAAAAACTGGATGCCAGATAGTCCATCAGTCTCTATAGTCAATCAGCAGGATAGCAGTGAGTACATGGACTGATGAAACTGGCTACCACAGGACATCTTCGTTCGCCTTCATAATTTAACCTGAGTGGTCCAGGACACGAACACTGTCTTAGAGACGTTAGGGACATTCTGGAAGCATATCGGGTGGCATCATGTTCCTCGTCTGGAGTTGGTCCACATATATTCTCTTATGCAGATTTATAAAGCACATAGCTACTCGAAGGCCTCCCAGCACTGCGTGAGTCATAGTGTGCATCCTTGATCCTTTTAGACGATAAAAAGGCTGGACTAATGGGGGTAGAGCCAGATTTTGAGCAGTTTTCTGAATTTAGTCTCATTGGGTTCAACACTTAATTCAGTTGGCATTGAGTTCAATAGTTTGGGGGACAGGTAAGAGAAGGATCTGCCACCCCATCTGGTCCTTTGAATATGCAGGACCCTTAGGAGACCTGCGTTTGTGGATCTTAAAATCTTATTAGGGTCATAGGATGAAAAAAGAGCCCTAATCAGGTGGGGTCCCATATGGTTGATTCGCCTGTGGGCCAGACATAGTGCCTTAAATTGTATTCTTTCATCCACTGGAAGCCAATGTAGGGAAACCAAGGTGCTTTTAGCTGAGATGTGCTTAGGGAGCTTAAAGATGGTCCTTGCAGTGGCATTTCAAACTACCTGGCATCTCTTAATGACTGATTTAGGTGAGCCCACATACAGGGACTTCCCATAGTCCAAACTGGAGACAATAAGCGCTTGGACTACAATTCTCCTAGATTATATAGGGAGTAGATCTAGGATTTTGCGTTAAGTTCTCAGCATGGCAAAGCAGGATATAGTCAGTCTTTTTTCTTGGTCTTCCATGGATAGGGAGCTATCCAGCCACAAGCCCAGACTTTTTATGGGAGAGTTCCTAGGCAATCAGGCCAACCTAACGTTTCTTGTGGGGTTGAATTATTCTCCACAAACCTCAGCTCAGTTTTGTCTCTGTTTAATTTCAATAAACAATTCACCATCCACCGTGCTACGTTCTCAAGGCATGGGGCTAGCTGATGCCGCAATCCAGTCTTTGGGGCAAGGTAGACAACCAATTGCATGTCATCGGCATAGGAAACAATCAACACTACAAATTCTTTGATGATGGCAGCCAGCAGCCACACATAAATGTTAGGTGCAGATCGGTGCGGGACCCCACACTTCAAGGGGACAACCTCTGAATAGCAGGGGGGTTCACAGATCTGGAAGGACCTTTCTGTTAGGAAGGAAGAGAGCCACTCTAAAGCGCCATTTCTTATTCCTATTCCCCTCAACCTGAGTACAAGGGTCTCATGGCCGACCATGTCGAACGTTACACTCAGGTTGAGAAGGATGATGGCCGCAGACACTCCCTTATCCAGTAACAGTTTAACCCCCTCCATTACTGCCAGAAGAGCAGATTCGGTATTATGTTTTGTGTAGAAACCGGTCTGAGTGGAGTCCACTCTGCTGCTGATTCGTGGTTGGTGTCAATAGTTTAAATACAGGGTGCGTCAGGAGCGTTGTTGGAGTCCATTGCAAAGTTTAACGATGGTATTCTTTAAACTGCTTGAAAACAATCTTGGAATGCTAAGACTTGTTAGAATCTCAGAAAACGGCCTTGCTACATCCTAGAATCCCTGGGTGGGGCACTGTCAAGTCCATCTCGCGCGCTTGGGGAGGACCCTTGGTTGGGTTCCCAAGGGACTGCTTGTGGGCTGCACTGGTGCTGCATGTGTGCCATGTCTGGGCTGCTGCAAGACTGCCGAGAAGCCACTGCCTAGTCGCTCATGCAATCATAGGGGTAGATGGATCCTGGTCAAGAACGCACTCTCGCCACCGGGATCAGGATGCAGGTAGGGAGAGCAGATAGTCATTGGTTCTTCAAAGCGTCACTAGTGCTTCTTGTCTGTTGTATAGTAATGGTGTGGAACTCTAGTCTGGTTGTTTGATGCTCCATAGGTGGTGGTGATGACGCGCTGGACAGGGACTGGCATGATGGGGTTGCCATCCGTCGGGTGAACCTGTATGACAGCAATGACTTGCCTTGATGGTGCCAGGTGTTACCATTCTTTATTTGTGGAGGCATCTGCATCCTTATGTCTGGATGTTTCGTGTTGCTGAGCCGTTGGTGGCTGTGTCTGGATGGATTTGCTAGAAGTGTGAGGCAGAGACTCGGTTTGCACATGGTTGCGGCCTACTCTCGGTTCTCCAGCTGTGCTGTCACCAGTTCATCCTCATTTCACCTCGGTAGCTTGCTGCTTGTGTATCGAGATGCACTCCATCAGCTGCTCGGGTCTTCTTGAGCTTGCCTTTCAGGCCTGGCCTCTCTGGATCTTTCCTCCTGGGCTTGGCTGATCGTCAGGTTTCCCAGTGTGACCCGGCAGGTTGCACTTATACTTCCTCCTCCTCTATCTCCTTTGTTCTTGGTGCTTAAGCCTGCACCTTCTTTCTCCTGATGCAGTTAAAACATCTAGTTGCAAGTTTCTTCTTATGGGTGCAGCGGCATGCACCCTATTCTGGACTAGCCAGCAGGGCCTCTCAGCGGTCGCCTGTCTCTAGACCATGCGTGTGAGACTTCTAGTCGCTTGAGTCTCTTCTTCAGGGTGCAGCAGCATGCACCTTCTCCAGGGATGGGCAACCGAACCTCGCGGTGGTCGACTGTGTCCGTAGTGTGGCCACCAGCCTCGGGTGTCGGGCTCCAGCATCATGATGATCCGGGCGGTCACTGATCTGGGTCTCCTTTTCCTCTTGAGTGTGGTGTGGTGTCTGGCCATGTGCCTTAGGTTCCCCTTTCAGTGACCGCATTGGAGCTCCTACTCCATAGGTCAGTATTTGTGGCTGGCCCACTGCTTCGATGGACTACCTGCTGTCTGACGCTCTTCTCTGGATTAGTGTGGCAGCGCACCATGTGTCGCATGTTCCCTCTTCTGAGTCTTCCTTCCATAGGCAGTAGGGAGCTGTTGTTCTGAACCTCTTTCTCTGGGTGATGCAAGCCTTGTGTCTTGAGAAATCGCTGCCATCATGTATGGTTGGTGAGGTGTGGCACGGTGTGCCTTGAGGGTGCAGGACTATGTAGTCATACTGTCTGGATAACGGTGGCAGCGTTGTGTGCTTCTGTCCACCTTCTGGTCCGGCGTTGCTTTCTTTGGACCTTCTCCTGTCTGGGGCTGTGTCCATCTGGTCAACTTGGATGACCAGTGTGGTGTCTCTGGGGTTCTCAGTCTCTTTAGTGGGTGGCACTCAGTGGGTTGCACCTCATGCAGGGTGCCTTCCTGGGATGTTTCCCTGTTTCCATCGTGCGGAGATAGCGTCAGAGCGCTCGCCTCCCTTTCTCTCCTGTAAGCTCCTCACTACTGGTCAATGGCAGTTGGACCGTAATGTCTTCCTTTGGTGGTGCCGCAAACAGTTTTTTGTTTGGACTTCTGTGGGCTGAGGGGGGTGGAGGGCTTCACTACTGTCCTCCTGTTGTTTATCCAATTCCACCTATAGCGACCAGTTACAGGCATTGTGCCACCTCATGCAGTTTCCTTTTCTTTCACTCCATTTAATGGTCCTATAGAAGTGTTAGTGGGGCTGGGTGTGAGGCTTGTAGCTGCCTTGCTCTCTTGGCAGTGGGGGGTGTAGGCACTGACGCCCATCAAGTCCTTCATTCTCTTTCTCCTGTCCCCTATGTTGTGGTTGCCCACCTTTTGTGCTTCTTATTATTGGCTCCCTGGTGCTGGGCAGTAGGGATGCACACTGCAGGGCTTATGCTTTACCTTTCCCTGTGGTATTAGCCAGCGACTGTGTGCATTGGGGAAAGAATGACATGCAGCTTGCTCTTTTTTTCTCCCTTGCATCTAGCTGCCCTCAAACGTTTTCTACCTCATTCAGTGCACTTCTTGGTACCCATGACTGGTGAAGTACCTCTGTCTTCCAGTGGGTCAGCGGCCTATCAGGGCTTGCTGTACATAGATGTACTCTGCTGAAAAGCTGTGTGGTAATAGAACAGAAATGGGCTCTTTCAGTGGGATACGATGAGTGTAGAGAACTTGCAGCTAGATTGAGGCCTCTTGCACCGCAAGCTCTCATGTGCGGTGCATGCATGCCCTCTCACTGCCACCGGCGTGCACCATGCCAGTGTTGGAGGGCATCCACAGGCTCTCACCAGAAGCTCTCTTGTTCTTGGGCACAGTGGTGCGGGGTGCTCTTCTTTCCTGACGTGGTGCTAGGGGTTGCCTGCCCTACTTAGTAGGTGGTCACAAGGAGTTCTTCTGGCTTTTGCGCCCCAGTCGTCTCCTCCCACACACCTCCTCATCTTGCGAGGCTTCGCCAATGACACAAACCTCGCAGCCTCTGAATGGCTCTCTGATGGGGACTAATGTCATGCAGCGACCCGATGTTGCTCTCACAGACCATGTGATGTGGCTTGATGGTTACTTGACATTTTTTTTTTTCTCCACATGGTCATGCACCGTGTTTACGGCAAGCAGATGGTGGTTAATGCCTTTGGGAAGTGACTGGATTCTTTTTTTCCCCACAGTGGAGGAAGCCTGCCACTAGGGTGCTCGCAGTGCTCACTTCTCCTGGCCCGGCTTCATATTGAAGACCTCAATCGCCGCTCCCACGGGGGAGATAGGGCCGCTCCCACATGGTTTCAGGTAGGCAGTGCGGATTTGCACAATTCCTGTCTCCCCTTTTCTGTCATGTGTGTCAGCTGACTTGTGATAGGGCATGAGTATGGGCAACTGGTCCACCCGATACCCCCTGTGCCTTTTATTCCTTCGGGAAAGCTACTCCCCTCCGATGCCAGTACTTGAGTCGGTGGAGAGAACAGTGCAGCTCCGGCCTGCTGCCACTTTAGGAGTTGGTCGAGGCACAGGGTTATCCCTTTGGCTCAAGTACCACCTGCCCCGGCCTCTCTCTCTCTTTTTTTTTTTTTGAGCCGCTATGCCTGGGCGTAGCAGGTCCTTTCTTTCTCTGGGGCAGGTCCGATGTCGTTCCTCATCACAGGCTGTGTTACAGGCCCATTCTCCCACCTGAGGGCCTCTGGGGGAGTTGCTCGCACTCACCTACCGCCACGTCATAGCGCAAGGCTCTCAGCCATGATAGGAGCCCTTAAGGTGAATCTTGGCTGGAAGTGGCAAACCAGGATGAAGCGACAGCGCCGGGTCACGGTGAGAATGACCGTCCTTGACGCCAATGTGGTGTCCTGGACCTAGGACCACATGCTGGGTACAAAGACGACACCAACACTTAGTGTGAGGGTAAGAAAACTGGACTAGGGGCACGGGCGTCCAGCCCCTTTCATTAGCAGGGTCACCTGTCTGGTCACGCCTGTGTTGGATGGATGAGGGGTGGGTGGTAGCACAGCCCCTGGGGAAAGGCATCATCATTACGTGTCTGAAAGGACACTACAGTTACTTCCTTTATGTGTGATGCTTTCTGCATCACCCATAGAAAAAGGAATATGCCTCTTTTGATTGGTTTTGTTCAGGAATCCTCCCCATAACGCAGGCACCCTTGCACCATGGAGCTAGGCATCCACAAGTCCGCCAGCACCAGGAGAAGCTGAAGAGCGCCATATACTAATGGATCTGGCACTCTTCAGAGCACTCCCGTTTTCGCAATGCAGCACAGCAACTTCGTTTGCTGCCCTGCTTTGCTTGGGCCTTTGCTAAATATGCCTCCAAATCTGTCGTTTCCAGTGGAGAATCAAGAGAGCTATACATTTTTTCACGAACCCTGCTGGAAATTACACGTGACCAGAAACAAGTGGTTTCTATTAGAACCGTTTGTGGCAAACGACTTTGCAACGTTTAACTAAATGTGTTTAGTGAAATAAAAGCATGGGAAATTCTACTGGTTAAATAGAAAAAACAAGTGAAATCAATAGAAACCACAAAAACGTTTATAACTGGAATTGTGTCTGGTGCGGTTCACCAGGTTTGCAAACATTTGTGTCAACAATAGGAACTGGAAAAAGCCATTTGAAACTATTCAGTGGGAATGTCCACCACTCTTAAGGTATATCTTATGGATGAACTAAGGAAACATGCAGTACTTGACAATTTAGTAACACACAAAACCCAGTAACAAGTTAGGCAGCAGTTTACATAAGATCAATAGAATTTACAAGGTTCTGCATCCGGTAGAAAACAAGGGAGGTGGGGAAAGACAAACTTCTTTGTCCTTGAGAGCAGTGGGATCAAGTCCATAATAAAGGGAGGGCCACAGAGACATCCAGAGGTGATGTGTAGGCCCAAAGGAAGGTAAATAATTAATCTGTATGTAGCAAGGCATATATTTTTGGAAAAATCCCATGGCAGCAGAGAGAAATTGAAGCCCAGAGACACAACGACCGTAGGCTAGAAAATGGACAATGGTCAAAGGTAAAAGAGCTTGAATGTCCTGCTACCTATTATGCAGAACATTATACTGGCATGCCTTCAGTGTAGGAATGAGGTTCATTCCCATCAGGATCAGTCTTGGAAAGCAAATATGCCCAGGCACCAAAATAAAAGTGGTCCCCATTGGTGAATCAACTAGCTAAAAAAGCGGCCCACATTCTGCAAATTGGGGTGATTTTGAACTTGGAAAGTACGCTGTGTAGGTAATTTTTAAGGTATGGGAAACTGCATGCATCTGTGCTTGATGACAATGTTTATATTAATTTCAGATAAATCAATAGTAAATCCTGGTCCACCAGACCAAAACAAAATCAGCCACACAGCTAGAAAACCGACCCACTCACTGACCTGTCAGACTAGTCTGTCTGGCACTGCCCAGTTGCCGGATAGGCCAATCCAGCCCTGATTCCCGTCAGTGCAAGCGTTCGGACACAAAATGAAAAAGGGAAGACACTAAACTAGAAGACTGACTGAGAAGGTGTACCAAGATTAAACAAATATCACACAATTGGCACTGGCAGCAGAGAGCACAAGGAAACACTAGAAGGAACCTCAATTTGATTGGCAAGGTGAAAGGCTATATACAGAGATGCAGGAGTGAGCCATGCGTAGCATCGGACACTAATATGATCGAACTGAATTTCAATAGAGGCAAAATGGGAAGTCAGTCATGCACATTGGAATGTGGGCAAGTATGACGGGGCCAGGCAAGGTGGAAAGTACTTTATAATTGCTGGAATATAAGAGAAAAAGCCAGCAAAAACATAAGCCGGGGACAATACAGTTGGTCTTTTAACACACACAAAACTGAAAGGTGAGCTAGCGCCCACCTGGAGTACTGGAGATTACAGGCATAAATCTCAGAAGGGCTAACCCACCGTTTCATTCTTCAAAAGAAAACAAATTTGCACCATTACATTTAGTATTAACCCATTTGTTCCAGTGCTAGGCAATTCCTTTTGTGACATTAGCAACAAAAATAGCAATAGCAACAGGGATAGCTACTTTGACCATAATTTTTGTTAATGTTTTCACATTATTACTATTCCTTGAAGTGGATGTGGCATGTATCATTTGAAAAAGGAATGAACCAAATGTGTTTCAGAGGAAGGATTTGGATTCATCCAAACTGAAGTGGTCCAATTTCGAGAGAGAGAGAGAGAAAACCTAAAACTCAAGCTCTTCAAAGATGGCTGATCCATAGAATCAGAGATAAAAGTGAATAGTGAAAGACAAGTGCCAACAATGAAGTATGGTATTTGTGATTGATTTAATATATAATGAAAAAAACATAGTTAAGTATACAGAAAAAAGACACCCAAATGCTGGCTGCAGAGGGTCATGGAAGAAGAGAGCAGGAGTTCAGACTTGACACTTGACATTGAGTACAAAGATAAAAATACCTTACATCCTGTTACAGGGAAAAGCAAGTGGCAAGAGAGACCATTTGTTACAGATTTGGTCAACACTTTTGTGAATTTATAATCAGAGTAAAAAAACATTTTCTCAAACGTTGTCTGCCATTCACCTGAATGTAGGCGTTGGCTAATGGAGTGGAAGTTGAATTATCAATCTTTAGACCGATTCACAAGCATTTGTTAGTGAGTAGGTTGCCTAATTTCTGTAGTATGTAACATCTACTCATGAAAAAAGCTTTGTAATCAAGCCCTGTTCAGAGAGAATGAAAAGGCAGTGTAGAGTTAATGATCACAACATTTTTTGGCGTCCAATGTGGCTCCTTTTACTGATAGCATCAACATTCACTAATAAACCGATGAGACACAACTCTACTTGCAAATCTTCTCAACTCCAGTTAGCCAACTTATCAAACACTGCCTGCACCTCATCCAGGCCTGGATGTCCAGTACCTTTCTGAAACCAAACCCCACCAAGACATAACTCCTGTAAATTGGACCCCAACTTTCATCCATTGCCAAGTCACTTCGATTTGCCCCAGACAAGAACCTCACATTCAAGAGCACATTGCTAAGATAACAAAGATGGCTTTATACCGGCTCTCTCCACTGAAGAACATTAAACTGTTCTCCCTAAAAAGCAACTTCAGAACTACTGTTCAAGTCCTGATACTCTTGCATCTGGCTGGAGGAATTACCCTCCTCCATTGCCTCTCTGACCTCACACTGGCCCACTCCTTAAGTGCTTACCATGCGAAACAGCACATCTAATCCAGGGCCTGAAGAAATATGATCACCACATCCTGATGAAACTACCTGAATACCCTTGCCAAACTGTACCATTTTCAAAACCATCTGCTTCATTTACAATGTCATGACGACCTGCAAGCCCATCTATCTGGCCGAAAGCTCATCATCTCTGGTGGCTCTCCCACAGCCAGGTCCAATCAGACTAGATACAAACAAAAGAAAAAAACAAGGCAACAGACAGTTTCCATCTATAAACACAGGATGTGGTACAACACCACCTTACCAATCAGGACTGGCCCAATCCTGCTGCAATTCAGACACATCTCTTTACATCACAATGTAGCAACAGTCCACAAACCAGCAACCTGCCCAATTACTTGTTGACTGCATCTTTGCCTTTGATCCAGTACAGCACTCCTCTGCCCTTCGGATAGGTTTGCACTATACAAATACCATACGTATTCAACGCAGAAGGAGTTAGGATGAATGAGACATCTTTTCAAGATTGAGCTGACTAATTAACTCATATAAAGAGGACACAGCTGCTTTAAAAACACTACTTTTTTGGATCAGGATGTGGACAACTCCAGAATTAGACTCTTACAAGAAAGCCCTAGTCGAGGTTTTAAGCATCGATAATTCGAACTCCATTTCTTTGTCATGCCACAAACGATCTATCTCATTGACCCTACACATTGAAAAAAGTAAGGAGTGATCCTTTCCCAATGGGGGCAGAACAAGAGTTGCCATCAAATTGGCATTTTGGGCACACACGATCGAGTTCTACCATAGAAATGGTAGTTCTGGAAACCTTACTGCGGGTTTCCTATCCTTCAAGTTGACACCAGCAATTGAAACTTACATGGATGTTATAAGACCTTACCATGCTCGTACTTTATTCATTAAATTTAGAATAGGAATCTTGCAGGTAGGCCAATTTTCAAGCAAATGGAAATCTAAGCTGGACATACATGTTTTTTGTCCATCCTGCAGGGACTCTAAAGATGCTGAACATCAGTTCTTCTTCTGCCCATTGTACAAAAGAGCAAGAAGAACCTGTGTTAGACCACTATGATTAAATCTTGACATTAGGCAATATCGAATTGCTTTTAGGATACTCCAGACAAACACCTATTCGGCTATCGTATATTCTGTAAGCCAATATCTTCATGCTGTTTGGCTAGTGAGAAAGCGGATGGGGTGCTCCTTATGAAATAAAAATCCTGTAGTAATCCTTTGGGTACTTGACATACTAATAAAGGAGATATTTATATGAACTTGTGCAATATTTGCAAACCTTTTATAATTTTGTTTTGTATTGATAAATACGGAATCTATTGATTTGTACATACTTTTAATGGATCTTATTCTCTTAACACAATGATGTGAATGCCCAATAAAATGGTCTTTCTTTAAAAAGCTTATTTTTTCACATTTATTCTGATGTTATGAATTTACGAACATTTCAAATGATCACTCTGCATTGTACACCTTGATATGTATGGGCAATACTTGTTTGTATACTTATTTTTTGTTATTTTATGTATGTACATATTTTATGGGGTAAATTCCCCGAAATAAACATTATAATGATTCATTCATAAATATGCCATTAGGTCCTACCTGCAGAAACCTGATCTTCAGGGGCCCTAATGGATGGCCCAAGATTGTAGATTGAGAAGTGCAGGCAATGTGACTAGGAAGACGTTGTGAAACTCCAGGATAGAACAAGCTCCCAGGCCAGACATGGCCCACGTCTCACTTTCCACCTGAACACTTTTGGAATATTAGTAATAAAAAACAACTTTTAAGCACTGGAGTGATGTTTTGGTAGGCAAGGGAATAATACAGCTTCAATATAATTCTATTGGTTGAAATTGAAGATTGGCCATAGATATTTCCTCTGCAATTAAATCTAGTAATCTGGTTGTTGTCACTCTCTTTGTCTCTTATGCTCTTTCTCTCTATTTATCCCTCTTTTTTCTTTCCTACCTATAGCTCCCTAGCTATTTCTCTCTACTTTCCCTCTATTCATAACTCCCTCTCTCTAGCTCTCACTCTCGCTCACCTCTCCCTCCATCACTCTCTCTTTCTTATTTTCTAACCCTTTCACTTTCGGTCTCTCACAGTCTCTGTTTCGTTCTCTCTGGTTTTGCTGTCTCCCTCATCTCTCTTGCTCTCGTTCTCTCTCACATGTTCCTCTTTCTCTACCTGTGCTTTTGTTATTCTCTCCCCCTTCCCTATTTCTGTCACATTATACACCATATCTATATACTTGAGGCTATGGCTTGTTTTATGTTAACCAGTCATTAAACACGCTTGACTCCTTTGTGAAATTTTAAACTCTTTTCGACTATCAAACGAGTTCTACATTCTTAGCTGAACTGTTGTAATACGTTTTTTAATGGATTGTTCCAAAACCTGGTGCAGTTAGCCTAAAATGTCAGAGAGACTTGTAAGAAGCAGGGGCTAAAATTACCAATAATGACTCGAAATTTGCAATTTCTTATTGGGATGTACTAACAGATTCAGCAGAAATGGTCGCAATTTGGGCACCGACTTCTACAGAATCCATTGATATTTTGAGAACTGACCTATGTATTAAACGGTCGGTCGGTTCACAAAATACTGAATCGTAGTCAGTCACAATTCGACCAACTTCATTAATACGCAAGAGATAGGTAGCAAATTGCATCCCACTGCAATTAGCTAAAGTCACAAGCATGGTGTCCTGCTGGGGTCAACAGCCCAACATGTCTGTGATTGTTTTTAAATAAAGCAATCAATCAATCAATCAAAACAAGCTTTATTTGGTTCTTTAAACATAAAAGCACACTACAGCAGCAAAGACCATAACATGGTGCAATGCATAGACAATGAACCATAAGCATAAAATACATTAGTATAAAAACAAATAAATATCGAAACTCCTAAAAAAACAACCATAATCAAACAGTAAAAATCAATCACAGGTTTTCCTCAATCTCATGGCAGCTTTCAAAAACATACCACATAAAAAATGAAGCAGCCCATTTTCCATAAAGGAAAACTGAACGCATTTAAAAAAAAAAAAAAATTACACAAACATTTTTTAGGAGTAGGCAGTGGTCCCATGGGCTGCACACTTCTGAAAATGTTTTTGTTATCATTCACAAAGGGGAATTAACAAGCCCCTTGCAAACATCGATTGGGTATGTGTTCTCAAACCAAAATTGCAATTCGGTAACGTGTTACTGAATCGCATTTTAGTTTTTGTGAATACAAAATGCCATTTTACGGTCACAAAGACTCAGATTTCACAAATCAAGAGCCATTGCTAAAGTATAATTGCTTTGTGCACCAGGGCCTAAGTCTCTGGTATGTGGCAGCCTTTGCACTGTCTTACAAAGGGGGCTAAGCTACAGCTTAAAATCAAATAACTAAGTAAGTAATAAATCATTCGCTCCTTAAACAGACATTGTAGAGGAAAGAGACTTTAGAATTCAGGAACTCATTTGATTCAACTCTTTATCACTGCTGAAAACCTGAAAGGGTCTGTCTAAACAGCCGCGGCCCGTGCAGGTAAGAGCGGTGGGACCCGGTGGGAGGGATTTCGACAGACAATGACCAGGAAAAATTAAATAAATAATTATTTTCCCCTCGTTTTCGTCCGTCGAAATCCCCCCCACAACCGGGCCCCACCGCCCACCACTCTTACCTGCACAGCCTGTGGCTGTGTCTAAACTTCAGGAAATATCTGAAAAAGTGTTTTGGGCAGCCTAATAAATAGAATCGAAGAATATAGGTGGTAAGATGAA
This sequence comes from Calotriton arnoldi, assembly GCA_963921515.1. Classification (NCBI taxonomy): domain Eukaryota; kingdom Metazoa; phylum Chordata; class Amphibia; order Caudata; family Salamandridae; genus Calotriton; species Calotriton arnoldi. The sequence goes on along the minus strand of CAWUFW010005246.1, from coordinate 633,509 downwards.
GAGCACCTGGGGGGGGGGGGCATGTGTAAGCACGTTAGTGTGTGATAAAAACCTATCTATTCATTTAATTATTCAGTCTCTCTTGTTTGCCTGGGCAGATATGCCAAGGGAAGTCAAAGGCGGCTATAAATTCTGGCGCAAGCCCAAATCCACGTAGACGCTGTATTTTTAAATAAATCCACGCAGATATATGCATATTGGCTTTATACAGGCAACCTGGGAGTAATATCTGAACCTAATGTGCCTGAGTTAAACTATGCAACCAATCAGGTTTGAGCCTATATTCATCAAGGCAGACGATCATAAATCTCTGCTAGACCTCTGCTTTCTAACTCTCTCCCACTTGCATCAAGTTAACATGCTTTGTCCAAAACAGAAAAGTCCAGGCATCTGTTCTGGTTAAACACTTCCATGATCTTTCTCTTTCTTTGGCTAACATACTGTATATTTAAAGAGAAAAATTATAAGGTGGTCATCTTTTGAGTACTGGCAGACACAGAGCTTGGCGCTGTGTTTAGATTCCAGGATTGAAAATGACAAACTTATGTGGCAGAGAATATTCACGCCTATTGTTATAGGTTTTACTGTCTATTTACTTTCAAATTTTTAGTGTGCAATTGGCCTTTGCATAGAGAATGGAAATATATCGACAAAAGGGAACAAAAGTACATCTAAAACAAAACATGTGTACCAATTTAGACAGATCTACACTAAATTATTAAACAATGATTTAAGACATTATAGCAGAAATATTCCACGCTGTCTTGTGGGGTTGGGTGGTAGGAGTATCGCACTTTATTAAGGTTTGCCGTTAACCTATACCTTTTGATTTTATTAAACTTCTGTATAATGCACTTAGTTAAGAACTTTCAACCAGGCATCTTCATCCACGGATCTGTTGTTGTGTCTTACACATTTTTCTTCTGTCCACGACAGCATATAGCATGAAGCAGTGGGTCAGCCCAATTCAGCTATTGGATAACTTGACTGTGAGTGGCGGCATTCTGCTCTTTTACAAGCTGCAAATCTAGAAACAAAGTAGTTCGCTACAGTGCCAGGGACTACTAGAGCAATGTGTGTTTTCTTTTTTCATATTGTCGAGGCCCAGCAGCTTTCCCTACATTAAAGTTTTACAAAAAACCATGACAAAACAAACACTGACAAACCCAAAGTTATACCTATTGGCGTTACTCACGCTTGCTTCACAAGAATTATTTCTCAATCTCTAAGAACCCACAATGGGGTAACTAGTGAGCCCATTAGTAGAGTTGTCCATATCTGAGTGTAAATTAGGACAGTGAGAAGCAAAACAAAGAACAATTAGGGGCCAAATTGTTTACTGGTCCTTCCCTTTTCCTCCAGTATAACATTCTACCTTTAAAACTAGAATTCTATGATGTTTGAGGTAGTAGTTAATTGGTAGGGCATGCAGAGGCATCTTATAACACAACCATAAACAACTGAGCCTGGAGTACACATCATGAGCTTGATGGGATAGCTAGGTTCACTATGGAAACTATGTTTGTGGAGGAAGTGGATAAACTACCATGCACGTCGATTCACCAAAATACCTGGGGTAGCAGACGTTACATCACATGCCCTGTGACCCCCCATGATGATGCCACAGGAAGTGACATCATAAGTTATTTGACCTGAAGACATTACAGGAAGTGACATTATGTTCCCTTTGTACCGCATAACATCACAAGAAGTGACATTGCAAAATGTTTTGACTCAATGCCATTAAAGGAAGTGACGTAAGTGACATTTGGTTAGTTACACCAAACGAAAAGTATGGAAAATCTCTAGCATATACTCTATAAACAAACAAATTTTATTCAAATCCTAATGAAAATGCTTCAACATACGTTGTTGATATGAGAGAATATTTTCAAATACAGAGTTGAGGTATGCAACGTCGTTTAAGACCTTTTAAACATTGTACAACAAAATATGCCTTTGAAATCACCCTGTATCATATAAGTGTTAAGTAATGGGAAGGTTGATGGGCATATAATAACTGGCACAAGTTTACTTTGCCATTTGTTTTAGAAACTAGGAGTACCTTGCAACGAAAGTTCAGTCTTGGAAAATATGTTGCAGTGCTATTCAATGCAGGTTATGTTTTCCCAGCAACCTTCCTTTCCACAATGTGGTATACATCGTTTTCCAGGTGATTAGCCATTGCACCTTTCCAGTTGTACTATAACTAGATTCTGCTACAGATGAAAGTGAACATCACCAGTAGAGTACTTGTGTCAATAAATGTTATGCTTGTCCCGTATTTAGTGTACTGACAATGTTTTACAGTGTTAAGAAAAGATGGGCCCCAGAATGAGTGGGAAGGTGTTGGCTTCAGATTTAGGGGAAGGCAGATGTTACTCACACGGAGAAAGATATTGGCTGCCCTGCTAAACCTGCATGAATATTGAGAAGATACTAATAAGTGTCAATTAGTACTATGATGGCTGGAAATCGAAATGCAACGCAGCAGAAATTGCTGCATTGTGTTGCATTGCTTTGCCCCAGGGAGGCGTTTCATGGATGGTGCATGGGTGTTCCCACGCGATACCCAAGGATTTTGGCACATTCCCAGATTTACAATAAGTGGTAGATCTGGAAATGCATCAAAACTGCTACAGTTTTCCAAGGGAGGCACACTGAGGAGAAATATGTTTATTTCTCCTCGTTTTTTCTACTAGAAAGAGTAAAATGCCTCAGGGATTGTTTTTCCTGCACAAAAACAATCCTGCTTACAATGCAGGCACCCTTGCACCATGGTACAAGAGTGTCTGCGTTGGCGCTAGGAAGTACAATGTGCGTCAGTGCTGGAAAAAAGCAGGAATGCGCCGTATTATGTTCAATAGGAATAAGGCCCCAGGCCCAGATGGGATCCCACCGGACCTTTTTATAAGTAATGTGAATTTATGGGTGCCCCTCCTAACTAGGGTCATAAATGCAGCAATGGACACAGTAATGCCAGCATCATGGTCCACTGCTACGATCGTCCCCATCTTTAAGAAAGGTAACAAGGACAGTCCACAATGTTATCGCCCGATTTCTCTCATTGATGTGTCGGCGAAGGTCTTAGGCCGGTGGTGGTTTTAAGTCGGTTGACAGATTGGGCAGAGGAGCATCAAGTTATAACTGATGTCCAATTTGGTTTCAGACCAGGGAAATCTACCACCGATCAATGCCTTAATTGATATCTCATAACAGCCAAATACACAGTGGTCAACCCAGGGACGATGTATCTGGCATTTATGGACCTGACTGCGGCCTTTGACAGAGTAAACAGTGGGAAACTATGGGCAATTATGGGTGGGCTCGGGGTGGATCCGGGGCTCATTAACATCCTAAAGTCCCTACATCTGAACACTACGGCTGCGGTCAGATATAACCAGGATGGAAAGATAACAGAACCCTTTAAGTGTTCTAGTGGGGTCAGACAGGGTTGCATATTAGCACCCTTTCTGTTCACCCTTTATATAAATGGTCTTGACCATGCACTGAGCACTTTACAGGCAGATACCCCCAGGATAGGTACCCGCAGAATTCCCGTTCTGCTTTATGCAGACGACGCGGTACTCCTCGCTCGTACCCCCAAAGGCCTGCAGCTCCTAATAGACGGTTTTGTGTCATTTATGGAGAATCTGGACCTGTCACCCAATCTTGCAAAATCCTATGTTATGGAAGTGGGTAAGAAGCCAGGTAGATCCTATACCTACAAAATTGATTCTCATTGTCTAGGAAAGGTTCAGTCCTTTTCATATCTGGGGATTTTATTTGATGGCCGATTAAATTTTAAATATTTATTAGAAGAGAAGTGCCGAGTTATGACCAGGTGTACTGGATCAATAATGAATTTTTCACACAGGTTAGGACGCTGGACCCCAGAGCAGATTTTAAAATTATATAGTTCCATGTGCTGTGCTAAAGTGCTATATGGAAGTGAGGTATGGGGATTTATTGAGGCTAACAAACTGCAAATCGAAGAGAATATGTATTTCAGGCGCCTGCTAAAAGTCCCCCAGAGCACGCCAGCTTACATCATTTATGAAGAATTGGGTGTCAGACATATCACGGATATGATGGCAGTTAAACCCCTAGTCTGTTGGGTAAAGATCTGGGCAAATGAGGAGGCGGCATTAAGCAGGCTGGTTATACAAGACTGTCTTTCCCTTGATCAGGGTCTCAAAATCCCTTGGCTAAGATATGTGAAGGAGTCCTTTGAGAAAATGGGATGTGTAGACTTATTCACCAATCCTTCTAAAATGAGTATGCAGGATAAGGCCTTGGTCAAGGATCGGTTCTTTAAGTATTCTCTGACACTCCGTGAGGATAGAGAGTCTGCCAAGCCGTCGGTGAGAGAACATCTAGTAGTTAAGTCTACCGTGGGCCTTGAACCATACTTGTCATGTTTAAGCAGTGCCCACGATAGATTTTTAATGACCCGGTTTAGGTTAAACCTTTTGCATCATGTACTAGCGGATCCGTCAGGGTTTACATCGTCAATAGAAATGAAGGGGCCCTGTGGCTGCGACCATAGGTCTCCACAGGACACCCTTCATTTCGCTTTATTATGCCCATTTTATTCATATCCCAGAAGTCTTTTCTTGAAGGGTCTCCTAAAGAAAGCCAGATTCAGACAAGCGCGTGTGGCTCTGTTATTTTTAAAATTGGCCCCAGATGTTTTTACACTTTTTTGTATTACTAACTTTTTAAGGGCTGCATTTAGATTAAGGATCACAAGGGGCGGCGGAAGCCTATAGACTTCCCACTTGCCATTCTCTCATACTGTTTTAAAAAATTCTCTTTAATTTTATCATGGCGTGCTATAGGTCCAAACCAAGTCTGAAGATGAATTAGATGGATGAGGAACATGAAATTTGTGATGTGTAAGCTCATTATTTATCTGTTGAAGTTGAATCATGCAGAATTCATAGCGTTGATCCTTTTATAATGCCTGTACCTGTAATCCTTTCCTTTTTATATATTGCATCTTTTATGGTATTCCTATATGCCGAATAAAGATTGTATTATTATTATTATTATTATGTTCAAAACAAGTTTTATTCAGTTCATTGCATAAAAACCATAGAAGCACAATACAGCAGCAAATCCATAAAAATGTGCAAGCAAAGACAATAAAGCACACACATAAAATATAAATACATAAATATCCAGACTCTTACAACCCAATTATTAAATCAGTCACAGGTTTTCCGCAATCTCATGGCATATGTTAAATACGGCGCATTCCTGCCCTTTCCCTGTCACACAGCTCAGTGGTGCGCGCAGCAAGGTGGCTTGCTGCACTGCGCTGTGTCACATATTGATAAATATGCCCCTATCTCTTTCCTCTTTATCAGTATCTTTTCACTCTCTCCTTCTGATGGCAATTACTTTCATCTCTTCCATGTCTCCATTCTCCATGCAGGCAACCCACCCATTCACCTGTTGGCACAGCATTTTCTTTTCCTTTGACGTAGTCCATATTTCTATGTTTGTATACCTCCTTCACACACTTTCCCACATTTACAATTGGCTGATATGTGACCATCGTTCTCTGCACTCTTCAGAGAGGCCAAGGATTGGATGTGCATGTAGCCTGGACACCTTTTTGATCCAATGACAGACAAAGTGACAAACTTGAATTGCATTCATCCATAACTCTCACCCAGACATCTGGAGATCACTCAGTTCAAAGTATGCACTACACAAAAGGCATATTTTGAATGACACAAACTAGTGAAACCTAGCAGTTGGAAAAAGCAAATGCTTTTGGAAAATGCAAGAAGTAAAACATGTGAAATGTGAATAGGTATTGCATCTCTGATCTTAATCGTCTTGTTATAGTCACTGTTGGAAAAGTAATCAGTGCTTGTGCCTATAAAGTTGAGGATATGAAAATAGGGCCTGATATGGAACCTGGGGCCCATTTCAAAATAGCGCCACTTCAAGCCTTTGTAGGAGGAATGAGGGACTGTATCAAGGGGCGTTATGGAATGCAACAAGTACCTTACATTCACACCTAAACCCCCCACACTTATTTAAACAGAGGCAGGCATGCTTTAAGCAAATGAGGCTGCTTGTTATGTGCATGCTTAAATACTGCTTTTAAAAGAAACAAGCTAGTTCGTACTCAAAATTAAGCAATTTAAACACTAATTAAATAATTTCATATTTTCCTTTCTAACAGTCATGTCTTGTTCTCGGACTGAGGCAACATGAGCACCTATCCCCTATAAAGATGCATTTTGACTTCTTAACATTAACCTGCAGTATTTAAAACAACTATGGGCGATATTCTTTTTTATTTTTTATTTTATTGAACGTAAATACAAAACATAGTAGACATATTAACCACATTACATAAAGCAGACCAATTTGCAAACTCCACAATCTCATCTTATAAATAGACAATAAGTAAGACGAGTTTCATAATCCATTTGTACATGATAAAAAGAATGAACCCTATAGAATATTGAGTCACATATTTAAAATGTACACTAATAAAAAAACGCAAATTCATTTCGTTTTACCTGGTGTGCAATACCAGCATTCCGGATAGCAGCTCAATGATATCATGTAACCCCAACCTTGCTGACCTATGTGGTTACAGTCTTTCCTTTGGGAAGTGATACTTCATAATTAATTTAGTTCTACCTCCTGAGCTCTCTCCTGGGGACTACCCTCCTTTTAATTGTTACAGTAGCATCCAGAGGTCAACAATGTTAACATTTATGCAAAGAATCACCAAAATAAATTACATAGTATCATTTTTAAACGTGGTTGCAGCATACCCCTCCCATGTCTTCCCAAATCTCCGCACCACCCCTATCCTCTTCGCGTAGGCCTCTTCAAATTTGTAGGTCCTCTCCAGCTTAAGTAGCCATTGAGCTAATGAAGGGATTTCCTGAGATCTCCAATTCTGTAATATTAAAGATCTGGCTACTGCTATGGCTAGGGAAACAAAGGATTGCCTATAAAATGAGAGCTGGCCGACTACATAGGAGAAACCAAACAACGCCAACGATGCACATGGAAGGAAATCTCTTGACAGACATTTACTGATAAACCTAAACACCTCCTCCCAAAAATACTGTAATCTCGGGCAAGTAAAGAATATATGTGTCCAATCCCCCGCCTCTGGCAGATTACATCTAAAACAATCATTCGGTGTTGTAGGAAACCATTTATGGAGTGTAATAGGCCACCCATCTAGAGAGAAAGGACATTCTTTGAAAATTGACCGCCCTCAATGCCCTGTGGCCAAGCTCACAGACTCGTTGCCATTAACATTAACCTGCAGTATTTAAAACAACTATGGGGGATATTCTCAATGAAGTGGCGGTGAGAGGCGTTAGCCTCCTTGGCTTAACGCCTCTCACCGCCACTTCAGTAACGCGAGGCTGCACCCTATTCTCAAGAATGTGGTGCAGCCTGACGTTACCCCCTGCGATGGCGCTAAGTTTCACGACTTAGCGCCAACGCAGGCACCCTTGCACCAGATTGCAAGGGTGTCTGTGTGCAGGGGAGGGTTGTTCATGTACAGGAAGGTGCCCCTTCCTGCACATGAACATTCCTGAAATACCATTTTGCTTTTTCCATGTGTGCTGCACAAGGCAGCACACATGGAAAAACCAAAAACGAGGAGAAATGAAGCATTTCTCCTCGTTTCCCCCACTTAAGACCAGGATTTTTCTGGTCTTAAGTTCGGCGCTGCTACCTATTATCGCCGCCCTTGATAATAGGCGGCAGCGTCGATCACACTGGGTGTTGCGGTGGTACGCCCACCGCAACACCCACTGCACGCCCCTTTCACGCTAAATTTAGCGAGAAAGGGGCTTTATTCCCAAGGCAGCGTTAAGCCACTTAACGTGGCTTAAAGCCACGTTAAGTGGGTTAACGCTGCCTTGAGAATAAGCGCTGACCCTATCGCCACAGGAACGTCAGAAAAAGTGACGTTCCCGTGGCGATAGGGGCTTGAGAATATGCCCCTATGTCTATTGATTCAGACATGACTTTAGTGGCATTTCTAACAACCGGTATACTGAATATTGTGAGAATGCAATTCAACTTTAATCTGAAGCAGGAACTTAATTCCATTAAAAAAAAGAAAATCGCCCTCACGGTCAACCTGTGTGCAGATTAGGAATATATGATGTTACCCCGCATGTCAACACCACGCATACCATCACCACGCATTTGTAACAACGCAAGTGCTGTTACAACGCGTTTCAATCACAACGCATACTTTTACAACGAATATGCCTTTACCACGCTTGCCATTACAACGCAAAGGCATGCGTGGTTAAGGCATATACTCTGTAAAAGTGGTTAAGGTAAGTATATGTATATATACACAAATAAATATGTATGTATGTATGTATGTGTATATATATATATATATATATATATATATATATATATATATATATATATATATATATATATATACATTTTATTTTAAATACCCCCTAAAACCCCCAAATTACCATTTGTATCCCAATAACTATACACCCCCAAATTTCTAAAATTACCCTTACCACCCCAAAACCCAAACAAACCCTGAACCCTAAAATTACCCTGGTCACCCCAAAACCCAAAAACACCCTAAACCCTAAAATTACCCCTGCACCTCAAAACCCAAACCCACCCTGAACCCTAAAAATACCCCTGCACCCCAAAACCCAAACCCACCCTGAACCCTAAAATTACCCTGGTCACCCCAAAACCCAAACCCACCCTGAACCCTAATATTACCCCTGCACCCCAAAACCTAAACCCACCCTGAACCCTAAAAATACCCCTGCACCCCAAAACCCAAACCCACCCTGCATCCAAAAATTACACCTGCACCCCAAAACCCAAACCCACCCTGAACCCTAAAAATACCCCTGCACCCCAAAACCCAAACAAACCCTGAACCCTGAAATTACCCTGGTCACCCCAAAACCCAAACCCACCCTGAACCCTAAAAATACCCCTGCACCTCAAAACCCAAACCCACCCTGAACCCTAAAATTACACCTGCACCCCAAAACCCAAACCCACCCTGAACCCTAAAAATACCCCTGCACCCCAAAACCCAAAGAAACCCTGAACCCTAAAATTACCCTGGTCACCCTCAAACCCACCCTGAACCCTAAAATTACCCCTGCACCCCAAAACCCAAACCCACCCTAAACCCTAACATTACCCTGGGCACCCCAAAACCCAAACAAACCCTGAACCCTAAAATTAACCTTCGCACCCCAAAACTTATACCTTTACATCCCAAAACCCAAACCCTATACTTACCTTATACTTACATGTAAAATACATATGCATTTACCATTAATGCCTTTACAACGAAATTTGTTGTAAAAGCATGCGTGGTAAATGCATATACATTGTAATGCCATGCGTTGTAATGGCATTGCGGAGTAACAGTAGTTGCGTTGTGTTTGGAATGCGGGGTAACGGTAGTCGTTGTAATAATTTAGTTGTAATGGGTGTTTACCGCAGATTAGCAGCGCGGTGCGGCCTCCAAGGCTGGATTCAGTGACACCTTTTCAGAGCCAGAATGGGACGCACACGCCACATCAACGTCACCTCTCCAACTTTAATAGTAGCTGCAAATTCTAAATGGAAGGCCTTACACGATCAATCGCAGCAGACCCCCTGCTCACTGGCAGCAATATTTGAATAGTGCACCCAGCTGAAGATGTTCCGAAGGCCTCCTCGCCGTTGAGGAACATACTCACAAGTAAATGCATGTTGCAAGTGCACCCTGTAATGTCGGTGGTGCAAAGTGTTCACAGCACCATCCAATGAGGAGGACGCGTGGACGGGGCATGTGGGCCACTGGCCTGGTGGAAATAAAACTTGGAGGCTTAGTAGGGTGATAACACTGGTAGTGGTGCTGGTCTCCTCTGTCTGACTCCGCTCGGCTACACAAACCACGTGACCGTGGAGGCACTACAACTATACCAGCGGAGCGAGTAACAAGATGAACAGCCCTTTCAACAGGGCGCTAGTGCGATACCCACGCACGCACCAGTTGCGTCACTGGCCTGACACAACACACCCCACAGAGCCGCAGTGCTCATGTTAGTGCAGCCTTTGCCCTCCGAGTTTGAGGCCATTCCAGGTAGCAATTTAATTTATGGCAAAGAAGCCTCAAGGCCAAAAAATGTAGCAATGGTTGATTGGGCCCAGGGGTCGCAAGGAAGGCACAAGGGTTTGCAGGGTTGCTTAGAGGTCGCAGTTGCGACCCCTGGCAACCCCTAATTGAAGTCCATGTAAATTACCACTATAGGATAAATGGGCAAACAAGTAAGCATTCTAGAGAACAGGGACACCTTTTATCTGTACCCATTCTCTTCCAAGTTCGATTTCATCAGAGACCATACGCTCTGGGAGGCCTCCAGTAGTTTTGATGCGCTAGGTGTTGTGCTGTAAAACTAGATAATACTTTGGGGCATATTCACGAGGAAGTGGCGGTGAGAGGCGTTAGCCTCCTTGGCTTAACGCCTCTCACCGCCACTTCGGAAACGCCAGGCTGCACCCTATTCTCAAAAATGTGGTGCAGCCTGGCGTTTCCCCCTGCGACGGCGCTAAGTCTCACGACTTAACGCCAACGCAGGCACCCTTGCACCAGAGTGCAAGGGTGTCTGCGAGCAGGTAGGTTTGTTTATGTACAGGAAGGTGTCCCTTCCTGCACATAAACAAACCTAAAATGCCGTTTAGTAACTTACATGTGTGCTGCTTCATGCAACACACATGTAAGTTACAAAACTGCATTTTTTTAAAGGTTTGTTTATGTACAGGAAGGGCCACCTTCCTGTACATGAACAAACCATGGCATTTTGCTATTTCCATGTGTGCTGCACAAGGTAGCACACATGGAAATCGCAAAAACGAGGAGAAATTAAGCATTTCTCCTCGTTTTGCCACCTTAAGACCAGGATTTTTCTGGTCTTAAGTTCGGCGCTGCCACCTATTATCTCCGCCCTTGATAATAGGTGGCAGCGTCGAATTCAATGGGTGTTGCGGTGGTACGCCCACCGCAACACCCACTGCACGCCCCCTTTCAAGCTAAGTTTAGCGTGAAAGGGGCCCTATTCTCAAGGCAGCGTTAAGCCACTTAACATGGCTTTCAGCCACGTTAAGTGGGTTAACGCTGCCTTGAGAATAGGCCGCTGGCCCTATCGCCACGGGAACGTCAAAAAAAGTGACGTTCCCGTGGCGATAGGGGCTTGAGAATATGCCCCTTTGTGTTCAAGGGGATCATCATGGTTCATTGTTGCGTTATTGGAGTCATGTATTTCTTCTAAAACTGCGAGGGTTACTAACGCTCCAACCCACAACACTGCTTTACAGGAGTCCCCAGACACACCAGCCATCTATATTAGACCTAAAAATCTCTTGCATGTCTTGAAACCTAAATGCTCCTACTGCAGTCTTTCAATATAGCTAGGCCAGCTCATTAGGGCACCTCTCGGTTTGTAGGGTAAGCTGGTCGGCCCTCTGGTACTGATGCTAAGGGTGATCTGCCTTCTCAGGTTCTTCAAACTCCATGTATGTCGACTTGGGAATTTTGTGTCTTGGTAGAGATGTCTTCGGGAGTTGTTGCAGGTTTCTTTCCAAGGTTTATATGCATCCTGGGTGAGCTCCTTTCCAAAGAAAACATCAGGAGGCAATCAGCGTCATAAATAGGTGTCACTAAATTAACCTGGTCTTAACACTCTTGTAGATTGACGCAAAGGCAATCAGGCTTAACTTAGAGGCGATGTGTTAAGTATTTATGCAGCACTCAAACATTCATAAAGTGAAAACACCACACAGGAAAAATCCCACACAAATATAGAAAAATATAGTACATTTCAATAAATAAAATGTACCAGAATTACATAAATTCAAGCAATAAAACCAGAGCTATGCAAAGGTAAAACTAGAGCCAAAATGAGCAAAGCACCAAATGTGTTATCTGGTTTCTCCCGACCGGGACACCGTCACAAATTCAAGCCGAACATGATGGAGCGCATGTCGAGTGCCGGACCAAATTCGACCTGTTGGTCAAGGTACCTGGTTTATACTTGGACTGAGATGCGAGGTCCTGCATCGTGCTACGTCAAGTTGCGTCGGCTTCAACGGGGTTGCTGATCAGGAACTGTGAGATGCTGTGATGTGAGGTCCAGCGTCGAGATGCGTCAGTTCTGATGAGGCCACCGATCAGGGGCTGCGAGATGCTGTGATGTAAGGTCCTGTGTCGAGATGCATTGCACTGTGTTGATTCCAATGGGGCCGCAGATCCAGAGTTGTAAGGTGCTGCGATGCAAGGGCCTGCGTTGTACTGCATCGAGTTGTGTCATGCTGCATCGGTTATGAGTAAACTTACAATTGGGCCAAGAGGACTACACTCTGATGCCAGCCAAGGGCCTAGCACCTGGGGGCACCTCTTAGTGATCAGGACTCACTGCAGAAGAGGATAGCAGCAGGGCACAGGCAGGTTCATTTGAGTCTGGACAGCTGGGCAGATGCAGGGCAGGTCTCTGGAGCGTGTTATGTCTCTGTAGCTCAGAAAAGGAGGCCACTCAGCTAGCCCTTAGAGTCACTCTAGTGGTTCTGGGTTCAAGGAGCATGTCCAGTCTTCCTTCCTCAGGCAGCAGGGCAGTAGGGTAGTCCTTATTCCTGCAGGACAGTACTTCCAGCAACAGGGCAGCACAGCAGTCCTTCTTCTGGGTCTTTAACAGGTCCAGAAGTGATCTGAAGAGTTGGGTCTGAGGGTCCAATAGTTATACCTGGTGCCAACTTTGAAGTGGAAGAAACGTCTAGACTTCCCCTCATATCTGGTTCTGGAATTTCCTTCCTTCCCCAGACCTGGCACCGAAGTGTGAAGTCGTTTGTGAGTGTGCTGAGGTAGCTCCTTTGAAGTGCTAGTGTGGTAGGTGACAGCTCCACCCCTCCCATCCTAACAAGATGGCCTATCCTGACAACAGGGGGAGAGGATGGGGCCTAACGGCTAGGGTAGTCGACCTCAAATCTGGGGAACCGGGTTCGAGTCTCGGCAAAGGCACTCAACATCCTTTGATTCTGGGCAAATTACTTAATCTCCCCATGCCTAACAAAAATGAATGTGTCCATCTGTAACGAAACTGGTGCTAATGTAAAGAGCTCTGATACCCGATATCTTTGGGTCAAGTTTGCGCTATATAAAATTCAGAAAAGAACACCTAACCTCCTTTATATCACTGTTTTATGAGGAATACACAAAGGCCAACTGCCACCTACACCTAGTCATGTGACCCAGGATATAGGTTGCAGGCACCAAATGGCTGCGACAATGAAATGCCAACTTTCTAAAAGTGGCATTTTCAGAACTGTGACTTAAAATCCAACTTTACCATTAAAGAGCATTTTAAATTACAGTTCATTTTAAACCAAACTTGGCATTCCTAACTGCTACCAATCAAAATGTATCTCTTATTAACTGCAGTAAAGTAACCTAATGTTATCCTATGGAAGAGGTGGGCCTTGCAATAGTGAAAAACAAATGTAAGAGTTTTTCACATTCAGGACATGTAAAACTTAAAACTACATGTAAAACCTTTTAAATACACTGTGCCCTGCCCTAAGGGCTGGTTAGAGCCTACCTAGGCTTATAGGTGACTCACATATATTCAAAAGGAAGGTTGAGGACTAGCAAAAGGGTCATTTTGCCAGGTTGACAAATCAGTTCAAAACTGCACTCAAGCAGCAGTGGCAGGCCTGAGGCATATTTGAAAAGGCTACTTAAGTGGTTGGCCCAATGAAAGCTGCAGGCCCACAAGCAGCATTTAATTTACAGACCCTGGGTACATGTAGTACCACTTTACTAGGAACTTATAAGTAAATTAAATGTGCCAATTGAGTGTAAGTCAGTTTTACCATGTTTAGAGGAGTGAGCACAAGCACTTTAGCACTGGTTCACAGTGGTAAAGTTTGCAGAGTCCTAAGACCAACAAAAACGTATTCAGCAAAACAAGAGGAGGGAGGGCAAAAGGTATGGGGGAAAACCTGCAGAGAGGACCAGGTCCAACAATGGTGTAAAAGGAAGTGCCCAGGGTGTTCACAGGCAATATGTTTCAGCTCGAGTTCTTTATTATCCTTGACTGTTCTTCTCCACCTGATACCGGTCTAGGAAGGACTGAATATAAGTTGTTGTAATTACTTGGAATAGTGTGACTAGAATGCCCATTGGTGGCTAGCCTATATTTAAATAGTGGTGTTGCTCCCCCTTCTAATAGCTGGGTGAACATCCTTGTAAAAGGCTCTAAACTGGGGGTAATTCCCACCGCCAAAGCAATTTTACTGGATGAGGGGTGCAACAGTGACTAGAAATACAAATTTTTCAGCTAGCTGATCTGCAACAATAAAAAAAATACATCTTGTTCACCAGTGAAGAGAGAGGACTTTGAACATTCTTGGAACAAAACCGAGAGTGGAGGATGATTCATAAGCAATGTGAATACCAAAGGATCAGCATGGCAGTAACAACAAGATGAGACAGAATTCTTTGACCTCATTAATAAGTAGGATATGATCTTTATCACGAGGCCAGAAGTTGGAATGTGTCCTCATTAAATGTTTTTGTTACTTTATTTGTACCAGTCACAGTACTGAGTTCGAAGGGAATATTTCAACAGGACTCGAAGCTTTTTTAAAGGAGTTAGTGATCAAGCACTGAATTGGACAGCTGTTTAATTCAAATGGCATATCGAGTGTGTGTGATACTGATTTCTGTTGTCAAATTCAGAGGCCATTGACTTAAACTTTCATCGGCATGGCGATGATGCAAAATGTTTATTAATGAATTTCATAACGCATCAGAATATATTTCTGGGGATTATATCGGATCATCTATGATCCAGTAGGCTACTTCAATGCTGAAATCCAAGAGGCCGAACTAAACAACATTCTGTACAATGAGAGATTACAACAGCAGATGCCTCCTTTTTAGGTCGAGCCTCGAGTAGCGCGCAAGCGCTGCTCTGGCGAGACTTTATGTAAGGGGGTTTCAGAAGCTGACCACACGCTCGTGCGACGTGGCCTTTTTCGGGCGGTTACGCGCGAGCAAAAGGCCATGGTGCACGAGCGTGTGGTCAGCTCTGCACGCTGCCGCGCTCGCCCCCGCTCCTCTCTCATGCTGCTGACGGCTTTCCGTCACTCATGGCTCATTAAGCGCTCGCGGCACCCTAACAGCACGCGATCACTTTCGCGCGCACCACTCGTTTTCTAACGCGGCAGCATGAAGACTCCACCCTTACATGACTTGGTTGCTCTTGTGCCGTCCTTGTTTCACGAGTTGACAACAAATGTGTGACCTTCTCGCAGGTTGCCATTTTGCAGCCCCACCCCTTTTCATCACTCCGCTAAACAATGAAACCGATTAATCGATTGTGCATCATTCAACTTTGGTATCGGTGGCGATACTAACTGTGCAATCGATTAAAACCCAATGTGGTGGGCTGCCGGCTGATATCGGCTCTCACTCACCTGCTGTTCGCGGTATCGACTGGTGGCTTGGGCGGGCCCCAGCCCTCTGTTCCCCGGTGGTTTTATTTCCTATTTTATAATTTAACCGCCGCCTTAAGCCACCCTGACTTCGATTTCCCCGACTGAAAGCAGAATCTGATACCACAGGCCTATGCTCCTCCCCCGGCACCGATTGGACATATCGATTGGTAATTAGTAGTTGACGGGCAGTAGCTATGGCCAATGGCTAGGGGGCTGGACTCTCTTTTTAAGACCACGCCCACCACGAGATGTTAAACTAGGGATAGCGGGGTGCAGCCTGCTCGGACCGCAATCGGTCCTGCCCCTTTAGCCTCGAACATGAGCGATAGTAAGAACAACCAATAAGAAGGGCACTTTCCAATGGCCACACCTACCGCGATTAACACGGTGAGCGCTCAGATGCGTTTTTAGATGCGAGTAGCAATCGGTTCTGCCCATTATAATTGAGGCATGAGGACAAAAAAAGGAGCCAATAGGATAAGAGTATTCATACAGTAGCCTACGGCATATTTAAGAGTGTAATTACAGACATGCCTTTATTTCATCACCAATGTGATGAATGGCGTCAGGGGAATATGCTACTCTTGTGGAATGAAGTGGGCAGAAAAGTAAGCGGCACTGAGTATTATAACACAAGTTGAGAGATGGAGGTTAGAGGGGAGTAGAGGTGATCACGTTTACTGCAAAGAGTGGAGTAAAAGGCACAGGGTAAAGAGAGAGAAAGGGGCTAGTGTGAAAGGTTCTAAAAAAACAAGCACTGGCATAGCCAATAGGTCTCGCCTTCGGGACCTTATAAGTGTTTAGCCATGCAACAGTTGATGTTGTTGCACCAAGGATATTGTGCTGCATAACTAAGTACTTATAAGGTCCCAAAAGCGAGACCTATTGGCTATGCCAATGCTTGTTCATTGAGACATCAGAGGATAAGCAGTAAGCCAGCTGTTGAACTGGTATCAACTGCTAATCAAACTCAACAAACCTATTCCTCTTCAAAAGTTCCTTTAAAACATACTAGTTAAAAAAATCATCATGAACAAATTGTGGAAACAAAATAGGGCAAAAATGGCAATATAACACAGGGGCCACGAACATTAAATGCTTCCAATACAGTAATACTGTAAAAATTATATAACAATTTGATTTGACTCAGAAAGGCTGGAGTAACAAGCCTCACTGTGGTTTACTTATTTGTCTAGCCCAAGAGATAGCTAATTCTAATTTTGATAGAAGTGCTAATACTATGTACGTAATACATAAAATCTTAAAAAATCGTGCTTGGAATAACATCAAGTGTATGAAAAGCTAAACTTTACTGCAATAGTTACAAATGCAAAATACTTATTAGACCAATTCTAGGGAAACATAAAAACACAATGATTAATTAGAGATTATAAAAGAATAATAAAGTGCAATACTAAGCTTCCTGAAAGATATTTGGGGGGCGTGGTCAACCTCCAGACATGGCAGACGGATAGCCCTAGAGCTCCTGCATCCGAGCCCTCGCAATCCGGCCCTAATCTCTTAATCCTGAGGCCATTGACTGCCCTGTCTGTGGTGGGGACACCCATGACCGTGAGGCGGTGTAGTGACGCCCAGCTGAGTGGCCAAGGTGTGTGATGGCGGCCCCCAAGACAGAGGTGCAGGCGACCACATCATGCTGCCACCATGGCGGGCAGCATCTGACCCCGTGAGTAGGCGCCGGAAGCCCTGCTTTTACTGTCATGTGGACATTAAGGGCCCACCCGTGTTGAGGAAATTGGTGGCCGAGCATCTTCATGATCTCACCCCGCAGATGAAACGAGGCGCGTGTCTGCATCCCCTGGGACGGGTCAGCCGGCGGCTGCACCGCGTATCAAGATGGCAGTCGGCATCTGCTTCAGCAGACCTGGGTTGGCCTGAGCTTTCTGGGGGTTTCTGCTGCCGACTGAGGCCGGCTGGGGAGGCAAGCAAACACATCAGCCTGGAGTCCTGAATGCTTAGGGGTCTGTTGGATTTTGTACTGCCTGCTGAGTAGGGAGGACAAGATGTCGGGCGGTGGTTCCAGGTGAGTGACCGGCCCTGGTGAGTGACCCGCGTGGCATGTTGCTGTTCCACTGAGCAGCTGGGTCTGACGTACGGAGCGTCTTGTGAGGGTGCTCCCCGGCGGACCAGCGCTAGTGGATAAGTTGTTGGTGCTGGCATTTCTGAATGCCCCTTGAACTCTATTGCATAGATGCACCACAGCTATGGGGTTTGGCTCTTATGGCGTCCTATGGTGCAGGATAGAACACCTATGAGTGCATACTAGCGAAAGTGAATGCCTGTGTATTGCCCTGTGGTCCCCCGCGACTCATCACCATTTCTTTACACTCCCCCCCTTGCTCTCAGCCTCGGACCTGCTCCACACTACTTCCTGTGCATGAGATGTGGTGCAGGGGAATCTTGTTGAGGCTCCAGAGAACTGTGATTGTGGGCCCAAGAAGGGGGAAGGACAGAGATAATGGTTGGAGCATTGGCTACCATGAGGGCCCAGTCCAGTGAATAGTGAAGACCTGTGGTTTCTGTTCAAGTGAGGTTACTAGGTGCACAGGCTCTGACACTTCTAGAGTAAGGACCTGCATGAATCAGCCCCACCACCCGATATATGAGTCTGCATGTGAAGTGTGAGGTACATGAACTGTGCCAGACCCTCTGTGTGCATCCCTGGGCCCCAATGCAGTGTTGATAAGGCGCTGATCCGCCGGAAGGGCCAAGGTGACTACAGTGTGAGAATGAGCCCAGCTAGAGGTGGTCACTGGGTGGACACAGGAACGAGACCAGTCCAGTTGAGAGCAGTTGACTAGAGGGTGGGATCCTTATTTTTTGGACTGACTGGCTGCAGGTGTGACCCGACGGTCTTATTTTTTGGAGTCACTAGCACTCTGTTGGTCCCCCAGAGATTTGTGACTCCCCCGGCTCCTAAAAATCGAACTGGGGTCCCCCCCCCCCCCCTGGGCTGTGGATGTCTCCCCCGTCCTCACCCCTGGGGCTTTCCATTCAAACGAGATACTTTCTCACCTGTGCCTCTGTCTGCTGTGGCCTGTAGTTGCAGAACATGGTGCGTACTAGGGCCAAAACGGATAGACCAGTTTTACCGGCTCACTCCCAGTCGCCTCCTCTGGAGGTCTCACTAAGATTCTTCACACTGACGTGCCCTCTTCAGGAGAGACACCTCCCTTGGACAAGCTGGATCTTATCCTGCAGGAAATAAGGGAATCGCTTCAGGTAATGGAGCATCGACTGGGGGGTCATTACTACTGATGTGAGCCTGTTAAAAGATGACCACTGCAAGTTGACAGACAGGGTCAGAGCAAATGAAGTAGCACTCTCGTCATTATCTCCCGGTCAAGAACATCTTCCAACACAGGTAGCCCAGCTGAAACGTCAAGTGGATCTTCTACAGGGGCGTGCGGAGGATGCAGAGGGGAGAGCTCGACACAATAACATTTGCATCATACGATTTCCAGATGGCGCAGGGGGAAGATGGTGACCCTGTTCATGGAGGAATGGCTTCGGACTGCAGTGGCTTCTACGGGGCTCTCTGACATGTCTGTTGTCGAGAGGGCCCAAATGGTCCCTACTAAGAGGCCAATCCACGGGGCTCCACCAAGGCCGATTGTAGCCAAGATCCTTAATTATCGTGATGCCCTGCTGCAGGCAGCCAGAGACCGAGCACCCATTCTGATGGACAATGAAAAGATCTCTGTCTTCCCAGATTATATAACTGCAGTCCAGCAGAAGCAGGCATCCTTTCAGGTGGCTTTGAGTTGTGGGCCTCACTTTTGCCCTGCTCTTCCTGGCCAAACTCAAAGTGCGACGTAACCAACAAGCGCACTTTTTTGACACCACGTAACAGGTCCTGGACTCACTGGATCAACACTTCCCTGAATCCCGGGAGGGTGAGCAATCGAAGAAGACAGCAACGAAGGCAAGGGTTTGGGTGAGGAGGAGACGGGAGGAGCCGGCTGCTCGTGTGGGCGTCGGTGGCATGGGAACCGCGTCCCCGCAACAGGTGCTGGAAGGACAGATGGCAACCCTTGGGTCGGCGACCACACTGCGGACATTGCATCCACTGATCAGCTCCAGTTCCTCCCAGAATAGTGCCTCAGAATCAGATATGGCAGGGAGTGTGGCTCTGTTCCCAGCGGTTACCCCACAAACTGCAGATGAACTATTAAGGAGGCCTGTGTATAAACACTTCACGAAGCTTAAATCTAGTTCTGCTACCTCTCATTATGCTGGGCACCGCCCCATTAGACACACATCCTGGATTTTCGATGTCGGTTTGTTTCCATGTATGATGACTGAATACTGCCTAATGATACAGCTGCTCTGTCCCTCCCCCTTTGTTTACCCAAGATGAGAAGCTCGAACTGTCGATAGGCTGCCAATCATTATCACATTGTGCCAGTTGAGGCCCGGGGCTAGGTAGCCCTTGTTTGTTCCCTGGACTGTGCTGAATCACTGGACCATGCCTTACTGGTTTGGCTACCTGCACACCTATTGCAGGTGCACATGCTTCTTGATGCTTGTATTGTTACCCTCTTTCTTACAGGTTTGGTCGAACAACTCACAATCGCTGGACCAAGTATTCTGAGTTAGTTTTTCAATGTTGTTTAATTGTGTCACCATTATCATTGAGAGGGGCAGGTTCGGGGCGTACTGTGTCCTACGTTCGGTTTAAAATCACCGTTCCACAGCTGACATTGGTGACCAAACAATACAACTTAGTAACCTGAAATGTGCGGGGTATGGGATCCATATAAAACAGGTATAGGATATTAGCCCAATTACACCAGCGCCAAGCCCATATTACCTTTCTCCAAGAAACACACCTAGTTGACATGGAAGTCTCCAAATTACACAAGCGCTGGTGTGGCCAATTATTTTCTACTTCTTATTCAGCTTATTCCTGTGTGGCCGCAATTTGGATACATGCTGGGGTGCTGTTTGGGCTCTAGGACTCCAGGGTGTAGATGCAGGGTCGTTATGTGTTGGTGAGGGGCACCCTAGATGGGGACATAATAGTCTTTGGGTGCATTTATGCGCCCAATATGGATCAGGACGCCTTTCATACACACTTATCAGCGGTTTTGGTAGACTGGACCCCATTCCCTCAGATGCTGGGGAGGGATTTTAATGCAGTATTGGATATTACACTGGATAGATCACACCCTCCTCTGTCCGGGACCACACCAGCCCATCAAGCCCGTATGTTGAAACAATGAGTGGATGGTTGAGAACTAACTGTTAGGAGAGAATATTCTTTCTATTCACATCCACATGTCCTGCATACAAGGTTGGACCGTTTCGTCTGCCCAACACACCTCCAACTGAATATCACCCATGCCACTTACCTCTGCAAGATCATATCCAACCATAACCCCCTCGAGGTTTCGCTGGCTTGAAGCCGAGTGCCCGCTCTAATTCCTACATGGCATCTACAGCCAGTCTTGTTGAAAGACGCCATCTTCCGCGAGTCCCTGTCGTCCACGATAGACACATTCTTTGCAACTAACACTGGCACTGCTTCTTCACTCATTATAGATTGGGAGGCATTCAAGGTAGTGATTTGGGGTACTGCAATTAATTCTGTAGTGGGAGCCCGGAAGGTGGTTCTCTGGGAGCTATGGGAGGTGGAGGGCTCGCTGGGGCTCTTGAAGAGGGTGGCTTCGACCGACGCGGAGGTGGTGCCTCGTTTTCAAGAGGCCTGGTGCAGCACGCGTAGCTACTAGAGGGTCTCCAGGTTATAGATTGTCATCACTACACGCAAAAAGTGCATGCCAAGACTAACCGGTCATGTACCCTATTGGCGCGCATTATAGGCCCAGACTCTTCCCCTACTCCGATCCTAGTGGTGAATACCCTGACGGAAGAAATGCTCACCCAGCTTGAGATTAATACCGCATTCTGTGCTTATTACACAGAATTTTATTCTGCACGCCCTGCCCCTGATCCCTTAGAGCAGCTGGAGTTCTTGCGGAGTGCAAGCATTCCTAGGGTGCAAGGAGGAGATAAAGAAGACCTTTCTGCACCTATAACAGCGAATGAAATGAAAGGGACCCTCAAGGAATTGGCCCGAAACATGACACCGGGATCCAACGGACTCCCGGTGGAATTTTTCACTACCTAGTCAATTCAACTAGTCCCCCAGTTAGAGAAACTATACAACACATCCAAAGACACAGGCCTACTACCTTCTACCACTAGGGAGGCCCTAGTCACATCATTGTTGAAACCTGGGAAACCCCCACATGAGTAGACCTCCTAACGTCCGTTATCGATATTAAGCACTGAGTAAAAGATACTTAGTAAGATCCTGGCCTGCAGACTACTTCCGTTGCTTCCAAGCTTAATACACACTGAGCAGTGTGGATTTGTACCTCATCGTAATACCTTATTAAACATCTGGAGGTTGTTTCAGATCATGGAAGCCAGCCGGGACTGTTACCCCCATGCTGGGTGTCTCTTGTTAGACATTCGCCAGGCGATGGATTCCTTGGATTGGGACTTCATGCTTGCGACACTAACTATATTCGGTATACCTCAGGCCTACATCAATTAAATTAATTTATACAGCTCCCACAGATAGGGCTAAAACAGGTCCCCATATAAACCAATTCTACTCGGTGTGGCGGGGAACCAGGCAGGGGTGCCCCCTTTACCCACTCCTCTTCATTCTTGTGGTTGAACCCATAGCACACTGTATTAGACAGGAAGCGGGACATAGAGGGATTCCAGTGGGCAACACTAGCCATACCATCTCACTGTTTGCCGACGATATGATTCTGGACTTTAAAGATATTCAAATAGAGCAGACAGAGATGGCCCATTTGCTCTCTGCCTTTGGGATGCTTTCAGGTCTCCACATTAACACAGACAAATCTAATGCGTTCTCCTTTGCTGTCACATATGTTGAACCCTACGTACGTTTTGGGGAATATTTAATCCCGGTGGCTCCTTTCACCTTCAGATATCTCGGGATCCAAATATACAGAGAGAGCAATGATTTGTTAGAAGGCAACATCTCAAGTACAATTGCTGTGCTTAAATCACAGGTGGCCTTTTGGACAACATTGCCCCTATCTGTGGCTGGACGTCTGGCACTAGCCAAAATGGTGATGTTGCCGCCCCTCCTATAGCACTTTGTGAACTTACCTATTGTGATTCCTACTGGGTTTTTCCAACAACTCAACACTCTGTTGACTGATTTGATATGGGGGCAGGGACGTCATAGAGTCAGCCTAGCAAAGCTCCAACTTCCAAAGGATAAAGGAGGGTTAGGAGCTCCTGACTTAAAGCCGTATTGCTTAGCGGGGCAACTGCAGTGGAGGTCATACTGTCTTGCTGGCCATAATCTGATAGAAATAGATTTCAATGAAGAACAAATAGAATGTGGCCAGCTTAACTGCTTGTTATTCCCATGCGCCCCAGCTAAGCCAACGCACTCGTTACTATTGTGCATTGCGCTGTCATACTGAAAAATGGCGCTGAGGTATACCTCTTTGTGATACTCCCTATTGCCTCTAGCACTATAACAAGTAGAAGACTTACACCCTGGGAACGAGAGGGGGTTACTACATTAGGTGACTTATTTGTGGAAAGCACGCTAATGACACATGAAGATTTCACACACACACAACCTACTGGACACCCTTTTCCTGACACATGCTAGTATCTTATGATATATAAACCAACACTTGACAATTGAGGATCACAAACCACCGACATTTGAACTTCTGAAAGCTTTGCATACCTTGGGACATGGCCGACACTTGGTGAGATGGCTATATAAAGGACTCCGAGGTCTCCTTATGACATCACTTGCAACACTGAGGGAGAGGTGGGAGGCAGACCTGGGTATGGCATTTACTGACAAGGAATGGGCAGATTACTGGAGTACCCCAAGAAGGTGGCTCGTAATTTCAGATTCAAATTTATTCAATTTGCCATTGTACACAGGGCATATTTAACACCACATAAAATAAGCCTGATATACCAACCCTTGCTGTGTCCCCACTGCGGGATCGAGGGGGCGGATCTGCTCCACATGCCGTGGATCTGTCCACAATTAACGACATACTGGACAGGAGTAATAAAAGCACTGGAGGAGGTCACAGGACAGTCCCACTGGGACACTATGGAATATTGTATACTGGGGTTACCAGTAGGCCCAAGGGCTCTGAAGGTGAGTGTACGTTTTGCAAACCTGGCACTATTACTGGTGAAGCGCCTTCTTACTAGGCGATGGAAGTCCCTAAGGGCCCCAAGACTATCAGACTGGTGTGATGACCAGTGCCAGTGGGGCCTTGCAGAGAGTGTGGCCCTTCGGCGAGAAGAACGTAGGGGACTCTGCAAAACCCCAAACTCCATGGAGTGGGACATGATATTAGAGAGCTTTATGGCACAAGCACCAGATCTTGGACGGACAGATGGCTCCCAGTAGGTGCATACCCTTGGATTTAGTAATGATTATATACTAGTAACTGTAGGTTTTACATGGCCCATTATCACTGGCATTCATTAGGTTCATACATATATTACGATACACCCACATGAGCGCCCCGTTCCTTTCATGCTCCCCTCCCTCCTTTTTGCTTTCCCATTCCTATACTTACCCCATATAGGTGACGCACAAAGTTTCAAATTTGGGATCCGGGTGGGGGGTTTTATATATATGAAACTGATCTATTGTCCTGGATTATTACTAATTTATGTTCATTCACATATTCAGACATAGACTAATGTGTATACCTTGTTCCTGTGCTACAGACTGCAATATACGATATATGTAACCAAGATAGACATCTTCCTCCTGTGATAATACTTATTTTGTTATAACCAACTGAAATAAACATTGCATTAAAAACAAAAAGCATCCTGAAAGAAATATAACATTTGTAGCCGGACAAGATGATATGATTCTTTTTTAAGTCTTAAGTCTGATGTCTAGATACTCCTAGGACCTGCCAACAACACCAATAGGACTATACTTCTGGCTCCTAATAGTAGTCACAATATAGCTGATGGGGCTGACAGCAGTACTGGTACAACTTCAGACAGTATTTGAAAACTGAGGGAGTGCAACAAACAATTCCATGGCACTGCCGCCATGACAAAGAAGAGAAGAGTTGAAATAACACCAGACCATTTGGCATAGAGAGCAAAAGGATTACGGGCCGCCATGCTCAAGATTGGGCTGCGTACATGATTACAGCGTATTGTACTGCAGAGTTTTCTGTGAGGTTCTAAAGGCACCTTTCAGTATGTATTTGATTGCCTCTGCAATTAAATAGAATAATGCTTTCTCCAGTCATTTCAAAGAAGGATTAGAACAGAAACTGGCTTCGATCATCAGGCAGATTGTAAACCAACAGATTTGTTCTAAGGCCCTGAGGTAAACACAGGGTTTAAATTTAACACATATAGATCCCTAACCAATGGGGTAAACAGTGTCAAAATATTGCACTCTACTCAATGAGATATTATCAAAACAAAATTTGCCTTGCTGCTATGGTTGTTAATTAAGAACGTTTCCATGAAAACAATCCAAGTACACCACCTCGTTAGCAACCATGTCATATTTTGACAAGGACTCAAGATTAAGGTCTGAAATTCTGAAACATTTATCATGTATAACACACTCCTAAAGTGTTTACACCAAAAATAGACTCTCCACTTCTGTTTAGTCCAAACTCTAACCCAAAAAATCAAAAAATGGAGAAAGACTCGCTGTTCAATGCCATGTTCTCCCTTTTTTTGCTTTCCAAGAGGCGGATTTGATTGAGGGATTATGTCATTGTGAACCAGCCTGTATTGTGACTGTTATGGAAAAGAGATGTGACTATTGGTTGGTTGGAGTTTCAGGAATAGATTCGGGCAGAGACCTTTGGCTAATCCAAAGGTCCTTGATGCCTCTTGATGGTAAACCAACTGAATTTCTAGTATCACACTCCCTCTGCCCTCATAGAGTTGGCTTTCAACTGTTTCCACGATCCTTGTTGGAAGGATAATCGGACTATAAACTTGCATCTAAAGTTCCACCATCATCTTGCAATAATTTCTGAGTACTGAGATGGATATTGAGATTAGACTAGAATGGCAATGTTTGTCAAAGTTGGAGTCATCCTGATGTGAGATCCCTGTGCAGTGTTTTTCATACATTAACTTTTAAAGTTTGTTTAGTTAAATACGCACCATATCCATTTTCAAGATATTTCTGCAACAGAAACTGTCAGGGTCTGCCATAAGACAGGGATTCGGTTTGTTCCAGGATTTTTAGAACTGTAATTCCAGCAAGCTGCCTTTGTTCCAGCTGTTTGAATCCTCTTGGTTGAATCAGGTTGAAGAAGATGACCAGCGTGCTCTGACTGAGCTATAACAAAGCACCAGCCTTTGTAAATATCCCTGAGAACTAATGAGAGGATGCTTAAGCCACACTAAAAATATAGAAGGTGCTACTAAATTGAGAATGCTTAGATTCTCAGTTTCACAGGTTTCATTACAGATATCTTTTAACCGAAGCTATTTAACGCATCATTGTGTTATCAGTTTTATTAGTGCTTTTGCATCCAAGTAAATACACAGCGGCCAAGATTGCTAGACATTAAATCATGAACAAGCAATCCTTCTACATGATAACATCATCAATGTATTTTGATAAGTAAGATTGCCCTCAATAAACGTCCATACATAACGTCATAAAAGCATATTGATATGTAGAATTGCTTCCAGTTAACATCAAAAACTTTCAGCCAACATGTGTTTTGCCATATAACGGCTGCTAGCCTGGGGCTTTCTAAAGGCATAATTTATCAGGAATTAGGTTTTCTCCTATCAGCTGGAAGGTAAAATAAAGTCCTTCGCTGAGGAAGAATGGCTGTTGGATCGTACAGATGTACCAAGTACCTTGAAAAAAGATAAAGTCCTGAAAGTGAGGAAAAAAGGCGGCTGAATCTATTAGATGAGTATCTAACGGTTTATGTATCCCAAAGAGAAAGTTAGTCCTTGTAATTCATTAATAGTAGGAGTTCAGAAATCTGGTCAAGCAGTGCAGCTTGGAGTATGATTAGTCTCACGCGGTCTGTAAATTTCCCACCTCTACCACAGTTGTCCTTGTGAACAATACATAAGATTTAAAACTTAATACTTGACTCCACTTCAAAGATCGGTAGCTTTCTTTCATCCATCAGTGCATATGTTCAAGTTATTTGGTTACGCTTGATTGAGTGCTCGAGTCATTCTTCAACTTGAAGATTATTTTGGAACTGACTTTGTACATTTGAAAATGTAACTCCCCATCACATGAACCAGTAGAACCATAAAGACCTTGAACAGTGGTGGTGAAGCAAGAGAACCCTCTGTCATGCCTCTTGTCACCTTGCATGTCTTTCACAACTAGACTGAAGAGCCATTCCACACCAGACGGCTCCGATTGATCAGAATGGAGAGGATTGTTTCATGGCAGTTTTCTAAATTCCTGCCCATTCTTCAACTCTTCTGAGAAGAATAATTTGGTTCAATGTCTCCTATACTGCTGAGACATTAAGGAATATTGGGGTGGCTTGCTTGCCTTCATCCAGGATAATGAGTAGTTCTTCTTATGCTGGTTGGAGTAGTTTGTTTCCCTCTTAGCTCTGAACACACTGCTGACATCCTAGAACAGTATTTTGTTCTATGAATTTTTTAGTTGTCTTGTTACCAATTTTACTGAACTTTTGCTGGAATAAAGTATATTTTAGATAGACCAGTAGCTTGATATGGTTTGAAGATCTGGCATTGACTGTAACTCTCTGTATTTGGGAGCACCGCACTCAGTGCTATTGAAGCTGCAGAGGATCCAGTCTATAGCAGCCAAACTGGCATTAAACAGGCAGCGCAGGTCCTCGACGACGGCAGCATTAAAAGACCTCCATTGGCTACCCGTCAAGGAGAGAATTCAATTTAAATCTCTCTGCATCGTGTTTCGGGCAGTGCATGGTTTGGGTCCAATTTCCATGCAGGAGAAACTCACATGGTACAACCCTGGGAGAAATCTTCGCTCTTCCAGTGCAAGTCTGGTAACTACTACTGTCATAAGGTTTCTGCACATACACAGAGCTATGCACAGGATAATGGGACCCCGGCATATAGAGGTTTGCCTACCATATACCGTAGCACCCAAAAACCCCAACCCAACTAGCTTAGCATCCCATTAGCACCCAAGTACCAATGATTGGACAACCCAGAACACGGTATCTTTATCTCAGGACTCGCAGAAGCAAGAACACTCTTTCGTCACTCACTCGTACTTGTCCACAAGGTGCGTAGGAAAAGACACTGGGTAGGTTAAAATGTTTATTCCAACTTACGTGCTCTAAAGTACAGTACACGTGTCAGTACTAATAGCATAATGCATATGAATAATATAAGCAGCATGGTTACAATTCCATAGAATACAAACGGGAAAGCATCTCATAGCTCAGTGTATAAATGTATAAATAACATTACCACCCTCCCTTGCAGTAAGATAGTTTATTATAAAATAGAAGACCTCTGGGCTTTGACTAGCGAACCCTCATACCTCGGTCTCTAGATGCAGAATTACATCAGCAGACAATCACAGCTCTTCTCCCTGGAAAGGATTCCTCCAAGTGTGTTAAACGCCCTTAAACTGCAGTATTAAAAGCACACAAAATTCTTCATGGCAGTTGCACCTAATGTTATGTCTGGGTGCGCGAGACTGGCCATATCAGGAAGAACCGAAATACATTGTTATGCGACCTTGTACATGTTGTGCAGTCTGAGCCCAAATCGAACAGGAGAAAAGGTGAAAGACAGAAAATGCAGACAGCGCAAAAGATCTTGGCAAGAGCAAAGGGCGAGGGAGCCCTGGCTCAGTGTAACGTGCGCAAAGAAAAGCAGCATGGCAGCTAGGCCTAGGCCAACATAACAAAGCAGGCAACAAACCACAAGACACCCACCCCTGGTCAGTCCGGCGGCCAGGACAGAGGCCCATCAGAGGAAAAACACAGCCGTTGGAGCACAGGGAGCGCCCAAACGGCGAAGGGCAGGTTAATCCATGAATGTGTAAGTGCAGAAGAAAGCCATACCCTCCAAGAGTACATCATTGGAATCGTCAAAAAACATAGATGCCATCCAATCCATGAGATCAAAAGAGCAGGAATGCTCCTCAGCAAAGGGAGCATCCAAAAGCAATGCGGGACAGCTTGCGTGATAATTGAAACAGCTTCGTTGTAGGAGATCCTGGGCAGCCGTCCAGATATCCCATTGCGCCAAAATCCCCAGTGCAGCCGCACGCGCCATACAGCCAGCAACGGAACAGTCCTGCTCATGGGCCTCTAAGGGACCCATCAACTGAACAAAATCCGGAACAGACAATGACGAATTGGAGAGGCAATAATCCAGAGTCCAGGTGAAAGGACAGCGGATACAAGTCATCACAGGTTGCACGCAAGTGAAATACGCAAAGCGAAATGAAAGGGTATATGACACACTCAGTGTCGCCAATGGCAAGACACCAAAACCAGCCAAAAGGCGCTCACGGAGCAGCTGGAGGCGTTCTGGATCGAGCAGGTCCCATCGGGGAGCAGCCATTGCGCAGAAAACAAATTAATAGTAAGACACCAGCCGCCAAAGCGAGGATCAACGGGAAACCGCCAAAGACGCTGGAAAAAATAGAATGAATGAATGCCGGGATGACACCAAAAATAGTTTGGAAGGAGGACACCAAACCAGACCCTACGACTTTAAAAAGTGTACTAGACCCTCAGTGTTAGATGCGTTAAAAATACGATGAATCAACTCCCCAAAATGTTGGGGGAGATTAGTGTTCAATAGGGCCTGTATTTCACTGTGGGTACTCGCCACCTGGAGAAGGAATGTCTCCCGGGCGGACGTGAGCATAACTTCCTCGTTCAATAACAGTGCCTTTATTCTGCTCAATCTATTGAAATCCGCCTCCATGGTAGGGATGGAAGGCCAAATAGAGATATCAACCTTGCCATGAGGGGGAGGAAAAAGCACATTTTTGCAGCAGACAACCCTGTGCGAAACTGTTACAATGTAAGGAATGCCAGCCTGCAGGCCACAACAGTTTTCGTTATTTAAAAGTAAATAACTGCCATTGGAAAGAAGAGTGAAAGTAGGAGAAATAACAGGAGCAGGAATACCTTTCAGCACACAAGCAAGATTAGGAGCGGAAACGCTACATGAGCCATGCAATTTAATGTGTTTACAAATAAGCGAATGACCCATAGTCGAGTCACAAGACTCCCCCGTGAGAAAAACTTCCTTGCCGTCCCAAAGGCATTTATACATGAAAGGCAAGGACCAGAGTTCATGCAGGAAAGCACTGCCCAAGGGCTGGTAACGGCCCACAGGGTAATGTTTCATGCACGAGTCAAATTCAAATAAGGAAAAAGGTAAAGCGATAACCCCATGAACTAGCCACACAGCAGAATCGAGTTCTGCAACAGAGAACGGTAAAGGATCCAACTGGAATAATTTACCACCGGAAGTGAATGCGTTCAATAGGCCACTCTCCGGGGCTAGGTTGTGCGTGTAGAAACCATTTGAAAGGTCAAGTGTCGTTTTATATTTTTTACGAACAAGACTGTCTACAAGCGCAGAACTATGTGTATTCTGTACCGCAAAGTTCCGACAATGGGAATTTAAATGCTGGTAATCCAAAACTAAGCGATACGATCCATCGGGTTTAGAAACCACGAAAAGGGGATTGTTCATAGGTGATACGCATGGTTCAATCACTCCCTGATATTCCAACTGTGTCAGAATATCGGAGACGGGGCCTTTTGCCTGCCGTTTGATGGGATATTGGGGTTGTGGCTGCGGTAGTGACCGCAAAGGTATTGCATGGGGAGGTGATTCTTCATCCCATCCCACATGGTTGCGGTATAACGCTGGTGCCAGGTACACAGCCCACTCAGCTGCAAGTGCTTCAGCTTTGTCTTTTGGGACATGCCGTGAAAAGCATGGAAGGATTACCTCCTCTCCTTTATGTGCAGCTAAAACGAATGGGGGTGGCCAATCCACCTCTGCTAACAAAATGTCATATGAAGAGGTTAGATTTTCCCAAAAAATCCCTTTTATTTCACGCGGTATGTCACCTTCAATTTGGATGACTATGTTGTAAAGTCTGTCAGGGGTGCCACTCTCGTGTCAGCTGTCTCTACAGTAACGAATGTTTCAGTTGCTGTCGCCTCCATATGAGGACGTAGCGCCTCCCGCACTATGGTAACTTCGCGGCGCTGTCTAGGAGGGTCACTGCCCACGTCCAATTCTGGAGTCTCGTTCTCACGGTCTGTGGCATATTTCGCTGTTACAGCGGCAACTTTTTCTTCTGAAATTGTGGTCGAGGAAGGTGAAAGTCTTCTGCTTTCCCTCTGACTTGTTGTCGAGGTCGGTCTCGCTCCTGGGGAGCCTCTCGGCCCCTTCCTCTATCTTGCCGTCCTCCTCCACCAGCCTGTGACGACGTCTGGGCCTGTGAAGAACGAGGAGAACGCGTATCAGAGCTCTGAAACCTTTCTGGTGATTTAATTCTCGACCTATCACGTAAATCATAAGTACGTTCAGAAGAAACCGAAACTGGGGAAGCGCCTCTCGATCCCGGCTTCTTTTGTTGCTTACCCTGTTTTTTCTGTCTCCAGCTCTTTTTAGTGAAGACTGGTTTATCATCTTTCTCAGATGTACTTTTTGTTTGTGTAACTTGTGTTTGCGATTGAGTTTGCATTTTTACAAAAGGCTTGTTGCCTAGGCTATGTCTTCCAATTGTTTAATAAGCCCGGGCAATAATTTTCGGTAATTCGCGGGGCCTGTCCAACTCTGGGACCAAAGCCAAAGCATTCGCTACCTGAAAGTGCATAGCATCGCCCTTGACATTTCCAAGGATCAGTTCAGCTACTACATCAAACACTCCCACTAGTCTCATCCCTAATTCCACAGCCGCTTCAGGGCCATGTTCGTCCTGTACTTTTTTAATTACAGAGGGTAGAACCGTCATGGAAGGAGTACCAAAACATTTTGAATAAACTGCTGCGAATACTTTACCCCAGTTTTCACATGATGTCAAATCGGGATTAAGTCTTTTGGCAAACTAATCGTTAGGATGCGGTGTTTATCTACTGGGGATGTATGTGGAAACACTGCTTCTATCTGATCGAACTTTTCTGCAAGCCAGTAAGGATAATCGTCCTTATTTGGTGGACGTTTGCCCATCACAGAATTTACCATGACATGACTTATGGTCACTCCAGCTGCAATAGCTGGTTGGCCTGCGACTACAGGAGCAGCTCCATGGAGGCTACCTGTAACGTATGTCACTAAGGCTCGATGCACTCGCACTAATTCGGTATGCATAGTGCGCAGTTCCGCAATCGGTAATGCCAGATAATTTGGATGCGGGGTATACCCGGCCAATACAGGCCAAGTGGCCCCCAGAATTGATAAGGGGCCAAAACGAACTGCGGTAGTTGGTTGTGGGAGGGCGCCATGAAACCAAACACGGTGCTGCCAAGCCGTGAGAGGCACTTCAAGAGTAGTATAGGGTCGATAGGCAGCAGGAATAGCGGTGGGTTTATATTCATGAAACAGCTTATCACCTGCATCCACCACCTCAAAAGTGATCCAAGTGTAAAACACTTCAAAGTGATAAGCCGGATCGGCTTGAACCACAAAGACCAACTCGACCCCAGCATCGGGCACTCCGTATACACCTAGGTGTTCTCGGAGTGGTCCTCGGCTATGTGCAGCTATCGCCACACCAGCCATAACTAAACAATTGTATTCGACAACCTAACAGGGAGCACAAAATGGGTCAGTTAACTAACCTTTTTTAATAACATCAAGCTTGAAAGAACCTATAAAACGTTCAATATAGGAGGTATCACCGTCACATACGCCTCCGGAAGCGTACGCGAGGGGTTTGTGGACAAGCACAAGTACTACTCAAGCGTCTCGCAGATAAGCTGCCCCACGTTGGGCGCCATGTCATAAGGTTTCTGCACATACACAGAGCTATGCACAGGATAATGGGACCCCGGCATATAGAGGTTTGCCTACCATATACCGTAGCACCCAAAAACCCCAACCCAACTAGCTTAGCATCCCATTAGCACCCAAGTACCAATGATTGGACAACCCAGAACACGGTATCTTTATCTCAGGACTCGCAGAAGCAAGAACACTCTTTCGTCACTCACTCGTACTTGTCCACAAGGTGCGTAGGAAAAGACACTGGGTAGGTTAAAATGTTTATTCCAACTTACGTGCTCTAAAGTACAGTACACGTGTCAGTACTAATAGCATAATGCATATGAATAATATAAGCAGCATGGTTACAATTCCATAGAATACAAACGGGGAAAGCATCTCATAGCTCAGTGTATAAATGTATAAATAACATTACCACCCTCCCCTTGCAGTAAGATAGTTTATTATAAAATAGAAGACCTCTGGGCTTTGACTAGCGAACCCTCATACCTCGGTCTCTAGATGCAGAATTACATCAGCAGACAATCACAGCTCTTCTCCCTGGAAAGGATTCCTCCAAGTGTGTTAAACGCCCTTAAACTACAGTATTAAAAGCACACAAAATTCTTCATGGCAGTTGCACCTAATGTTATGTCTGGGTGCGCGAGACTGGCCATATCAGGAAGAACCGAAATACATTGTTATGCGACCTTGTACATGTTGTGCAGTCTGAGCCCAAATCGAACAGGAGAAAAGGTGAAAGACAGAAAATGCAGACAGCGCAAAAGATCTTGGCAAGAGCAAAGGGCGAGGGAGCCCTGGCTCAGTGTAACGTGCGCAAAGAAAAGCAGCATGGCAGCTAGGCCTAGGCCAACATAACAAGGCAGGCAACAAACCACCAGACACTACTAGATTTAAGAAGACTAGGATGGGTGGCAGAGCATTCGGTATAGCAGCCTCACGACTCTGGAATGACCTCCCCCTGCATATTAGACAAACCAACTCGCTGCTCTCATTCAGAAAAAGCTTAAAGACCTGGCTCTTCCCTAGGGATAAGTAATATGAGCTCTCTAAATCAGCGTACAGGCTATCTGTTCTGCCTAGTGACAACTTGGTAAGTCGCAGCGCCAGGATACCCGTAGGGTGACAGTTTTTTGCGCTATATAAATCTACGATACAATACAATACAATACAATACTTCTATAAAACTAGAGAGATGACTGCATATTTCAGTGAGTTTGGAATGGAAACTGAGAGAAGTGATGCTTTGATCGGGTTTGCAATGTCAGTAGCTAGTGATGGAAATACTGTCTTCATACAACGTTCTGTACATGGTTCCTCCCGCCGATTGGGTGCTTTCATGTCATTAGCCAAGTTCAACGCAAACAAAAAACTTCAAGTGTAAACGTTTTTTGATGATTATATGATTGAAAGGACCAAAGCAGTTAATTAGTTGATCATTGTAATATTTCATTCAAAACCATCTTTTATAAATTATTCTTATAGTCACGCATAAAATGAATTAAATGAATGTTTTTAAAGTATCTTTGTTGATAAACCTAAGTCCTAGTTCATAATTGATAGGAAAGAGAATACAGGTAGATTATTTGAAGGAATTGCCCATCTAGACATTCATGTAATTGTTTAGTATCACAAAAAGAAATTGTAGGCACATATCTTTTATGATATATATTTTATTTTTGTATCACTGTATGTTTTTTTGTAAATGTCTGTCATGCACATAAGAATTCCATATTATGTGTTTTTCTATTCTGTGTATGCTTTGGTGTACTGAACCTATGTATGAAAGTCTCAAATACTTCAAAAAGATGGTTTTGAATTAAATATTATAAGCATTCACTAATTAACTGTTTTGTTCCTTTCAATGATATAATCGTGAGGGTTTCCAGGAGCTGGAATCCTCAAAAAACGTTTACACATGAGGTTTCGTACTTTGTGTTAATATTTGTAGTGTTTCTACCTTCTGTGATTTAAGGCCCCTGGTTCTCATTTCTAGGAAAATTGTTTTTCATTAGCCAGGTGCAAGACATGCCCCATTACCTCCCGTCCCTCCCTCGCCTTCCTTCAATACAAATGAGGCCCCGCCTCCCACCCAGACCCACCCCCAGCATAAAAACTCTGCCCGCCCCCACCTCCACCTGTTTTTTTCTGTCTCCCTAGTGAGACTTGCCTTCAGTTCCTCCCTGTGGCGGTGCCGGGGAGTCTTCGTGTTGGTTCTCTGCGACGGCGGTGCCCTCGATGGAGTTCTCCTGGCGCTGCCTCCTCTCCTCGTCTCCCTCGTGGCTGGGGGCGAAGCGGTGGCTCAGGAAGCCGCTGCGTTGTTTGGCGGTCCTCCTGTGGCTGGGGCTGTGTTTCCGGGTCGGGCCTGCTTGGCTGCCTCTGCTCCCGGACTGCACTCTTCACGGTGTCCTGGTAGGACG
The DNA here is from genome assembly GCA_963921515.1 of Calotriton arnoldi. Taxonomy (NCBI): domain Eukaryota; kingdom Metazoa; phylum Chordata; class Amphibia; order Caudata; family Salamandridae; genus Calotriton; species Calotriton arnoldi. The sequence continues at coordinate 598,515 of CAWUFW010005246.1, read as the reverse complement.
GGTTTTTGACCCGTGGTTTGTTCCTTTACGCTGTATGGGGGTACCGGGTGCTGTGGCTTGCTGTTTTCCCTTGACTGGCGTGGGGGTCTGTCCGCCTTGTCTTGGGGGCTGCTGGGGGCTGTTTTCCACTTGCTGCCCTGGGTCGTTTGAGGTTGTTGGGGGCCTTCTGGGGTCTTCTTCCTCTGCTGCTTGGTCACCGGTCCCCCTGGGCGCCCTTGCTGCATGGACTTCGCGGGGGTGTTGGTGCCTCTCCTGTCTGTGCCTGGTGCGGAACTTGGCTGTGGCTGCTCTGTCCGGTGCTTCGGGCTCCGCCGCTGCCTTCTGGTCTGTCCCGTCCTCGTCCGGCGGATCCTGTGGGCGGATGGTTTCCGTCTGGGTCCTGGGGTGCTGGGCCTTCTCCCGCCTCTGGCGTTGCCTTTGGCTCTGGGGGGTGTGGAGGGTCGCTTGGGCTCCTGTGCTGGTCGGCTGGGCTTTCCTCTTCCCTGCTGGATGGGCCCTGTGGGATTCATGGTGTTCCTGGCCCGCCTGGTTGGGCTTGCCCTTCTGTCCCGGTGTGGGGATAGGTGCTGTGGGAGTGGCGTGCGTTGCCCGTGCTTGCTGTTTCCGCTTTTGTGTACATTGTGCTTGCTGCTTTGTCCACTGTGGGCCGCCCGGCTGGCGACTGTTTGTCGGTTGCCTGCGGAGCCTGCTGTGTGCGGTCTCTTTTCCTCCGCCCTGGGCGTTCCTTCTGTGCTGTGTTGGTCCTGTTTGGTTTCAGGTTCCTTTACGCCCTCTTTTGCATCAGTGGGTTTTTTCCTGCGGTGCTGCGGGTCCCTTGCTTCCTCCGGCGGCTTTGCTTGTTGGGGGTGTTCACCCCTTTCCTCCCGTTGGGCTGTTGGTCTCTGTCCTGGCCGCTCTGCTTGATGGGTCGGCTGTTCTCCTTGGCTGTTGCTGTGGCGCTGGCCTGTTCTCGGCTTCTTCTAGGCCCTCCTTGGTGTGGGGTTTCGTGGCTTTGGCAGCAGCTGTTCGAGCCTCCGGCCTTGGCGCCTGGTGGGCCCCTGCTCTTGTCGGATCTCTGCTGTTTGGTGGAGTCTGGCCTGGTTCGTGCCTGGCTGGGTGGCTGCCTGGGACTATTCGGTGCTGTGGGCTGCAGGTCCTCTGTCCTTCTGGCCGCCTTGAGGCTTCTGTGTGCCTTTACTTGTGTGGGGCGTCCTGCCTTTCTGGGGTGCCTTGTCCTGAGGTCTCTCCTTTGTCCCCGTTGTGGGCTTCTCCTCCGCCTTTACGGTGGGTGCGGTTTGGCCTGTTTTTCGCCCTGGCTCCCTGCCTCCTCTCCTGCGGGCCCTGCCCGGCTGGGTCCCTGTCGCTGCTCTCTGTTCGGTTCCCTCCGGTGGGTGGTCGTCTTCGGCCTTTTCTTCCTCGGTGGCGGCGGCCCATTTCTGGTGGTTGGGTCCTGTGTACTTTGGTTCTTGTGTACAGGGTCGTCTTGGTGCAGGTTCCTCCGGATTCGGGGGTTCGGTTGCCTCCACTGCCTGTCTCCGGTCCCCGCGAGGTGGCTCTGCTGGACTGGGTGTCCAGTTTGGTTGCCAGGTGGTCGGTCTGCTGGGTTCCTGTCGTGGTGCCCGGGCCTGGGCCCCTCTCCGTTCTGTTTCTGGGGTTCGGGGTGTCCGGTGGCTTCGGCCTGTACTGGCTCTCCAGGGGTCTGCTCCTGGGTTCGGCCCCTTCCCTTCCGTGTGTTGGTCCTTTCGGCCGTCGTTCCTCTGGTTCTGCCTGGCATCTTTTGGCATGCCGTGGGTCTCGGGGACGCCTCTCTCTGCTTCCCAGTCGCCGCTTCTTTTCTGCGGTTCGCTGTGGGTGAGGCCCGTTTCGGTTTTGAGTCCTTCCCTTCGGCCTCCGGCCCTCGCCCTGGGTCTTCCCGCGGGTCCTGGTGCCTCCTGTGGCTCTCCTTCGTGCAGGGGTTTTTCCTTCGTCCTTCTCTGTCGGTCGGCCTCTGGCTGTGTGCGGCCGGAGTGTCTTTTTGCTCGGTCTGTTCGGGGGGACCTTGGTGGTTCTTCTGGGGATCGGGGTTGTTGGTGGCCTGGGGTGTGTCTTCTCTGGTCCCCTCTCGGGGCTTGGTGTTCGTTGAGGCTCGTTGTGGCCTTTGCATGGCCCTGTTCCCTTGTCCTGCCTGCACCTGGTCTCTCTTCCTTCTCTGGATCGGGCCTTGTTGTCCCGGGGGCTCCTCCGGCGGTCCTGTGGCTGCGGGGGCTCGTGGCTTCTGGGGTGTTTTCAGGTTCCGGGGCTCGTTTCTACTTCTCCGCCTGACCGTCTGGATCCTGTTGGGTTGGTCTCCGGGGTCTGTTGTCCCCGTTGCCCGTGTCGGTCCGTGTCTGGGGGGGGAGCTGTCCTGGTGGCTCTCCCGCCGTCGCTTTCTGGCTGGCTGTTTGCTGCCTCCTCCGGCTCCGCTTGTGGTGGCTTTGGTCACCGGCCTGTCCGGGTGCGGGGTTGGCTGCGGTTTATTTGGGTTCAGGGGTGCTGGTCCCTGCTGGTCTCCCGGAGTTCCTCCTGCTGCCGCTTGTTGGGGGCTTGCCCTGGTGCTCTTTCGTGGCTCTCTGCGGGGCCCATGCGGTGTTGGTTCAGTCTGGCGTTCTGGGGAGGTGGTCCTCTGTCCGCCCTCTGGGTGGGTCCCGGTTCTGTTCCTTGTTTGCCTGCGTCCTGTTTCCCTGGCTCCGGTCTGGGGGCTGGGGCTGTCGGCTCTCTCCCTTCGGCGAGTGGCCTCTGGGCTGGCGACTCTGTTTTTGCTGGGTCATTCCTTCTTCCTGCGTTTTCTCTCTTCTTCCCCGTGTGGCCTGCCTGTTGGTGGGTCGTTGGGGCCTCCCTGTGGTGGTCCTGTTGCGGATCCGGGGTGGGCCTTGGTGGCCCGGTTCTGGTCTCTGGGATGGGGTCCCGGGGCTCGGGGGGTCGTTGGCCTTCCCTCTCCTGTGCCTCGGGGTCTTCTAGGTGCCTTCCTCCCCCCCTTTTTTCCACTGCTCCGGGCCTTTCTGGTTCTGGTCGGGTGGCTCTGTGCTCGGGGGTTGTTGGTTGCTCCCCGTTGGCCTGGGGTGCCTTGGTCTCCTCTCCTGTCCGCCTTCTGTTGCGTTCGGGTGTGGGTCCTTCCGGTGGTTCCGTTCTCTTGATGTTTCCGGCCCTTCCCCTGGGTTCTGTGCAGGGGTTTCGCCTGCTGCCTGGTGGTGGTGCGGCTGGGCTTTGCTGGGTTGGGGGCTCCTGTCCATTTGGCCGTTGCTTGGCTGCCTTCCCGTCGGTCCTCCTCTCTGCTGTCCTGTGCTTGGCATGGGCGGACCTTTTCGGCCTGGTGTTCTGCTCTGGGGTTGTTACCTCGGTGGCTGGCCTATGTTTGGCGTGGCGATTCCTTCCTGGTGGGGCTCTTCTGGGTTTGTCGGTGTCTCCTCTGCGGGTGCTGTGGGCGGCTCTCTGGCTTCTTGATGCTCCTGGCATTCTTGCGGGTTGGCGGGGGTCTGTTGCCCCCTCGCCCTGTCTGATCCTTCCCTTCGGGTCTTGGCTGCTGGTATTGGCTGTCCTCCCTTTGGTCCCCTTGGGGGTCTCGGGTTGCGGCTCTTGTCTTTTGGGCCTTGTTTTTGGTTGCCATCCCCTCTGCGCGGCGCTTGGGGGTGTTGGATCGGCTGTGGGTTCTCGTTTTGCTTTGATCCGGTTGCGGTGGTTGTTTGGCCTTCCTCTGCTCTGTTGGGTCGTTGGCTTTGGTCCCCGGTCTTGCTGACTGTCCGTCTTTTGGGGGTGGTTCCTCCTGTGGGGAATTGGGGGTGTTCCTCTCGCTGTTTGGCGATTTCGGTGGCTGCGTTGCTTGCTGTCCGGCGTGCTTTGCTGTGGTCCCTGCCGGTTGTGGTGTCCTGTCGGGTGGGCTCCTCTGTGGGATCTGTTGGACTGCGTCCTGGTCTTCTCCCTCTCCGTTTGACTGTCGCTGTCCGTTTGCGTGTCTGGAACGCTTGTCTGCTGTTCTGGGCCGCTGGGTTCCTGGGATGTTGATCTGCTGTGTTTGGGGCACTGTTTCCGTTTTGGTGTTCTCTCGCACTCAGCTGTCCGTCTCTGTTTTCTTCTGCTTGCTATGTCCTCATTTGTATTGAAGGAAGGCGAGGAGGGACGGAGGTAATGCTTCCATTTCTAACGATAATGGCATTACTCCTAGTCCTACTCCCTCGCCTTCCTTCAGGACCCTCCCTCCCTCCCGGTGCGGTTCATCTGAGTGCTAGCTCGGCTTGTTTACGTACAGGTGGAGGTGGGGGCGGGCAGAGTTTTTATGCTGGGGGTGGGTCTGGGTGGGAGGCGGGGCCTCATTTGTATTGAAGGAAGGCGAGGGAGTAGGACTAGGAGTAATGCCATTATCGTTAGAAATGGAAGCATTTCCGTTAATTTGAATGATATAGCTTGATTATTTGGTGGAAGATTATGGCTACCTCTGATTTGATCAGGATGGATTCACAGATTTTTGATTCGACAAATAAAAGATTTTTGTTATGTAATTGGCGTGTGGTATCATTGCTTTTGATCTTGTAGGAATGGTTAGTTCTTTTAAAAAAAAAATCTTTTATTTGATCCAATGTTTCAGTGATGCATTAAGCAAAAAAGTGTTTTTTCTTTCGATGGCTTTGCGATAACCTCTTTCCTGTATGTTTCACCAAGACTTATCAATTTCCTGTCATTTCGTAGCCATATTCTTTTCAATTTGCAGTTGGTTCTTTTCAGCTCTGTCGTTTCCATGTAAAACACTTGTTACCCATGGGACATATTTTACTTTTTTTTTTTGTTTGACTGATGCCAGCAGAACCAATTTAGTTATAGTGTCCAGGAAATTGTTTACCATTGTTTCAGGAGCTGGGGTTTGCAGGTGTTCAGATGTGACAGAGTTGTGCATTTCAGCAAAGTCATCTTTATTTAAAATGTTCTTATGTCTAATGGACTGACTGTGATACTGAGGAAAATTAAGTTGAGTAGGCAGTTTGAGGGATGTGGCAGAATGATTGTGCCAAACGTGTTTTCATGGAGATATTTGTGGAAACAATCCTGTGGAAAAAGTCCAGAATCAGTGTCTAGTCTGACCTGAGCTCTTCACTAGTTTTTTTTTTTTTTTAACTGTATTTTTATTGATTATCAAATTAACCGCATAGAGTACAGTCGTTATTGTTCACTTCAAAACATAAACAGTGTTATCATGGAAGCATCAGATTGACATATCTAACATAATTAAACAGTACTTGATCTCGTCAGTATGGCTAATAAGATATACGTATTGATAAGAAGCAGTGTGTTAAGCGCATTTCGGAAAGATTTCTCCAGTGCAATAGACTAAACATTCAACGGCTGCAGAGCTAGCTGTGCCCCCATCCCAAAATCATGAGTGTGAGTAAGTGGTGTGAGAGTGTTGGTATTGAACCCCGCATTGCAGGATGTCGCCTAAGTGGTGGAGTTGCGGAGGGTGTCGATGTATACTTTGTATGAGCCCCATATATCCTTGGGTCGTGCGGTGCTGGGCAACGTGCTGGAGTAGATTTCACTATTTGTGTTGCAGTAGGCGAAACTGTTCAACCAGCCTTGTAATGTGGGAGAAACCTTGCTACCCCAGTGTAATGCGATCTCTCGTTTTGCTAACAGTAGGCTAAGGGATGCAAGTTTCTGGACCGGCTTAGGGAAGTTCACCGTGTAGCCTAATAGCGCCACTTCCGGAATAGGAACAAGGGTGAGTCCAAGCATGTCTCCTAATGTTGAGTGCACTAGTACCCAGTAAGAAAATATGTAAGGGCAGGTTCAAGTCAGGTGCGCAAAATCGGCGTGCTGGGCACCGCAGTTCCGGCATGCATGTGGTCTGCTGGGGTCAATTTTATGTATCTTAGCCGGAGTCATGTAAATTCTACGCAGAAACTTATAATTTATGGCGGCTATTCAAGGAGACGTCTTTTGTGGCTTTACAGCAGATGGCCCATTGGTCGTCTGCGATCGGGTGACCCAAATCAGTCTCCCATTCCACACGAAGCTTGTCATCTATGCTAGGGATTTGCGCGGAGCAAGCTTTGTAAAGTTTGGAGACGATATGCACTCCGTTCTCATTCTCAATGATGAGGGACAGAGGAGCGAACGAGTCAGGTTCTAAAGGAAAACCATTTACCGTGGCCCGCAATGCGGAGTACAGACGATTAAGCACAAATTTGTCCATGAACGTGGCCTCTTGGAAGCGAGCTTGGTCTGCGCCCGAAAAGATGTGACCGCCCGGGTACAAGTCTCCGATCGTTAAAACATTAAACTTAGTCAATATGCGTTGTACAAGTCTCTCACCTGTAATGGGGAGCCAGCGGGCGTTAGTGAGAGGGAGAGCCGACGAATATAAAACTGGAGTGCCAGTGTATTGTTGTAGCTTGCTCCACGCCCAACTAGTGGTCGAGACCGTTTGTATGTCTACCGGGTCCCTTGGTTCGCCTTTGGGCAAGACAGCAGCAAGCCTTTCAGGGAGGACCGAGTCAGCCTCAGGGCGCAGAAACGGAATCCTGGCATCTGGGTGGTACCAGGCAAAAGCGAAACTACATTGTGCCACTAGATAGTACAAATAATAATCCGGCACCCCAAATCCGACCCTATCATACGGTAAAGTAAGGATCTTCCAGCGGACCCGTGGCTGTTTCCCGCCCCACACCAGCCTGTTGAGAAGGGATCGCAATGATAAAAAAAAACTATTCGTGAGGGGAATGGGTATATTATTAAAAAGATATAAAAATTTAGGTAGGACCATCATCTTAATTATGGCGATTCTGCCTGCGATGGACAATGGGAGACGCAACCACCTCTCCACTTGAGTCTCCAATGTCTCCACCGCTTGTCCATAATTAAGTCGAATAATCTGAACCGGATCTAGGTGTACGTGTATACCCAGATATTTGACGGAATCAGAGCACCACGCCAAAGGGAATTCACAAGCCCAAGGGGTCGTGCAGGCGGTTAAAGGAAAAATAATCGATTTGTGCCAATTAATGCCTAATCCGGAGTGTTGACCAAAACGAATGATCTCCCGGAGAAGCGGGTCTAGGTTGAGTTGGGGCTCTCTGACATATAGGATAGTATCATCAGCGTATAGTGAAACCAAAAGGGGGCCCGTCTTAAACTGCAGCCCCCTGTGCAGGTGTCGTTCTTGAAAGTGTCGTATTAATGGATCCATGGCGAGAATGAACAAAAGTGGCGACAGCGGGCACCCTTGGCGTGTGCCGCGGGATAGTGAGAATGAGCTAGAGAGTGTGCCATTTATGCGAAGCCTCGCCATTGGACGACTATATAGTAAGGTTGTAGTAGCTATAAAGCCAGCCGGCATGCCCATACGACGCATTACGGACACAAAGAAGGACCACTCAAGTGTATCGAAGGCCTTTTCCGTGTCAAGAAGAATTGCTGCAGCAGGAACCTCTGGGCTGATTCTATGAAGTATTGCGAACAATGTCCGTAAATTCAAGGAGGTTGAACGATGCGGGACAAAGCCAGATTGTGCCGGGGAGATGATGAATTCCATTAATTGTGAAAGTCTATTGGCAATAATTTTTGCGAGTATTTTATAGTCTACATTAAGTAGAGAAAGTGGCCTGTATGATCCACAAAGGGAGGGATCTTTACCGGGCTTAGGGAGAAGAATAATAACCGCTTCACTTAACGTGGGTGGCAGGGTTTGTTTTTCCAGGGCTTCAGCATATACTTCAATCAGTTGTGGAGCCAACAGGTCTGAGAAGGCCTTGTAAAACTCCCCAGTAAAGCCATCGAGGCCCGGGGCGGACGAGCCACGGAGCACTTTAATAGCTCCACGCACCTCATTCACAGTGATAGGTACTGCCAGGAAATCTTGCATATCTTTCTCTAGGTAAACCAGAGCAATCTCTGAGAGATAAGCCTCCTGTGCGGAAGGGTCACGGTCCAGTCTACAGGTATATAACTTGGTGTAGTACGACCGGAATTCATCCCGGATGTCAGTGGGGGATGTGAGTAGAGCCCCGTTTGAGGTGCGGATCTCAGTAATGTACGCTTTGCTGTAAGGTGGCCTGAGTGTTTGAGCCAGCGTACGACCTGGGCGGTCGCCTTCTCCATAACGTTGGGCAATTTGATATTTGCCCAAGTATAGTATCTCGCGATCCGCTGTGTCTCTGTATTCCGAGAGGAGGGCCAGCCTCCTCCCTTGCAAGGAAGATGCGGGGGCACTTCGAGACTCGTTGTCCAGAGCCGTGAGTTCACCCTCCAGTCTTGTCAGCGTTGTACGTAGAGCTCTAAGCACCCCAGCATGTTTAGAAATGCATACACCGCGTATGAAAGCCTTGAACCCCTCCCACAGCACAGCCCAAGTGTCCACCGAGCCGGTGTTAATAGCGAAGTAGTCCTCTATGGCCTCCCTGATCTCATGACAGAAAAGGTCGTCGAGGAGCGCGCGACTAGGGAAACGCCACTGACTCTCAAACCCCTCTGGTCGAGGGACACGGAGACAAAGCTGGACAGGGGAGTGATCAGAGTACGTTCTAGGAAATGTATTCAGCGCCTGATACCAGGAGGACACTCCAGGGGAGAGGAACCAGAGATCTATTCTGGTCCATGTGTCGTGTTGTCCTGAATAATGCGTGAAATTGGTAAGTGTGGGGTTGCGCCTGCGCCATATGTCCATTAACAAAAACTGTTCGCACAATTCAAGGAGCGCGCGCCGTGCTTTAGGTTTTGTATCTGGTGAGGTGGATGTGCTATCCAAGTCGATATTTAGAAGGAGGTTGAAATCCCCACCTACCAGGATCAGGCTGGGTTCTAGTTTAGAGAGCTGCGCGTGCAGTGCATGGAAGAAGTCCGGCGAATCAGTGTTAGGTTTTGTATCTGGTGAGGAGGATGTGCTATCCAAGTCGATATTTAGAAGGAGGTTGAAATCCCCACCTACCAGGATCAGGCTGGGTTCTAGTTTAGAGAGCTGCGCGTGCAGTGCATGGAAGAAGTCCGGCGAATCAGTGTTAGGGGCGTAGACACACATCAATGTAACTTTGTGACCCATCAATAACCCCATGACAATGGTGTATCGGCCCTCTTTGTCATTGACTATGAGCTGGCAGTGAAAGAGAACCCTCTTGTGTATAAGAACTGCTGTTCCTCTCGCATAGTTACTAAAATTAGCGAAGTACCTGTGTGCACCCCAGCTCGAAGCAAAGTGAGCAGGGTCTGAAACCGGTAAATGTGTTTCTTGCAAGAAGGCAATATCTATATTATGTCTGATCAAATAATGTATCACCTGTCGTCGTTTACGATTGTTATTGAGACCCCGGACATTCCATGAAAGCAAAGACAAATTGGAGGGACCATCAATCAAACCTGGCTGCGCCATCCGAGATCCTTGAGGAGTCTAAAGAGATCGAGCTCCATTTTGGAAATAGTGAACCAATACAGTGAGCAACAATAACGATAATCAAGAATGAAAACCTGTGAACACCTCCCCCACCCAGCCTCACTACACGAAAGGTAAGGCATACCCCAATTTGAGAGCAATAAGCAGAGTACCAATCGCCTTTACAGTGGAAAAGCGCTACTTTGAAGAGGTACATCAGGACCAACCAAAACAAACCCAAGGTATCCACCAAGGGGGGGTGGCAACGCCACGTCAGACGACCAACTATGAATTACATATTAAAGTAATATACATTACAGTCCTCGTGTAATCTAATAAAAGTAAACGGCAGCAGGACGCCAATGTCACCCAGCTCCGGAGCCAGAAAACAGTTCCAAACTTGCAACGGAGCCACTATGTGAAGGTGAGGGGCCGCCACCGTCATTATTTGCCTGGTCGTTGTTGCGTTTATAGGTGCGACAGAATTCTTGGACCTCGTTAGGATTGTCAAAGATGCGCACCCGGCCTCCAGACTCCACCCTAAGCCGTGCAGGATAAAGCTTGCCGTATTTGAGACCAAGGTTTCGGAGGGCGGCCTTCACTCCGGTAAACTTGCGCCTGGCCTCCTGCACCATAACAGTGAAGTCTGGGTAAAGAGCGACCTTGGAACCCTGCCAGATAGTGTCTCCACGCTCTCGTGCCAAGCGAAGGGCTGTGTCCCGGTCCCGAAAGTTCATGATACGGGCAATGAGAGGGTGCGGAGGTAGGCCCGGGTTAGGCCGTGGCCCCAAGGTGCGGTGGGCACGCTCCACCACAAATCCAGGTGTGAAAGACTCCCTCCCGAACAAGTCGGACAGCAGGGTTTCTACAAAGAGGTCCATTCGACCTGTGGCGGTGGACTCCGGAACCCCGAGGATGCGTACGTTATTGCGCCGTCTGCGCGCTTCAAGGTCTTCGTTCTTTATGGCCACTTCTTTTAGTATACGCTCCATTCTGTCCAGTCTTTTAGTCGATTGAGCTGTGCCATCTTCAATGTCGGAGATCCGCGCCTCCGCCACGTCAAGACGCCTATCATGCGCCTGGATTTTGGCCCCCATCGATTCGAGAGTCTTGTCAAGTGAGTCAAAGCGGCCATCCAGTGACCGAAAGCTAGCTCTCATCTCCTGGAGCCACTCAGCCGGAGGCGCCGCGCCGCCATCACCACGATCAGGGCCCGGACCACTTTCCGCCATATCGGGACCCTCCTCCGTGATCTTCTCCGCAAGTTTCTCGAACGGGAGTGTCCTTTGTTTCAGGTCCTTGCGACCCATGCCGTTGTAGAGTGTACTGAATCTGGTCAGCGAGCCACAAATGCCACAAGAGTATAGCAAGGAGAGCCACCGAGGTCAGGGCGAAGACGACACAACTGGGCCGCCGCCGACACACGAATCCCCCAGGTCACCACCGCAGTTGGTAGAGCGTCTGTACCATCTCAGCCCCCTAAACAATCGAGCCGGGCCCCAGGCGCCGCGACATGCCGGACCACTCGATACAGTGCTGAAGCCAGGAGGCGAAAGCTGTTACTCCGATCCGGAATGCAGTCAGCGGGCTATAGAAGCACCAGGAGTCCAGAGTCCCGTGGCACGGTACATCAGGGGCCCATCAATGTCGGGGGGACCGTAGGCTGCAGCTGGAGAAACTCCCCTAGGTCAGGGCGAGCATGGGCAGCCGCGAGCAGCAGTGCAGCGCCGCAGGCGGAGGCAGCCGGGGCCAATTACCAGGCCGAGGGCAGGCGCGCCGGCGGGCCAGCGGAGGTCCTGTAAGGCAAGGCTGAAATGTTTTGGTGACCGCACGGGAGAGGCACCGGGGGCAACAGGCAGCCTCTAACTCCCTCCCTGAGGGCGTCGCTCACTCTGCCACCACCTGGGCCGCCCCTCCGACCCCGTACCAGGTGGGGGGGGCTCCAGGAGCCAGGCGGTGTGGTCGCAGGCTCGCGGGAGAGCCAAGCAGGCCCGTCCCAGACGAGAATCGAGTAAGAGTGGGGGGGGGGAGCAGAGGCAAACCAGACCGGCACCCGGGTCACTCACCGGCAGTGTAGGTCCCCAACTCGGGAGCGAGGCTGTTCCGCTGTCCGCCGGACCTCCGCCCCGACGCATCGGCACCTCAGGCCGCCATCTTCCCCTCAATCGCCCCATAGGCGCAGGTCTCTACAGCGCCGACGTGGAGGCTTTTCCCTGTCCCGCGTTTACCGCAGGCTGTGCATCATCGCATCAGGGGCCCAATGACGCCCATTCCGCCGTCGGAGCCGTGCAGGATGTGGGGGATAGCTCTTGTGTCGTCGGTCGGCTGGCGGAGCATCAACGCCACGCGGCCATTTCGGTCTGCGGCTTGGCCACGCCCCCGCTCTTCACTAGTTCATTTATACTTAGGCCAGGATAGTTTCAAGTCCCTCCGTTACGCTGCTTTGCGCAATGCTATGTTATGTCATGTTATGCTATGCTATGTTCTTCGCTTTAAACAGCACACAATCTTCTATTGGTATTACAGCATTTCACTAGAATGGAAATGACTTACACAAGGTCATTGCAAGTATGAGGCCAGTTTGTGCATTTCGTTTAAGAATGGGGTGTCATGTATGGATGGTTGGTAAAACACTGTGAAAAACGTAATTTTATTCCTTACTTTGAACATCATTTCTTCCATTTGTATTTCTCTGAAATGTTTCTGATCACAAACTTTGGCGCCTTGCTGACGTGTTTTAAAGTTAGCTCAAACAGACTTGTTTTGCTCGTGCCTTTACACACCTGGTGTTGACATACCCGCTCTTTAGACTTTTTGACTTCTAGCAATGTCTGTACTTGATTGTTCTATTGTCTGCAGCTGTAGGTGATGGAACAAGCAATGTCAACTTGTAATGTTTATATTTGTTTGTTCGATTGTCTGCCAATGTCTTAAGGAACAAGCAATGTACCCTGATAATGTTTGTGCTAGTTTGTTTCATTGTAGGTTAGTATTTGAGGATCTAAAACAAATCTCCACCTTGTTACATAGTTAGGGATTGTTCCTTCTGTAAATATATTGCACAGCCCCAGCTCGTGCCACATGTATAAATAAATTTGCAGATCTGTGTAAGATCTCCACTGGCCGTAGCCATCTTAGCGCTGTAATTATGTGCACCCACGCGTACCTCAGGTTTCTTTGTTTTGCAAGTGGAGACTAAAAGAGAGCGATTTCCACAACACTACTTAACGAATAAACTGTTCAATGCAGTAAGTGCTGCAGCCATACATTCAAAGGATGGTACGTTTGTCAGGTATTTCTGAGCACTGATATTCCTTTGTGAACACTAGTACTACCCCATTCCCATCGTCTCTGTTTCTGTAGATTAATTTGTATCCAGTTGGAAGAGGGTCCCCGAAGACGATTAGGGTATGGTCTCTTACCAGTGTTTTTGTCAATGAGATTTGATGGAATTTGTTTATGATAATCAGGTCATGTGAAGACCGTGTGTCATTTTGGGCTGAGTCACCCTTCATCTGACTGCAAATCCCTAGGGCACCATTTCTGGCTGTTAAGTGAAGCAATAATTGACTCAACCACTTTGCTGATTCAATGTTCACTCAATGACAGATGTAAGAATTAACAGCTAAACGCTTTTAGGGTGGATGTATGAAGTTGGGAAACTGACGTGTCCCAAAGTGTTGCTTTGGCATCACATGATTTACTGGTAAATGTATAGAATATGACAGACAGCAACATACATTTAAAAATCTAACAGATGAGGTTGTAGATCATTAAAAAATACAAAAGACTCAGCACAATCCAGCTAGATTCATGCTTTTTCAACTGAAAAGCAACTCTGTAGGTGGAATGTGATTATGAAAAATCTCTAAAAGAGGCTCTGAACGGAAAAAAGTTTCCTAATTCATACAGAAATATTTGTTCAGTTTATAAATATGAATGGCAGTTTGATCTATTATAAGTCAAGGTGCATTCTCATTATCATGTCCCAATCTGAAACTAAATCTGGTTCCTATGTATTTTTATTGTTCGAATATTCAATGTAGGTAGTATGACCAGAATATTTGGGGATATTCGACTGCATTATTAGTTAGCATCTGTCATTCCACCATCTGAGAAAAAATCTCAGTCAGGCCTCAATACCAAAGGCACCACCTGCCCATTCATAATATCTTTCAAATCAGGGACACCATTTTAGACAGTATGATGACATAATGATTTACATTTTGCAATACCATTCTGGTGTGTGAAGGTAATGTGTACAGCTGCATTGCGTTTTGCAAAAAATTGATTCAATTCTTTGTTGGAGTAAAGCGTGCTGAGACTTGGTGGTAATTCTTTATAGTCACACATCTTTTCTTGTTTGCACCCACATGACTTCACCAAACTCACATATTCATTTTTTTTTTACTAGTATTCAAAATGGTCTTTGACTATTTTGCGGTGTGTTTGGTGCTGGAGCATTGCAACTCAAGCTTCTTCCACCTGTCTCCAAGTATTCTCGACAAGTGTTGTCTTCGGAGTTTTTATGTGCTTGCTACTATTTCCAAATGGTTTCAATCATATTTGATTTTTCTGATCTTTGCCAATGTTTGTGTTTCTGTACCTTTGTTTTTTGCTTTTTTTGCTTATTAATACCCTCTTCGGTAAGGAGACATAAGAAGGGGCATAGTACTTTTCTCCTCCATTGATTAGCTTTCATCACTGCGAAACACTGCTTTATAAGTGCACTTTTTTAGGTCGAGCCTAGGCAGTGCATTCGCTGTCTCTTCGAGACATGCTGTTTTTACTCTATGGGCTTACAGCCCGCTCATTGCCATTTTATTCGTCCCTTCGATTGCTGTTCAAAAATGCTTGCTTGCTAGTGGTTAATCCTTTCTCTTTGTCCCTTCTTTTTGTGTTTGGTTTCCTCCCACAGAGCACCGCCCAGTTCATTTGGGGGACTATTTTTTCTTTGATTCCTGTTCGTGTCACTGTTTGTTTTTGGTGCTTCAGCTTTAGTGCCCGTCACTTAATCTCCCCATCCTATTCAAATACCGAGATTAAATGTCAGATGATTCAGATGCTGTTTTCGAGGGCGCCTCTTTTATTTTCTCTGACTTCAAAGTGTGAGGATTTCCCCTAAAGCCCCTCCCCCTTTGCTGCTTGTTGCTTTAGTGAGGCTCAGTCACATGACCTTCAGCAGCCCAACCTTGCAGCACAGTTAAGGGCAAGGCTTGGGCAACTCCTGTCATATTTTTTCTGATGCTTGTTTATATAATGTGAACTTGGGCGACCCGAATGTGTTGGAGCACTTTACATGAGCGCTAGTTACATTACATAATGTCAGATTAATTAATGGGGGCATTTTTATAGAGCGTGAATTCGACTGGCCCAAAGGTATTGAAGTGCTTTACAGGGCGACAGTTATATTACACAAGGTCAGGTCATTTTTTTGTTTTTAGGTGTGCGGAGATGAAGTGATGCCGACGCTGCCCCTGTTTATTCATTATTTCCCCTCCACCTGACAAATGGGAGCAACATTCGTCCCTCCCACATCCTTCCATGTCGCTGCATGCCCACCCCGCTGCCTCTTCCTGTCGTCCTCCTCTCAGAGCTCTAATTTCAAAGCAGATTTACAGCAGCTCCCCAGGGACTATGAGACATTTTTTATTATATAATGTGAACTTGAGCGACCCGAAGTTGTTGGTGTGCTTTACATGAGCACTAGTTACATTACACAAGGTCAGATTAATTTTTGGGGGCACTTTTATAGAGCGTGAATCTGACTGACCCGAACGTATTGGAGCACTTTACAAAAGCTCCAGTTACATTACACAAGGTCAGGTTAATTATTTTGTTTTTAGGTGCACGGAGATTAAGTGATGCCGACGCCGTCCCCGGTTATTCAATATTTTCCCTCTACCTGACAAATGGGAGCATTTTGTTGTTGTTGCTATGTCCAGTGCTCCTATACCATGGGGGCTGGGACAGAGGGACGGGCCGGGGACTTTCTGGTAAACAGATGGTGCAAGCAGTGTTTTGAATGGAAAACTCTGGAGAAGGGCGACTGGTGAATAGAGGTCTGGGGAGGAGGGATATGACGTCTCCACCATTGGAAAGTACTTCACTGCTTTTTTTCATAGGCTGTTCAATACTGTAGTGATGCAGCCACACATAGAATGTTATAGTGCAGTTGACATGCATCGAGGCACTTGTCTTCTTTCTGTCTGTGCATTAAAAAGTCTTGGAGTGTGTCCATAAAGGTTTCCTGAGGCAAGCATGTATTCCTGAATCAGACTGCATGACCCAGTGTGCAGTAATTGTATATCCCTTCAATCCCTGGCTGCACAGCACTCAGGATAATGTGCTGCATGGCTAAACATTTAAAGGGTCCCAAAAGCGAGACCTATTGGATATGTGAATGCTTGTTCCTTCTCTATTTTCTTGTGCCACATCATGCGGTACAATATTCCTAGGATGCTGTTATCGATGTAGATTAATTTTTGCACCTACTTTTCTTTTCGTTAGGGGTAAAGCTGCTGCAATGACTGCCATGTGGTAGCACCTGGCAAATAACACATTTTCAATGTTGTTTGTTTTAGTAATTTCCTGAAAGATTTATACAGAAAAGTGACTTCAGCATATAGCTGCGTATAATAAGTTTAAGATAAGCATTACTAAAATATGGCTCAGATCCCAATATTTCTGTTTTCCATGGTAGCACAACTTGCAAGAGTGTAAGCATGAAGCAGTCCTAAAAATGGTTTAAAATGGCAAAATATCTGAGTTTATAAAATAGTATCTAAAATTGTAAATTAAACTTTTCATTAAAAATGAGGACAAAATCCAGAAAATGTTTTGATGCAAGTCGAAACTTAGTAATATGGGACAGTGGTTTATATATGAATACGGGAAGAAGGCACTGGCTGTAATATCACCATCTGTAGGTATCAACTGTGCATTTTCTTTACACTGACATGATTGTGGATGGTAAATATACTGCGGTGGAGGGATACACTGCGAAATGTGCAGAAATTAGCATATAAAACAATTTTTGATGCACGCAGTGGGCACTGGCTGGCCTCTAAATTCGTCATCACTCACAAGCTGGAAGAGGATGACAGGAGGTCAAAAAAGTATTCAAAGTGGTGAAGTTCTTGAATTTTATAGAAAGCCCTGTTCAAGTAGGTGACTGATCAGCAGTGGTTCCCTTCTGCACACCTGCACTTTTTCTAGTTGTCCCTTGTTTTGTCACAAAATTATGACTATATCACTACTTTGACATAAATTCCTGTTTTCTCACTCACTCAGAGTGCTGCTGAACAAATAATGTATGTATAATGTGCAAATGTAAACCGTTGTCTGCAGAAAGGCTGATGGGTGGATGCATTTAATCATTCGGAGATTTGCTGCCCTGGTTTAACATCATTGTGTTGTTCCACTTCAGCATAAATTGCTTAAACATCGTGTACATGTCAATCATGTTTCAACCGCTTCTGGATAGAGATGGTAAGTGATTTCATGCATATAACAAAGCTGGAAAAACCCGCAGTTTCACGGAAGTGTGTGGAATCCAAACTCAGAAAGCTAATGAGGCGGTTGTGGGTGCTGGGGAGGGAGATACGTCTCATCACATTCATCATTGATCAAGCAAACAGTGTTATAAATGCTAACATCCTGAACACCAGCGGCGGACTTGTTAACCGCACCTCACATAAAGTTCCAACCTATTAGGACCTGGTGCGCTTCTTTTCCGGTACCCGCCGTCGTTAGATACCGCTGCCAGGCAGAAATTGAATTTTTAAAGAAGTGGAATGGTGCACCCGGGGATATAGCAGTCCACAAATTCTCAGTAGTATTTCAACATATTTTTTATTCTTTCTTTATTTCATATTCATGAATTTCCAATGTAATTCAAACGGACATTCATTCAGACAACGCTTGTTTAAATGAAACGAGTTGGCTGGATGTCCGTTCATATTACACTGGAATTTTATGAAAATAAAATAAAGGAAGAATAAAAAATGCACCATTCCACTTCTTGAAATTTTTTATAAATGTTATCTACAACAAACTCTGCAAAGAAACCGACACCTGAGCCAAAATCTCTTGGTAAAACGTATTTGCAAACCATAGGTAAATGCCATACCCAACGGCTATGTAAATAACACCTGCTAGTTAGCAATACTCTTTCTTTACAGTTCCCACCAGACCTACATACGTCTGCCAGGCCGCTGGCATACCAGTCCCCTGTGCAGGTGACAAACGACGATACCTAAGGCTTCTGTTTCCCTGCCTTGTATGAGTGGTCATGGCACTTTGACTTTAAACAATACGTTCTTATCGAGACTTGGTAAGTGCTATGACTGTACTTCAGCACAGCCTCTAGGAACTCTGTCAGCTATGCTTCTTGATGGTGGCAGGTGTCAGCAATCATTTGTTTTACCTCAAGGCTGATGTCAACCAGGTCGGTACTGTCCCTTCTTAAGGAGATTCAGTTAATCCAATAGATGTGACCCAAGCCGTTTTATAAAGATTTACCTTCTTTCTATAGAGTGGACTGGCCTAGAGAAGTATATGCCGCACACAGACTATCAGCGGACGACCTTCGTAAGAATCAATCCATTACAAAATGATTGGTATCTTACCTCCTGGTGCGCCTACAACCTTTTAGACCCACAGGATGTAATGATTTTTAGGAGCAATGATATTGTGAAATTGCTATGGTGAATATGCCACCACTTCATGATCTGACACAGAGCGGCAAAGGCTGTTTACTTATATGAAAATCCAGACCATATATACTCTATTTGGCCACCACCTCTACCACTTTGCACCCTTTAAGACAGTAGTAAGCCTTTTGTAGAGGGCAGGGCACAAGTCCTAAAAAAAAAAAGAAGTGGGGGCACTAACCAAGTTAGGTAGTATGCAAGTGAAAGCATGACGCGTACCATCACAGTGCATGAAGTAACGAAGCGTGACATTGCACATGACATCACATGAAGTGATATAACAAGAAGTGACATCAGATATTAAGACCACACACATATGTTTATCAGGTATATCATGAGTGCATTTAAGCGCATTATGAGATTTAACAAATAAGATTTTGTATTGGGGTTGTGCCAAAAAAGTGCTGCAATCCTGACGCAAAATCTGGGCCTCAACTAATGCATTTTAAAAAAAAATCCTGCCACAAAGATATTGGCAACAAGGAGAAACATGGCAGTAGATCTGTTCTGCTTAATTGGTTGCAAAGTCTGCATTTTAAAATATTTGATTTGATATTTAATTGTCTTTTGGAAGATTGTTATGTTTTTTTTAACTGAAACAATAAAGTTTGTATTGTATTATATTGTATTTTTGATTGGGTTAAGGCATCTATCTGCCTCACAGGCGCCCAGTAAATCTCAGGGAATGGTAGTAATGGTGAGATAACTCTGGAGGTTAACACATTTGTGGGAGAATTCTGTGTTTTGTGAAGTCCCAGATTTAAATCAAAGTAGTATAGAAGGTTAATGTGTCTCCTGCTAAACACATCATGTAACATGCAGATTACAGATATTTATTTTATGTAGCTAGGTAAGTGGGTTACTGCTTTTAACACAGAGATCATTTTGTTACCTGCAGTTCATAAATTGTAGTCCTTCTAATATAGCACAGTGAGGTATGGACATGTGACTCCTACACCTTGTAACCCTGTCTCATGTCACTCATCTTGTACGTTGATTTACACACTTAAATGATTTATTGTCAATGTATAATGTGTATGTTTGATGTGAAGCGCTCTGACTCCCTGCTTTGGGATGCATAGCGCTATAGAAGAAATAAAACAGTGCTATTGAAATTGTTATTTGTTTCAATATTGGGACAGACCAACACATCTGACTTCTTAAAGTGCATGCACTTTAAACAGGGACTGAACAAAGTCAAAAGCATGCCTCTCTTAAGTGCCTGTGAAGAGATAAGCTGTGTGCCTTTGTTTCCCCTCAGATGCTTTTACTTTTAAGTGGGAGGTTCCAGGCCGTCTCCAGACAGCATATTCAAACAAAAGGAGGCCTGATGGCCCCTTAACTTCGGCCTTTATCTTCGGCCCAGCTGGAGGTGAAAAAAAAGCCCCCTCACCACCTGCAGGTTGCTGCTGCAAATTGAAAGCAGACAACGTACAAACGCTGCTGAACGTGTCCGGTGTCTAAAAATGTCACCGGGACAAGTTCAACATACTTCTGTGGGGCTCAACTTCTTGTCAGGGTGGACGGCGTCCACCCTGTGAAAAGAGCGGGTGGACACTGTGTACCTTCGTGTACCCCCGACTTGTGCCCTGGTAGAGGGACTATACGTAGAGTCCGTTTTCTCAAATCCCCTCACTGCACGAGACATCAAAAAAAGCTGTTCTCTGGTTAATAATAGTTGCCTTCAAAGATTGTTTCAGCCCATTTTGAAATCTCAGTAGAACTATCAAAGACTCACAGCGGGCACCTCTTTCTGTGTTCCTCATTCTTGCACTTTTTCAAAAGGAAGTGGGTCAGCGCGAGGAATATAAATATAGCGTTTTATTCCAATATTGCACACAAATATTGATGGTTCTATGTGACAGTGAATAATGCCATATTAAAGTACACCATCATAACTGTCCCATAATTAAGAAATAGACATCATATTTTTAATTCTGTTATAAGTTAATAGTTAAGAGACTATAACTAAGAATGTCATAATGTTGAATATAAAATGTTAACCCTGATATTAAATCCACAATAACGCATAACATTATTTTTTGCCCTTAGCCTATCCTTAATTTCAACCTAATCCCTTTACTTAATGTCGAGTTTTTAAATGTATTTTGAGAATATACATTGTGCTAAATTGTATTGTGGTATACATCATTTTCGATTTGTGCATATTTTATTTCTTTATTGTGGATTTTTTTATTTTTCATGAGGCCCTTATATGTGCTTTGGATTTCACACTACTTGATCAGTGATTCTGAACAGCTAGTAATATTATGATGCATAGTTTAACAATGATGTGCGTTGGATAATATGACAGTAAAATCAGAATTATCCTGCTATAAGATCCATGTAGTGTGCTGAATGTATTGATGGTATGCTGAAGGGCTTTGCCAATGTTTGTTATTGTGGATGGTCTTTTTTCACTATATGCAGATTGCTTTCTAGAGAATATATGTCATTATAACGCATGCGTTACATCGCATACCATTACAACGCGGTTGTTACAACGACTGCGTTGTTACATCGCAAGTCGTTACAACGACTTGCTGTAGGGAGCGCGCTGGACTTAGGAATAGTATAATTTACTATTCCTACTCCAGTTTGTGCAACAGCAGGGAAGGTGTTGGATTGTAAATCCAACACCTTCTGCCTCCTTCAGCAAGTGGTTGTAACGACTTGCGATGTAATCGTATGAGATGTAGCAACGCATTGTTGTAACAACCGCGTTGTAATGGCATGCGATGTAACGCATGCGAATAAACGATGTCTCCCCTTTCTAGATAGTGTCATTACACAGTAAAAACAGCTGTGATGCAATTTTGTCCATGTGAGTTATCCCATACCCTATTTTAAGATTGTTCCCTCTATTGAGTAACAGTCTGCCTATACATTTGTGCATGCTTTTTCATTAAACGCCTTTACACTTATCTTCATTTCATCTCTCCAGTCTGCATACTGATATCTTACTGAAAATCTCTAGTTCTTTTGAGAATCAAAAATGAACTCTATTCTCCATACAAATTACACAGTGCTCTCTACCTTACTTGCAATATAAGGCATTTTCTGCAGAAAAGGGCCTTACCGGTTCTCACACCCTTAGCAGTCTTAATAAGATAATCCAATCCTTCACTGGTCGGTCTCAGTAAAGCAATGACTCATTGCTTCAAATCACAGTTATGGAGCATCCCTTGCACTTTCTGGCTCAGAGTTCTTTGTTGCTCTCAACACCGGCACTGCGCCCTTTTCAAGCAGACAATAGCAGGTACTGTGTGAGTCAACCTATTTTCCATTTCAATTATTTCTTTAAACAACAAGAGGCACATCTGTTTTCAGTGGAACTTGAAAAAGGTATTTTCTTTGTATTTTTATAAAGAAAGAGATGGTAAAAGAAGGCGTATTTACTTTATTGCCGATTGCAGGCATAAGTCCTAAATTAATGTCGATATTTTTTGAATGAGGATCACAATTGTCTCTGCAAATGAATGAATCAATCAATAACCTTTACAAGAAAAGCAAGAAATACTGGTGAATAACGTTAAAAGTGATTACCTTGCGGCGAATAACATATGTGCAAATAAACACAAGATTAAAGTTAACATTACATGGTCCTAGGAGATTGTAAATGGTAGTAGAACATAAGTGATTTTGCACTGTATTCTTGTATGGCCCATCGCAAATAAGGTATATGCTGACTGTGACAATAATCTATAGGTAAATGCACCTTACTGCGCCATGGGGTCATTCATTATAGTCAAGCATTCTATCCCCTCAATATAATTACAGGGACATTATAGTTAGGTTCGGATTTCACTTGTACAAAACCATAGAACTTTAGCAGTTATTCTTACCTGAGCTAACTATAACTTACACCCCGCAATGCACTGCTTATCACCTCACATATTCCATCAATCATGACATGGTCAGTGACATCACTGATGACATCTCAAATTACATCACTGACGACATCATCCAGTGAGTGTTAGTGCTTTGTAAACGTTTCTGAGATTTAAGATACATATTAAGGTATTACAAAGTTAAATTATTATACTTTGGGTACTATTAATGAGTGATACTACTTCTAACGTATAATATGTGAGCAGCTCTGTGACTGTGTGTATCCATGAGTGACTGGCTGTCTGAGTGGGTGTGTGAGTAATTGTGTGGGTGTGTGAGTGGGTGTATGAGTGACTGTGGGGGGTGAGTGGGGGTGCATGTGGTTCTATGCGTCTATGACTGGGTGTGTAAGTGGTTGTATAGGTGAGTGAGTGGATGTGTGAGTGGCTGTATGAGTGATTGAATGGCTGTGTGAGTGGCTGTTTGAGTGAGTGTTTGGTTAAGTGAGTTTGTGTGAGTGGCTGTATTGGAGAGTGAGTGTCTTATGAGTGCTTGTTAGTGGCTGTTTGGGCGAGTGAGTGGGTGTGAGAGTGATTGTATGGATGTGTAAATGGGTATGTAAGTGGTTGTGTGGGGAAGTGAATGGGTGTGTGAGTGGCTGTATGGGTGAGTGAGCGGCTGTGTTGAGGGAGTGGGTGTCTGAGTAGCTTTGGTGAGTGTGTGGCTATATGGGTGAGTGAGTGGTTGTGTGAGTGGCTTTATAAGTGAGTGAGTGGGTGTGTGAGTGGCTCTATGGATGAGTGAGTGGGTGGGTGTGTGAGTAGTTCTATGGGTCTCTGAATACGTATGTGTGTGTGGTTGCGTGGGTGCGCGAGTGGGTTTATGAGCCTTGAACTAAATATAGCTAAAGAGAACACCTTACATGTTGCCTCTATTCTCCACTGCGACTGGTCCAACCACCACTGCATCACCTTCTCCCTAAATATAAAAGCAATCACCTCCATGGGCCAACCCAAGAAAGCCAAACACTGTGCCTGTGATACCTATAACATTAACTCTCTCTTTATATCTACTGCAGGCTGTGAGCCCCTGCTCCCACCTCCCACCATGATAGATGCCCAAGACCTCACTGATTACTACTTCAACTCTATGTCAATCATCTTGGATACATTAGCTCCCAAACAACTAAAAAGAATCCAGTCCAAACGATCGAACCTCTGGTTTAACAGTGATCTTAACAAATAACGGCGTCTCCTTAGGATTGCTGAAAGAGCTTGGAGACACACACCCTCCTTGGCTAACCTCACACTCCTGCGTCAAGAACGCCATGCCTACATTAGGCACATTAGGAACTCCAACGTAGCGTTCTTTCACAATCAACTTGACACTGCTACAAATAGACCTAAGAAACTATTCGAAATCATCAGAAATCAATCCACATGAAACATATACCCCTAGATATCTTATAGGGTCAGTTTTTGCAGCTTGTGTCCTTAAACTAGGTGGAAAAGAGTTCAAGTTGGTGTTAAGAGCTAGAACTTCGGTTTTATTAGTATTCATTTTATACCCTCCTATTTGTTCAAACTCCTTAAATTCCATCAAAACTGTTTCAAGGTTTTTTCTAGTAGGAATCAAGTATAAAATAATATCGTCTGCAAAGAGTTTCAGCTTAGCCATGCCAGGGATCGGGGGTTGGATAGCAGCATTATTTCGTATTTTTAAAGCCAAGGGCTCTATAAAAAAGTAAAAAGCAATGGCGAAAGCGGGCAGCCTTGCCTGGTTCCGCGGTTAATCTTTATGGTGCCTGCACGATTTGAGTTTATTATAACCTGGGCTGTAGCTCCCTGGTAAATATTTCGTAACATACTAATCACCTGTGCAGGAAACCCGAATCGACCTAAAGTGATGAATAAGGTGCTCCAGTTCACAAGGTCAAAGGCTTTCTCCGCATCAACCATTAAAATACTCGCCGGGATAAGATTTGTATTAAAATAATCCAGAGCGTGTATTAAAAACTGGGTATTGGCCGCCATTGATCTGCCTGCTATAAACCCCGTTTGATCTACATGGATTGTTTCTTGAGCGGCAGGTAAAAACGTTCTGCCCATATCTTCATCAGAATTTTATAATCAGAATTCAAAAGGCTTATGGGCCTGTAAGAATTCACATCCTCTGGATTTTTATCTTTTTACGAAAGAAACAATTATTGCTTCTTTAAAGGCTACAGAAACGGCCCGCCCTTTTTTATAAAGTTAAATAAATTTCTCAATGGGATCAAAAGTTCCTTTGAAAACACTTTATAAAACTCAATTGGAAAGCCATCTTCTCCACAAGCTTTCGCCCCAGCTGTAGATTTAATGGCCTCTAAAATCTCAATTTCTCCAACCTCCATTGCCAGTTTATCAATCCGTTCCTCGGAAAGTTTGGGAACATTCATATTAAGAAAATAATTTTGGATTGACTCCTCCTCCAAAGCATATTCAGTAGAATACAACTGGCAATAGTGATCAATAAAGGTCTTAGAAATGGTACTGCCATTAACTATTACTTGATCTGTCTGAGGGTCCCGAATCTTAGATATTATTGCTGATTCCGGTTTCTTCCTAGTAGAATTTGCCAGGAATTTACCGATTAACTGGCTTTCCTCGTAGACCCTCTGTTGGAAAGTTTGTGAACTACACACTTCCTCTAAAATAAAAAAATCCTTCAGTACGGATCTTGCCTGCTCATATTGGTTTGGGAGGAGTTGAAGCTGGAGAGCATATTCTTGATTTACTTCAGCTTGCATTTGCGCTATCTTTATCCTCCGAGAATTATACTGAGCAGCTGTATAGGCTATTATCAGACCACGAGCTGTTGCCTTAAACCCTTCCCAGACCGCGAAGGGAGCTGCTGTATTCTCATGAATCCGAAAATATTCCCGAATCCACTCCTTAAACTTCTCAACCCAATCCTCATTTTGTAAAGGAGACGATCCAGCTGCCACCTGGGACGTTCCCTACCTCCTCCCCCAAGCTCCATATCAAGCCCGACATAGGCATGATCTGAAAAAGGATTACAACCTATAATAGCCTCATAAATCTGAAGGGATCTAGAGGTCAAAAAGAAATCTATTCGAGATGCTGTCCGAAAACGATGTGAATAACAGGTATAAAATTCCTTATTTAAATTAATTTCCCGCCAAGGATCCACCAATTGAAGTTCTAATATAAGGGCTCCCATTATTTTTTTTATATTTGGTTTTAATTGTTTTTTGTTTTTATTCGAGGTGTCTTTCCTTATATTCTGTATAAAATTAAAATCCCCACCAAATATCACCTGCCCGGGAGCTCCTAGTAATAAATCATTAATTTGGGCCAGGGATGTAATATCATCTGAAACAGGGCCATAATAATTTATAAAATTGAACGTTTTACCTTGTATCTTAGCTGCTACCCAGAGCCACCTACCCTGCGGATCCCGGTGTACTTGCAAAAATTCCCAGGGTAACTTATTCGAAAAATAAATAGCTACTCCTCTAACCGCTAGGCCTGAAGATGCAAAAAAACACTTTGGAAAAAACTTTGGGTATAAAAAGTTTAGGGGAATTAGATTTCAAATGTGTTTCTTGTAAGAACACAACTTGGGGATTAAAAGAGGATAACCATCTAATAAGAGCACCATTTTTATTTTTGTTCAGTAGACCATTTGCATTTACTGAAAAGATCTTACATTTACTATTTTCCATCATTAAATCTTATTTGTGTTATTTTATGAAAATTCTGAACCTTCTGCTCCTGCTCATTTTTCTGCTGTGAAACCCACTCCCCCCCAAAAAGAACCTCCCCCAGAAATGTGGAAAATCCCTCTGGCCACGCTAGCCACATTTCAACCCACCCTACACACCTATTGAGTGTCATGTCATTACACCCTTGGTGACTTTGCCACTCCTAACCCCCCCCAACAATGCAAAAATATTAACTTCAGCTAAAGGAAATTTCCTCCAATAAGCCCTGGGCATCTTCTAAATTTGAGAAGAGATAAAACTTCCCTTTCACCAAAACACAGAGTTTAGATTATACACAATCTAGGGCATCCTGGGCTTTAAACAATATGGCATCTTTAAAAACCGAAAATAGAAGGCATAAATATACCTTTAAAAAAAAAAAAAAAAAAAAGTCGCCAGCAACAACAACCTTCATAAAGACAGAAGGGGCCCCCAATTATTTCCCAGTTACTTCCCAGTTGAAATTACTTTAAGAAGCTCCTGGGCTTCTTCAATGCGAGTAAATAAATGAAATTTCCCCTGGACTAGAACCTTCAGCTTGGATTGTTGGGCGATAGAAGCTTGCGCCCCTTGGGCCTTAAACAAATACAACAACTTCACAAATTCCCTACGCCTTCTAGCTGCATCTGCTGACATGTCCGAGAAAATTCTGCATTTTACACCATTCGCAATTTCAAATTGTTTACAAAAAATAGCTTTGGACAAAATTTTCTCCTTTATCCGAGAGTCAGCAAAATTAACAAGAATAGTTTGCGGAAACTTCAAATTAGGGGAAGATGCGCTGGAACCCGATGGGCTCTAGTTACAGATAAATCACCGTGGAACTCTGGAATCACTACCTCCTTTAAAAGGATTCAACCCATTTTGATGTATCTGTTCCTTCAATCTGCTCCGGAACACCAACTATGCGCAGATTTGAACGACGTGAGAAATTTTCAAGCTCTTCAATCTTATTCTCCATTCTGATTTTCTCACGGGAGGCTGAATCTACCTGCTGCAGAATACCCTTCATTTGATCTTCGACCATGGAAATTCTTGTTTCAGCTTCCTGAAGTCGAATTGGAAGACTAGCCACCCCTTCCTCAATTTTGCTCAATCGCTGATGAATTGTAGCTATTTCAGCTTGTTGTGACTTTCTCATGTCTCGAATTGTCTCAAGGATCATATTCAGCATATTTTTAACATCCAGTTGGTATACCATAGCTTTCTCATTCCCATCCACTACCAGATTGCACTCCTGTACCCCTGGCAAAGCCGCACTGAGATCCTCCAAAGACAAAGAATCCACCACTTCCGTCTCTCTTATAATTGGAGCTACTAGGTGAGCTTGCGTATCATTTTGGCCCTGCTGTAGAAGCTGGTCAGCCCCGGCTTTGAATTGAATTGAGCTTCCAGCAGGAGGAAGAGGCAAGGGAAGAGACTGAAGAAGTAAAGTCGGGGTAGCCATTACTGAGATTGAGGTGGCGTTATTAAACTGTTCTGCGACATCTGGAGCCATCCGATGTTCTTCCCCTTGTATCTGCATACCATATACTTCGGAGGAGGAAACCCCAGGAAAGGAGGAGGAAACTGAACCCGGAGAGGTTAGTTGAACCGCTGGCATGACTGATATCGATAAGTCAATTAAGGCCTTCTGCACTGGGAAAGTTTGACTGGGGTTATCTGGACAAGCTTGGGTAGGGTTATCTGGGCAGAATAAAGTGGCAATGGTAGTAGGAGTAGGCGTCTTTTTAGCAAAGAGAGGAAAGTCTTTAGTATTTTTTAGTTCAAGATTTTTATAGCCTGCTGCTTCTCCTAGTAAAATGCAATTGGTGGTATCTCTTGACTTAATGCCTACCGCATCTTGTAAACTTGACTCCCTAAAAGGTAAATCGTCAGTTTCTGAGCTTGGTGAGCTGAAGGAGGACTCTCCTTGATGCGTTTTGCCTCCTACTTTTGTTACCGGCAAATTCAGCTTAACTTTAGCTGAACGAGTTTTAGATTTGGCTGCAGCCTCCACTTTCGCTACTGCTGCGGCAAGCCTCTGATGTCTCTTCATAATATATACAATAATAAATTAAAAAAGAAAAAAAAAAAAAAAAACCCTCTCAAACCACTTGCTGGCTATTTTATGATATTGTAAATCTCTCCAGGCTCACCCATCTGCCATTCTCTTCCAAACCTCCCTCTCCGTCCCCGTCTCCAAAATCTCCAGAATTGTTACCATTAGTTAGACCTTCTCTGTCTCTTCGCTTTTCCTCTCTTTTTCGAGCACGCTTCTCCAGCCCTCTAGCTCCACACCATGGGCATGCATGCATTCATGCAGCGGCTCTGAATCTCTGAGTCTCCAATGTAGCGAATATCTCCGGAAAGATGAAGCCTGACCCTCCAATCTTCGCAAGTCAGACTCAAACCATCACCTTCAGAAAGCAATCACTGGGGCCGTTGAAAACACCATCGCACCAGATTTCTGATGAATCCCTACAACATGACTGCTCCTTGCGAAAAAAGAAACGATCTTCATACCTCCATCCTCCTGCAGGACATGACAGAATCCTGTGTTGATACTCTGCCTGTATTCCAGCCCTCCTGCATAAGCCCCCGCGCAGGGCCAGAGCAAGTCCAGGAGAGGGGTCTCTCCACAGGTACGTCAAGTACGTCAGGCAATCCAGGCTCCAGCCTCTCGCCTCCAACTACTCTTTTTTTTCCCTTCTTTCCCTCTTTTCAAGCCTCCGGTGCTTCCAATGCTCCAGTACTCCGCTCCGCCAATGCCCCCGACGTCCTTCTCAGTGCTGACCGGAGCCCAAGCCAGTCCTACAGCGAAATCCAAGCGCTGTGAACCGGCCGCATTACTTGCATCAGCCGCTGTAAGAAGAGGAAGAGAGCCGCAGACGGGAGCCGCGAACAGGAGCTCCGTTCCCTAGCGCGCAAACCGCGCGAAACGCCGAATCTCCATTGCTGGGGGTGGAGGCAGCATCACCTATGACTACACGGAGGCGTGGTTCTCCGTAGCCATCATTGATTACAGCTATTTGAATTAAATTATCTAAGACTGAAGGGAAAGATTAAAAAACTGTTGGAACAATGGACACTACTCCCCCTATCGATAGTGGGTAGAGTTTCACTGATTAAAATGTCCATACTTCCGCTATTTATGTTTCTATTTACTAATGTCCCGATCAAAATAAATCAGTCATATTTTAGGGAAATTGATATCTTATTAAGGGAGTTCATTTGGAGTAAGAAAGTTCCAAGAGTCAAATTGAATGTGATACAATTACCAACAGCCCTTGGGGGCTAGCATTGCCTCAGTTAAGAACATATTACGAGGCCGCTTTCTTAGATTTAGTGTCCAGCCTGATAGGATCTAATCGTTCTAGAGACAGCTTTTTTTAGATGAAATGACTCATGAAATCGGATCTTCAACCCCAGTGTTCTTAAAGACCTCCAAATTTCCCAAAAAACACGTTATAAGATTTTAAAAGACTATTCTTTTAGACTTCAGTTCTTTTTAAAAGCACTGGCTCGTCAGGTTTTCAGTATTTAAAATTGAGAGAATGTTTGAGCCTTGGTCTTCAACTGCAATTAAGACATATAAAAACCTGGGAAGATTGTGGATTTTTTGAGCTAAGGCATTTTATAGTTCAAAATAGACCAATTTCTTGGCAAGAGGTAATGATGAGAGCAGAGACCTATCAAAAACCAACGTTTCTCGAATATTTACGGGTTATTTATCTTCTAAAAAATATCAGCAGTATTTTAAATACTCCCAACCAACTGGTGGTAGCCCTTTATGGGGCTAAGGTTAAAGGGTAGGTAATTGGTATAGGTTGATATATAAATCAAGACAAGCTACCCTGTTAGAAAACCATTTGGATAAGATAACCCGGGAGACCGGAAGTAGATTGACCGAGACGGAATGGGAGTCCATCTGCTATTTAGGAAGCAAATCATTGCGTGCTGCAAATTTGAAAAGGATGACCTTCCTAGCGAGATGGCTTTCGTATTAGACTCCGGCCGCCTTAAATAAAAGATTTCCTGGAACTGAAAACAGATGTTTTCGTTGTCAGAAGGATGGTGAAGGAGGGTGGCTCCATACTTTTTATGCATGTCCAGGACTTAGCCTTTTTGGGAGGCAGTCTTTACGGATATTAAACAGGTTATCGGAAGGAGCATTGTGCTTGAAGCCGAAGCGGCGTTGTTTGGAATTTGTAGAGATGAAACAAGGTTATCCGAACCCGAAAAAGCCTTTATATTTATCTCTTGCACAGTTGCTCGCTCACTAATTTTACAAAATTGGAAATCTAGGGAAGTTCCTTCGCATTCAAAATGGTTTAAAAAGATGAAAAGAACACAAAAATTTGAAGAAGTCTTTGCTAAAAGGGTAGGAGCGATTAGAAAATTTGGGAAAAATTTGAGGTTTTTTAATGAACTAGAAAATTTTAAAGAAAGTTCGTAACATTGGGGAAGGTAATTCAACAAAGTAGTTTTTAACAAATGTATTAGCACTTTTTTCTATTGCATTTTAGTAGCACTTGCACTTTTCAAGATCTATTTAATTGAATTTCTTGTAATTTGGTTAAAGTTGAAAATGAATTGTTAAAGCACTAGCACTTTATTGGCACTTTTATTGCACTTTCACTGCTGCTATTTCTAAAAATGAACTGGTAGTCTGTCTTGTGAATGACTATATGATGAGTTGTTGCTATAAGTTTTAGTTTATTTTTATAATGAGAGGCTGTCATAATAATTTATTGGAGAAACTGTTTTTTGTTTTCTAAATTGTGTACTTCTTGAACCTAATGCTCCGCTCAATAAAAAATTTAATTAAAAAAAAAAGAAATCAATCCACATGCAAAAGTGATCCTACTTGCTCAAACAACAAAGCACCCCCTAACTGTGAAACTTTTGCCTCCGTTTTCACTGAGAAACGTTGTTTATTACCAACAACATCCAGACCGCTCTCAGTCTTCTTCCGCCCCAAATACTCCCACTCCCTCCACAATGGACCAGGAAGCTCGCCTGTTTAACCACGCTTCTCGCCCAAAAAAAGATGCCTCTTGGTTAAGTTTCATAACAGTTCATGAGATTGGCACTCGGAATCTTCTGACCTCCTTGAAATGTTCTAACCACTTCATTGATCCCCTTCCCTCTAAACTCCTAAATGAGTCCATTCACCTCCTACTCCCACTGTGAACAAAGATAATCAATGCCTCTCTCTCCCAGGGCTTCCTTCCCAACTGCCTCAAAATTGGTCACGTTTCCCCTATCCTAAAAAAAACTCAAACCTGTCCGACCTTAACAAGTACCGCCCCATCTCCAACATCCCTATTCTGGCCAAACTCGTAGAAAAATGTGTGCACTTACAGCTCCTCAACCACATTGAACAATTCCAACTACTTGACCAGTGCCAATCTGGCTTCTGATTGGGTCACAGCACTGAAATGGCCATGCTCCATATTGCCGACGATGCCATCCACTCGCTGGACCAGAATGAATCTTGCTTTTTGATCCTATTGAATCTGTCAGCAGCCTTTGACACCATCAACCATGCTACCCTGCTCAACATTCTAGAACAGAGGATGGGCCTCTCCAGCACTGTGCTAAACTGGTTTGCCTCCTTTCTACACAACAGGTCACAGCACTTCCTAATTAATCACACATTATCCGAGCTGGCCCCACTATCGCTGGGTGTCCCCCAGGGCTCTATCCTCTCCCCGTCACTGTTCAACCGCTACATAGAGCCCATAACCGATATCCTCAAGTGCTCCTGCATCTCTTATCGTATGTATGCTGACGACACCAAACTCTACATGAGAAATACCTCCATTGAGGACATCCACACCCTCAACATCACCCTAACATTAACACAATAATGGCTGACTCGCAATCATCTCAAACTAAATGCCCTCAAAACTGAATTCCTACTGATCACTCCACCCACTGCCACCTTTAGTGTCACTGAATGGTTTCCCCCTTCTCTCTACCTTAAACTGCACCCCACATATCATCGACTCCGCCAAATCCCTAGGTATCACCCTAGAGAAAGACCTCACCATGCATAAACACATCAACACCATCACCAGAGGAGCCAACCATCAGTTGCATGTCCTTAGAAAACTAAAACCTTTCCTCCCCGTGACTGACCTCACAACTGCAACCCAGGCGCTTCTGCTTCTGAAAATAGACCATGGTAGCGCTACCCCTGTGGGTCTCCCAAAAACCTCACTTACCCCTCTTAAGGCCACTCTTAATTCAGCAGCCCAGCTCCCAGGGATCCAAAAACAATTATCACATCACCCCTGACATACAGCGCTGAATTGGCTGCCACTTGAGGCCAGGATGCATCTCAAAATTGCTTGCATGACTTATAAAGCATTGCACCACAACACCCCTTCCTATCTGGTCCATAAACGGAACCTTTCAGGTGGGAACTGATCCTACTGAAGCATGAGCCACAAAAATGTAAGAAAATAAAATACCTACTACAGTTCCTTCTCCAGAGTGGCCCCTATTATCTGGTACTCTCTACCCACCGAGATCAGATGTAACCCCTCCACATTCCTCTTCAAGAAAGAAGCAAAAGAAATCCTATCCAACAAATTCCTCTCTTACTGAAGCCTTGACGTAGCCTCCACTCCCTGGTTCACCCCACCCTCTATTTTGCTGGCTGCCTTCTGACACTCCGTAACTTGCCCGATTCTTTGACCTATGCTTCACTTCACCCCCCTCGTTATTCTACGCATCGCTACCTCAGGGAGTGCTGTGCCACTAGTCCTCCCACTCTGCACTAATCCTCCCACTCTGCATCCAACCATCCATAAACTACCTCAGTACTTTTATGTACACTGCTGATCGTACTCCTCTTTGTTTTACTGTTGATTTGTACAGCTATTTTCACACTTTTATGTAAATCGGGTACTCCTGCTATTCTGCTTATATACTCCCACTATCTCTGGAGTACTATATATTTTTATTTTCTCTCTCTGTACCTCGTGTAACTGATTAAGTTCCTACTTCGTAAAGCGCCAAGCTGCCATGAACTCCAGCGCTAAGATGCCATGTTCCTTCACGACACTGGGCTAATCTATGCATCTGCTCTCCCGCTCCCTGGCTACTCCATTTTCATATCTACCTCAGGAATTTCTACTCTCATGTATCCTACTGACCTTCGGACTCTCCTTCTACACAATTGTTGCTGTGTATTTTTATTGGCATTATATGTAACTCCGGTAGGTGCTGCTATCTTGTTCCTTTTCCCGGCGTACACCGTTTGTATTTTTACCTCTACTATATATATATTTTTATGTACCCTTTATGTACCTCATGTTATTATTGTTGTGCTTATTTTTACCTCATGTTATTATTGTTGTGCTTATTTTTACCAATACTATATAAATCTTGCATTTCTACCACTACTATATATATTTTTAGGTACCCCCTATGTACCTCATGTTATTATTGTTGTGCTTATTTTTACCAGCACTATGCATATTTCTATGCACCCGCTATGTACCTTATGTTATTATCGCTGTGCTTACTCTGTAAAGCACTGGAATACCTTCGGGTCAAGTTTGCGCTATATAAAACTCACAAATAAATAAATAATCAGTGATGTCATCAGTGATATCACTGACCATATCATGAGTGATGTAATATGTGAGGTCATAAGAAGTGCATTGTGGGGGCATAAGTTATAGTTAGCTCAGGTAACTATAACTGCTGAATTTACTATGATATTGTAAGAGTAAAATCTGAGCCTAACTTTAACGTCCCTGTAAACTTTGTTTTTTTGTGTGGATTTCTAAGTTTTTTTAAATTCTATTTCCTAACTATAACAACCCTGTAACCCTTGTACATCTACAGTTTTTTAGTGCTAAGCAATGGGGTCCCAAAATGATTTATTTGTGTAGAATTCCCTTCTTTTTTATACCTGTATGCAAACATGCCTGACATTTTTTGGAACTCTAGCCAAAAAAAAAACAATGTCTCCTTCCTGCAAGCGATGGGGGCACAACAACCAAGCGCACTGGTGAGCAAGTTAAAGTCTTATTATAAAAGTCATGGAGTCCTATAAAAATGACGCTTCACTCTCCTAGGTCCCACTGCCAAAGACCAAGTCCTCACAAATGAATTCTACAAATGGAAAGGAGCGTCGATGTATCCAATGTGATATCCAATCAATTATTGTATTCACTTTCAAGAATCAAATCCATAGGCACGCTTGTTTCATATGTATATTCCATTTATTTATTCAAAGAAAATCATCGCTCCAAAATAGAACAGTATCCAATCGTCAGCCTACGCGTTTCGTCCTCACTTGGACGTCATCAGGGCTCCAGTACATATCCTAAGCGTTTCTCCTTACAGTTCTTCTCCTCTTCATATCCTCAACCCAAACATGCAGAAAAGTATGTCCTCTTGCCAGAGCGTCTTGTACTCTGGTCTTTCTGCCACGGCCTGGCCCGATAAATCCCGTTGTTATAACTTGTAAATTCCATTTTGCACCTTTATCTTTTTATTTCTTATTCATTTGCTGCTTGTATTCTTGATGTTATCAGTGTATCAATGTCACTGCAAATTCAATTAGCCCAAATGTTTTGTATTCCTGTAACCTTTGTTTTTTAAGTGAAATTCTACATTTTTTTATTTTATTCCCTAACTGTAACCTGTAACCTTTGAAAATAAGTGTGTGAGTGAGTAAGTGCATGAGTGTCTCAGTGGGTGTGTGAGTGAGTGTGTGAGTGAGTGTCTAAATGGATGGGTGAGTGGGTGTGTGAGTCTCTGAGTAGGTCTGGGAGTGCCAGCAGAAGTGTCTCACTGGGTGTGTGAGTGGGTGCGTGGGTGTCTGAGTATGTGAGTGGGCATGTGAGTGGGTGCATGAGTGTCTGAGTGGGTCTGTGAGTGGGTGCGTGAGTCTGTGAGTGGGTCTGTGAATGGCTGTATCGATCTGTGAGTGGGTGTCTGAGTGCGTCTGTGAGTGAGTGTGTGAGTGTCTGTGTGGGTATGTCAGTAGCTGTATGAGTGACTCGGCCACAAACGAACTGCACGTGCTCTTTTATCCAACAGGAGTCCACAGTTTTGCACAAAATATCTACCCAAGTGGATTTCTTTCTACCTCCTTGGTTAAATGGGCAGTACTTATTCTACACTACAGCTGTGTAATGGAGCACAAGGAAATGTTACCAGGGACCTTGTGTGCATTTTGGCAATATGATTGTTCCTGGTGTGTCTTTATCCAGAAATATGTGATAACATGAATCCTCCTACAGAGAAGACAACGAGACTACAAAGACATAAATTTCCACCAAACAAGGCTCGTTCCTCTTAACTATATGAAGTGATTCTTTGTTTGGTGGAGATGTCCTCATATTCCTCGGCATCAAGAACTCCTCACCAAAATCGGTGGGTAACACGCTGGGGAGGCCACTTGTTAGGCTGCCAAACCTCCTGGCAAAAAGGAGGAAGATCTTTGGATACTACTAAGGTGGACATGGCAAAACAGGGAAGTATCCAAGTGATTTTCACATTTGCATACTCCTAGCAATTTTAAGGGAGAACCATTTATTTATTTATTTATAAAGCGCCAGAATCGACCCCCAAAGGGGTATCTCTGCGCTCGAGACGGGCCACCTGTGGAAAAGGCTATCTGCTAGGAATCAGAAGCGGAAGAGAAAGGTCTTGAGCTGTTTCCTGAAATGGGAATGTTCCGTGCACTGTCTGAGCTGCACAGGAAGCTTGTTCCAATAACAGGGACCTAGATAGGAAAGGACCATGGACTCTGCTCTCACCAGGACAGGACAACAAAGAACCCACTGGTCACAGTCATATACAGACTACGCTCCAATAGATCAACGATGCAGTCACCTCCACGAAGGGTTTCAGATAGTTTTTAATATGGAATTGCCGAGAACACAACTTGCTTTGCCTTAGACAAGCCCAGGAGTTAAAATCATATGTCCTTTACTGAAGTGGAGCTTCAATGGGGGCATCTGCTATGTTCTATTTGTAACTGCTTCAGTGGAGGTTTAATATTCTGTGAAATGAGCACCATGGCCAGAACAACCCTAGAGACTTACATCCCGGCTGTGGCCAGGCCTTATTACATATTTCATTGGGGAGGGGGGCCACACTCCCCCCCGAGATATATATATATTTCTTCACCAAAAGTTCCCCATACGCTGTTGCACTAAGGGCGGGTGCTTTTTTCCAGTCGCGAGTGGAGAGCTCGCGTGCTACACAGCAACTTCAAAACAGGGGGGTCCTGGAGCACTCGCGGGGTCTTAAAAAATCTTTATTCATTACATTTCAGTCATTACGGCATGACACGTTTCGGCGTTTTGCCTTTCTCAAATGCCGTTCAAATGTATTCCACTTGAGACACTGCCTAATATTGGCTAAATTGCCATGTCGACCATCATCATTGGTCAGCTCTCGGCCAATGAGAGGACCAAATTCTAATGTATATATATACACACACACAAACATAGCAATGTAATGCACGTATATAAAACAATCACGTTTCAGTTCAAACATAAAACTCAGGCACATTACGGGCTATTTTGATATTATTTCTTAATAAAAATTGTGTCGTTGCTGATATTTTATATGTTGTACAGTTGTCCAATTAATATCCTAAACTTGTCAGGCACATTATTGCTGCCACACAATGCATTTGCCATAAGCTACATAAAAGACACCAACTGAGAGGCATAGCCTATACCTTTGAACTGAAACATGAGTGTTGTATATGAGCCTTTCATAGATGGGACTGAATACATTGGGTATTGCGCGCAAGGGCGTTATAATTTAACTGGGCATCCAAAAAAGATATTTCCCCTTTTTTTGACTGCAGTGTAAGCGTGAAGTGCTTTACAGCATTTACACTTTGGTCGAAAATGGTACAAAATACCAACTTTTAATTTGCTCAACATAGAGAAATGATTAACATGAGTTTTCCAATGTTTAAAAGGTCCTGAGGTCAAATCAAATATTAATTTGGCCATATTTGTGACCCTTTTCTGTAAAATAAACATGAGCTAACTGTATTTCGATTTAAGTTTTGTCCTATCCTCCTGGGCCAAGCTGGATCTACTGGACGGTCCATTTGGTGGGGAATAGCTGTTTCCTGATAGCAGAAGGGGGGGCAGAAATATGTGTAGGGTGATTGGATTTTTTTTTTCTTCGGAGTTTAAAATAGCGCAAACTCGACCCGAAGGTATCAGGTATCCGAGAACTTTACATGAGCACCAGTTGCGTTGCAGACGGACACATTCATTTTTGTTAGGCTCAGGGAGATTACGTGATTTGCCCAGAATCACAGGATGTTGAGCGTCGCTACCAAGACTCGACCCCGGCTCCCCAGATTCGAGGTCGACTGCCCTAGCCGTTTGGCCACATCCTCTCCCCAAATAATACTAACCAACAAGTCTGGGCATGCCCCAATCACAGGGACAAAAGAGAAAAAAGAAGAACTCTGCAACCAGTCATACCGGGAATTCCTTTTGACATCTTGGAGGGAAGGGACCAGTTTTGCAATGCCAGATAGGGCGGAGGTAATCCACAACAAAAGCTTTTGTAGACCACTGCTTGATTCTGTCATGTTGAAGGTATCCAAAATGCTATGCAGGGGGTGGACCAGCCTATAGGCTACTCCAAGAAAATGTCCTCCAAGGGCAAGGGGTGGAAGGGTGATGTGGCATCTTTAGATTGACCAGAAACACAGACCTTCTAGAAGTCTCAACCTCCACATTTAAACCACAGCACAAGGGCAGAGACTTGAGAGAGAAGGGAATTATAGAAGGGACCACTGTGTGGTTGAATCTAGCTTGGGGACGACTCGAGACTTGTGCTTTCTGGGACTCTGTGAACTCTCTCTTCAGAGTCCATAGCATTGGCCTTACCACTCCCTATGGAAAAAGTAGAGGGTGGGATGATAAAAACTTGGAAGGAGAGGGCTTCCTTGGATTTCTGTGGACCAATTCTGTCTCGAGTTGTCTTGGACGGGGTACCCCACACAGGTGCTCTGCCAGTGGACACAAGACTGTGGGACTTGTGGAGGCAAGTAGGTAGCCTGCTTTAAGGACCAATGGGTGCTGATATTGAGTGACCCTAGAACTGGCTGTCAGGAGCTGAGACGAGGATAGCATGTCCTAGAGCATTCCCACAATGGATTCAGAGCATTCTAAATAAAAATCTTCAATGATAAGCCATCTGGAAATTTCGAGGCCAGGAGGCCTTGCAAAACCGCTCTTGGTGGCTGAGGCACATCTAAAGGAGTGAAAAGCAACAAATCCGGTTCAAAAAGGTCCAGTGGGAACCGAGCTATTGGCAGTTTCTTATCTCAATCATGCACAGCTTTTTCATTCGGTTTTGAGGCTGCTAAGCAAAGGACAAATCTCACCAGATCCAGTGGTTTTATGTTTACTCCCCCATACATGGCCAGTGTCCCAGAGGACATGCGCAACACCAGTGTGCCTTTGTGTGTCACCAGGTCTCCAACGGAGCTTTGTTAACCCCAAGGGAGGGCCAGTTCTCTCTGGGGATCTGCTAGAAAATGGTACAAAATAACAACTTTTAATTTGCTCAACATAGAGAAATGATTAATATGACTTTTCCAATGTTTAAAAGGTCCTGAGGTCACAGGGAGGGCCAGTTCTCTCTGGGGATCTGCTAGAAAAGAGTGTTCCATGCTCAACACTAGAAATTGTCCATCAGAGGTGGCCCTGCCACCAGCTCACGCTCAGCAGGGAGAGGCCCAGAAGCTGCCTGGGTGGTCCGTGAGGCAGGGGCTCCCCTGGGCACCAAGTCACTTCATGCATGTGTGTGCAATTCCTGCCTTGCTCCTGTGTCAGTATAGCAGGAGCTGACATTTAGGCAACAAGCTCCCCCGCCTGCACATGAAGATGAGTGCCGAGTGGACTGGAAGTCAAGACTCTGAGGGCTGCCTCTCATCCCCCAGTGTGGATGACACAGGTGTTCTACCAGGGACAAGGACACCCACCTGTGGAAAAAGGATTACAGCAGCAGGCATTAGTATTTACCAAAATAGAAAAAAAGAAAGCTTTACTAGTCATATCAGTGGATGGTTAAAAGAAAACACCATAGGGAAAATGTATTGTATACTGGTGGTGGCGTCCCAGAAGGAGCACAGGCACCACAAAGTGCTCTTTATCTTTGTGGGGCGACGAGGAATAACGTTGAGCCCCTGGAGGGCACCGCATTCATTATTTGATAATGGGCAGCCCAAGACTTCTCAGGTCAAGTGAACCTGCAAGTAGTTTGCAAGCACTCCTGGGGCTGAGGTCTTTGACTAAAGCAGTGCATTGATATTTACTGTTGGATCTTCTGAGGTTGTGGGCAACCATGTTAAAGTAGAAATGAGACCCTTACGCTGAAATAATAAACATGCTAATGTTTAATTGGTGTGTACAGGAAAGTTACAAACACTGCATATATCTTATACCAATGAAAGTTACGTTCAGTACTTTGGTATTACCATTTGAGATGCTTTGTAAGGTTTCCATGATTGAAATACATGAAGGGAAGGGCTTATGTTCTGGGTTTGACTAATATTATGACATTCTGAAAAAGCCACCAGGTTTGACGTTGTGTTAATAAACCCCTTAGGTTATGTTTGTTGAATAAGGGGGGATATTTAGGGTTTTTAGTGCTCAGGACTTCCTGTTGCACACTTTGCTAGATGTGTCTCTAGAATAGGGGGTCCATGGTATATCTAGGGGTTATTTGACTTTTGCCAGCTTTCTTTGTTGTTACCCCCCTCCCCCCTAGGGTGTGAGGCCCTTTAGTGGGTGTCCCATAGTTATTTCCAACTGCCATTCTGTAATTGTTTGTTAATTTGTGCATAGTATTTTATTTTGTGTGAAATAAAGTACTTTCTTAGTACAGCATCTTTATTCAGCCTGGGATCAGACTTCAAGCCCTAGGCTGCCCCCAGTGTTACAAACTGGCAGGAGGTGGGGAAGCTTGTAGATGCACCGTGTGGGTGCTTAAAGGATGCCATAGACCCCGCAGCGCGGGACGCATCCGGGTGCATGCCCAGGCGAAGACTGAGCCAAGAGTGGGCCCATCTGAGCCCGTCCATGGCCAGATAAGGCTAGGCTGCCCCCCCCATGGATATTACATAAGGATTCTTTTTTGATGGTCTTAAGGAAGCAAGGTATTTCATTACTAACTTCTGTCTGCTGCTGACTGGGGGCCTAGATTTTGGGGCACCTGTAAAGCCATTTGGAAACATTTCCTTGTTATTTAACTCGTCATTTGTCTGCTATTGATCGTAAAGAGGTGGTTCTATTGTGGGACTCTCTTCCAACCGGTATTGGTAAGAGGAAAACCCAAACCCCAATACTTTCAGGTGTCCCAATAGTGCGACCCATGATACTTTGATGGCAAGAGCAGGATGGGTTATCAGTAAAGAAATTGATTTGGTGGAAATGTGTCTTTCCCTGGATTTAGCTGCCTTTGCGAGAATGACCGTGCTAGTTTGCCTACAAACGTCTGTCCAGGAGAAGCCTGGAGGAGGCCTGTCTAAGGGAGCTGAGCTGACTAATATCACGGCTTCTGGTCTTGATCAGGAACCACCATGTTAGTGCCCCCACCACCAAACGAAAGAGTAAGTCTAAGCATATCACTTCTTGTCATGAAGATTTACCTAGCAACTTTTCTAGCCCTCACGCTACTATGGATTTAAACCTCTATCCTAGTTATGATGATCTAATGTGTGCCCTCTTTTTTCCAAAATCACTGCTGCTTATTATAAATACCTTGCACCTCTGCTGGTTAAACTTGACAAACTCCCAGTCCAGATTGCAAAAATGACCAATACTTGCCAGCCTCAATTTAGGCCACTTACTACAGAGGTGTCCTCTTTTACTATCCCTGCTTCTTCGAAATCGTCTGTGTAACAGCTAAATACTTTGGTGTGCTCTTCTGATCAAGCATCAAACAACTCTCAGAAATCTTGTAGTAGGTCTGTTGTTAAGCACTCTATACCTGATGCTGTTGCCAGAACAGCCACTGCATCTTATTCCATCCACCCTAGCTCTATTCCCAGTTCTGGGCTTCATCATCCTTTGCCACGCATAAACCTTCCCCCAGAAAGTTGCTCTTTTGTCGTCATTTTGAGTAACGTGCCAAAGCTAGAAGAATCAAAATTGGAGTCTGTCACCCAGCTAAAAAACAAAGTTTGTCACTGGCTTATAAGACACTCCAATTTTAACGTCTGGGACTAGAATAACATTCTCCTGGTGCGGAGAGTAGACTGGATTGGGTCAACAAGAAAATTATTTGGAGATGATTGTGTCATTATAAATTTCAGTCAGCCGATTATAACCAGGTGATTGTTCTCCACACATCTACAGTCTTTTGACATAAAGGAAAATGTAAGTCTTCTGCCCTTAGACTTCTTTTACAGGCATCAAATAAAGGAGCATTCTTCAAATTCTCACCCTACGGCCCAGACTGACACCCCACCCAAAGGCCCTAGTATTACTTGCTACAAGCCCTTTGCAGGTCTGGCGAATCTCAATGATATGGACTGGCTTGATCAGGGCCGGAGGATTTGAAAAACACTGACAACTGGATCGAACCTTTCAGTGATAGACCACAGTAGTTGGTATCACTGCTACTAAATCCTCTGCTAGGTTCCCCTTACAGCCTGTCAAGTCGAGCAGTGCCTTCAATTAAATCCAGTCCCTCCAGAGACTGTGGCTCAGGAGCCCCATTAAAGTTTATCTGTTGGAATATATCAGGTTTACTATCTAAACCTGAATATGAAGACTGGCTTTCCTATATGAAAAGCTTTGAAATTATTATGCTACAGGAAACCCAGTGGCGTAGGTAGACCTTTTGCCGCCCGCGGCGGCTGCATGTGGGGGGGTGCCGCTACAATCCACCCCAATCTACCCTACTCTTATCCACCTCGCTCTACCACACTTCCACCTCACTCCTCTCTACCCCAGTCAACACCACTCCAATCTAACCCACCCTATCCCACCCAATCTACCCCAGTCTACCCCACTCCAATCTACTCCACTCTGCTACAATCCACCCTAATCTATCCCACTCCACTCTACCCCAATCTAACCCACTTCAATCTACCCCAATCTACCCCTTCATTCTTCCCCAATCTACCCCACTCTACTTTATCCCAATCTACCCCATTCCAATTTACCCCCACTCCACCACAATCTACCCCACTCCAATCGACCCCACACTACCCCCTCCACTCTACCCTAATCTTCTCACCCCACTATACCCCACTCCACCTGACTGCATTCTACCCCACTCCACTCTACCCCACTCCACTCCACTCTACCCCATTCCACCCTACTCTAATCTTACCCTCCACTCTGCCCCAAGCTACCCCACTCCACCCTACCCTAATTTATCCCAACACAATCTACTCCAGTCCATTCCACAACAATCTATCTCAAGCTACCCCACTCTACCCTACTCCACTCCACCCCATTCTACCCCACACCAATCTATTTCAATCTACCCCACTCCACCCCACTCAACCACAATCTACCACACTTCATTCTACCCCACTCTAGCACACTTCAACCTACCTCACTCCATTCTACCCCAAACTACCCCACCCCACTCTACCCAACTCGACCCCTCTACCCCACTCCTATCTACCCCAGTTCACTTCACTATAATCTATACCAGTCTACCCCACTCTGATCTACCCCACACCACTCTACATCAATCTACCTGACTCCACTACCCCACCACACTCTACCCAAATCTACCCCACTCCATTCCACCTGAATCTAGCCCACTCCACTCTACCCCACTCTACCCTACTCCAATCTACCCAAATCGACCCCATCCCACCATAATCTACCTTAATCTACCCCACTCCGATCTACCCTCTCTATCCTAATTTATCACACTGTAACCTACTCCACTTTATCAGTAGCAGCTGCTACCGGACAAGGGTGGTGGGGCGGGGGGGTATCGAATGGAGACTTTTTTTAAAAATGTACCTGAAATGGATGACCGCCGCCTCTCCTCTTCATCTTCTGGTCCCAGTACCGGCCAGCAGCAGCAGAAGGAAGCACCCGGGTAACAGGCTCTCCTGAGCCAATCACAATGCTGCAATGCAGTGTTGTGATTGGTCTGAGCGCCGTGGTTTGGCGCTCAGACGGGGACAGGGAGGCTTTCCAGGTTCCTCACCAGGCTGTGTAATGCAGCCTGGTGGGGAACATGCAAAGTGTGCAGGACTGCTTGGCCGGCCCAAGAGGGCCAGCCAAGCAGTCAAGCAGTCATGCACACTTAGGGAGTGCGAACCACTCCTCCCCCTGCGCTGCCAAGCCCTGCCCGGTTCCACTGATTTCCATCAAAAAAATACAATGATAATAACAATACGTTATTATCATTGTGTTTTTCCTTTGGAGCAGTGGGGCGACACTTAGAGGAGGAGCCGCCACTGCACTCTATCACAATCTACCATACTCCACTCCACCCCAATCTAACCCACTCCAATCTACCCCAATGCACCCCACCCCATAACCTTTCAGCCATGCTGAGCAGCAGCCACACCGGTGCACAACATGGCTAAAACTCATTGCCCAAGACAATAGCTCTCGCATAGGCAAGACTTATTGGCTGTGCAATTGCTTGTTTAGTAACTCACTACTAAAAGCAATAAAAGCAACTAAGCATTTAAATAATAACAGAAAAGCATTATTGCTGAGGAAATGATAAAAGTAGTCAATAAAAATGTCCGCACTATAAATAATATTCATTAAAGTAATTACCAAGTAATAGTCATAATAATAGCCATCCAACGAAGCCAAACAGATGGATCAAACCCAGCCGACATGAGGTCAGACGGGGTAAACTACACCTGGATCAGGAAATTTTTCCCCTGGGGGTGGGGAATTTTGCACGGATACTGGGGTTGTTTGCACCGGTCTTGAACAGATGTTAGTACCCATGCGAAGCTGTCTTTTTTGCTACTAGCTGTTGCAGTTTTCTGTTTTCAGCGCCGGGACGCCCCTTTGCTGGGGCAGCCGTGCGCTTTACAAGTCACCATAACATAACATAACATAACTAGTGCATGGCATTTTTGCACTGGTTATTCAACTGAAAAATTGTTTAACACTGGTCCAAAACGGTCTCGAGTCAGTCTCAAGTTGCGCAATTTACATGATGTGACCAATTTTCCTTATGGGTAAATTTTGATTTACCCATGAAGGCCATCTGAAACACTTTCCCCTCAGAATGCACCCAGAAGTGTTCTCGTCTCAGTGTCGTCCACCGGCTGGGATCACTGCATTTTTCAATGGCATTATTAATTTCATACAACCAGTTTTCCTAACTTGTACTTGGTTTCCAAGGTAACTAAATCATGATTCTGTTACTTGTTTTATTTTTGGATTAAACAAATGTTAAATGTTTACACATTTTTCATCGGTTGCATGTGCTGTAGTGATTACATGCCTTGTAAAATATATTTGCAACAACCATTTATTATGGTATTGAGTGCGGTCTTCACATCAATGAACAAAAGACATACATTTCAAAGGTTCGTTAAGTGATGGTTTGCTAGGTATTTGAGAACTTGGGGCTGTCAAAATACTACAGGCGGGGATAAAACAAGCTGCATTGAGGTATAAGATCTCTGGTCAGAAGCTTGTTATGACTGTCAGATGCCATGATATCCGCAGGCACTCCCTTAACATATGGCCTCCCAATACTATGGCATAAAACCCAGTAGTAACCAAAAAAGGTTTTTCCTTTTTCGCTCTGACAGGTAGTAGCGTACTAAATCTCTTCATTCTCTCCTTCTAGAATAAAATAAGCATTTAAAGACCCCGGTTATAAAATGGACACTGATGCCCTGCTGCAGCAGTGACAGGCTGCATCTCATAGTGCCCGATCTATCCTTATAGATCCTGGTGGGACCTCCCTAGAGCGTCAAACTCTGCATTT
Source organism: Calotriton arnoldi (assembly GCA_963921515.1). Lineage (NCBI taxonomy): Eukaryota > Metazoa > Chordata > Amphibia > Caudata > Salamandridae > Calotriton > Calotriton arnoldi. Next base: position 553,916 of record CAWUFW010005246.1, on the reverse strand, counting down.
TAAGGCACTAGACACAGTGGCATTGTGGAAGTTCTCTCATATGGCTGCCATGCATAGGGCAAATTGACATGTCACCACATTACAGCAGGTGCAGGTGACCATGGCACTCTGTGCCCAGCGAACTCAAAGAAATGGGGGGCCTAAATTGTTCTTGTTTGGCATCGTCTCACCTAAGGGCTAATTTGTGCCCCAGACTGGTGTAGCGGTTTGAGGGGAGCCCCTGCAGGCTCTGGGGGCACCTATTTTCCATGTTGCCATCTATGTGTTACTGATGCAAAGGGGCAATTTGGCTCCACTTCCTGCCACCACCATGGTTGTGAAATAATCACCGCGCAGCTGAGATGCGGCCCAAGGTGTTTTATAACGGACACACAAATTAATATATGTAGTTGAGCAATAAAAATACAAGGAGTCGAAGAACTTCAAAGGCTGAATTTAGAAGCAATCTAACCAACCAGAGCTGTATGAGTAGTAAATTGAGGGAAACGAAAAAATAATACTTGAGCCCAAAAATGCAATATCTTTTTTTGAAAATATCATCTTTACCAATTATAACCTGTAACGTGATTTCAGAGCACAGAAAACGATTTTGCGCTTTGAACATTGTTTCGCACTCTCCTGAACAGCCTTTCGAGCTCAAATCTTCCACATTGTGAATGCGCATGCTAAGTGCACGATAATAGACGCTGCATAAGGACCACCCGGACTGCTTCAAATGACCGCAGAGAAATCGGCGGCGTCTCTCTTGTGTGCGGCTGGGTTCAGAGACAATGAGCAGATGCTGCTCAAATGGAGGCCGCTCCATGCAGTCCTGGCAGAATCCCAGTCAGACGCGTGTCTCTTCAGATGATCAGAGCAGCGCCGCATTGAGACGGTCACGGACTCGTTCGAAACAAAAGTTTCAAAATAGAGGGCTCAGGGCTGGCTGCAAACTGTAAGAAGCAGTCCTTGCTTTTTAGGTCTCGCCCTGAAAGCCAGCGCTTCAGCGCTGGTTCTGGGCGAGACATTTTGTAGTGTGGGCTTGCAGAAATGCGACCACAACTTTTGGCTGGCCTAGAGCATGCGAGAACGCGCGCAGTAACGCGCATTCCTCGCATGCTCCAGGCCATCTGCCTTTGATGTCACTTGCTCCTCCCCCTCCCCCACCACAGAGCGCTTCTCGGGGCCGCGCGGCCATGTCACTTTCACGGCCGCGCGTCACTTGCTCTCCCGCTCCTCCCCCTCCCCCAACACAGAACACCAACCCAATTAGCCTATTGTGAAGCTTCAGCGCCAGTCCCTTTAAATCAAACTTATTGTCACTTAAGGCAGTTTTCTGCGATGTCCCGCTGCTCAGACCGGGGTGTCTGGCTCGGTTTCACCTCCGATCATAAAAGCGCTCCACCGTTGCCCCGGGCACAAGCACCGACTTCCTTCGGGGCTCCCTTGGTCTTTGTGCACTGTGCAGTGCCACTGGGGCCAAAGCGGGCATCCATACCCGTGTGCCTTTGTGGTGGGGAGGAGTGTCCTCATGTCTACAGTATTCATTGGGGCCACTGTCATTACCTGTTCCCGGGGCTGGACTTTGTCGAGTCAGAGAAGGAACAGCAGCCCGTTCGTGATATAAGGGTGCAGTAAATTAACATTATGGGCCCCTTTATCGCTGCCTTTCTTATCACAAGGAAACGTTTTCTGTGAGTGACCTGATGGGAATCCACATGCGGACTTATGTTCGGCATTATTGACCTCTTATCTCTGGGAACACGCCTTTGCTTCGACCCCATGTCATCAAAGTTTGTTTTGTGTTTGCGTGGGCGTGCTCTGAGCGCTGGAAACTCACATGAGCGCGCACAGTATTTCATCTGCTTGTGGCCCCAACCGGACGCGCCGATTGTTCCAACAGTGATTGGTGGGTTGTGAGGGATTATAATCCAGTCTCAGTCAGCTGGACCCATGACTGGAGCTGCTCCTGCTACAGAAGGGCACAGTGGCCAGTCCGCCTCTGAAGATATGAGATCTCACTGGCTGAAGCTCTGTGCCTCATCCATTTCTGTTCTTGCCAAGCTGTTCTGCAGTGCAATAACCTAAACACCACCACTAGAAAACGGTGCTTTGTTCTGAGATTAGAACTGTTCCTTAATAACATGTAAATGAATTTTGTACAACTAGCTGCACTTTGTAGGTGAGAGGCACAATTACTGCCATTTATTCATATTTCATGTTTTCCACGCTACTCATTCATGCTTGTAAACAAACCAATGTATAAATGAATCAGGCGCAAGTGGTACAGGGAGCGTGGCAAAATCTGAGACTACCCTTTATAGGGAAGTCTCCTCCCCCCAACAAATGCCCACCCCCTACTCCCTCTCTCTCGCTCTCTCACTACTCCCCTCTCACACACCGCTCTCACTACTCCCTCTCTCACAACACTCTCTCGCTCTCACTTTTCCCTCTCTCACACCACTCTCTCTCTCACTACTTCCTCTCTCACACCACTCTCTCGCTCTCTCACTTTTCCCTCTCTCACACCACTCTCTCGCTACTCCCTCTCTCTTACTCTCTCTACTCCCTCTCTCACTACTCCCTCTCTCTCACACCACTCTCTCACTTTTCCCTCTCTCACACCGCTCTCTCGCTCTCTCACTACTCCCTCTCTCTCACACACCACTCTCTCGCTCTCTCACTACTCCCTCTCTCTCACACCACTCTCTCGCTCTCTCACTTTTCCCTCTCTCACACCACTCTCTCGCTCTCTCACTACTCCCTCTCTCACACACCACTCTCTCGCTCTTTCAGTACTCCCTCTCTCTCACACCACTCTCTTGCTCTCTCACTACTCCCTCTCTCACACCACTCTCGCTCTCTCACTACTCCCTCTCTCACACCACTCTCTCGCTCTCTCACTACTCCCTCTCTCACACCACTCTCTCGCTCTCTCACTACTCCCTCTCTCACACCACTCTCTCGCTCTCACTACTCCCTCTCTCACACCACTCTCTTGCTCTCTCACTGCTCCCTCTCTCTCACACACCACTCTCTTGCTCTCTCACTACTCCCTCTCACACACCACTCTCTCGCTCTCTCACTACTCCCTCTCTCACACCACTCTCACTACTCCCTCTCACACCACTCTCTCTCACTACTCCCTCTCTCACACCACTCTCGCTCTCTCACTACTCCCTCTCTCACACCACTCTCTCGCTCTCTCACTACTCCCTCGCTCTCTCACTACTCCCTCTCTCTCACAACACTCTCGCTCTCTCACTTTTCCCTCTCTCACACCACTCTCTCGCTCTCTCACTACTCCCTCTCTCTCACACCACTCTCTCGCTCTCTCATGCACTAATCCAGCATTTCTCACATTGCTCACTTCAGCTCTTTCAGCACAGTTTCTTTAACATAACCTTTTTAAAAGTCCAAACTGCAAATACACACTCCCCCTCTCACACCACTCTCTCGCTCTCACTACTCCCTCTCTCTCACACCACTCTCTCACTTTTCCCTCTCACACCACTCTCTCGCTCTCACTACTCCCTCTCTCTCACACACCACTCTCTCGCTCTCACTACTCCCTCTCTCTCACACACCACTCTCGCTCTCTCACTACTCCCTCTCTCTCTCACACACCCCTCTCTTGCTCTCTCACTACTCCCACTCTCGTTCTCACTACTCCCTCTCTCTCACACACTACTCTCTCGCTCTCTCACTACTCCCTCTCTCACCACTCTCTCGCTCTCACTTTTCCCTCTCACACCACTCTCTCGCTCTCACACTACTCCCTCTCACACCACTCTCTCGCTCTCTCACTTTTCCCTCACTCACACCACTCTCTCGCTCTCTCACTACTCCCTCTCTCTTTTTTTTTAAAATATTTTTTTAATTGATTTTATCATGAAGAAAATACAGCTGAAGAATAAAATCACAATGTTTATAGTACAAATAATATAAATCTATAAATAGCTAATAAAAACCATTATCAGCAAGACCATAACAAAGAGCCCAAAGCAGCATAGAATCTAAATACAGGCAATAAATAGTTTTAAAGAGCTAAGACATTACATTTGAGACCGAGCTATATACAATAAAAAGGATAAAAGGCAGCCACACCGGCAAAAAAAAGAAGAAAAAAAAAAAAGAAAGATTTTCATAGCCATGCATTTCATTCTTCCTGGATGAATGGAGTAATCCAATCTGTGAACGGGCCCCAGATCTTTTTCCCTTTTATCCTGCCCTTTCTCCCTCTACGCTCATAAAGTGCTTTTTCTAAGTTATAAATATGCAAAAAACGGCTTTCCACTGTTGAAAAGTAGGAGGTTGCGTGCTTAGCCAGGCAGAGGCGACACAGAGTCTTAAAACTGCCATCGCAATAAAAATCAACTCTTCCCCCTTTTTCCCTATTGTTTCGTCTACCCCCAATAACATCAGAAGTGGTGTCAAAGGAACCTCCTCTTTTAAAACAAACTGCAAAAAACCTGATATTTCTTGTCCGAGTGACTCAATGCCTGGGCAGGTAGAAAAGATGTGTATTATATCCACATCATAAGCCTTACACCTAAAACAGTGAGTTCCTTCCACACCTCCCCATTTCGCGATCTTCGCAGGCGTGATATATAGATCAAACAAAGTCTTGAAATGTTGTGATTTCAGATTAGCTGCACACAGTACCGAGTTCCCCAATTCAACTGACTTAAGGAAGCGGGAGTCCAAAACCCCCAATTTATCCTGCCATCTTTGCCTGTGCTTGTCTAGATCATCTGGCAGCCACTCCAACAGGCAGCTATAAAGTTGTGAGATTGAGGACCCCGATCTGCGAATCAGCAATTCGATTAATGCCACCTGCCCGAAGCCTGCAGCCCCGCCTGCTTTTTTCAAAAGGAAATCCTTCAGCTGCAGATATTTAAAAAAATCTCGAGATCCTATACTAAACCTTTTCCGAATTATATCGAAGGAAGCTATGTGATCACCTTCTAAAAAATCCGCAATCCTGAAAAAGCCATTCCTGCCCCATCTTACCAAACACTCATCTTGTAGGACGATTGGGAGCTGATCATTCCCGATCAGGGGGGTATACCTGTTAAACCTGCCCACTCCTGCTTTTTTCCTTATACCAGCCCAGTTACGAAAGGCAGCAATTAAAACCTTAAAGCGGGGTTTTTTTTAAATAGATAGCTTCATAAAATTTTAATAAGCACCCATTAGCCCGAGTATTAATCAAGATTTCAAATATTGAGGGGACATAGCTAGGATCTTTTCTCTCCCTGGCCTTGACTCTAAAGAGAGGCCCATAATATTGCAGAGCTGCAGACAGATAATATAGCTTAAAATGTGGGAGCCCCCAGCCCCCTCTCTCCCGGGTGAGGGATAGAAATGCATTAGCTCTCCTTGTTCTGCCATACGACCAGATAAATCTCGCTACCTCCCTATCAATTAAGCAAAACCAAAAATTGTGTATCTCCAGAGGGATTGTGCGGAAGATGTACAGCAGCTTTGGGAGGACAATCATTTTAATAATATTACACCTCCCCATTATTGACAGCTTCAAGTTGTCCCAACGATGAAGGTCATTTTTAATTTTCCCCAATATGGGAGTCATATTTAACTCTACAATATCCTCAACCTTAGCTGTAAAACAGACCCCTAAATAAACCGCTTTCTCTACAATACGAATGTCCGAAGCTGTGGCAAATCTATTTATCAGGATCTGAGTTTTAGCTCTGTTTAGCGAGAAGCCTGAATAGATCCCGAAATCTTTCGCTATGCTTTCTACGGCTCGCATTGCACCATCGGGGTCAGAAGTAATTATGGCCACATCGTCGGCATACGCCAGGAGCTTAGTATGCCAGCCGTGTAAGCTTACCGGAGTGATGTGTGGCGAGGCTTCCAGCCACCTAAAAAAGGGGTCTATATATAATGCGAACAGCAAGGGGGAGGACGGGCAGCCCTGCCTGGTCCCCTGCAGATTGGAAAGGCCTCTGTTTCCTTCCCCATTATTCTTAGTCATGCAATAGGATTTATATACAAGACCCGTAATGCATTAATGAATGAAACCCCCAGGCCGTTGGACTCCAAAACCTTCCATAAATAGTGCCATGCCACACGATCAAACGCCTTCTCGGCGTCCAAGAAGGCAGCCCCCATAGGCTTGGCAAGGACTTCAGTAGCATCGAAGAGTGAAATTACCCTTCTAACATGGTCTTCAGTCCCCCTTCCCTGTATAAAACCATGCTGCCAAACTGAAATTAATTGATGCATCACGGAATTCAACCTGGTGGCTAAAATCTTTGAATATAGTTTGGCATCGCTATTAAGCAACATAATGGGCCTGTATGAGCCCAAACTAATAGGATCTTTACCCTTCTTTAAGAAAATCACAATATTGGCTGTGCCCCAAGAGCCAGGTGGTAGAGCTCCCTCCCTGATCTCCTTGAATAAACCAAGCAAAGCCGGACAAGTCTCTCTAAAAAGACCTTATAAAACTCCATAGGGATGTAATCAGTACCCGTAGCCTTACCCGCAGGTAGGGCTTGGATTGCGCAATATAGCTCCTCCTGAGAGATAGCCCGCCCCAGTTGTATACCCTCCTCTTGGGATATCTTTCCACTCGGTAGAAATTCCGATGCGACGTCTTCCGGAAGAGTAGCAGAGGGAGAGGTACTGTATAAATCCTCATAAAACTCCCTAAAGGCCTCTCTGATATCCCCCGGGTCTGTAACTACCATCCCCCTCATATTCTTAACCCGCTCAATGTGTCCGGACGCGGCCTGTTGCCTAGTCCTTACTGCCAATAAACGACCGACATTCTCACTAAATTCATAACAGTCTTGCCGTTTGGCCAAGTACAACCCTGCTGTCTTTTCCGCATTGAAATCGGACATACAGGCTTTAATAACCGTGATAGAATTCAGAGTTGCGGAAATATCTTCTCCCTTAGCCACCTTGCGTATCAGTTCTGTTTCCAGACCGGCAAGTTTCTGATAAAATAATTTAATCTGGGCAGCCCCTTTTTTCTGCTTGGTCAAGCTATATTGCAGTGTCTCCCCTCTTGTTGCTGCCTTGAACGCATCCCACAACATCCCTGGAGGGGCACTACCGATATTGTTCTCAAAAAACTCTCTAATCCAGCACCTCATATGTTCAACATATTCGTTATCTGATAAGAGTGCCCTCTCAAATGTCCAGCCTGTGTGCTCATTTCGAATCCCGCTACATAGTATCTCAAGGACAATTGGGTTGTGGTCTGACATTACTCTGGGAAAGAGCTCCACCCTAGCCTTCCGCAAAAGAGATGGGGAGACTAAGAAATAATCAAGCCGAGCAAACTTGCTATGGGGGGCCGAGTAATAAGTATAGCCAGGGTCATCAGGTTATAGTTTAGCCCATGCATCTACCAAGCCCATGTCTTTTAATAAATTATTATAAGCCCTCATAGAATGCGGTTTATACCCTTTACTAGAAACTCCTGTATCACCTGGGGTTCCTCTGGAGCCGTTGATGTTTAAATCTCCACAAACCACATATGGTGCCAGCCAGGAAGGTAGTTTGTTAGCTAGATAATGCAGTAAACCCGGATCATCTATCACTGGAGCATATACTGAACACAATGTAAAAGAATCTGCCCCGTTCTTGCATTCCATTATAACCCATCTGCCAAGCTTGTCCACCATCTTTTTTCCCAGGGTAAAGGAGCTATTTTTCGCAAGGATAGCGACCCCCTTGGTCCTTACATCTTGTGAAGTATATGCTAGGGCCTTCAGCCCTAAGGATTTATATAGATTACAATCTTTCCGTGCAATGTGAGTTTCCTGGAGGCAATATAGATCGGCCTTGAGGACTTTGAAATCTTCCTGAACCCTTCTCCTTTTAACACTGTCGTTGAGCCCACAGATATTTATAGTGGCGATTCGTATTTTAGCCATTTTACCCTTTTAAAAGAAAAACTTCCCAAGCTGTAACACCTCATTTCTTTATCTAAAATATTACATTGCCTGTCCAATCCACTAATCCTGACATCCATCAAGAATAGTCCCTGGTCTTTGATACCTTCCAAAAAAACACACAAATCCATAGAGATACCCTTCAGCTGTTGTTCACCCTTCACCATTTTAACCTGTACCCCCCTTGCCACCCGCCGCCCCCACCCCAACCTTCCCCTTCACCCACCCCCTCCCTGCCCTCCCTTTGAAAGCAGCCGGACCCATAGGGTCCGAGTGATGGAGGTATCAAGAACACCACAACCCCCCCCCCCAGGCCCCCATGCACCCCTCTGATCTTTAAACCGAAAGTCGTTCCTGAGGCCCCTTAGAAAAAGGGAAGGCCCAATCTAGTTCTCATCTAATGCTTATTTCCCACTGACTTGTTCCAGGTACTCTTTTGCCTGAATTTCAGAGGTAAAAAACTTAAAGGACCCTCTAACAATAGTCTTCAATCTAGCCGGAGCTAGCAAGAATGCCTCAAAACCTGCATCTTGGTATGGTTTGATCATTTGTCTCAGCCGCCATCTACGTTCCACCGCGATGTGGCAGAAATCGGGGCGAACGAAAAAGGAAGAGTCCTTGTACTGTCTTCTAGCTTCAGGACGAGCTTTTTCAAAAATGGCCTGTCTGAGCAGGTAATTACCCAAAAAAACTAAAATCGCCCTCGGCTGGTTAGAGTCTCTGCCAGAGGATCTACGGAGGACAGCTGGGAACCGGTGTACCCGCTGAATTTCTCGGTCCCAATCCCAGCCCCCTAGCTCTGGGAAAGCTTCCTTAAGTAAGTCCAACATAAAAGCACGGATGTCCTCCCCCTCAAGTCCTTCCTTGATCCCAAGAAAGCGGAGGTTGTTCCTCCTCTGGCGGTTCTCCATATCTTCAAGCTTCCACATTGCATCTTTTAATTGAGCTTCATGGGATGTAGAGCCTTCCCTTACCACCGACAGTTCTCTTTCAACAACTTCGGTTCTTACTTCAATGCTGTTCATCCGTTCCCCAATCTCTGCGCAGGCTTTGTCGACTTTCCGAACTGCGCCTTCCAGCTTCTTTGTAGCTTGTCTAGCTTTCTTGCCATCCGCCCTGGTCTCTGCACGATGTTCTTTAATTGATTCAGGAATATTACTTAACACTGAGTTCATATCAGCTGTCTCTTTATGTTGCTCCTTTGAGGGACCTGCAGCCTGACCCAGCGCCGATTCTGTAGGACCAGTAATACTAGTATGAGAGTAGTCCCATTTTAGACCGGTGCCAGTGATCCGCCTTCCCTGATTTTTTTGCATCTCAGCGGATCCCTTGTGTCCCTTAGACCTCCTTCGTTGTTTTTTGCGTTTTAGGGCAGTCTCTGGTGCCTCAAGAGTGCTAGAATCCGAGGACAAGATGCTATCCCCGCTTTCAATTTGGTCGGAGTCAGAGAGACCTGATATTAATTCCTCGGCAAGTGAAAAAAACGTATCTGTATTATCCGATATGTTGTCGTCTGCCGCTGAAACATCTAAAGTTCTGATATGTGCTGGACCCCCAGAGGCATCTTCTTGTATAGTAACAGATATGCCAGATGAAGGGTCAGATATAATACGAGAGCCGTTCACACTGGGATCCTGCGCCATCACGCATGATGTACTGACCCCATCTTCTTCCAAAGCTCCGGGCTGTATCATCAAGCCCTCCGACAAGGAATCACCTTGAAGGTCACTAAGAGGCTGAGCCTGAGATTCTAGGTCCATGTTCTCCATAAGGCCAGAAGTACTTAAATTTTGTATATCTTCCTTTGTTTTGAAGAAGCTCGTAATACTTGGTTGGGGCGGTGCAGAATTTGGGGCGAAATCATCCTCATCCAGGGCTGTCCCTCCTTCTTCCATCAACTTTGGAGCAGTTGTTTTCCGTCCCCCAATTTGTAGACGTTCAGTCGGAACCTTCCATCTCCCCACTCCTCCACTATCTACTTGTTTCTTTAGACTATGCGGCTCGTTAGGCTTTACAACCTGGCTACGTGAGGGCTCCGGTTTAGAGCCCTGGGATTGCGCCGGATTTCTTCCCACCGCTTCTTTTCCAGCTCTTGAGGACTTTGGGGGCATATTTTCAGGTTCCTCTGTGCTTCTGAAGCCAAGCACTGCTCTTTGAGCCCTCTCCAACCTCTCCAATAGTTTGCTGCCAAATGCTAAAGCAGATTCCAGCCAGAACTTCCAGGTAACGTGAAGTGACAGAGTTCTGGCAGCCAAAGGGTTAAGCCTCCAGCTTGCAGCCACAGCCGGCTCGCAGCCCGGCCCCGGCCCCGCCTCCGTCCTCCCTCGCCTGGGAATTCCACCCGCCACTTCGTAAGATGTCCTGATGCCAAGCTGGAGCTCTGCGTCCGCTCGAGAAACGCGATCCATCCGCCGGACCCAGGCCCACGACGGCAGCCGCTGCGAGCAAGAGGTGAGCCGTGTCTTTCTGTGGAGGGTTAGTCTAGGGGCATACTCAGGTCTGGGGAAGGGGAGCTACCATGGCGAACTACGCTGCCGCCGCCATCTTGCTTTTCCGAACTTTTTGGGCGAGATACTACTCCCTCTCTCACCACTCTCTCGCTCTCACTACTCCCTCTCACACCACTCTTGCTCCCTCATGCACTAATCCAGCATTTCTCACATTGCTCACTTCAGCTCTTTCAGCACAGTTTCTTTAACATAACCTTTTTAAAAGTCCAAACTGCAAATACACACTCCCCCTCTCACACCACTCTCTCGCTGTCACTACTCCCTCTCTCTCACACCACTCTCTCACTCTCTCACTTTTCCCTCTCTCACACCACTCTTGCTCTCTCATTACTCCGTCTCTCACACCACTCTCTCACTACTCCCACTCTCACACCACTCTCTTGCTCTCTCACTGCTCCCTCTCACTACTCCCTCTCACACACCACTCTCTCGCTCTCTCACTACTCCCTCTCTCACACCACTCTCACTACTCCCTCTCACACCACTCTCTCGCTCTCTCACTACTCCCTCTCACACCACTCTCGCTCTCTCACTACTCCCTCTCTCACACCACTCTCTCGCTCTCTCACTACTCCCTCTCTCACACCACTCTCGCTCTCTCACTACTCCCTCGCTCTCTCACTACTCCCTCTCTCACACCACTCTCGCTCTCTCACTTTTCCCTCTCTCACACCACTCTCTCGCTCTCTCACTACTCCCTCTCTCACACCACTGTCTCGCTCTCTCATGCACTAATCCAGCATTTCTCACATTGCTCACTTCAGTTCTTTCAGCACAGTTTCTTTAACATAACCTTTTTAAAAGTCCAAACTGCAAATACACACTCCCTCTCTCACACCACTCTCTCGCTGTCACTACTCCCTCTCTCACCCCAATCTCTTGCTCTCTCACTACTCCCTCTCTCACACCACTCTCTCGCTCTCTCATTACTCCCTCTCTCACACCACTCTCTCGCTCTCGCATGCACTAATCCAGCATTTCTCACATTGCTCACTTCAGCTCTTTCAGCAGTTTCTTTAACATAACCTTTTTAAAAGTCCAAACTGCAAATACACACTCCCCCTCTCACACCACTCTCTCGCTCTCACTACTCTCTCTCTCTCTCTCACACTACTCTCTCGCTCTCACTTTTCCCTCTCACACCACTCTCTCGCTCTCACTACTCCCTCTCTCACACCACTCTCTCGCTCTCTCACTTTTCCCTCTCACACCACTCTCTCGCTCTCACTACTCCCTCTCACACCACTCTCTCGCTCTCACTACTCCCTCTCTCTCACACACCACTCTTTCGCTCTCACTACTCCCTCTCTCTCACACACCACTCTCTCGCTACTCCCTCTCTCTCACACACCCCTCTCTCGCTCTCTCACTACTCCCACTCTCGCTCTCACTACTCCCTCTCTCTCACACACTACTCTCTCGCTCTCTCACTACTCCCTCTCTCACCACTCTCTCGCTCTCACTTTTCCCTCTCACACCACTCTCTCGCTCTCTCACTTTTCCCTCTCTCACACCACTCTCTCGCTCTCTCACTACTCCCTCTCTCACCACTCTCTCGCTCTCTCACTACTCCCTCTCACACCACTCTCTCGCTCTCTCACTACTCCCTCTCTCTCACACCACTCTCGCTCTCTCATGCACTAATCCAGCATTTCTCACATTGCTCACTTCAGCTCTTTCAGCACAGTTTCTTTAACATAACCTTTTTAAAAGTCCAAACTGCAAATACACACTCTCCCTCTCACACCACTCTCTCGCTGTCACTACTCCCTCTCTCTCACACCACTCTCTCGCTCTCTCACTTTTCCCTCTCTCACACCACTCTTGCTCTCTCACTACTCCCTCTCACACACCACTCTCTCGCTCTCTCATTACTCCCTCTCTCACACCACTCTCTCACTACTCCCTCTCTCACACCACTCTCTTGCTCTCTCACTGCTCCCTCTCACTACTCCCTCTCACACACCACTCTCTCGCTCTCTCACTACTCCCTCTCTCTCACACCACTCTCACTACTCCCTCTCACACCACTCTCTCGCTCTCTCACTACTCCCTCTCTCACACCACTCTCGCTCTCTCACTACTCGCTCTCTCACACCACTCTCTCGCTCTCTCACTACTTCCTCTCTCACACCACTCTCTCGCTCTCTCACTACTCCCTCTCTCACACCACTCTCGCTCTCTCACTACTCCCTTGCTCTCTCACTACTCCCTCTCTCACACCACTCTCGCTCTCTCACTTTTCCCTCTCTCACACCACTCTCTCGCTCTTTCACTACTCCCTCTCTCACACCACTCTCTCGCTCTCTCATGCACTAATCCAGCATTTCTCACATTGCTCACTTCAGTTCTTTCAGCACAGTTTCTTTAACATAACCTTTTTAAAAGTCCAAACTGCAAATACACACTCCCTCTCTCACACCACTCTCTCGCTGTCACTACTCCCTCTCTCACACCAATCTCTTGCTCTCTCACTACTCCCTCTCTCACACCACTCTCTCGCTCTCTCACTACTCCCTCTCACACACCACTCTCTCGCTCTCTCATTACTCCCTCTCTCACACCACTCTCTCGCTCTCTCATGCACTAATCCAGCATTTCTCACATTGCTCACTTTAGCTCTTTCAGCAGTTTCTTTAACATAACCTTTTTAAAAGTCCAAACTGCAAATACACACTCCGCCTCTCACACCACTCTCTCGCTCTCACTACTCCCTCTCTCTCACACCACTCTCTCTCTCACTTTTCCCTCTCACACCACTCTCTCGCTCTCACTACTCCCTCTCTCTCACACACCACTCTCTCGCTCTCACTACTCCCTCTCTCTCATACACCACTCTCTCGCTCTATCACTACTCCCTCTCTCTCACACACCCCTCTCTCGCTCTCACTTCTCCCTCTCACACCACTCTCGCTCTCACTACTCCCTCTCTCTCACACACTACTCTCTCGCTCTCTCACTACTCCCTCTCACACCACTCTCTCACTCTCTTTTCCCTCTCACACCACTCTCTCGCTCTCTCACTTTTCCCTCTCTCACACCACTCTCTCGCTCTCTCACTACTCCCTCTCACCACTCTCTCGCTCTCTCACTACTCCCTCTCACACCACTCTCTCGCTCTCACTACTCCCTCTCTCTCACACCACTCTCGCTCTCTCATGCCTAATCCAGCATTTCTCACATTGCTCACTTCAGCTCTTTCAGCACAGTTTCTTTAACATAACCTTTTTAAAAGTCCAAACTGCAAATACACACTCCCCCTCTCACACCACTCTCTCGCTGTCACTACTCCCTCTCTCTCACACCACTCTCTCGCTCTCTCACTTTTCCCTCTCACTTTTCGCTCTCACTACTCTCTCTCACACCACTCTCTCGCTCTCTCACTTTTCCCTCTCACTTTTCGCTCTCACTACTCCCTCTCACACCACTCTCTAGCTCTCACTACTCCCTCTCTCACACCACTCTCTCGCTCGCACTACTCCCTCTCTCACACCACTCTCTCGCTCTCACTACTCCCTCTCACACCACTCTCTCGCTCTCACTACTCCCTCTCTCACACCATTCTCTCGCTCTCACTACTCCCTCTCTCACACCACTCTCTCGCTGTCACTACTACCTCTCTCACACCACTCTCTCGCTCTCTCACTTTTCCCTCTCACACCACTCTCTCGCTCTCTCACTACTCCCTCTCACACCACTCTCTCGCTCTCTCACTACTCCCTCTCTCACACACCACTCTCTCGCTCTTTCACTACTCCCTCTCTCACACCACTCTCTTGCTCTCTCATGCACTAATCCAGCATTTCTCATATTGCTCACTTCAGCTCTTTCAGCACAGTTTCTTTAACATAACCTTTTTAAAAGTCCAAACTGCAAATACACACCCCCTCTCACACCACTCTCTCGCTGTCACTACTCCCTCTCTCTCACACCACTCTCTCGCTCTCTCACTACTCCCTCTCTCTCACACCACTCTCTTGCTCTCTCACTACTCCCTCAAAAACACAGATGAATCTTATTGTGACCATGATTACTGCAGTAGGCGGTTTAGGATACATATGATATTGGTTGGAACAGGAGCGCTTCCTCGCAGCTTTCCTCCATCTACTCGCCTCCAATTTCAGCTATTTAGCCGATGATGATGGCCATGCGTGCCCAAGGGAGCTCTGTGGACAAGACTGCGTGAGCAGTGGTCAGCTTCCGAACCCACCCTCTGCATTGTTTGTTCATGCAAAGCTCGATACTGAAGGAGGTTGAGATGCGACATATTTAAAAGGCTCCATAAACATAAATGTGTTTTCTGTGAGCGCAATAAACAACAGATTATTATTATCGCTGAGTGATATTTACAATCTACACTTTACTTCTAATAGATGGCAATATTTTGAAGCAGAAAGAAAGGCATTTTTGAAAACTCAATTGTGGGAATGACCGGATTAACAGGATAATGTGCTGCATGGCTAAACACTTATAAGGTCCAAAAGGCGAGATCTACTGGCTATGCCAATGCTTGTTGATTCTATGGTCGCTACGCCAACAGATCCAAGCTAGCCTGGCTGATGGGGGTGATACCCCGAAAACGGTTGCAGGATGCTTGTTTCTGGTCCAGTGAGGACCTTCACTGGCAGTTCGGGCTGGACTGTTCCCATGTGGAGCAGGGTCAAGACTGATTTGCATACGTCTAAATCGGAATGGCGTGGCGTGCAAAAATACTATGGATTTAACCTAGATCTGTGACTGGGGGTGAATGTTTGATTTGTTCAGCATTCCGTCCATAGCTGTTCTTTTTTGCAACTATAGGGGAATATGGCAGTTCCAGAAGGACCGGTCTGACAGGTCAGTGGCTGTTTGTGACCCTGCTTAATGGTCTAGTGAGACGATTTTTCTGTTGATTTCCCTTAAATTACCACAAACATTCTACCAGCACAAATGCATGTGGTCTCCTATACCTTGCAAAACACCTATACAGCATATCTTTACAAGTTCAAAACTGCCCTGATTTGCAAATGTGGGCCATTTTTTAGCTATCTGATGCCCTAATGGGAAGACCCGTTTATTTTGGTGTCAAGTCCTATTTTCTACTCCAGGCCGTTCAATGTCATGATGAAGGGGATAAACTGTGACTGGCCAGTGTAATCAGATGCCGCTGTGAAGTTTATTCTCCTCTTTTCCACATTCTGGGGTGAGGGCCTACAATTACATTCAAAATATGGAGTGTATTCATAACTAAGCGCTGCTTTGCCTGCACCTACAGTGTGTATGTAACGAGTGAACAGAAAATGCCCTCTCAATAAAGACAGAAAAACACCTGAAGAGCAACCAAACAAATGTGCTTTTTTTCAGAAAGGATATCCTACTGGTACGTCCCCGTTCATGTTTGGTAGGCAAAGTCATATTTCTAATGCTGGTACATATTACATAAGTAGGGGGACAAAGAGTGCCATTTCTGAGAACAAAGTTTCAGGTAACAGTGCCTACAAGGGATTTCCTTTAAACACAATCTAGTTTGATATTTAACAAACCAATTTTGAGAGCCCAAATTAGTGGCTTCAACTAAATGAATTATTGAAATTAATTGCAAAAATCACAGAAAAGTAAATCAAAAGTAACAAACAGATGGGTGTATACTTTTTCTATACAAATTTATGTGAATAAATAACATAGCAAGAGGGTACACAACACAGTTAACAAACAAAAATGACTGAGATTAATAGTTGTTACAATGATCTGATCTCAGTCATTTTTGTGAAAACCCATTTCATATATTTTTTACAGATGGAAATTATCATTAAGCATACAAAGATTAACTCCTATATAACAATGTTAGCGAAAATGGGTAATAATTGTGGACGTTTCGGTCTTATCTTGTATAACATCTTGAAGACCATCTTCAGGACCAGAAATTCATATGTAGACTGAAGACCCTTGGAATAAAAACGGGTATTGACCTATGAATGAATGGCTCAAGTGGAAGGCTCAGTACAATCTGGACTAGATAAATAAATTATCTTACAGTATTGTTGCCAATGAAGGATTACTTCTGACAGACATTGTGAGGTAATCACCATTAAATTATTTGCGAGTCAACACTCGCAATGTCAATTATTCATTCATTCAGTTGGTTCACTAATGGCATCATCACCAGGGAGTTGGGGGGGTGGGGTCATTAATGCTTCTAAATTCATGTTTAAAACCTTCATTTTTAATAAATATCTCTCAGTTCAGTGATATCATTTAATGCACTAAAGTGTAGCACTTCTGCCTGTTAAAGAAGTACAAATATTTCATTTTAAAAGGCGTTTATCATTTTTATATGATATTTGTTGCGTAATTTACATGCCAAATATGTTGATGGCTCAGCTCGTGCTATGTATGGCTCTTAGAGCCAAGTCAGACCCTTGGCTCGACTCTGGCTTGGCTCTTCCTATTAATTTGTTAACACGCCCACCTTTTAGAAAGTCCTTAATATGCAGTTGCTGTGGTGTGGCCAGGGTAAATGTTTCCTTTTTAGTGAAAATTACATTGGCTGCTTTTTATCATTTATTACATAGTACACCCCCTTCACTTTCTGCTGTGAAGTGGGGCTCGTTTTTCTACGAAGGAACACATTTAAAAGACCATCATTCTCTGTTTCTGACATTAAAACATGAGCAGTATAAAATAGCGCATGAAGGAAGGGAAAGTCTTTTTTTTAAAAAATATTTGTGACTCAAAACACATCAGTCCCGCTTCTTTTCCAGCCTTACTCTGATCCTTTCAGCTTTTGGTATTGGGGATGGGAAAGTCACTCCATTTCCCGTCGGTCACAAAATCACTGGACTATGAAAGGGACCTCAAGTGTAGGCTGATAGTGACCTTTTCAGAATGAAGTCATTTACAGCAGAAAAACCTTTAATGGTCATTAAGTGCTCCCTGGACCTAACATTACCCTCCGGAAGGGATGATTCCTTATGTTTTTTGAATGGTGAAAGCTTTTACCAATAGCATAATACAGGCACTTGGGAGTTACACTTACTCCCACTCTATCAACGCAGAGAGGAATGTATTTAAGTAATGTATCGACACCCATGGGGGACGTGTTACATTTAATTTGGCCTACTGGGGTCTCTTGTAGCCTCGCTTAAAAGGGCAGAGGCGTGCAAAAGGAGGCCTTTAGCTCTTGATGGCTTTGGTGCTTCTCAGTTTAACTCTTGAGTGTCTGGAGGGTAGGTGCTTGAAATAAGCCTTGTCGTTGACAAGCAGCTGATGTTCTTCCACTCCACGCCTACCAGCACTTCAGAACTTAAATTTAATTGCAGAAGTTAGAGCAATACCATTCTTTGATGATTTATTCATATTGGCAAAGAGGGGCTTGGTTAGAGGCGTTTTGGAACAGCCTGGGTCCTGTAATAAACTGATTTTTGACCACTTCACAAAGCATCCGACTGTACTACTATTAATGATCCCACTGTATAGTGCTTAAATCAACACCAGAAGCACTGGCAAAGCCAACAGTTCTGCGTTTAATTTGCTAAAGCATGCAGCTTTAGCACACTGGAGTGAAACACAATGGAGGGAGCTGGCCCAAGGGACCATGGGGGCAATAGTTGTAAAAGTAATCCCTCAAGCAGCTCAATGCAAACCCTCCAGTGGAGGCAGAAGGATACACCCAAGCAGCCAATGGTATTAGGTTAGAGATGGATACTCCATTTGCCTGAGCCCTGATGCGATTGTCAAAGTCTCAAGCCAATGGCTGAAAGGGTCAGGTAGAAAAGCAGCAGTAGTTGAAAGAGGTTACTCAAAGAACACTCTATGTATATTGTAAGCAGTATGTCCGTTTGAATGATGCACTGTCAAAAACTCCCAGACTTAAAGAGGCTCAAGGATTTTGCTTTTTTTAAATTTAACCCGAACAATCTGAGCTATGGAGAAGGCCGCTAACAAACCTCTTTAAGCTTTAGCTAGCAGCTAATGTTTATGCCTGGACCCAAGATTAGAGAGTCACTACCCAAAATGCAATTAGATCTACCACTACCACCTTCCCAGGTAAAATGCGTGAAGTGTAAATGTGTGAAGTGTTCAAAAAAGTATGACTAACTTTAACGGCGGCCTCTACTTAAACCATCAGTTACAACGAAGTTCATGCTACTCATAAATGCTTACTCTGCCTGTTGTTTTTGTCTTATTCATTTAAAAAAATGGCTAATTACATTTATTTTGCACTGAATACATATAAAGTAGATATGGCTGTGGGACTATTCTTGTGAGAACTGCAAACGTTTAATTGAGTTTTTGTGTATTACTTTGCTTTTGTTTTTTACAATTCTTAGCCAGTTTGCTGTTCTGTTTTACGTATGTCTCCTGTCAGTATGGATAACATATTAGAGTCATACAATGATGTTAATAGTTGTTGCTACAACAGTAAAGGAACGCACTACCCAGTGAAATAACAAGACAAGTTTACATGTGACTGGTACAATTTTAACCTGTGCTTATCAAGTGTTAGGAATCAAAGGCCCCCATTAGGAGTAGCTTGTGTTAGATGCAACATTTATCACACCTGATAAATAATGATACTGTGGCAGTAGTTATGGGGTGAGATAAAAACACTTATTACGTTTTTTTTTCCCTCTAATAGTGTGTATTTTTCTCCAATAAATATTAGCAGGTGTGACCTCTTGAAATTTAGCGGGGGTGTGATTTTGATCCCAAAGCTTATAATTCTAATATGTGGGGCAAAAGGAATCTACACCAGTGCTGGATTTGAAAAAACAAGACTCCGGGAACCCATACATTGGGGTGAAGGTGTGGCAACAAAAAGGGGTGGAGTCACGAGGGGAAGTCATTAAATCAGTCCAACAGTCGACTTAATTATTTTTTATTTTTTAAACTCTGCCACAATGAAATAGGCCTAAGAAAGAGAAACATGACAGTAAATCTGTTCTGGTCTAATTGGTTGCAAAGGCTGCATTTTAAAATATCTTATGGTGTTAAGGACCTGTTGCAGAGAGCTTTGTGTGCCAAGTAAATACGAGGCCACATTCCAGTTGATTGTTTTTTGCCCACTGTGCCACTCTAGATAGAGACTTGCCTTATGCAAGTCAAGTTCCGTCCTGCTTCAAAAGTAACGGGCCATCCCCAATGGAAAGACCACGCCCGTTCCAGATGTCAGAACGGTTTTGGCTTAATTAGGCATCTCACTAAGGCATAGCTTGAGCCCTATGCCACAGTAAGTATGGGACCCATGTCTGGGAACACCCGTTATAATAACCTGAGCTATGATTTCCTCCCAGATATGATAACCTCAACTTTTTAAAAGTACCTAGTGCTAAGCTAATGGGCAAAAGGCTATGATATGCTTCTATTGAAGTCTTTCGGTTAGAATAAGACTGTATATTTATTGGATTTGGAGAGACAGTTAAAGGTGACAATTTGGCTCAAGTGAAATCTAAATTACATTGGCACAGTTCACATAATTTCAAGAATTACATATAATGCTTAAAATAATCCCACATTTACACACATTCGGCCGCATCATATAATTACACCTCCATTTGTGGCAAAATTATATTGCGCGATCATCCAGAACACAATCACCTGTTGCTCACAGTACTAGTGTTTTTCTCAATTTTTTTTTAGCGTACAATGCATCTTCATGTCAAAAATTTATACAAGGATGCATTTCACACAAAAATATTTTGCTAAATGACGGATTTTTAGTTTGCATAATTCTGTGTCATTTTGCTGAAATTTTGCTTAATTAACCAAAAATATATTACATGGATTTTGCAAACCCCTGGTGAGTCAAGACCGATGCACTAGGCAATTTATGATGTTAGGCAGTAAAGGAGTGAGCTTGCTGGGTGCACTGTCTTGGACGGACAGCTTGCGTTGTCATTTGGGGCGCCGGAGAGTTTGAAAATATTGAGATGCCTTTCAGTTGGCTGGCGAGGAAACTCATTAGTGATCTAGGCACTCGTTTGAAATTTTCAAAAAAGGGTCATTTTGAGCAGGCCGAAATGACTGACAATGCAAGGTAGACTGCCATTCGATGTGACGTATGCAAACGTAGAGTGTTTGTGTGCACTTGCAGAGTCTCCTGCTTGATCCTATATGCCTCCAGTCCATTATTTTGCTTTGTCAAAAGCTGCATAAACGTATCTTGGCCCTCGTTCACTGATTGGTTGCATCATCCAGCCGCAATCATACTGAAGCCTGATAGGCTTTAGCCCTCGTTAGTGAGACGTAGTGGAGATGAAGCGGCGTAAAGACTGTGTAAGAAATGACCGATTTTTGTTTTCACAGGTTTCATAAGAGGAACGTTTAAATCTTCTCTGAGAGTTAAAATGCTACTGGAAAGGGTGAACAGTGAAAGGGTGAACAGCGACACTCTGAAAGTAAGAGGAACAATTCAGTCGTTGGTGTGTGCTACATATGAATACTATTATGAATATTTAATTATATGAGCTATATTATTGCCATTATTTCTATCAACCACTGTGGATTTAGAATTGCAAAGATCTATCCTAGGCCATAATAATTTTGGCATGTGTTGAAACAAGTGCATAACTGTAAAGTGAAGCACTAGAAAATAAACTATAGACCCCCCTGCAGTTTTTGGTCGATACATTTTGTGTCAGAATAAAAGTACACACCCACAGAAGTCTTAGGTAAACACATTTTCATTTTGGAGCTCATATTTCTTGGTATTAAGAATAGTTGTAGGACTTTACATAATATTGAGCGTTAACATCACCTGTATGTGTGAGAGCCAGGGCAGATAACTCCGAGCTTACATGCTGCTCACAATCTGAAACAGTAGGTTAGGAACTAATTCGGGTACCTGAAGGCCATAAATTCCAACCCCTGAAGGGCCAAATAAAGACTTCATCCATCCCAGGTTGATGTACTGAGTGGCATTAAAACGGGCAATGACAACACCTGTAATTTTACCGAGCTCTGAGATGGCGCTAGAAAGGGATGCCATGATCAGAAATCCTGCTCCGAGGATCTGTGTTTGGAGGCACACTCGATCCCGATGGGTAAAGCATGCAGTTTGTGTGGATCTCCGATGGCAATATTTCATTCGCCCCCAAATAAATATGGTGTCCAAACCTGC
This sequence comes from Calotriton arnoldi, assembly GCA_963921515.1. Classification (NCBI taxonomy): domain Eukaryota; kingdom Metazoa; phylum Chordata; class Amphibia; order Caudata; family Salamandridae; genus Calotriton; species Calotriton arnoldi. The sequence goes on along the minus strand of CAWUFW010005246.1, from coordinate 532,395 downwards.
ATTTCACCACTTATGTCTGCCAAAAGGGTCCTTCACTTGTTAAACTGCTCCCAGAACATCACCCTAACCATCACATTGTTATGTGGCATTTGGATTGCTGCAACAGCCTACACACGGTCTCACAGGCACATCTCTCTTGAGACACAAAGAGTTCAAATGTATGCGGCTCGCCTCATATTTGGCCTAATATGAGATAAACAAGTTACTTTTGCCCTTAGATCTCTCCTTTGGCTTCCAGTAAAATAAAGAGTGCTCAGTAAAGTGCTTTGCCTTGTACACAAGGCACTCCATGGCTATGCACTGAACAACCTTGTAACATGGTTGCCCCTTACCAATCTACAAGATCCCTAAAGTCTACCAACAAATGCATAATGCTAACTCAATCGCTCAAGTACAGTATTTATAGCGATCGATCTCTCACACCTAGAGCTCCACCCTGTGGAACTCCCTGCCCTTCATTTAAGACTGAAAAATATCTACGTCAAATTCAGAAAATCCTTATAGGCTCACCTCTTCAACCCAGCATTTCGATAAAAATATCAGCTCCATGACACCTTCCTTCAGTTGTATCTTATAATGTGCCCAGCCAGATGCTTAAGACCAGCACTGACTCTCCAACCAGGTTGTTAGGACTTTTGCTCTTTCAAGGTTTTGTTACCTATTTGACATTTGAAGGCAGACTATATCTAGACAGTGTTTGCTGTTCCGGGAGGATTGACACGGCTCACACCAGCAGTTCTTGGATAAAGACTATAGTGATACTTATCTAGTCTGGAGTGGAAACCAAAATCAGCCGTGGCGGAAATGTTCAAACCAGCCCTACACTGCGGGAGGCTATAAGTAGAATGGGGCAGAGGGTGCATGACGGGGCCAAAGATTTAGATCGTGCTCTGAAGGCTGCCCTCTAGCCTGCAACCTACCAGGGAAATACCAGTGTGGCAGAATAGCCAGACTGGCCCTGTACCTACCCCTACCTCCTATATGTACCCACCGCCAAAATCCTCCAAAGTCACCTTAAAGTGGTTAGTAGCTATTCACAAAAATCCTAAATGAAATAAATTATTGATAATAGGATATAGCTTAGTGTCTCCACCTGTTTATGCCTTGTTGTAACCTTTTCCGTAAATATATACATTTGAATGTATTGTAATTGTATTTATATAGCACTTACTACCCCTGATGAGGCATCAAAATACTTTTTGGCGCGTAGCACACTACTCTGGAACCCAAAAAGGATTAGTGGTGGGTTAGTATAGGGAAATAAGTGTTAATTTTAGTGGTGGACATGTATATAAAAACAACATTGGCAGATCTGTGAATCTGTGTGCCAAGATGGTTTTTGTGTTGCAATGTTCTTGTAGACCAACGATCACATGCGTATCTGTGTATGTGTGTGTAGGTACCTGCAATATGGGGGTTAAAAATGGAGAGGGCAGTCAGTTCGCCAAAGTGGTAGGGCCCAGGGACATCTTAAGGATTTTGAGTGCCCTGGGCAAAAAGAATTTTGGGGGCCCTTGTTCGGAACAGCTTTGAATTTATGATCCAGTTTCGGATCTTTCATGCCGTCTTTGGCCAGGTCACTCAGGTGGAGAGGTGTGGTGCAGCGGCCAGGGCAGCTGACTTCGGAGCACAGGGTTCACTGTTCGATCCCCGGCTCCGGCGGCAGCTCAGCTCAGCACCATGTGACTCTGGGCAATAGCTCACTTAATTTCCACGACGGCCCCCAGCGCCTTGAGACCCGTAAGGGTGAGTAGCTGCGCTATATAAACGGACTTACTGACAGTGCACAGGCACACTGGTCCAAATTCTAAATGTGTTTACATCAAATATTCAGGGATAGTGGCATATGTATTCAATATTTGAATACAGCAGCAACTTGCTAATATTACTGCAAATAATCTCTGTGACATCCTCCCATTTCTCATTTGTGAAGTCCTGTTTATTATGGATGTTGCATGAAACATATACACATTTCTCATTTTTAAATTGTCTGTTATAGACTCTCACAAATCACCCACATTAAAAATAAATTAAATGGCATGTAAAACAATCTGTGTAAGAATTATTCAAGGCCATTAGGGCAAGACTCTCTGCATAACTGAGCTGGCTCTATCAGGGGGCCCATGAAAGGCTGGAGCCCTGGGCCCGAGCCCACTTTGCCCAGGCCTTGAACCGTCTCTGCGAGGGCCCCCGTTTGCTTCTGAGCCCTGTGGGTGTAAGGTGCGGTGGAGTCCAATGCCAACCTGACAGAAGAGCATTGTGTCCTCCAAACAAGAATTGATGTCTGCATTCATTACTGGCGCGCGCTCTACACGCGCAATCACTCATTACATTATTTGCACGGCATACGCATCTGTTGCGGTAACAGCGTTTATGCAGATTGCGCCAACAACACAGACAGAGACACAACAATCACAAATGGGCCTGTCATGCAAATATGCTCGTGAAAGCATTCGGGTTATTATGCATCCGGCAGGCTTTGTGCAGGAGTGGTGTGTCCTGTGAATGGGAGCGATAACGGACCTGCTCCCCCTCTTTACGTCCAGACTGCTGCTCGTTCTTTGAATGCACAGAACAGACACTACCACTTTGTGTTCAATTAAATTCTTCCCCCGCTCCCATAAAGGGACGCCGCGGCTCGGGGGTTTGTAGGCTCCCATTACACTTATGATAATGTTTCCCCCTTGAACAGCACAGCTATCGCATTAGTATTCAGGCCGGCGGGACGGCGCATCAGCCGCACACCTTGACGTATTCATCATCCGTGAGGCCTTCTTGAAAGGAAAGCAGTCCCTCTCGAGCGCGCCTTTCCCTTTCAAAAGCAATATTAATTGGTGTGCGTTAAACTCGAGCTTGACGTTGAGAGAAGCACACTGCTGGGCTCCGTGACTCAGCAATTTCATACAGGCAGAAAAATAGTTTGTAAGTGCAAGAATGATACGACTTCATCAGGATATGTTTAGTGAATGAACAGGAGGGGGTGTTCTTCAGCGGATTTACCTCTTTAACCCACTTCCTAACCACTGTCTTTAAAGTTAACACAAAATGTTATTTTGTCGCTTGCTGTGAAGACATCAATACCTGGCCCAATTTGTCAGTTTCTTCAAGTAAACTCTGCTCTTGATGCTGCTCTACCTCAGGCCAATTTAACTTTCCTTCTTTGCACTCACTACATGCTTTGTTTGAGGTGTGCTATGAAGAGGTTTTACTTCTGCAGTCCGCTGCGTGGATGTCCCTGAATTGCCTTCAGCTGAATGGGGCCAAGACTGAGATGATCTTGTTTGGAAAAGCGCCGTCCCTTTGGACAACTGATTGGTGGCCCACCGAGCTCGGCCATCCTCCCTCTCCTAAAAATACAGTAAGAAATGTAGGTATTCTGATAGACAACAAACTATCAATGACAGAGCAGGTGATAGCTACCTGTGGCAAATGGCTTGGGGTAATGCACCTCCTTGAGAAGGTATTCCAGTGGCTTCCACTGTCCTCCCAGAAGACCCTACTCCAGGCGCTGATAATCAGTTGACTGGACTATGGAAATGTGTTACTCATAGCATCCAACGTATCCCTCCAATCGAAATTACAGGTGGTACAAAATACTGCTCCCCGACTGGTTAATAAACAGCCACCAGGCACACCTTCAGTCCCCCAGCCCAGGGCCCTTCACTGACTACCTGTAAAGAAAGAGCAATTTTTAAACTGCTCTGTCTGACCTTTAAAGCTTGGTCAGGCAAAGGACCTAAATATCTGCAGGATAAACTGGTACCTTATCTTCCCCAAAGAAACCTCAGATCGAGAAGCCAGCTCCTCCTCCACCCACGACGTATTCGAACACTAAAATACGGCGGTCAATCCTTTTCGTATCTTGCTGCCCATCATTGGAACAAGCTTCCCCTTCATATCAGTACATATACTGAGTTTTCAGGCTTCAAAAGACATCTTACGACTTGGCTCTTTTAATGGTTGCTTCCTAACTGATCTGCTATCCAAGCGCCGAGATGCCCCCTCGTGGGCGAGTTGCAGCGCTATATCCAGTTTTTATAACATAACAGTCTTTGTTTGTTTACAACCAGAAACTAATTTTGTTACTTTATTCATTCTTGATTTTTATGGACAGAGGTGCAGGCAGATATTCTATAGACTTCGCATTCCCTTGGAGTATTTATAGTGACACACCAGAGCTGTGGTCTCCTCTAGCTGTTGGGAAATGGAAGAGTCTTGGACAGTCCCGTAATTTCCTGCTGCATCTGCAACCTATCCATTTTCTCCCTTCAACATCTGTCTCCATCACAGGGAGAATACATGCAGATGACTGGGAGCAGAATGCTATCAACCCTACCCTCGCCCCCTCAGAAATTATTGTGACATTATATATTACAGGACAGGCCCATTATGGGCACGATATGAAATTTGTCTGGATTAGTGAGCTATATGTAAGTTGTAAATATATGCACTTATTTGTTTACCCATTCAGGGCTAGATCTTGTTTTTTATCCCATGAATCTGAATAATGTGGATTTGATGCTGGATACAATGTTGCATATGACATTTTCGCATGTTTAAAGATGGCCGAAATGTTTTGGCACTGAGGCCAGTCCCTTTTTGATTTTGAAACCGCAACTTGCCAATGAATTCGAAACTTGCATTTAAATGGCGCTGTCTCGGGCTGCCGCTGCATATTGAAGAAGGCAGTCGCCGAAACGCGTCTTGTTTGTTTGTGTGTTTCCCAATAAAAATTGGGTTTAAAGAGCTCCCATGAGTGCTGTTACTTTTTGTACAGGGTAGCAGACATATATAAATATATGCCACGGAACGTTCTAAAATTCACAAAGAACGGGTGGGACACAGCGGGGCATTAGGGAAAGGATTTATTTTCACTAAAAAAGCTTAAGGCATGACGCGTTTCGGAGCAATTTCCTTTTTCAAATGCCAGCTTCAACAAAGGCACTCCCACCAGATCTTTGAAATAGCCCCAGTCGTTCTGCCATTGGTGGCCATCCAGGTGGGCTGGGTCAAAGTTCCAAACGGACCTGCAGTCGCGTTGGCTGAATACAAGTCCCAACATGCAATTCTCACCGCATGCCAGGTAAGTTCCTTTGCTCAGCCTCTTGTGTCCCATCTGGGGTACCGGATGAAATGTAGAACGCTGCTGTGATCTGAGGCAGCACGTTGTTGGTGAAAGCTATTTCCTCTCCCGAGTCCCCAACGCCTTCAACCGCATAGATTCCCGTTGCTTCTGGCCTGAAAAACAAGGATACAATGTTCCAGGATTCCTCCGTGTAGTCACGGACTGCGATGAGCAGCGGCACTTCCGTCAAGCGAGAATGCGGTGGGTCAGAGCCGTACCAATACCTTGGTGAAGTGAAAAAGTTGCCGAAGCTGCCCAGCTGGCTCTGTCCTCTTTGTAAAGGCGGGTCACCTCAATCGCGCTCAGGGCTAGCGCGAAACACATGCCACGGAACTTTCTAAAATTCACATATATTCCAAGAACAGGTCCCACCAAAAAGAATGCAGAACTCACAGCTGGTGCTTCTGCTTACGTGGAGGTAGGCTCACGGTACATATAAGTCCACAGAATATTGCAGAGCACTCACGGGGTCAATTAATATTCCTTTTAATCAAAGTAGACGTGTTTCAGCGATTCTGCCTTTCTCAGTACTTGTAGATTAAAAACATATGGCACATTACGATAACGATCTTTAAAAGGTCATGTCTTGACTCTCATTGGAGAATATTTCTCATCTTTAACCAATGGCAAGAGATTACAGCCATTTTCACTTAATGTTTCTCTGGGCGCCATGTTGGCATGATGTTACTAAAATACTTTTAGGGTGACAGTCCCTGTGTTCCCACATAAGCCGTTGTTATTGGTTCATTGCCCCAATCCTTCGTCTCTCCGCAATGGACAAGGGAACATACAGGGACTGCAGTTCTCATTCAATGCCCACAATGGCTTCTCACACATAGTCCCGTTCCATATTTCGTGCCAATGACCCCTCGCTTGCCGCACTCTTCTTCTATTGTGCGGCACTCCCACTCCCACTCACTCACTCATACAGCCACTCATACAACTAGTCACTCACCCATACAGCCACATGCTCACCCATACAGCTACTACACACCCACTTACTCACCTATACAGCCTCTCACACACCCACTCACTCACCCATACAGTCTCCCAACACAGCCACTCTCTCACCCATACAGCCACTTGCACACCCAATCACTCACTCATACAGCCATTCAGACACCCAATCACACACCCATAGTCACTCACACACCCACTCAACCACTGAACACTCACTCACTCACCAATATAGCCACCCATACAGCCATTCACACACCCACTCAAACACCCATACAGCCACTCAGACACCCACTCACACACAGATACACACAGCCACTAACATAATATATGTTAGAAATAGTATAACTCATTAGTAGTACACCTAGTATACTAATTAAACTTTTCTAGTAGCTTAGTATGTATGTTTAACACTCAAACTCTTAGAAAACACTTACACACACTGAATGATGTCATCAGTTATGTCATTTGAGATGTCATCAGTGATTTCACTGACAATGTTATGAGTGGTGAAATATGTGAGGCCATAAGCAGTGCATTGCAGGGGCATAAGTTATAGTTAGCTCAGGTAACTATAACTGCTGAATTTCTATGGTTTTTGCATGTGTGAAATCTGAGCCAAAAGAAAACACACACTTCACCATTTGGTAATGTGAAAAACGGGCTCACCCAGCCAATCCATCATAACAGTTCTTTAATCATGGCAGTGCAGCCAGCATAACGCGTTTCAACTCCACGTGAGTCTTATTCATATGCTAATATAGCAGGGGTCCCTCGTTTGGTATTTAACACCAAATACATCAACAGAGAGGAAGGACACATGGTGCAATGAAATACCTCTGCAATAAAGACAGACTTATGATGGAAAATGTGATCCAAGGGGGCACTTCATAACAATTTTAAAGTGAAGTCAGTGAATATTTGAACAATTAGATGCACTGATTAATCAGTTAAAATTCACGAGGGTGACCAACCCAATGCTGCGCATGGCTAAAGGCAATGTGTGGCATGGGTTTGGACAACCACAGGTGTTTGGGCGGAGGGCCGGCCAACTCCATGGTGTGCATGACGAAAGCCTTGTGCGGTAGGAGGTTGGCCACATGCGGTGGCTGGGCAAAGGATCTGGCCACAGGCCAAGCTAGGAATTTTAAATAAAATATATTGCTTTAGGTTAAAAAACACACTAGAAATTCACTCAAAAAAACTAAAGGTCAACATGACTTTATAGCTGGATGAAAATAGCAAAAGTTTAATTTTAAACTAAAAAACCCCCCTGAAATTTGCCAGTTATAGTTAATTGAAGTAACAGCAACTCGTGCCCTTGCCAGAAACTGTTTATTACCTCATATAATACATCACTCATGTCACGTTCTGTGACATCATCGATTACATCAATGAAACATCTGGAATGACATCATTGATGACAACACTGAATGGGGGTGAGTTATAGTTACATCATGTATCTATACCTTGTGAATTTCAGGTTTTATTTAGTTTAAAATGTAAAATTTTAACTGACATTTTCACCTAACTATAAAATTACTTTAACCTTTAATGTTTTCATTTTTTCAGTATCAACAGCAATATATTTATCTTTTACTTCCATAACCGAGAAAGCGACATCCAGTAAAGCTCCAGGAATACAGGGGACAGGGTGTTCTAGTGCTGGAACATACAATGGACATACAATGTCCTCATAAAACGGTCAGGGCTCTGTTCAGCTTATCTGTGACCTTCCTTATTTCTGTTGAAAGTCATTTCTTGCAGAGAAACGTACTGGTCTACAATCTGCACACGCTGAGGCAGGAAATGCCTGGTACATATACCATAATACATCCAACTCCCTATTGATACATGAGTCCGGGAGAGCCCCCTCCCCTCATCTTCGTGTGCTATGCCATCTGGAAATTAGAGAGCTGGCTCTCTAGAAAGTGCTAGCATAGTGAGTCTAGCAGTGCATTTGACACCAGTGTTTGCCAGTACAAGTCCTGGGCACAAGTCCACGACCATTGCAGGCGGGTCATGCAGCAGATAGTGTTGTGGTGCATTACATATATGTACTATGGCCCGATGAGTTCATTGCTCTGAATAGCTCCAGTCTGTGGCTAAGTAGCTGGGATGCGAGGAAGGGGGAGTCAAATCCAAATGTATCGGATGGGCTGAGTATTGAAGAGGCGAGATTTGATGTACCCCACTGAAAATAGGCAATATTGTTCTTTTTATTGAGCAGTCAGCAATGAATGCCTTTCTGCGGCGTGCAACAATTGTCTTCCAGAAAACTCTTGAAGGCAGCAGTGGGGGAGGAGAATTGGACTGTGGCGTAAAATTGTCTGGCACGATTCAGTGCTGAGCGGTTCAGTCTTGGAGATGCTTAATCATCTCGGTGCAGTGGACAAGGCGTGCCGTGGCCCCGGGTCTGCGAGGCCGAGCACTGCGAGAATGGCAATGGCGGGGGTTCATCGCTCTCTGTGAGGTAGTGACAGGAAGTGTAATTACGTGATTTGATTGCTTTCACATTCTTCCACTTCTCATCACCTCAGGCTCGCGCCCCCACTGTCTCCCATCTCCCTGCTCAGCAATACAGCCTTGGAGAACTATCACTCTTATAACACGAGTCTGATATTGGGCTTCACTGAATCCGATGTTGTGCGTAGTGGAAGCAAGCTGTGCCCACCTTCATCCATGCTGTGCAACCAACATTTTGTCAATACTGTCTGACCCTAACCAAAACTTTTATTTTTGAAGAAAATGTTTTACACATGTGCAGTCGAAAAGTGTACGAGGAGTAACACTTCTCTAAATAGGCCCTAATTGCCGCAATAGATGAAAAATCAAGACAGGTGGCTACCTATATTAGAATTACGAGTTATGCGGAAAATCTGCAGTTTATCTTTCCCAGGCATGTGTTGCCTGTGAAATCCTGCAAAGATATCCACAGAAAAGTGCGTAGAATGTGCGAAAAACCTGCAGCATTAATTGCATGCACCCTGAATAAGGGCCTGTTATTGGCTTAGATTAGGGCCCAGATTTCACGCAGGGTGAAGCGAAGACAATGTAAAGGACTCAGTAAGATTTACAAAGCCATTCAAAGGGCAATTTGCACCACCTCGCGTGGCTTTGTAAAGAAATGTAATGCAACACAGTGGCTTGCGATGTGTTACCTTTCATTTCGCGCTGTGATGCATACCATGGTGGAACATGGGAGTTCCCATGCATCCATCTATGGATTTGAGGCAATAACAGATTTTCAAAAGTTTGTAAACTTGGGATTGTGTCAAATCGGTACACCTCCCAAAGAATGGCGGAACAAGGAGAAAAATATTTTTTTCTCCTTGGTATTTCCTCTTTCCGTGTGTACTGCACTCTGCGTCACACTTAGAGGAAAATGCTTCTTTCAACACTTTTTGTGCAGGAAGGTATTCATTCCAACACAAAAACAATCCTGCCGGTCATGCTGACGCCCTTGCACTATCGTGCAAAGGTGCCTGCATTGGTGCTAAGTAGCACACACTGTGCCAGCACAAGAAGAGAGCAAACATGCTCCATATCTCTGTAAATATGGAGCATTTCAGCTCTCTTCCTTTCATGCATCTCGGCACAGCAAGTTTCCTGCATCAGTAATAGTAAATATGCCCCTATGTTTTTATTTGGTAAAATCGTGTTGGCATGTTATTCCCCATTCTGGGCCAAATAACTGAAAGAATTTTGATGGTGTGAGACTGGTGTAGTGGTGTGAGACTGGCCAGAAACACCACAAGATGCAACACATCTTTTGGATTCAATAAGGCTGCTCACACCCTTATTAAACTCAAGTCTTCTAATGTACATAACTTCTCACCACACTTTAAACATCTAATGTTGCTTGATTTCTTTCTCCCAAAATGAGATACCCATGAGAAAATGTGATCTTCCATTAAAACCACAGATTAACATTAGGCTTGAGCTTTTTTCTCGAAAAACTGTATACATTTTTTGTATATTCAAAGTTGCATACAGAAATGGAAGCATATTGTGTCCAGTAATTCCTGCCATTGTCTCTTATACAAGTTCCACACAAATTTCAGAGAAGTGAAGAATCAGATTCAGGAGAACCCTCTTTTTTCTGATTCTCCATCCCAAAATGGCAACCTTTTGCAACTCAATACTTCACTATCAGGCCTCATATCAAATCAGTAGCAGCTCCTTCAATTTTAAGCCTTCATATATATACAATCCATCATGTGTGTTGTCATAGGTGCTTCAATGTCACTTAGAGAATAGATATTTGTTTGGTCTCCACTGTAGATACCACCCCCATTGGACCTTCCCTGCCATGACTTTGGACTATGCATAAAGATTCCACTTAAAAGTTCCTGGGCCAGCACTTCGAAGAAGTGAGACAAGGCTGCCAACTCAGGGTACCCACTTAGTAGTGGTTTCTGGTAAGTGCTTCAGCAGCAACAGTAGTATTTTACCAAATGAAATTTGAAATTTTACCAAGCACTGGAAATATTTTTACTGTTCCTGCCTTCATGTCTTTACCTACATTGTAATGGCCAACAATATGGAAGGCAACTTAAAGGGGAACCAAGTCTCGGCAATCAGCGGTGCCTTTCTGGAAACCACACTACAATGCAGAAGGATGGACATCCTTGGTTTTGCCAAGATGATGCTAGGCAATGCTGGGAATCCAAACTAAGCCTCTTTTCAAGTGGGAGAGCATGTCTTGAGAGGGTTAGAAGAGTCTCAGAATGGTAAAGACTTGGTCTGTTCCTAGCATTATTCTATGCGGACGACCCGGTTCTTATGGCCCGTACATTTGAATGCTCTTGTCATACTTGTAAGGTGTTTTGTATCTTTTATGGTGGAACTGGAGCTAGTAACCAACTTCTGCACATCCCATATTATGGCTTGCGGACCAGGCAAGATTAACATTTTGAGACTACCCATTGGTGATAACATCTTGGCAGGGGATAATAGTTTCGCAAACCTAGGTATATATTTCGAGTCTTCAGGCAGTTGACGCACTCAAGTCCAGAACGCTTGTCTGAAGATGTCTAAATCTGCAGGAGCAATGCTTAACATTTCACGTTGTATATTCCTGCTGCTTCATATGGGGCAGGAGTGTGAGGCTACTCTAATCCATCATTGCTCCAGTTTGATGAAAATCGAGTATTTAGGCGACTCCTTTCAGGCCCACAAACCAGCTCACACTATATTATGCATACGGAGTTATCATTGCAGTATGTTTTGGATTTGGTGCGTCTAGCACCTTTGATGCTTTGTGTCTATCTGGTCCTCATAGGAGGCAGGCCTGAAAAGGAAGATTATGAAGGTCTGTCTAGCTGGTAGAACGGGCTTAGGCTACAGTGGCATACTTATCTGAAAGATTCCTTAGATAAGATCGGCCTTCCGCATTTTTCTGATATGCCAGAGTCCCTTTCTAAGAGCGATAAATGGATTGTCAAGCAAATTTATTTGGAGTTTAGTCTGACAGAGAGGTTAAGCGATGAATTAGAGAAACCCTCTGTGAAGGATAATATCCAATTTAGGGGAATTAGCGCTACTATTTTGTAGTTAGATCTCCCTTTAAGTCAGGGGGAAAAGTCCCTTTTAGTTCCCTTTAGGTCTGGGACTTTTTGGAGATTACTAAGCTTTACGCTTGGGCCTGAAATGTTTAGTAGCAGCCCGCGGGTTTGCCTGTGTGATGATGCGTCTCTCCAATACTTACTACATTTGATGTTTTTTTGAAAGTTTTTTAGTATGTATTTTGATTTATTTTTAAAACCTTTTTTTAAGGCAGATAAGCAAAATCCTCAGCACACGTCTGCAAGGTAAAGACAAATAACAATGCAAATCTACACAAATTATAGGCACAGTGTTCGTAATCTTCTTTTTCTTTCGTTCTTTTCTTTCTGTTATTTCATAATGTTCTTAATCAGCCAACACGTGTTTCGGCGCAAACAATGGGAAATCGTCCCGCGACTTTCTCAAGGCTCAAATATCATCAGTAGCAATTTTCCATGTGGTGATAATTCCATCCGACATCGTTTGTCAGCACATTAATCCGTCAAGTCTTCGATTACCGAGGACTTGACGGATTAATGTGCTGACAAACGACGTAGCTTAGCGAATTGTGCATATTTGGATTGAACTGTGATCCAATACAAAACATTTGGAAGCAGGAATACTAGACTCGGATTTCGTTCTTACGTATGTGGGATGGAATTATCACCACATGGAAAATTGCTACCGATGATATTTGAGCCTTGAGAAAGTCGCGGGACGATTTCCCATTGTTTGCGAAGAAACACGTGTTGGCTGATTAAGAACGTTATGAAATAACAGAAAGAAAAGAATAAAAGAAAAAGAAGATTACGAACACTGTGTTTATAATTTGTGTAGACTTGCATTGTTATTTGTCTTTACCTTGCAGACGTGTGCTGAGGATTTTGCTTATCTGTTGTGTTGGCCTTGGCCACAATTTTGGGGGAGGTTGGTGGTTCTCCTCACCTTACAGCACCGCACTTTGATACTGTACAGAACCGATTTATGTGTGATTGTTCCTAAGTGGCGCCAATATACATAGCATTATACCACTGATCCATAGAATCTTTTTTAAGGCAGTTAGCCTCCAGGCAGTGTAGAATTTTGTTGCTTTATTTGCAACTTCTAGATAATGCTGAGGTGCGGTTTAGAGTGAGTTCCTTTTTAAAGTCAGCGATTAGAGTACATAAATCTATGGAAAGATAATTGGCTTGCTGTTTTGTGTTTAATGTTCTAGGTCTGTTTAGTCAGATGGACCTTTAGGGGCTTTTGATACTACAACTGCTGGTTGTTGGTGGATTCTGTTGTTTTTTGTGTAACTGTTATCTATCACATGTATTTCGCACTTTAAAACTGTACACTGTGTATGCATGTTATCATGCTCCCTGGAACGTTATTATATTGTTTTATGAATTATGTATTTTGTACATGCACTTTTAGGAGTTTTCTTAAAATCGAATAGGTTTTCAAACTGAAACTGAATCTGACTTGGTCTAGTCCTTGTTTTTCAGGTTTTAGTTTGAATCCCTACTTCCCCACTTGACCAAATTCTGTGATCCTAGACAAATCGCTTTATCTTCCACTTTCATCGTTCCAGGGGAAGATTTTAGGGGGATTCTGTTGCCATTGTGCATGACAGTAAGGGCCACGAGAATAATGTGGTGGGGAGGACCAAATATTACTTTAGGGTTCACTAAATTATGTGGCAAGAAAAATCAAATTATGCAGCATAATGCAGCACATTTTATCATAGTATTACTTCATTATTTGTCATTTTTACACAAGGTAACACTGCCTGGACAAATGTTTCACCTCATCAGTACCAGTTTAACACCCAAATACAGCAATAAGCCACAGAAAGTTGACCAGTCAACCTTTGCAAATGTCCTTCCGTTGCTCGCTGACACGTGTTGCATCGTTTTTACTAACTTATGATCTGTTTGAGCTAGAAACAAACTTAGTTTGTTAAAATCTGCAGTTTATGCAGCAGATGATCAATTATGTGGCAAATGCGAAAATCCATAGTTATGTGAAAAACACTGCAGCTACAAATCACCTAATTCCAGTGGCCCTGATAACAGTAGACCATTGATTCATTCAAATATTAAGATGTAAGGCCTGGTCATACTGTTACTATGAACTAACATTTCAAATAAAAAAATGTCTTAAAACAGATTTTTTATTAATTGCAACTTAAATGAAAGGTACCGAACTTCTTAACTAATAATCTAATCTTTTTAAAAATTCGAACAAAATGATTCCTACTATTCCTAATGATTGTTATTTCATCACAAGAGTATGTAGTCATGGTTTACCACTCTTTATAACACGTATTCCAATTAAAAGCACGAAAATAAAATAATAAACTTCTGAAAACACTGTCTGAATTTTTTTTGACCATAACCAAATCTTGGTCAAGAATTTCATTTATTCTAAGACACATGATGACAATGGTTGCCAGAAGTTAGTCTGCATCTGCAGAACACCTTTAGAAAGAAAACTATGCCCCGACGTACTAATATTGTATTTAGTAATTAAAATTGTGAATTTTAATGAATCACTAAGCAGGAATCATAAACACTATCCATCAACCATACCAATTTGTGTTTTCTTAAAATAGCAGCCACAGTTTACTGAAAATCACAATTTACTGAATTACAAATTGCGATTTCTTACCAGTAGCATTTTGGTATTTAGGATAAAGGCATATAGGGTCAAAGAAGTAGGAGAGTAAGGGGCACAAAAGGTACAGAAACCGCAAGGTACAACAAGAGAGATGGTACAGGTCAGGGAGATAAGAGATCAGGTAGGCACCGGGAAGAGGGAAGCACTGAGATGGTGTTGTAACTCTGGATGAGGTGGCACTGAAGGGAAAGGTAACACGAAAGAACTTGAACAGAGAAGACATTATGATGGGAAAGACATGGGATGGCATCGCCACTGAAGTGGGCCTTCACTGGTACAGGGGTTCATGATATTTGGATAAGATTAGCACATTTTGGGACTAGGAACACACTGAGACATGGATCATACACAGGAGCACGGTACACACAGACATCCAAGTACTGCAGATCACAGTGACCACAAGTATCTGGAAGAGGTGGAAAGTTGCACAAATCACAGGCAAATGTCTTCATTCTGAAATTCCGACGTGGGCATATAATTCTGGAATGTGGCAATACTGTACAAACTTTATGAACATACTCATTACATAAACACACAAATGATATACAAATATGTGGCAAGAGCATAGACACCTGCACAAATAATAACTCAACTATTGCTTAGAGGCACAAGCAGAGCCTTCTAGACAAATTGCTTACATAATAACTTTCACGTATAGTCCGATCACCCAACATTGTAAGAAACTGACTAAACTTTACGCCACACATATCTGTACAAAAGCAAAACACTTACAGACATGTAAATTCAGCAAATTAGAAAATAGTGGGAAAAATTATATTTTCTCCACTTTCAAAAATTATTATTGCAGAATAACTCTTCCAATCTTGAACTACATCTGCCCTAAATATACTGTGTCATAAACTCAATCATACAATCTCTCAAGTCGTAGATATTTTCATTCTGCATCCACTCCCATCCAACCATCATGTTTCTTCCTGTCCCTGTAATCCCTGGTTTAATTCTGACATTCAGCTTATTCTGACCTTAAAACTTCAAACAAGGGATGTTGAAAGAAGATGGCACATGGGCTATTCAGCAGAATATCAAGCTCAATACCAACTCACACAACCTAAATATACCCTTGCAATAGAACAGCAAAATACGCCTTCTACAGCAATAACATTTACAAAACATTTACAAAACACTAATTTCCACATAGCTCTTTTTTATGCTAATTCCAAATTTACAAATCCTCAGTGCCTTAAAGTTCCTCTACACCCCTCTCAAGAACTATGGGCCCAATTCACAAAGGTAAACATACACTTTTGTGTACGTTTATTTTTTTGTATTCCCAAACTACGATTTAATAGTAGCTTTACGACTGCGGAGACTCCACAGTTGGACTGGAAAACTCTACACATAAAAAGATAGGCCTGTCCTCTGCAGATATGCCTGTCCTACATTTTTATGTGCAGAGTTTTCCTCCCCAACTGCAGAGTCTCTGCAGCCGTACGTAAAGTTTACCATTAAATCGTAGTTTGTGAGTACCGAAAAAGAGTAAACTTACACAAATGTGTACGTTTACCTTTGTGTATCTTTGTGTATCAGGCCCTATGTGTTCAAATATCTTTTTTATTTTGGTTCATAATTAAAATGATCAGCCTATCATGAGAATCTGAATGAACTATCTATGTCCAGGACCAATGTTCCCTCTAATTGTTTTCCTGTTTTCCTCTATGTGCGGTAATAAAGATGTTCCGTGCACTGCAGCTAAGGCTACGTGCGCTTTATATAAGCAACAACTTAATATGCAAGCATATGTGGAGTGTAAACTACCGAAATCAGTGGCTTGGTAAGGATGACATGGGCCCTAATACAAACCAGAAAAAAAGTGCCTCCCTCACCTCTGGGTTGGTATTAAAAGACACCATTCTCGTCCTCGTACCTTTTCCTATTCCTATCCACTTCCACTTTATCCCTCTCACTTGTCCTTATATCCTTCCTCCCTTTTTTAATTTATTTACTTTCTCTTTGCTCCTCCTTACCCTCCCTGCTTTTCTGTCTTTATTTCTGCTCTGCTTCACATCTCCCTCATGCTGTCTCCTTGCTTCAATCTACATCCTACCCTCTCTCTCCCAGAAATTCCCTCTAATCTCCCTGTTCTCTCTCATTCCAACCTTACTCTATGAAAACTATATCTTGACTATGCTTCTCTCTCACTCATCTCGTTCCTCATCTTGTCTCCGACTTCCTTGTTTGTCACCTCTTGGCCTACCTATCCTGTTTTGGTTGTTTTATCGTTCGTTCTTTCCTTCCTTATTTCATTGCCTCCCTTTTTCCTCTCCTTTCTACATTTAACTTCCCATTCTTTCTTTTCCTCTCCATTTCTTGCTTATTCACTTGTCCCTTTTTCTATCCCACTTCCATAGCTCATTCTCTCTATACATGCCTCCTTTTCTCTCTACACTCAATTCCCCCTGTCTCTTGCACTTCCAAATCTTCTATCTTCTCCATCTTTCTATTATTTTTCTCCTTTCTTATCCAGTACCTTTTTTTCTTTCCTATCCCCATTCTTATCTTGTCTCCTTTTCTTTACTCTCCCATCTTTCTGTCTTTACTATCTCCAAGTTTATTTTCTAACACTGTCTCTCCTCTTCCTTTATTCTCTCAATATCATACCCCAATCTCATGCCTTCATTCTTTCCCTCTGTAATATCTTGCCTCCACAGTTGACCTCCTACTCCCAACCTCATTCTATCCACCTCTATTTCATTTCACCATTCTGTTTTTCTTCATTTCCTGCTGCCTTTTTGCATCATCCATCACGTTCCACCCTGTCTACTTGTTCACTTTTCTACCTCATGACAAGTTCCTGCATGACCTATTGAATGAATGTTTGTCCTCTGCTCCGCTGTATACTCTGTTCTGAGCTTCACCAGTGCCTGCCTCGGACCGGTTACACTCTCTGTTTCAATGACTCTTTCTCAGCCACTTCCAGAGAAGAGACTATAGAGAGCTAAAACCAAGGAGACACTTAGCAAAATCAGGGTGAAGTCGGTCTTGGGTTGCTTGTGTTTTGGTTCATGGAGGACCTGGCCTGGCAGTTTTGCTGGACTGTTCCTCTTGGAGTCAAGACCGATGTGCAAATGGCTGGGCCCAAACTATGTTGGCATGGTAGGCAAAAGGACAACGGTTTGGAATACTACCCCGAGTGACTACCAGTGGTAGGACCTATTGCAAGCATTCCCCCATCACCTTTTGTGTGATTGATGTAACACACTAAGAAGCCAGGAGCATGCCCAGACATGGGCTCCTTGCTCATTGTGCCACTGGAACCAAGCTTCATCCGACTGAAGAGCTGCAATCGGGGTGAAACCGGTCTTGGGTTGCTCTGGATCAGGGAGGACCTGGCTTGGCAGTTCAGACTGGACTGTTCCTGGACTATTCCTATTGGAACAGGGTCAAGGCTGATTTGCATATGTCTGGGTCCAAACTGAGATGGCATAGTAGGCAAAGAACATTGCTACTCAGAATGATTGCTAGTGGTTAGACTTAATGCAAGCATATCCTCCCATCACCTTTTGTGTGTGCAGCCAATGCAGAGAAGACCGGGCCTCTCTCACATCTGGGCCATGGTGCCTTTGCACTAGCTGCAGCAACAAGAGCCATGCCCCTGACTAAAATCACATATTAACATCACAGTATATGGTGGCAGTTGCTATCTCCTCTGCCCCACTTGTCTAACCTCCTCTAGAATCCTTACAAGGTAATGGGGCAGGCGGCCTTTGCCAGACCAGGTGCCAACACCCTTATAACCACTAAGAAGCCCCCATCTACACCTCACCCCTTGTGATGGCTATAGAGTAGAAACAGTGATGTGGCTGTTTGGTCCTCTTGTATTTATACAGTGCTTAATACTCTGGACAAAGCTATGATGCACTCTGATTTGAATTGTGATTCTGAGCATCCTTTTTGACTGCATGGTTGATAAGGATGTTGGATGTGTGTGGCCTGTATGGGAGGTGTTGGGTTAGGCGCATGAAGTTCAAAGGCATGATTCAAAGATGCTTCAGTGAACATCACTGCAGACATGTACAAGGTGCATGCATAGCGAGGGAAAATTAGCCTACTATTTTGAAAACACTAATGTGCAGTTAAGTGAATTGGCACATCTATATTTTTAGTCACCCTTGAAATGAAATATTAGATCTTTGTAAATTTTCTGATTTAACGCTCTGCAAGAACCATAACTAAATAATAGCTGTTCGAGCAAGTTTAGACCTTCTTTACAATCCGGAACATGACCACAGAAATTTAGCATTCTCAATGCCAGGCCCAAACCATTTTTCTATCATGCTTCCGGGGCCCTTTCTTTTTGGCTTCTTCATTGCTTTCTCATTTTACACAGTACAGCAACATTTGTTCTGCATTGGTCATTTAGTAGCCTGCATTAGTTTTCAGTAAGAATACAAAGCATCCTAATAATATTGACAAGTACCTGTTTAGAGATTCTGGTCTAGATTTACAAAAGTGATGCAAACCCAGCACACAGTGTTGTGGTGGGATTTACCTTCCAACGCAAATCAATCATGATTTGTGTAGGAAAGTTGTCCACAGTGACGTAAAGTAGCATTATGCCCTACCTTGTTCCTCCTTGCATCAAGGCGCCGTACCATGGGTGGTATATGGCATTCCCATGCAACCATTCATGGGTTTCGAGGTAAATACAAGCCTACTAACATTTACAGACAGGGATTTGAGCCATAAAATTGTGTCTCCTTGAGACAGACGTAACAGTGGAGCAACTTTTAAAAGTCTCCATATTTTTCAAACTTTCTATGTGTGTTGCACTGTACAGCACACATACAATGGGTAAAGTCTAAAAGGATATTTTTTGTACTGGAACGCTCCCCTTCCAGTACAAAACCTATGCTTGACAGAACCCTTACACCCTTGTACTAAGGTCAGGGCCACTAGAATTATGCTAGGCTGTGGCCAATTCCACATAACTATGGATTTGCCACAGGTGCCATATAATCCATAATCTGTTGTATAATCAGCACACTTTACCCCCCAAAAAATTGTTTCTAATGCGAATGGATCAAGACTTACTAAAGCCATGCCTACCTGTATTGCTGCGAAGTGGAAGACCGTTCGCAAAGGTCACCTTTCTGTTGCTAATTGTCATAATTGGGTGTTTAATTGGTATTAATGAGGTGCAATATTTGCCCAGACAGTGTTAGCATGTGTGAAAATGACAAAATAATAAAGTAATACTATCCCAAAATGTGGCGCATTATGCCACATAATTTGCCTTTTCTTGCCGCATAAATCAACCCTGATGCATAATTTGGTTTTCTCCTGCGGTATAATTCCAGTGGCTCTGACTATGGTGAAAGGTACAGGTAGGTGCGCCAACAAATTAACAGGGACAGCAGTCAAGGGTCAGCTCTAGCTCTTAAGGGCCCATGCACAAGCCGAGCCTTGAAAATATGTGGCATGTCAATCATGCAGCACAGATCATGTGAGAATACGGCAAGGTGTCTTCAAAATGTAAAAAACTTAAATGAGCAATCGCTTCAACTTAGTCAGAGCCACTGGAATTATGCGATTCTGAGGCTGTGCCTTTTTTCCCCATAATTATGGATTTCCCATATTTGGCTTATAATCCATCTGCTGCATAATCTGCAGATTTAAAAAAAAAAAGTGGATAAAAAGTTACTCAAAATGTGGCTACATGTGTTTGCACGCAATGGAAGACCCTTCGCAAAGGTTAACTGTTCATCTTTCAGCTGCTTATTTCTGCATTTGGTTGTTAAACTGGTAGCAATGAGGTGAAATCTTTGCACAGACAATATTACCATGTATAAAAATGACAAAACAAAGAAGTAATACTATGAACAAATGTGCCACGTCATGCACCATAATTTGCCTTTTCTTGCTGCATAATTTCGTCAACCTTGCCACATAATTTGGTGCTCCCTTGATAATTCCAGTGGCTGTGACCTTAGTACATCAGATTATGTGCTAAATATTTATTAAAAGTAAGAGTTTTTAAACTGAACTGAGAAATGTTCCTGACTGCCATGTGACAATGCTATTCATGAATTACGAAGCAACTTTATAGGCTATTAAATCAAACACAAGAGATATTTTGTACAGTGCACAGCTTGAACTCATGTATTTGAAGGTGCTCTCATTTGTGAAGAACGAAAAGAAGGCTAGTTAAAAAGTTTCTGGCCCATTATTTAAGCTGAACGTTTCATTTTTTGCAGTTTTATACAGCAAACTAAACCAGAAAGTCTTGGAGCGCTTTACCTGGGCATCGAGACTGGACCCTGTTTTCCCAGTTCCAAAGGCAGCAGCTCTGCCAGCAATTCAACATACTCGCCCTCTCATTAGGGTGTGAAACGCAGCCACGCGTGTGTATTTCACATTGCCTGCTGCTGGCAACAAGAAACACTTTGAACTCAAATTAAAGAAATAGCCCCTTTTGTGATGGATGATTTGCTGGGCCTCCTGGCGTTCACCCTGCCACGAGAAGAGAAAAGGTGAGTTTCCAGACCACCCTTTTATGTCTTTTAAGCTTGGGAGCGGCGAACGCGCTCCCCGAGAGAGTGTGGGCGCTGGAAGAAGCAAGGCTGCGCGCATTTCTTCTGTGCTAGCCCATCCCTTTCATTTACAATAGATTCAGAGAGTGGTCCTCTCTCAGTTCTCTTCCTCTCCCTGGGCCTGGAGTTATGGTTTGCCTGAAGGGGCTAGCCTGTCCCCTTCTTATTCAGTATTTGCATGCTCACTCAGGCTAGCCTTCTAAATGAGACGGACATACAATCCCATATGTATGCAAATGATAACTAATTAATAAACAGCATTGACAAGTCACACTCACCTTCAGAACATAAAACCCTCACTTCCACAAGTGCCAGGGTACAGCAGTGGATGTCAAATTGAACCCGTGTAAGATGGAAGTCCTGACTGACAGGATGTAAACTGACCTCCTGCAATGAGAAGTCGCCCCACTTGCTCTCATCAAGTTCGCAATTCGGGCATCATTGTCGATGAACAGCACTTTTTTAAAACTGAACGTGGAGGATGCATCTCGGTCTTGTTTTCATAAACTAAAGTTACTTCGATTTGCTCTTCTTGTTATTGACCCTACTTGCCGTACCTCTCGTCATTGCCCAAGTCCATTCTGGACTTGAAAGCATTCACCTGGGCGCATCCTCCACAGTATTACAGATAGTACAACTGATTCAGAAAGTGGCATCCAGAGTTACTACTGGCTGCAAGAAATGGGATCACATGTTTCCTCCGTAAATGACAATTGTTCCTTGTGGGAAAAAAATCCTGTTTGAGTCCTTTACCACTGTCCACAAAGTCATTTACTCCTGCTTACCCCTAAATTCAGTCGCTAGCATCCTGTACATTAAGATCTTCCTCTTTCAACATTCTCCAAGTCATGAATGACTACATGCAAGGGTAGAGGAGGGACAAAGCCTTCTCAGTTGTGGCTGCTACGCTGAGGAACACCCTTCCATTTCCCCAGCACTGCCAGTCTTCACGTATGCTTTTCAGAAAGCAATACCTCAGTGACTGTAGTTGGTGGGGGCAATGAATTCTGCGCAGTGTTTCCCCGCCATGAAGCTTCGGGGACCACACCAAGCAAATCACAAGAACGTAATAAAAACATGTCAAAGATAGAGGAAGTCGTCTGTCAAAGACACAGGCACATAGAACAAATCCATATACCCAGAGCCAAACACACTTCACGTCAACATAAAATATAACATGCAGAGCTTGCTCTAGTTATCCTCCCATGAGTACCTAACTCTACAATCAAAGACATAAGCCGCCACGTGAGTAGCTAACACGACAACATATGAATGAATTGTTGGACAACATTATTCTCTTATGCAAAGGTAAGAAAGCAAATGTGTGCAATTTTCCATAAGTTGGCAACAGTACCAACTGATTTGCTGGAGAACTATTCTTTTGACTTGATAGTGCCACAAACGACAAGTGGCAAACACACATACACAGAACTGCTTTAGTCGGGAAGGGGAGGAGATGTAATTTACCTTTTTTTAAATAAAGTGAATGCACTCTATATATTTTTTTAATTGGCAACATTATTTTCTATTATTTTGCACACACGTTTCCTATTGTTCAGAACAGCAGTCTTTACATCAGATGCATGTGATGCTATTTAATGTCACTGCTGAAGAAATGGCTGCATGGCACGCACGATGCTCCAGGTTTTATGACCTCTCCATCATTCATAAATGATATATACTTCTCAAAATGTCATTACTCACTAGTGCATGTGGTCTTCATATTGAAAGTGTTTATAAAAGTCATCTGAATAGTAAGTGCACACAAATCGAAGGCCGACTTAGCACTTCGTGTTGCACAAATTCCCTAAGATTGTCATGCTGCCCTGCGCTTTTCTTAATTACGACATGTTATCATAACACATAGAGCCCTTTGGATTATATTTCTGTATTTTCTATCAAGGTGTGCCTCTAGCTACATACCTGGGGTACCGTCATCAATATACTGTTTTACTTTTTGAAAGAGGGGAGTTACCATCTATAAAGTGACCATTACAAGTAATTCGAGAGACGGACTATAAAAATAATCGTCATTCAGTTAAAACCCAGTGCGCACAGTGTTAATTTCTGCTGCACACTCAGGGTCAGATTTATCAAGGTCGACGGGGTACGCAAAACCTAAGTGAGATTTATCAAGCCACGCAAGGCAGTGCTTGGTAAACCTGGAGTAACGCAAGGCAGCGCAAATCGTTACTCTGTCCAATGGAGGCGTTCCATGGTTGGAGCATGGGTGTTCTCGCTACATGTTTCCTCGTTTTTGTTTTCGCTCTTATTGTATTGGGTTGGTTTCTCTACAAATGTTAAGGATGTTTACTTGCTTAGTTACTAACCGTACCCTCTCTTTTCTGATGTACAGCGCTCCGATACCCGTTTCGGGTCATGTTCGCGCTTTACAAAACTTTTCAAATAAATAAATAAAATCCACTCATGTATTTTGGCACGTTTCCAGATTTACCATTAGTGGTAGACCTTTGAACATGTCAAAATGCTACGCCTCCCCAGGTAAGGCTAACGAGGAGAAATGTCTTTATTTCTCCTAGATTTTTCCTCTTTCTGCACGTGCTGCAGTCTGCAGCACACATAGAAAGAGGAAAATGCCTCTGAGGATTCTTTTTGTACAGGAAGTGTCCCTTCCTGCACAAAAACAATCCTGCCTACAATGCAGGCACCCTTGCACCATGACGCAAGGGTGCCTGCTTTGGCGATAGGCAGCCAAAAGTGCGCCAGCGCTAGGAAAGGACAGGAATGCTAACTTTATATCAGGGCGTTGCCCCTGAATTTCCAAGACAAAATCACATCTATTCCTGAGAAAACAAGCATTGGCAAAGTCAAACAGTCTTGCCAAGGCAAGAGTTATTGGCTTTGTCAATGTGTTGTAGCCATGTTGTACACCAGCGTGGCTGCTGTTCGGCATGGCTAAAGGTTAATGGCATAAAAGAAAGTGAAGTGTTGTAGAGTGGCATGGCTTGTTGTAGGATGGCGTGATGTGGAGTATCGTAGAGTGGAGTGGCTTAGAGTGTTGTAGAGTATAGTGGCGTAGCGTGGAGTAAAGTAATGTGGAGTGGCATAGAGGGAGTTGATTAGAGTGGTCTAGAGTGGAGTAGATTGTCATAGAGTGGAGTGGCGGGGAGTAGTGTAGCAGAGTGGAATGGCATAGTGGCGTAGAGTGGGGTAGTGTGTCGTAGAATAGAGTAGAGTAAAGTAGCACGGAGTGGTGTAGAGGGAGGTGTGTACAGCTTCGCAGAGTGGAGTAGAATGTTGTAGAGTGGAGTGGTGTAGAGTGAAGTAATGTAGTAGAGTGGAATGGCATAGTGGTGTAGAGTGAAGTAATGTAGTAGAGTGGAATGGCATAGTGGCGTGGAGTATAGTGTTGTAGAATGGCATAGAGTGGCACAGAGTGGAGTGGTGTAGAGTGGAGTGGCATAGAGTAGATTGTTCAAGCGAAGTGGCCTGGAGTGGTGCAGGCTACAGTGCAGTGGTGCAGGGTAGATTAGAATGGTGTAGAATGTAGTGATGCAGAGTAGAGTGCATACAGTGCATTGGCGTAGAGTGCAGTGGAGTGGCGTGGAGTAAAGTGGTGCAGAGTAGAGTGTCATAGAGTGCAGTGGTGTATAGTAAGTGGCGTTGAGTGCCATGGAGTGGAGTGGTAGCATACTGCCATTACAGACAAAACATCTTTAATTGAAATTACCATTACATTTGCACAGACATACAGTTTTACTTATAAAAGTATACAGCACAAAAACAATAATGTGTGGAAATGTTATCACCTAACGTATTGATTTATTTTGATCGCATAAAAATATTTCTTTCCACCACACTGCACAATTACCAAAAATGTGCTTCATTTGTGCTTTCCTAATTCTAATATAATCTTAAATACCTGTACAGTTAATTTACAGACATTTAAAGTTTGTTGTGTTCTAGAAAAAAATAACATCCTACAGCCTCCCTCCAGCACACCAGCAGTAGCCCGCATGATTGTCACATAAATCCTTTCACTTTGAAGACAGAGAAAGAAAGGTAAACACCAAGCTCCCCCTGAAGACAGATCCTGACATTTGGCCTCTGTCTTTGAATGCACAGCAAAAGTGACAAGATAAGAACAAGATTTAAAGGCCTGTATTCAGAAAACGAACACTGGTTGAAGGATACCATAAACAGAGTATGCTCTACGGGAGGGACAAATTGAAGCTGGACAGCCTAAGCAAATAAAGCCAGCAAATAGAAATCAAGCAAATGTGAGCTACAAACCACAAAGACAACGGTAAACAATGGGGTGAACGCATTCCTAGGGAAGCTTTCCAAATGTCCCTAAGATGTCTTTAGCAAACTAGACAGCAGCACTCTCTGTTGGGTTTCGACCTAAAGAAAAGTTAAATGCGTTTTTGTGTAGAAATGAAACACAATGACTAGAAAACTCTTACCCTAAGCAGGAGGGATACTGGCTGACTTTTTAAAAGTTTATCAAAGCAGAAGCCTGGCTCAAGGGCATTAGATTGCTTTTACAAGAGAACCAAGTTATGGTACACTATATTTTCTTCTTATGGTAGTGGAAGATTAAGTGATTTGCCTAGAACCACAGGATGATGATACAGGCGGACACTACACTGGCTCCCCGTAGAGAAGAGAATCACCTTTAAGCTTCTCACCCACGCCCACAAGGCCGTTCACAACACCAGACCTGCCTACCTGAACCACCGCCTCTCATTCCACGCACCCCAAAGATCCCTCCGCTCAGCACAGCTACCCCTCGCTACGGGGCTGTGCACCAAGAAGACCAGAATGGTTTTACCTCGCGGCCAAGGCTTGGAACACCATCCCTCTCCACCTCCGAAAGACACCAACACTCTCCAAATTCATGAAGGACCTCAAGACTTGGCTCTTCGACGAATCGCCGTCAACTTACCGGGAGTTGCGACCCCCCCCCCCCACCCCCCAGCGCCTTGAGACCCTCTCGGGTGAGCAGTTGCGCTTAATAAACACTGATTGATTGATTGAAAATCCAAAAGGATTTGAACCTGTTTCTGATGATCCAAAGTCATCAGCTTTAGACATTAAGCCACGTCTGAATAATTAACTCGCTGTGCCATAAGACTCAATCTGCACCTAACTGAAAAGGGGATACGAGGAAGAAACCAATTTTTGGTGCCTTCTGTTCCCATTCAGAGGTGACATGATTAATCAGTGTGCCTTTTTTGGAGATGGGGAGAGGGTTAAGAATGATTTACATCAGTCCCGATCTATCATGGCACAGCCGAGATGAAAAATGATGGACTGGTATGTGCCAAGAGTAATTACCAAATAATGTTTTCCTGTCCTATTCACAAGGAACTCATCTTTAAATACAAAATGGTACAATATGGCATGTAGGGCTGGGACAGGGACCCCCAGTTTTAGCAAATAGCAATTAATTAGGGTCAAGTTTAACTGCAAAGTTAGTTATTTCCTGTACTTTTTGCAGGCCAGATAAAATAATAAGAAAGACTATGGGGCCAATTGCAAGTCGGTAAAGTATTATAAGTGGGTAGGATACCTCTTTCCCAGATCATCACTGGCCTAATGTTCCTTCCCCCTGATTTCCTGTGAAAAGCAATGCCAGACCCAGTTTTACCAGCTAGCAAATCTGGCCACCAATTTCGCTTTGGGATTGGGCTTCAAGTGCAGCCTGACCCCCAATGCCATCCCCACACAAACCCCTTCTACGGCACAGTGAGAGCATGGAAAACTCCCTATACCAGGTCACATCCTCTTCTTCCCTCTGCCACCCTCTCCACCCCTTTACCCTCACCCACTGCCCCCAAACTCTCATTTACCATCTGCTAAGAGAAGGTGGTAAATAGGAACATTAACCCTCAATGAATTTAGAATTGTGTATAGAACTCAACCCGGAAAACCTGGGTCTGCACAGTTATTCCCCATTCCATGGGCATAACTTTAATTGCCAGATTTGTGTGGGGAAACAGGCCACAAAAATTATTGTCAGCCGCAAGATATCCCCACATAGAAATCCGCATTACTAGAAATAGGGGTCTGAGTCTCAATAACCTTGCACAGATTTAAGGTTTCAAACTTATGGGTTGAATGAAGGCGGAAAAGATTTGACTCATGTCCCACTATACAGTCTTTACCCTGAGATGTCCACTTCTCAGATAAATCCTAAAGGAATCTTAGTTTCTGAAATTGAAAAAAAAACATAATTATTGATAATAATTGAATTTTCTGAACTTGGCATTACAAACTAAATATATTTAATCTTGATTATGTAGCTTATTGCAAACAAGAGTGCCAAGGATAACAATTTAGGGTCTATTTTAGAGCTCATGAGGCAGTTTACTCTGTCACAGTTCTAACAGATATCCCGTCACTGTATTACAAGGACATTATGTCCAATAGCACTTGTAATACAGCGGATGGGATATTCTTCACGTTTGTGACGGAGTAACCCATTCACCAAACTTCAAATCAGGGCCATTGTCAATTTTATTTTGTGCATGCTGATGTTAAACACAGGTTTTACTTTGAAAGGTATTTTTATTAAGAGACTCTCAGAAGAGGCGAGGGCACTTACTGTGTTTTTATTATGTTTGTGTGTTCAAGGGCCAATCCAATGTCTTTTCAAAAATATTTTGCTAATGTTGTAATTGTACAAATGAAGATTTAACAAACATGGCATCAAATTGCACTCCTGTTGCAAAAAAACGGAACGCTTATTTTTATAACGAATGCAAGGGCAAAAGACCCTTACTGAGGGCGCCAGCTATCCCATACCTAAACTATTTCCCTTGTCACTTAAGTACTCCTGTAGTTTTTCTATCTACCTTGGATTGAAGGGTCCCCAATCAGAAGGGACCCCTCAAACTGTAATTCGAATTTCCCTAAGAGGCACCCTCGTGTATGATATGATAAACATGTCTCCCCATCCTTAGGGGCTTATTTATGAGAGTCTTGCGCAGCTGAATCGTCACTTTTTTTGATGATCCTGGGGTGAAACCCTCTCAATCATATCTATGAGGTAACGCAAAGTCACCCTGCGTGGCTTTGCATGGCCTCATAGATATGGAGTAAGATAAAGCAGCGCAAGTCACTGCATTGCTCTACTCTGCGTCACGGAGGAGTTCCATGGGCGCTGCAGTGGATTTTCCCATGAAACCCTAATGGATTTTGACACTGCCCCAGATTTACTAAATCAAGTAAACCTGGGGCAGCGCCAAAACCTTACGCCTCCCCGGGGCAGTGGCGTAGCTAGGAGGGGGCTGGGGGCGGCGGCCTCCCCCTGCTATTAACTGCCATCTCGGGGCAGCAATAGCAAGCACCCCACCCCGTTCTTCACTGCGGATGCCACGGGCGGCAAATACAGGGACCTAGCTACGCCACACCCGGGGCAGGCATAAACAGGAGAAATATTTTTATTTTTGCTAGTTTTTTCCTCTTTTCATGAGAATAAGGAAAGTGCCTCTGGGGATTGTTTTGGTGCAGCAAGGTGCCCCTTCCTGCACAAAAACAATCCTGCCTGCAACAGACGCACCCTTGCACCATGGTGCAAGAGTGCCTACGTTGGCACCAGATAGCAAATTGTGCTACAGGGCAGGGGGAAAGGACAAGAATGCATCGTATTTCATAAATACTGTGAATTCCTGCCCTACGCCAATTCCTCATAAATGAGGTCCTGAGTTTTGAGGGGGTCATGAGTTTAACTATTTCAAAATAGGTCCTGGCTGGCTGTATGTTATCTATTATTTAAGTATTTAGGATGTGGTAGCTTCACTCATGGCTACTAGCCCTGAATAAATAAAAAATGTGAGGCATATATATATATATACATATACACACATATATATATATATATACACACATATATATATATACACACATATATATATATATATACACATATACATACACACATATATACATACACATATATATACACACATATATATATATATACACACATATATATATATATACACACATATATATATATATACACACATATATATATATACACACATATATATATATATACACACATATATATATATACACACATATATATATATTCACTGAAAAAACCATAGGTTTTAGGGACAGTTATAGTTAGTTGGACATTTCACTCGTACAAAACCCATGAAATTCCCCCATTATAGTTAGTTCAGCTAACTATAACTCGCGCCCCCGCAATGCACTGCTGATGACGTCACATATTACATCACTCATGACATGGTCAGTGACATCACTGATGACATCACTGATGACATCTCAAATGACATCACTGATGACATCATCCAGTGACTGTGTGTTTCTGTAAAGTTTAAATATTTTTAATATATATAGGAAAAGACGTATTGAAGAATGAGTGGGTGTGTAAGTGTCTGTATGGATGATTTAGTAGGTGCGTGACTGACTCTATAAGTGAGTGATTTAACGTATCTTACTGAATGCATGGGTTAGTGACTAAACTGGGTGAATGTCTGTATCCGTCTGTCTGTTGCTGTGTAAGTGGCTGCATGGGTTTGTGAATAGCTACATGAGTGTCTATATGAGTTATTGATTGGTTGTCTGAGTATCTGTATGGGTGCCTGAGTGTTTGTGTGGGTGGGGTGTGTGCGACTCTGTGCATAGATGTGTGAGTCGGTGATTCACTGGGTGGATGGTTTCAAGAGTGCATCTGTGATAGACTGTATGGGTGGGAAAGTGTGTGTAAGAGTGTGTTAGTGAGTGAATGTATGTCCCAGTGGTACATGTGTGAGTAACTACATATGTGAAAGCCAGTATATATGTGTGTTGGAGTATATAAATAGCTATAAGCGAGAGTGAGTGATTGTGATAGTGGCTGTATGGATGAGTGTGTGCTTGTATAAGAGCGTAACAATGTGCTAGTATTTGTATGATTAAGTGAGCTGGTGTGTGTATAACTGTATAGGTGAGTAAATGGCAGTGTGTTTAATTATTTGCATGACTGACTAGGTGTGTGAGTACCTCTTTGGATGAGTGGCGGTGTTTGAGTGTCTATATAGGAGTAAGAGTGCATATGATAGTCCTGTACTGAGTGACCATAAGTATGAGTGACTGTACGGGTGAGTGAGTGGATGTGTGTGTGTAGACCTAAGAATCAGTGAGTGGGTATGTAGTTATTGGTGTTGGAGTGTCTATAGTTTTGCGAATGGCAGTCTGTAATTTAGATTGGGTGTATCAAAGGTTATATTAGGGTGTGAGGAGCTGCATCAGATTATCACGTGGATGATGTCATCAGTGATGTCATTTGAGATGTCATCAGTGATGTCATCAGTGATGTCACTGACCATGTCATGAGTGATGTAATATGTGACGTAATCAGCCGTGCATTGCGGGGGCGCGAGTTATAGTTAGCTGAACTAACTATAACGGGGGAATTTCACGGGTTTTGTACGAGTGAAATGTCCAACTAACTATAACTGTCCCTAAAACCTATGGTTTTTTCAGTGAATTTCAAAGGTTTTTTAAATGCTAATTTGTAACTATAACATATCTGAAACCTATGGTTTTTTCAGTGAATTTCAAAGGTTTTTTAAATGCTAATTTGTAACTATAACTGTCCCTAAAACCTATGGTTTTTTCAGTGAATTTCAAAGGTTTTTTAAATGCTAATTTCTAACTATAACGTGTCTGAAACCTATGGTTTTTTCAGTGAATTTCAAAGGTTTTTTAAATGCTAATTTGTAACTATAACGTGCCTGAAACCTACGGTTTTTTCAGTGAATTTCAAAGGTTTTTTAAATGTATTAATTTTTATATTATTTTTTTTCATACTGATTTACTACATTTTTAGAAACAATTTCTTTTACATATTTTATTTTTTAAATTACATTGTAATTACATTATACATTACATTACAAAAAATACTTTCTCAGAATGAATTACTTTAGTTTAAATACTTAGCACATAGGCAATAGACTTTTAAGTACAGTAGTTACAGTTGTTGCAATGGGCAACACATTTTCAAACACAATGCAACATTCAGCTCAATGTGAATTTCTAGTTAAATGCAATTAGTTACTTTATGGATTACTTTTCTAACCACAGGACTGGATCCTAGATTCAGTCCTGGGACATCTCCTGTAAACAGTTGAGTAAAAGCGTTTTGGTTACAGTCGTGATTTTTAAGGAATATTATTGTATTTTAAAAGTTGACAGTTAGAAACTTTTCCTCATAGAATCACCAATGTTATCCTATGGAAGGAAATTCACTTAGCAGGTAAAAACTGTTATCGTTACTTTTTCTTACTCAGTGTTGGATCCTGGATCCAGCACTGGTGCATCTCCTGTAAACAGTTGAAAAAATGCGTTTAAGTCATACAGCCGATTTTTAAGGAATATTTGTAGTTTGTGAAAATCGACACAAACTTTTCTGCTGAAAACCAGACAATGGATTCCTATGGAAGAAAAGATAAGTTACTGGTAAGTACGGTTAAAATTACTTTTCAGGGTCAGTGCTGGGCTAAAAGATGCAGCACTGGGTTCTCTCCTGATAACAGGTGAGTAAATCGGAATTCGTATTTCGGCTGATTTTAGAGGAATATTTGTATGTTTCAAAAATCAACACTTAGAAACTTTTTCAGCAAAAAGCAGGCAATTATATCCTATGGAAGGAAATTCAAGTTACTGGTAAGTACAGTTAAAATTACTTTTGAGGATCAGTACTGGGCTGAAAGATGCAGCACTGAGGTCTCTCCTGATAACAGGTGAGTAAATCGGAATTCGTATTTCGGCTGATTTTAGAGGAATATTTTAAAGTTCCAAAACTCCACACTTAGAAGAATTTCAAAGTGAAACCAGTCAATGTTAGCCTATGGAAGGAAATTCAAGTTACTGGTAAGTACGGTTAAAATTACTTTTCAGGACCAGTACTGGGCTGAAAGATACAGCACTGAGGTCTCTCCTGATAACAGGTGAGTAAATCTGAATTCGTATTTCGGCTGATTTTAGAGGAATATTTTAAAGTTCCAAAACTCCACACTTAGAAGAATTTCCAAGTGAAACCAGTCAATGTTAGCCTATGGAAGGAAATTCAAGTTACTGGTAAGTACGGTTAAAATTACTTTTCAGGATTAGTACTGGGCTGAAAGATGCAGCACTGAGGTCTCTCCTGATAACAGGTGAGTAAATCAGAATTCGTATTTCGGCTGATTTTAGAGGAATATTTGCACAATGGTGAAGGTAGGGGCGGGGCCTGAGGTGACATCTGTGCAAACGCGCCCCGTGGCGCGTTTTAAGTAGGGGATTAAGTCCCCTTGAATCATGAGGGTCCCTACGGGCCAACTAGCCCACCAGGAACCTCCAGTATGCGCCAGGGGGCTGCGTTGCAGAGACATGTACAGAGGCCACACCCCTTTACACCTCTCTGCAACGCAGCTCTGTGGCGCTTTCTGGACGTACCTGTTGGGCTAGTTGGCCCCAGGGTCCCTCAGGATTGAAGGGATTTAATTCCCCATCTTAAAACGCGCCACAGGGCCTGTTTGCACACATGTCACCTGAAGCCCCGCCCCCTCCCTTCACCACTGTGCAAACG